>JAVLUX010000033.1:12750000-13950000 GCA_032164185.1 Moxostoma hubbsi
GATTTTCTGGTGCAGAGATATGTGATTTGTTATTTGGTTGCTAGGGTAACCCCATCTGGTTGCTAGGCAGTTACCAGGGTGATACTTATCAAGCCTCCTTTCCATACTGAGTGAATCAAGTCAACCTGGAAGCTACTATACTGTGGCTATGAAGATTTTAGGTCATTACTTATTGGCTGCTTGATAAAAGAAATCCTCTGAGGGAGAGAGAGAGGGAGAGACGCAGGGCTGACAGGCCCTTTTTGTCTGTGTGTGTGAAAACGTCAGTTGGGATTTAAATTTCTGAACATTCCGCAATGTTAATCAATGGGAGTTTTTCCGAGTTTTGATCGTCATTTTTAGGAAAACCGTAAGTCCGATCAGTTAGAAAAGATATAGCACACTATTCGGGATTAGTCTGAAGGTCTGTGCCGAGTTTGGTGCATGTAGCTTAAAAGCTCTAGGAGGAGTTACATTTAGAAATTTAGTCTCAGAATAATAATAATAATAATAATAAGTTTAAATAGGATTTCAGTAAGTTGGCTTTCTCAAGCCAACCTAACTAGATTAAAAAGTTTGAGTACAAACTTTAGGTTGGCTTGAGAAAGCCTAGCATAAAGTTTGAAGTAGTTGTAAAAGCTTGAAGATTAAAGGTTTAGTTTGATGTAGTTATTAATTTTAGTAGTTCTCAAAGTTCAAAGATTTTAAGACCATTCAGTCTATCAAATATGATAGATAGATAGATAGATAGATAGATAGATAGATAGATAGATAGATAGATAGATAGATAGATAGATAGATAGATAGAGAATGACCCTCAGATAGATAGATGGATAGATAGAGAATGACCCTCAGATAGATAGACAGATTGATCGAGTATGACCCACAGATAGATAGATAGATAGATAGATAGATAGATAGATAGATAGATAGATAGATAGATAGATAGAGAATGACCCTCAGATAGATAGATAGATAGACAGATAGATAGATAGACAGAGAATGACCCTGAGATAGATAGATAGATAGAGAATGACCCTCAGATAGATAGATAGATAGATAGATAGATAGATAGATAGAGAATGACCCTCAGATGGATAGATAGATTGATAGAGTATGACCCACAGATAGATAGATAGATAGAGAATGACCCTCAGATAGATAGATAGACAGATAGATAGATAGACAGAGAATGACCCTGAGATAGATAGATAGATAGATAGATAGATATTGACCATCAGTTAGATAGATAGATAGATAGATATATAGATATTGACCATCAGATAGATAGATAGATCGATAGATAGATCGATAGATAGATAGATAGATAGATATTGACCCTCAGATAGATAGATAGATCGATAGATAGATCGATAGATAGATAGAGTATGACCCACAGATAGATAGATAGATAGATAGATAGATATTGACCATCAGTTAGATAGATAGAGAGATAGATAGATAGATAGATAGATAGATAGATAGATATTGACCATCAGATAGATAGATAGATCGATAGATAGATCGATAGATAGATAGATAGATAGATAGATAGACAGATAGATATATCATTTTTTACTTGGTTGCTAGGGTAACCCAATGTGGTTGCTAGGCAGTTTCCAGGGTGATCCTTATCAAGCCTCCTTTTCATTCTGAGTGAATAAATTCAACCCGGAAGTCTCTATGATTTTCTGTTGCATAGATATGTGATTTGTTACTTGGTTGCTAGGGTAACCATATCTGGTTGATAGGCAGTTACCAGAGTGATATATATCAAGGCTACTTTCCATCTTGAGTAAAATAAGTGAAACAGGAAGTCTCTACGATTTTCTGGTGCAGAGATAGGTGATTTGTTAGTTGGTTGCTAGGGTAAACACATCTGGTTGCTAGGCAGTTACCAAGGTGATACTCATAAGGCTCCTTGCAATCCTGTGTGAAATATGTCAACCCCTAAGTCTCTACGATGTTCTGGTTCAAAGATATGTGATTTGTTACTTGGTTGCTAGGGTAACCGCATCTGGTTGCTAGGCAGTTACCAGAGGGATACATATCAAGGCTACTTTCCATCCTGAGTGAAATAAGTGAAACAGGAAGTCTCTATGATTTTCTGGTGCAGAGATATGTGACTTGTTACTTGGTTGCTAGGGTAAACACATCTGGTTGCTAGGCAGTTACCAAAGTGATACTCATAAGGCTCCTTGCAATCCTGTGTGAAATATGTCAACCCCTAAGTCTCTACGATGTTCTGGTTCAAAGATATGTGATTTGTTACTTGGTTGCTAAGGTAACCCTGTCTGGTTGCTATGCAGTTACCAGAGTGATACATATCAAGGCTACTTTCCATCCTGAGTGAAATAAGTGAAACAGGTAGTCTCTACGATATTCTGGTGCAGAGATATGTAATTTGTTACTTGGTTGCTAGGGTAACCCCGTCTGGTTGCTAGGCAGTTACCAGAGTGATACATATCAAGGCTACTTTCCATCCTGAGTGAATAAAGTCAACCCGGAAGTCTCTATGATTTTCTGTTGCAGAGATATGTGATTTGTTACTTGGTTGCTAGGGTAATCACATCTGGTTGCTAGGCAGTTACCAGAGTGATACATATCAAGGCTACTTTCCATCCTGAGTGAAATAAGTCAACCCGGAAGTCTCTCTGATTTTCTGTTGCAGAGATATGTGATTTGTTACTTGGTTGCTAGGGTAATCACATCTGGTTTCTAGGCAGTTACCAGAGTGATACATATCAAGGCTACTTTCCATCCTGAGTGAAATAAGTGAAACAGGAAGTCTCTACGATTTTCTGGTGCAGAGATATGTGATTTGTTACTTGGTTGCTAGGGTAACCCCGTCTGGTTGCTAGGCAGTTACCAGAGTGATACTTATCAAGGCTACTTTCCATCCTGAGTGAATAAAGTCAACCCGGAAGTCTCTATGATTTTCTGTTGCAGAGATATGTGATTTGTTACTTGGTTGCTAGGGTAATCACATCTGGTTGCTAGGCAGTTACCAGAGTGATACATATCAAGGCTACTTTCCATCCTGAGTGAAATAAGTCAACCCGGAAGTCTCTCTGATTTTCTGTTGCAGAGATATGTGATTTGTTACTTGGTTGCTAGGGTAATCACATCTGGTTGCTAGGCAGTTACCAGAGTGATACATATCAAGGCTACTTTCCATCCTGAGTGAAATAAGTGAAACAGGTAGTCTCTACGATTTTCTGGTGCAGAGATATGTGATTTGTTACTTGGTTGCTAGGGTAACCCCGTCTGGTTGCTAGGCAGTTACCAGGGTGATACATATCAAGGCTACTTTCCATCCTGAGTGAATAAAGTCAACCCGGAAGTCTCTATGATTTTCTGTTGCAGAGATATGTGATTTGTTACTTGGTTGATAGGGTAATCACATCTGGTTGCTAGGCAGTTACCAGAGTGATACATATCAAGGCTACTTTCCATCCTGATTGAAATAAATCAACCCGGAAGTCTCTCTGATTTTCTGTTGCAGAGATATGTGATTTGTTACTTGGTTGCTAGGGTAAACACATCTGGTTGCTAGGGAGTTACCAAAGTGATACTCATAAGGCTCCTTGCAATCCTGTGTGAAATATGTCAACCCCCAAGTCTCTACGATGTTCTGGTTCAAAGATATGTGATTTGTTACTTGGTTGCTAAGGTAACCCTGTCTGGTTGCTATGCAGTTACCAGAGTGATACATATCAAGGCTACTTTCCATCCTGAGTGAAATAAGTGAAACAGGTAGTCTCTACGATTTTCTGGTGCAGAGATATGTGATTTGTTACTTGGTTGCTAGGGTAACCCCGTCTGATTGCTAGGCAGTTACCAGAGTGATACATATCAAGGCTACTTTCCATCCTGAGTGAATAAAGTCAACCCGGAAGTCTCTATGATTTTCTGTTGCAGAGATATGTGATTTGTTACTTGGTTGCTAGGGTAACCCCGTCTGGTTGCTAGGCAGTTACCAGAGTGATACATATCAAGGCTACTTTCCATCCTGAGTGAATAAAGTCAACCCGGAAGTCTCTCTGATTTTCTGTTGCAGAGATATGTGATTTGTTACTTGGTTGCTAGGGTAATCACATCTGGTTGCTAGGCAGTTACCAGAGTGATACATATCAAGGCTACTTTCCATCCTGAGTGAAATAAGTGAAACAGGAAGTCTGTATGATTTTCTGGTGCAGAGATATGTGATTTGCTATTTGGTTGCTAGGGTAACCCTGTCTGGTTGCTATGCAGTTACCAGGGTGATACTTATCAAGCCTCCTTTCCATACTGAGTGAATCAAGTCAACCTGGAAGCTACTATACTGTGGCTATGAAGATTTTAGGTCATTACTTATTGGCTGCTTGATAAAAGAAATCCTCTGTGGGAGAGAGAGAGGGAGAGACGCAGGGCTGACAGGCCCTTTTTTGTCTGTGTGTGTGAAAACGTCAGTTGGGATTTAAATTTCTGAACATTCCGCAATGTTAAGTCAATGGGAGTTTTTCCAAGTTTTGATCGTCATTTTTAGGAAAACCGTAAGTCCGATCAGTTAGAAAAGATATAGCACACTATTCGGGATTAGTCTGAAGGTCTGTGCCGAGTTTGGTGCATGTAGCTTAAAAGCTCTAGGAGGAGTTAGATTTAGAAATTTAGTCTCAGAATAATAATAATAATAATAATAAGTTTAAATAGGATTTCAGTAAGTTGGCTTTCTCAAGCCAACCTAATAATAATAAGTTTAAATAGGATTTCAGTAAGTTGGCTTTCTCAAGCCAACCTAATAATAAGTTTAAATAGGATTTCAGTAAGTTGGCTTTCTCAAGCCAACCTAATTACTAGATCTGGCAGGTTCAATCTGACTGACTGGCTTCCATGTGTAAGTCATATTTACAAGGTACCAGAATGTCACTTCAGAGATCACACTTTTGTTTGAGGCACTTAGTAGCAATTTAACTAGATACCCACGGGCACATATATTTCACTTTGTTTTCACAGTTATGTCTTTGAAATAATCAATACTTATTAGACAGAAATTAGTATACGCATTGTCAGCAATTTATGTATTACTTTTGCATTCCTGAATTTCACAATTTAAAAATTCTGCATGACACTGACAACCCTTGAGCTTAATTTTGTGCATTTACAGATCTGTTGGAAGGGAGGGACCTCCAATTTTTATTATCATATTAATTCTGTTGTTGATAGTTTGTCCAATAATAGTATTTGTCTGTTGCAATGCTAAAACTACAGTGCTGACTGGTTGTTGTTACGTATCCTATTCTGACATCATTATACTGATTTTAATATGCCTGAATGAGTGCAGTCGAGATGCCCTACTGGAATAAGAAATCTCAACAGTTTACAAAGTGCAGCCTGTTAAAACTATTATAGATGGCAGGAAAGAGTAGCCTTGGGAGGCAATTAAATCTAAGTGGGATGTGCTTTATATCTGTTTTATGTGGGACATTTTAATTATCGTTAACAAATGATGACTTGCACACAATCCTTTATAAACCACGTAAAGCTTCACATTATCATATAATCCTATCACTTTACAATGACCTCAAGTCAGTACAGGTATTAAAGAACTGCAGTTTATAACCAGAAGACAATATATAAAGTTACAATGTCTTGTAATAAACTGAATTCAGAAGCAGATGACAAAAAGAGTGTTTCTTTTTTATTTTCCTGAATATTTTTTTGTGTTGTTGTTTATTTAGACAGGAAGACCTCACCGAAATCATGGACCTGCGTGAGTCATAAGTAAAGCTCATTAAGATTTAAAATAATGATCTGCTATTGCTATATGGTTGTCAGACTGTTTATACCATCACAAAAAACGAATGCCTTCAGAACAACAACACACACACATATAAGTCCCTAGTAGATTTTAATAAACAGATTTTCTTTATAGAAACAATTCCTAAAGCTCAAGTGATGCTGTTTTACCAATTACAGATATATCATTAAAATAAATTGTAACAATTTACATTAAAGTGTCCATGTCACAAACTATATAAGCACATACTGTATATGTGCATATACTGTATATATGATTCATGTTTACAAAGACAGTGGAGATTACTTCAGTATCTTTGATTACAATATTTTTAGTAGTATTTAGAACCAAAGTTTAAACGTTATTTACTTTTAAAATATATCCAATCTACTGTCCTGTTTAATTACAACGTACTTACTAATATAATTAAACTGTTACAGGAATACAGTGATGTAAAGTGACCAAACAAACCACTGAACATTACAGCACCCCAACCTATGAGATAAAAGTTCTAATATTCAGAGTTCTTTGATCACACAGACTTCAGAAACATTTGGCTATTAAAGTTGATGTGTATAAATCATTCAACATTATAATACTATCTTCAATCCCTGCATAATGTGCAGATACAACTAGATTTAAAATTTTTATGAAGAAAATGTGAGGGGTACTTCAAATATGGTTCTGCCACATGTTGCTATCAACACTTGTAATATTAACTCATAATAATTTTATGAGAGGAAAATTGTAAGTCAAGTCATTTTTATTTGTGTAGTGCTTTTCGCAACACAAATAGTTTCAAAGCATCTTTACTGAAAATCATGTTATAACAGAAAATTTAGCTACAATCTCTGTAATGTCTTAGAGTCATCATTGTGCGGTAATGTGATTGTATATTATGCTCAGAAATAAGATATCATATGATTGACTTGGCTCATACAAAAGTTGTGACTTTTGGACAAAAAGCCTGCTATTCAACACTTCTGTAACAGGAAACATCTGTAAACACATTTTGTTACTCTTTCCATATTTATTCATGCAATACAAATTACTTATGAATGTCATTATCTTGTTATACGCTTTCCTCGTCTTGTTCCAAACCCTGTTGTTTTCTTATTTATTTTCATATTAAAATCATGGTTGGGTTTAGAGTTTGGGTAAGGCGTTGACTGCAGGGTTAGGTTTAGGTATGTTAAAGATTGAATTTAGGAAAAATTGTAATAACATTTGTTTTTCTCTATAGGAGTAAAAGTTGTTTTTTTACAAGCCAACTCTCCAATACACTATCTTTTATTTTTATTATTATTACACCCTCTCATGAGACTGGGTTGTTGCTGTGTGGTAGCTATCGGGTGGTCTGGTTGGTTACTAGTCAAAAGCAAAAAAGATCCCACCCGCAAGTCTCTATGAAATTCTGGTCTCTAGATGTATGTCTGAGGTGTAAGTCTATGAAATTTATTTATTTATTTATTTATTTATTTATTTATTTGTTTTGTCATCCACCAGGCACAAATCTTAAGTCTTATTGCTTAGGGAAGTAAGGCCTTGTTCAGACCACCACTAAAAATCAGATTTTTTTGCATATCCATATTGTATCCAGATGAGTTTTTGATAGTCTGGGCAGCAAAAAATCACATGAAATAAGATTTTTCCTAATCTGATTCAAACCACATTGAAAGGTGGTTTCAAATGTTTTCAGATGCGTCTCAGTCCGGATGCTATTGCTGCTCAATTCAGATTTCAAATGGTCTTTTGTGTCACTCTTAACAAGACACAGAACAATGATGTAAAAAATTGGTGACTGCAGCACTGAACATAACAATATTTACCAGTCTCCTCCGTCGCTGAGTTTTTCTTGTGCAACGGAGGATTTCTGCACCACGACTGGACAGGGCACTTATTTGGAGAGCAAGATGATGCTATTCCACCTTTCCCACATCTGTTTTGAAAGCATTGTCATGTGGATACACCTACGTCGTTACCAAAGCAACCCATGCAGATAGGTTGGTTATGTCTGAACACGCAAATATGATTTGATCACCTGCAATTAATAATGCAGACAGTCTGCCTGAAAAGATGTGATTTGAGAAAAAATCTGATTCCCCTGCAGTCTGAACACAGCCTTATTCATACCTCTTCAAACTGCACAATTTGAGGAATTATTATTTTCTATATCACAAATGGTGAGGGACATTTCTAAAAGTATGAGCTATAGATATAGGTATAATAGTAATAGGTCTTTCTGTTTTCATCATTTAGTCATTAGGGTTGTTTCACACTTGAGTTTGTTTCCCTTCCCCTCCCCCTGCCCTCGCTGGTCTCTGTTCACATCATATTATTTGGGTCCGAACCATGGTTCGATTAATCAACGTGAGTACAAGCAGCAGCTGTTTAACACAGGAACTAGGTAACAATTCGAGAAAATGTAACTGGGTTAATAGACATATTAATGTTTGTCTCTTTGTATTTACCATGAAAACTTTCCATGCACAGAAGAACACTTGTGTTTAATGTGGATGCATTAAAAGTGCAAACTGGTTAAAAACCGGCTTATAGTAGATTAGTGTTACTGAATTGCTGGATGTCTGAGTGGTGTTCGCAGAATAGCATAGAATTAATAGACAACTGTATGAGTTTTGAGGGTAAACCTGACATGCTAAAGAGAGACGGACTCCATTCCTCCAGGGAAGGTACCGCTCTCCTCTCTAGTAATTTGACTCATATTCTTGATAATGATAATGTTTGACTAACTGGGGCCCAGGTCAGGAAGCAGAAAAAACTGGCTAATCCGAACCTTTGCTAGGTGCCTTGAGACGTCATACAGGTCACATATGCTACAACTCATATCAAGTCATTTTTACTTGTATAGAGCATTTCACAATACACATTGATTCAAAGCAGCTTTACAGAAAATCATGCATTAACAGAAAATTAAACTGTAATATTAATGGTCTTAGAGTGATCATTGTGTAGATTGAATGAATGCGATTGTAAATTGTGTATAAAAATAAATAAGTAAAGCTGCACTGCGGAACTTTGTGCTCTCAAGCGACATCTGTGGTTGAAACGTAAAATTGCAAGCAATTAAAGAATACATTACGTCAGCCGTGACTGGAGCTGGAGTCATAAAATGCTATTTTCATTTTGATATTATGTTATATATTTAAACGTTTGAAATGGAAATATTATTAGCTTTGATGAACACTCTTAATTACATATTTGAATGAATTTTCACTTAAATCTCTTTTCTGACACTACACTCAAAGCAAACAGAGAAATAGATAGAGAACAGGGGACTCTCTTCAGCCACCACCAGTATATCTTAATAAGATAATTAAAGTGTTTTATCTGCTATTAATGTTTGAATTGTACTAAAATTTTCAAATTAAGAGGTTAAACTTGTGATATGGCTGATAAGAGTTCAATAGAGGACTTTATTATTTTTATACTATATTGTCCACTCTCAGTTACTACAATAACATGTCTATGCAATGCACACAATAACACCATAAAAACATAAAACGAGGATTCAATAATGATTATTAACACGATCGGTTAACACATGAGTAATGTTCGATTCATAAAAGCATGACAAGCAATACTAGCTTCAACAACCCTACCAGAAAATATATCCAAGCATTATAGCATGTAAACAACTTCACCAAAAGGATAACAGATAAACGGTCTAGCACCTTTTTTAACATTAGTGATTACCAAACGGTTTACACTGTGTCCCATTCACCCATTCACACACACACTCACACTCATACATCAATGATGGCAGAGCTGCCATGCAAGGCGCTAGCCTGCCATTGGAAACAACTTGGGGTTCGATGTCTTGCACAAGGACACTTCGTCATGTGGAGTCATGTGGGCCGGGAACCGAACCACCAATCCTCTGATAAGTGGCCAACCTGCTCTATCACTTGAACCACAGCCTCCATCCATCTAGAAAGCTCTCTTGAACTTTGTGAGGGTTTCTGAACTGAGCTGAACAGTGTAGTTAGTTTCGCCAGCTGGAACACAAGACAGCTGGTACTTCTTTCCTGTGTGACGTAATAGTGCAAATATGAATGTCATGAGCCAGCAATTTCAAGCCAAACTGAACCCAACAGCTAAAAATACAATAAATGTTTATAGGCTTACCGTAGTGTTTTGAATATTGATTGTATATGTACCCAATCAATAATGGTAATTTGTTTATTTTTAGCAAAAAAAAAAAAAATCTTACATAGTGCAGCTTTAAATAATTAAATAAAAACTGTATTTAGAACCCCAGTGAGCAACCTGAAGATGACTGCGTCAAGGAACACAAAACTCCATGAGAAGTTGGTTAATTGAGAAAAATAAACTTGGCAGAAACCAGGTTCACAGTGGGGCCAGTTCTCTCTGTCTAAACAGCATGAATATAATGCCAGTATCAGTTATTTAAGTGCATTGCAAGCCATGGTTTAAAATGAGTAAACTAAGTAAGTGTTAAGGACCAGTATATAAACAAAGATTTTGTATGAACTGTAAGATTAATGACTAATGTCCCACAAATTAACCAGTATTATTTTGTAACCAGGGGTTTTGTTACATACCCGTATAATATCCCCCAAAAAAAATCATGTTTAGTATGTAAGCATTTGCTGGTGTATGCAGAGAAACCTGATAACAACGAATATAATGTATCTTGTACCATTCTCAAGATATAAAAGTTCATGATTAAATATGCACTGGTTTTGTGCGGGAGATTTTTTTAAGAATCTGAAACAAAGAACAATAACTCAACTGTTGGAAAAGACAGCCCAGTTGACCATGTGACTCTGAAAAGTCACTTCTGATTGGCGCAGGACACTTTTGGGGATGCGGCCAATTTCAGTTCAAATATTTCCGAACAGGAAGAACATTCTCTCTTCTCCTCTTGCCTCTCTTGTCTCTCCTTCTTCGGCTCTCCTCTCTTCTGCCTGCACATGCTTCATCTGGTCGCTCCGCTGACCAGTAAGAGGTTCATGCCATGTGAGGCCCAAGGAAGCTCGGGACTCGATGTCCCGAGAAAGCTCATCACTCTCTATGGCCTCGCTTCAAAGCTAACCCCATAATTCATACAGACAATAACACTTTGATCATACAGAAGATAAAAACATAGATGGAACAAACTCTTGATAAAGTGCCAAGAACAAAGCAACACAAAGAATGCAAGGAAACACCACTACATGCAAGTACATCTCCAATATTGTGCTCAAAGTGCTGGTGTATTAATTAAATAATTAATCTTGCAGTTCAAACACAATCACTGTCTAAATACTGACCCTTAGCACTTAATAAGTTTAATATTTTTTTAAATCATGTTTTTTAACTATAAATAATTCTTATTTACATTATTCATGATGTTAGCCAGAGGGGAACTGGCCCCCACAGTGAGTCTGGTTTCTCCCAAGGTTATTTTTCTCCATTAACCATCATCTTTTGGAGTTTTGTGTTCCTTGCCACAGTCGCCTTCGGCTTGCTCACTGGGGTTATTAATACAATTATTATTTGATTATTTTTAAACACGATAAAGAATCATATCTTATCTAATTCCACAACAGGGCTCCAAACAAAAAAAAATAAAAAAAAATCAATTAAGGAGCGATTGGCTCCTATAGGGGGAAAAACAGGCGCCAAATTTTTTTCATTTTTAACTCTTTCCATTCCTTTTCGTCCCGCAGCTCGCAAACAGTGTAGTCTGTGGAGCATTCTTCGCAATTTTGTGATCACGTGCATTTTTTATGCTTGTTACTGTCACCGTGTTTTCTAACAGTCTCTTTTTTGAAATGGTTAGTTCTTGCAATGAACTCCGTTTTCCCCGCTATTTCTTTGATATAAACTTTTGTAATGTATCTCGGGAAATGTAATGCAAATTTTAAAATCAAAGGGAGTAAACTTTTACTGTCGCAAATGGCGACCTTGACAGAAATTACACTCACAAATAAATTTATTTGGTCACAAATGCGACCATTTTTAGTCGCAGTTTGGAGCCCTGCACAAGGATGATGATTTATCGACTTTATAGACATTACATTTTTATTGTCTGTTAATGCTGAACTTCTGTAAAGCTGCTTTGAAACGATGTGTGTTGTGAAAGGCGCTATACAAATAAAATTGACTTGACTTGACTTGACTTGGGTAATCCGACAGAAAATCGATGTAGTCTCAAAGGAGGATAAATGTTTCTTCAGGTATTGTCAACAGACTACGTAAAGTTAATTTTCACTGTACTTATCATTCTGTCACTCTTTTCACAAACCTGTCTAATGTGTGTTAGATTAGACTTATGTTTAGAATAGTAATTAAGTTTTTCTGTGTTCAAAGATGACTTGACTTTGGAATATTTCGATAAATAATCTCATCCCTGTTTCTAAAAGATTTAGCTTCAAAGCTGTACCTAAATAAGAGTGATATTATTTTCAATAAGCCATTAGTATAATATCACTCCAATAAGTGAATTAATCATAATTCACTCTTTAAAGCTAATTCCTTACAGTAGAAATTGTGAGCGGATACAACAAAATGTTGTATCAGAATGTTAATGGTGGAGAATCTATTAAGACAAATAATCTACTTATGTCATTTATCTAATTTATAATGGTTGACGAACATGACTAATTCCGTTATACATGTCATTACCTAATAATGTAAAATAAGGACAGTTTAATTTAGTTCATAGCTCACATACTTCAAGACCCTAAATTCCCTTCCAAATTTAGCATACCAAATATCCTTACATATAATGGTGTGAGAATGAGGGCAATTTAAAGTTCAATTCTAAATGTCGCATTTCCTTTATTCCCTACATTTTGGTGAGGTCTATCCTCAGTCCAAGGTTCAGGCAGTAGCATATGAATTATCCAATGTCTTATGGTTGGAGTTGGCATCAGTTCATCCTCAGAGGTCCTTCATAATAGACTGATGTCTAGTCATTTAATCTAAATTTAGTCATCATCACCCAGAGACATATAGCAGTGGATTCTGACACCAAGCAGGAATGGAGCTGGATCTGGACGGCCCTGGTAACCTGGATATATGGCACCATGAGCAGCAAAAGAAGCTTGGTTAGAGTCCGATGAGCAATGTATGAGTTAGAAAATGGAAACTTTCAATCATAAAAAAAAGTCCTGGTTACTTCCGTAACCACCGTTCCCCGATGGAGGGAACGAGACCTTGTGTCGATGTAGTGACACTAGGGGTCGCTCTTGAGAGCCCGAGACACCTCTGCTCTTTGATAAAAGGCCAATGGGAATTGGCAAGTGGTATTTATTTGCATGCCACTCCCCCGGACATAGGGGGTATAAAGGAGGGGATGTGCATACCGCTCACTCACAGGTTTTGTGCTGAGGAGCTGAGAATAAGGTACCGGCCATTTCAGCGGGTAATTCAGCGCTGTGGCAGGAGGGACACAAAGTCTCGTTCCCTCCATAAGGGAACGGAAGTTACGGAAGTAACCAGGATGTTCCCTATCTGTCACTCACTCACGACAAGTTTTATCGATGTAGTGACACTAAGGGTCCCCTACAAAAATCCCACAAGTAGCTGAACTGTGTTACGTGTATTGGTGGTGCAAGTCGGGCAGACTACTGTGTGCCACATAGCCAGCGTACCGGGCCAACACGTAACCTCCCCTGATGCTAGTATGATTGTCGAACAGTCAGGACAGGCTAGCCCAGTCGTGCCTCTTCTCTCTTTTTCTCCCCAGAAAAAGAGAGAAATCATTAACCAAACAGGACACCAGTATCTACATTGGGGGGTGTCCCTACCAAGGGGAAGACACTGCAGAGACCACACCCTGCCCAGAGAGAGGGGGGGGGGGGGGGGGGGGGTTATTGAAGTGGAGATACATCACATGGTCTTGCCAAGTCTAATCAGAAATATGTAATGTGGAGAAGTCCCATAGTAGGTCCTACCCAATGGGGAGGAAGCTCTACAAGCATGGTGACTGTGGACGAGGGGCCAACAGGGAAACGTTTTTGAGCAGAATATACATCGCAAGGGGTTACCTTCTGGGAACCAGCGCATGTGGGGCACAAGTCCCAGAACAGAACTTACTGAGCTGGGAGCGAGTTTGCGGAGAAACAGGGCTAGGAGGAAGCCAACCAGGGAACACATTTGTGAATGCTACTGGGAATAAAGAACGCACATCTTCAGCTCAAGGGAGGTGAAAGGTGCTATGTGCAAGCGATAAACCCGGCCAGATGACCCAGACTTACCTGTTTGTTCCTGCTAAGACACGGGATGAAATCGACTCGACCCAGAGAATATAGAATCTCGCAATGGTGTTGGGTGTAGCCCAGCCCGCTGCTCTGAAAATTTCTGTTAGAGAGGTGCCACCACTCAGGGCCCAGGAGGCCGCCACACTTCCAGTGGAATGGGCTCATAGCCCTGCTGGACTGGACACCTTAACTATGGCTTACCAAGCCCAGCATATGCCGCCCACATGCTGGGCTTGGTAAGCCATAGTTAAGGTGTCCAGTGATCCAGTGGGCGATCCTTTGTTATGAAACAGCACTTCCCTTACGCTGTCTTCCAAAACAGACAAAGAGCTGCTCAGAGACCCTAAAGCTCTGTGTGTGATCCAAATAGATGCATAAAGTGAGCACTGGACACAGCGATGCTAAGGCTGGGTCTGCCTCCTCCTGGTGCAGTGCTTGCAGGTTCACCACCTGATCCCTAAATTAGGTCGTGGGAACCTTGGGCACATAGCCCGGTTGGGGTCTCAGGATCACGTGAGAAGAGCCCGCACCGAACTCGAGGCACCTTTCGCTGACAGAGAACACTTGCAGGTCCCCTACCCTCTTGATGGAAGTGAGTGCTTTCAGGAGGGCAGTCTTCAAGGAGAGTGCCTTAAAGTCTGCTGACTCTAAGGGAGCCCCTCATAGGCCTTGCAGGTCTACAGAGAGGTCCCACAAGGGAATGAGGTACGGTCTGGAGGGATTCAACCTCCTGGCGCCTCTCAGGAACATGATGATCAGGTCGTGCTTCCCTAAGGACTTACCGTCCACTTTGTTGTGGAGTGCAACTATAGCAGCTACATACACCTTCAAGGTGGAGTGGGACAGCCGTTCTTCCAACCTCTCCTGCAGAAAGGAAAGCACTGAGCTGACTGCACATCTCTGGGGGTCTTTGCGTTGGGAAGAAGAGGGGGCCCAGGCCTGAGTGATGGTGTCTACAATGGCAAGTGGTAGGCCACTGAGGTCTTCCGTGTCCCATCCTGGGACCAGACCTGGAGGTTAGAGAGGTCTAGTTGAGGGTGCCAGATGGTGCCCTGTCCCTGAGAAAGAAGGTCCTTCCTCAGGGGAATTTCCCTGGGAGGGTCTGACATGAGGACCGTGAGGTCCGAGAACCAAGTTTGGGTGGGCCAGTAGAGTGCTACTAGATCGACCGGCTCCTTGTCCTCCCTGATTTTGCACAGAGTCTCACTGTGGGGAACACATACTTGAATAGTCCACACGGACAGCTGTGTGCCAGCATGTCTATACCGAGGGGTGCCCCGGTAAGGGCATACCGGAGCGGTCAATGGGAGGGTTCTGGGGAAGCAAACAGGTCCACCTGTACCTGCCCGTAACTCCAGATCAGCTGGACCTTCTGAGGGTGGAGTCTCCTCTCTCCCTTGCGGGTGACCTGCCATGACAGCGTGGCCACTGCAGTGTTGAGGTTGGCCAGGATGTGAGGGAGATTGTAAAATAGGTAGTAGGTATTAGGTGTTGCCCAACCCGCTGCTCTGCATATGTCTGCCAGGGAGGTGCCTCTGGCCAGTGCCCATGAGGACGCAACTCTCCTTGTTTTGTGTGCTCGGACCAGCAGGGGGGGGGGCACAGCCTGGGTGTGAAAGGCCAATGAAATGGAGTCCACCACCCAGTGGGAGAGCCCCTGTTTGGAGACAGTGTTCCCTTACTGTTGCTCACCAAAGCATGCCAGAGCGTGCCCCGTCCCTGAGAAAGAAGGTCTTTCCTCAGGGGAATTTGCCAGGGAGGGGCTGGCGCGAGGAGTACGAGGTCCAAGAACCAAGCCCGGGTGGGCCAATAGGGAGCCACTAGAGTGACTTGTTCATCATCCTCCCTGACCTTGCACAGCACCTGTGCAAGAAGGCTCACTGGGGGAAATGCATACTTGCACAGCCCCGAGGGCCAGCTGTGAGCCAGTGCGTCTGCCCCGAGGGGAGCCTCTGTTCGGGCATACCAGAGCAGGCAGTGGGAAGTCTCTTGGGAGGCGAACAGGTCTACCTGAGCCTTGCTGAACCGTTCCCAAATCAGCTGGACCGACTGGGGGTGAAGCCTCCACTCTCCACTGGGAAAGCGTTGTAGTGATAGCACATCCGCCACCACATTGAGGTTGCCGGGGATGTGAGTGGTGCGCAGCAAGTTGAGTCACTGTTGGCTCCAAAGGAGGAGATGATGGGCAATTTGTGACATGTGGCGGGAGCGTACGCTGCCTTGGCGATTTATGTACGCTACCGCGGTGGTGCTGTCTGATCTGGTCAAGACATTTTTGCCCTGAACCAGCGGGAGAAACCTCCGCAGGGCAAAGAATACAGTCAACGACTCTAGGCAGTGTATGTGCCAGCGCAGCATGGCCCCTTTCCAACGGCCCGCAGCAGTGTGCCCATTGCACATGGTGCCCCAACCCAATTTTGAGGCGTTGGTCATGACCAGGACGCGTCGGGACACCTGCTGCAAGGGGACTCCTGCCTGCAGAAAGCAGAGGTCTGTCCAGAGTTTGAATGTTTGGTGGCAGGCAGGGGTGACCATCACACGGTGCGTGCCTTGGTGCCATGCTCATCCCGGGAAACGAGTCTGGAACCAGTGCTGAAGCGGTCTCATGTGCATCAACCCCAGCAGCGTGACCACCGCAGAGGATGCCATATGCCCCAGGAGACTCTGGAAAAGTTTTAAAGGGACCGCAGTGCCTCGCCTGAAGGCTGCGAGGCATTCCAGCACTGACTGGGCACGCTCGTTGGTGAGGCACGCTGACATTGAGACTGAGTCTAACTCCATGCCAAGAAAAGAGATGCTCTGAACCGGGGCGAGCTTGCTCTTTTCCCAGTTGACCTGAAGCCCTAAGTGGCTGAGGTGCCTGAGCACCTGGTCCCTGTGGGCGCATAGTAACTCTCAGGAGTGGGCCAGGATGAGCCAGTCATCGAGGTAGTTGTGTATGTGGATGCCGGCTTCTCGGAGCGGGGCATGTGCTGCCTCTGCGACATTCGTAAAGACGTGAGGGGACAGGGACATGCCGAAGGGGAGGACGTGAACGTGAACCATAGAAAGGGTCGATGTCGGGGCAATATTGAGACGTGGAAGTACGCGTCCTTCAGGTTTACCGCTGCGAACCAATCTTAACGCCAGTTAAGATGTGTTTTTGCGTGAGCATTTTGAACGGGAGTTTGGCCAGCCAGCGTGATGGGTTGGGAAGTGATAGCCACGCATCCAAGCTCCGTGCTAGGGGCACTAATGGGACAATTATTTTTGACGTAACCGGCAGGGCGGAGCAGCAGGGCGGAGCAGGTAGCACTTACCTTGCTCCGCACACCCGGCAGGGGGCGGGTTACTGACTGAGGAGACCGGCCAGCTGGGGAATAGTCATGGGGCTGAAGGCGAGGGGTCCACGTCCAGCATTCCAGGACTGTTGAGGTGTGGTGGCAGAGTGCCGTGAGAATGGCATTTGTGGGCCAGGTGACCCAGAGACAAAGGAAATAGCTCTTTTATTGAGAATTGGTAAATTAAATAAATTCAAACAAGGATTGTCCTCCCGGCCCTCCACCGAGGGACGGAGTGGTCTGCTTACCAGCTGCAGAGCGAACGTCTTGGTCTCTGGGTTGATCATCTCAGGAGCGCATGGGAGCCTTCCGCCACAGATGACGTTCCTGAACCACAAGTTCTGCCATCGCCTGCCCAAGTGACAGCGTTGTGGCCTTCGTGGCCCTGAGGGCGAGGTCGGTCACTGAGCGCAGTTCCTGCAGCACGTCGGGATTAGGACAACGCCGCTGTGTATTGCTCTTTTAGAGGAAAATGCTCTTTTAGAGAAAATCAGAAACAAACAACTCTTAGTTTGTGCTGTCGAAGCGCCCAGAGGCAAACTGCACTGCCATGCAGAGAAGGAGAAAGCATCTGATGTGCACTGTAGATCCAACAGAAGATCACTCAGAGGAAGAGGAACAGGTGTGTGACTCGCAGCTTGCTGCATATACGACCATCGGCTCCAAAGAAAATTGCAGGGGCAGGACATGCAAATTCTGTCTGCCAACTTCTCATTGGCCTTTTTTCATAGATCAAAGGTATATTCCCTAGTGTCGCTTCTTTGGCACAACGTCGAAGTGAGCGACAGAGGGGAACAAAATCTAGCTGTAACAAGTGTGTGCCAGTGATGAGCGTCACTGCGTGAGACTGTGTATCAGCCGGGAGAAGTTTGAAACTCTTTCATGCTGTTTTTCACGTGACTCATATAAGCGGCTCTGACTGCACAGACAAATATCAGTTTTGGAGTTTGTGCTTATTTATACAGCCCACTTCCTTATTATTTGAACTTCAATAACATCACCTTAATCTGTTTGGAAAGTTTTGAGTGCGTCTGGACTGTGACCTGTTCATTCTTCCTCAATCAAGTGCTAGCTGAAGTGTTGCTCTCCCAACTAACATTTTTGTCAACATTGTCATTGTTGATTATGTCGACTAATCATTTCAGCCCTAGTTTTCATCTAAGCTGTCTGACAATATCATTACATACTTGCAGTAGTTTAAACAGTTAATAATGAAAAACTTTTATTTCACTGTAATGCATCAACAATTTTGTTGCTTTTATCAAACAATAGAGCATATTTATGGAGGCTGGTTTTATTAATTGTGCAGCCCTGAAGCATAGTGAAATGCGTCTAGTGATGTACTCTTTAGGAAATAAAGTGGCAAAATAAAAAACGTATTCAAATCGTTGTGATATTCATGAAATTGCTTAGTTTTATATCACCAGCAAAAGCAATGCAGTGATATCATAGCCCTATTCAACCCTATACAAAAGTCTGTGTTGATTCTATGCAATTTACTTGCATTTGGTTTGTTTTAGATAGAAATCGCTCATATTGATCAGACAACCTCAAACCCCCCTCCTCACCTCACATACTGTGTGCTGCCTTTTTGAGGAGCAAAAGGCAGCACACAGTAACATGAGAAGCATGTTCTCATATATCTCGCTCAAAAGGTTTTAAACATTAATATTTAAAAAAGTGGAAAATACATATGATGTAGTACTAGCGTAATGTTACTTCTCACAAGCTCAGATTTCTGAGACCAACTCATTGCCATAATCATACGCTAGATTTAATTCTGTCACGGAGTTGATGTTGATAATATAGCAATTATGCAGCAGAGCGATGACATCACAGATCATTACCCTGTTTCTTGTATGCTGCATTTAGCAAAGGTCACTCAAACTATGTCACATTTTTGATCAGGTAGAACTATTTCTTGCACAAGTAAAGATAGCTTCACTAATAATCTTCTAGATTTGTTAAAAAATTTTCAGAAGGACTTGATTAATCACAGAATATATAGATAATAGTCTACCACTCTAGATAGTGTCGCTCCCATTCGATTAAAGAAAGTTAAAGAGAAAAGCCCCGAACCTTGGTACAATGATCACTCTCGTGTTCTCTTAAAAATGTAGCACATTTGGAAGAGTTAAAAATTAGAGGTGTTTCATGGGGTATAGAAGGAAACGTCTCGGGTTACATGTGTAACCCTTGTTCCCTGAAAAAAGCGGAACGAGATGCTGCGCTTTGCTAAGCGCTATGGGGAACAATCTTATTGTGAGCAGCTTTGAATATGTGTGTAACACGTCAATGAAAATTGACTGGAATTTATAGCCTCAGCTGGTGAGATCATTGAATGCACCTGTGACTAGGCTATAAATAGAGGCCTCACCAGAGTGTCGTCAGATATTTTTCTGAAGAGCAGTCCTGGGACGTCCCAGTGCGGCAAAGAAGCGTAGCATCTCGTTCCGCTTTTTTCAGGGAACAAGGGTTACACATGTAACCCGAGACGTTCCCTTTACAAAAAGCTTCACTATGATGCTGCGCTTTGCTAAGCGCTATGGGGAACGGAATACCCACGCCGCCGCACTGGGGCTGTCCGGACCCCTACGGTTGTGAAGTGTGCTCACAAAAAACACGAGAGGTCTAAGACATGAGCTTGAGATGTTGACTCAAGGTCGAAAGAGCCCGGAGTAGCTAAAACATCTAAACCATAAAATTTGATGAATGTGTGCAGAAAGGACCAGCCTGCCGCATCACAAACATGTTCAGACATGGGCTTGAGACATCGACCCAAGGGCAAACAGCCCGGGGTAGCTAAAACATCTACACCAAAAAAATAAAAATTTGATGAACGTGTGCGGAAAGGACCAGCCTGCCGCATCACAAACTTGTTCAGGCATAAGGATCTAAATCGTAATATTTAGGAATGTGTACGAAAAGGACCCGCCTGCCGTACGCAAAACCTTCTTAGACTTGAGATCATAAATGAACACAAGGGAATCCAGATATGGGGCCTGAAGAATGTGTGCGGGAAGGACCAGCCTGCCACATCACAAACTTGTTCAGGCATGAATCGTAAGATTTTAGGAATGTGTATGGAAAAGACCAGCCTGCCGTACACAGACCATCTTAAACTTGAGATCAGAAATGAACTCAGGGGCATGAGAGCCCAGACATAGGGCATGAAGAATGTGTGCGGAAAGTACCAGCCTGCCGCATCACAAACTTGTTCAGGCATAAAAAGAGTTTAACCAATAAAGTCTGAGACTGTGCGCGGAAAGGAACTAGCCTGCTGCAACACAAACCCAACTAAAACTCCTACCCCCGGACCTAAGTGCCCGGGGTAGCTTGAACACCTAGACCATGAGAACACAGGAATGTGTGCGGAGAGGGCCAGCCTGCTGCATCACAAACTTGTAGAGGCATGGGGTTGAGATGTCGACTCGAGGACGTAAGAGCCTGGAGTAGCGTGAACATCTAAACTATAGAACTTGAAGAATGTGTGCGGAAAGGACCAGCCTGCCGCATCACAAACTTGCTGCAGAGGGACACCTCTAGCCAAGGCTTTAGAGGAAGCGACACCTCTGGTGGAGTGAGCCCTGATACCTACTGGCGAAGCTTGACTGCGCGCCTCGTAGGACAGGGAAATAGCATCCCTCACCCAATGTGACATAGTCGGTTTGGTAGTGGCCGCCCCTTTGTTGCGGCCCCCAAAACAGACAAACAACTGCCCTGACTTACGCCACTGGCTAGTGCGGTGGACATAAGTCTGAAGGGCACAGACAGGACAGAGTCGGTGAAGTCTTTCTTGCTCCGGCGTTAAAAACGGCGGGGAGCAGAAGGCTTCCAGAGTGACAGGATGTACTGTCGAAAAAGGCACCTTGGGGAGATAGACTGGATGCGGATATAGAATAACTTTTAGCTGTACCTGGGGCAAATTCTAAACAGGCCGGCAAAACAGACAGATCCTGTAGATTCCCAACCCTCTTGAGAGAGGTAATTGCCATAAGAAAGACCATCTTTAGAGTCAGAAGTCTGTCAGATGCTGACTCTAGAGGTTCAAAGGGGGTCTCAACTAGACCTTCCAGGACTATCCCTACAGGCGCCCCATCGATCAGGGCGTGGCAAGCCGAAATGGCGGCCACATAGACCCTGAGAGTGGCGGGGCATATGCCTGCTGACAGTTTTCCTTGCAGAAAACCCAGAACTGAAACAATTTGGCAGTTAACTGGATCTGCATCATGTGAACTGCACCACTTTTCAAAGACACCTCACTTATTGGCGTAAATTCTTCTAGTGGAAGGGGACTTGCACTAAGAATGGTTTCGATAACCTCAGGCGACAGCCCTGTGTTCCTCAGTTGGTACCCTTCAGGGGCCAAACATGAAGATTCCACAGTTCGGGACGGGGATGAAGTATCATCCCCTGTGCCTGAGACAGAAGATCCTTCCTGATCGGAATCGCCCAAGGCGAGCCGTCGAGGAGGAGCATCAGTTCTGAGAACCAAGTCCTGTTCGGCCAATAAGGCGCTATCAGCAAGAGGCAAGACCCTTGTTGGCGAACTCTGGCTAAGACCACCGGGAGCAGAGAAACCGGGGGAAAAGCATACAGGCACATTCTGGGCCATGTATGTGCCATTGCGTCCAGACCCAGGGGGGCTGGGTGACTCAGAGAGAAGTAGAGGGGACATTGCGCAGTCTCTTGAGAGGCAAAGAGGTCCACTTCTGCACTGTAAAATTTCTCCCAAATTTATTCCACTACCTCAGGGTGGAGTTTCCACTCGCTCGTCGGCAGGTTGTGTCTGGACAGAAAATCTGCTCCCACGTTTAGGCGCCCAGGGACATAGATAGCCCTGAGTAACAGGAGCTTGCCCTGGGCCCAAAGGAGAACCCGACACGTCAGAAGTACAGCTGACAAGAACGTGGATCTCCCTGATGATTTATGTAAGAGGCTACCGCTGCATTGTCCACCCGCACCAAGACATGGCAGCCTCCGGAGGAGGTATTTCAGGGCCAGAAATACAGCCATCAACCTGAGACAGTGACTGTGACAACCGAGCTGACGACCCTCCTATCCCCTTAAGCTGGACAACCACTTAAGGCCGCTACCCCACCCGTAGGGAGGCGTCTGTCATTAGCAACCTGCGACAACAAGACGCACCTAGTGTGGGACCCAAGGCAGAAAACCGGGGTCTGAACCACGTAGAAAGGGAACGAAGCCTGAGGCGCGTAACCATTATTAGCCTAGGAGTTTTGGCCCTTGGAAGAAAAACCCCTGGCTTTGAGCCACAACAACAACAGTCTCATGAGCAGAAGGTCCAGAGGGATCACCGAGGACGTGGTAGCCCTGAGACCTGGAAATCGTTGATACTGATAACAGTGCAACCTTGGCCTAGCCTGACTTTGCTCAGGGTGATCTGAATGGAGTCAATCCTAGCGGGAGACAGTTGTGCCCGCATTGTGATTGAACTCCATACGATGCCCTGATAGACAGTGTTCTGGGTGGGAGAGAGGACGCTTTTCTTGGCGTTGAGCCTCAACCCCAGCGAAACCGAAGCTAAGACGATGTCCCAGTGCTGAACTGCCAGTTCCTGGAACTGCGCTAGGATCAGCCAGTCGTCTAGACAATTCAGAATCCAGATGCCCCAGAGTCACAAGGAGCCAGCGCTACATCATGCATTGTGAATGTGCGGGTAAAAAGGGCTAGGCCGAATGAAAGAACCTGACACTGGAAGACTTCGCCCCCGGAAGCGAACCTCAGGAACTTTCCATGTTGTGGCAGAACTTCTAAATGAAGTATAGAAGTGCGTCACAAGATCGATGGTGACCAGCCAAACGAGTTGTAGGGCTTGAGACATGACCGTCTTGATAGGCATCATCTAGGACTTGAACACCCATGGGCAGTTCAAGCTTTAAGATCTAAGCCAGATGCCACCCCTCACCCTCCATGGGATACAGGAAGTATTTTGTGTAATAACCCAACTCTCTCTCTGGAAGGGGAACACATACCATGGCCCCTTTAACCAGGAGATTTGATTTTTTTTTTTGCTATTCATAGCAGACATAAAAAGAAATCCGGTTTACGGTAGTGAGACCACGCCGTTGAAACACGGAAAGGCGGCGAGCACTTCCTGTTGAGGGGGTGTTGAGTGTTCCGTGTCCTGGACTAAGGCAGGAAGCAACGGTACACCCAACTTTCTGTCGGAAAACTCTGTCACCTGAAACACCAAGGGTGGCGGGAGTGAAGGGTTTTCTTGAGGGTATCGGGAGGGCCAAAGTGAATAAAACACGCGCCCCTTCCCGAAGGGGACTACCCCCAAAAGGTTGGGTACAAGACCATCAGGGTTTCTCCCATTTTGGAAATTATAGCCCTGAGGTCTTGCTTAGGGGGCTGCTGAGGACGACGAGCCTGTCCCCTTTCTGCGAGGGGGAGCACGACTCGCCACGCTCTGTTTTTGAGCTTCCCTCCTAACAGCCTCGGGGTGAGACCGGGTGGCCGACGGCCCCGCCCCCTGAGTGCGGCGAGGAAAAAACTGCCCAAAGGCTTCCTCGTGGCTTTTTGCCTCCTGAAATCTGGAGATAACCGAGTTCATGGCGTCTCCAAGCGTTTCACCCGCACTCAGGTCTTTTAGCAGATCAGCCTGGTAAGCCTGTAACACAGATATGGTGTGCAGCGCTGCACCAGCCTGACCTGCTGCTTGATAAGCCCTTCCCACTAGCATGGAGGTAGTTCTGCATGGCTTAGAGGGGAGGGCGGGGCTTTTTAGTGATGACGCCGAACCCGGCGAGAGATAGCCCGCAAGCGTCTCTTCAACCAGCAGCAACATTGAATAACCTTTTGCGTCAGCGCCCACAATAGTCGAATATAACGACGTCGAGGGTACGTGAACGCGCGAGGTATAAGGTTTTCTCCATGAACGAGCGAGCTCGTCGTGGAGATCATCAAAGAAGGGAAGGGACTGATAAGGCGTTCCCTTCCCTCGGCCACCAGACAGAAATCTGTCCTCTAATTTGGAGTGTTTGGGGGTTTCTTGGTCGGGTGACCAGTCTCATTGAAGCCTGGCCACTGCACGAGTGATCACGTCGAGCAACTCCTCAGAAGATTTAAAATCGCGTTTGGAATGCTCTGACGCGGGTAACTCACACTCCGAACCAAGAGACATAAGGTCCTCCCCGTGAACCGAAGAAACGCCGGAGCGCGCTTCGAGATCGCGTGAAGGACCGGCTGGGTCTGGGGAGAGTCTCTCGCTCCTCAGCCAGATCCATGCGAGAGCCCCACGAGTGAAGTGTGGGTGCTGGCTCGCAAAAGTAAGCGAGGCGAGCGCAAAGCATTCCGACCGAAAGTAGGTCACAATGCGCGCACCCGCCCTGCCCCAACGCGAGAGCAGCGTGCTCTTCCCCCAAACAAACAAAGCAGAACTCATGCGTGTCCTTGTCGGTCATAGACCGATGGCAAGGAAGCACGCATCGTTTGCCTTGCTTCTCCGTCATTTTCTCTCTCTCTCTCTCTCTCTCTCTCTCTCTCTCTCTCTATATATATATATGGAGAGAGAGAGAGAGAGAAGACTCTTCTTTGCTTTTCTTTTTGTTTTTGAAAGAAAGGAAAGTTCTGCGCACTGCCTAACAATTTCTAACTCCTAACAAAAGGGGAGAAAGAGGTTTTTTAGCAAGTTTGTGAGACACACAGTCATAGTATGCTCTGAAGAAAAATCATCTGACAACACTCTGGTGACGCCTCTATTTATAGCCTAGTCACAGGTGCATTCAATGATCTCACCAGCCGAGGCTATAAATTCCAGTCAATTTTCATTGACGTGTTACACACATATTCAAAGCTGCTCACAATAAGATTGTTCCCCATAGCGCTTAGCAAAGCGCAGCATCATAGTGAAGCTTTTTGTAAAGGGAACAGTCTTTAGACAGGCCATTAAAACTGTCAGGTCTTCTTTTTTTAGCAAACTCATAGAAAATAACCACAACAATCCTAGGTGTTTATTCAGTACTGTGGCTTAATTAGTAAGGAAAAAAGCTTAGACTGAACCAGATATTCCATCACAGAACAGTGGTAATGACTTTATGAATCTTTTTACTGACTTATTTATTTTATTTATTTAACTTGCTGGACATACTCCCAGTAATGCATTACAATAATCTTGTTCTGTGGTCATGAACGCATTAATTCGTTTTTTGGCATCAGCAACAGAGAGCACGTATCAAAACTTTTTTCTGTTCTACAAACATTGGAAATTAGATTTTCAAATGACTATCAAATATAACACATAAGTTCTTCACTTTTGAATATGATGTACCAGTATATCCATCGAGAGTCAAATTAGTGGTTTATTTTTAGAGGTAATTGATCCAATAACTAGTACCTCAGTTTTGTCGGAATTGAGAAGAGGGAAATTTCTGGCCATCCAATCTTTGATTTCACTGATACACTCTGCTAATTTGGAGAATTTTGAAGAAATATAAAGTTGGGTATCGTTGGCACAACATTGGAAGCTTATTCCATTATTCCTGATAATATCTCCTAGAGGAAGCATATATAAGGAGAAAAAAGGAGGCCCAAATCTGATCCCTGTGGCGCTCAATACTTAACTTTTGTTTGATTTGACAATTCCTCTTTTACACAGACAAATTGTTAGCGGTCTGCTAAATAGGACCTAAACCATGCTAATGTAAGTCCACAAATGCCAACATAATTCTCTAGCCTATTCAAGAGAATGTTATGAACTATCATGTCGAGAGCAGCACTAAGATCTAAAAGCACTAGAAGAGAAATGCAGCCATGATCAGATGATAAGAGCAAGTCATTAGTATCTCTGATAAGTGAAGTCGCTATAAATCTCCAATTTATGTCTAAAATACTGAAAAGAAATGTAGTGTTCTCTAAACTGTGTTCCCTTTCACAGAGAAATTGTATATATGAAGATTTCAGTCAGGATTTAGACACCATCATATTATAGACACTGCACTTTACAATGACTTGCTCTTGTCATCTAATCGCAGCTTAATTTCTCTTCTAGTGGTTTTAGATTTTAATTCTATTGATGGATCACGACATTCTCTTGGATAGGCTTGAGAAATATTGTTTGCATTTTTGGACAGACATTAGCTTGGTTTAAGTCCTATTTATCTGACCACTACCACTATGTATTTGTAAATGAGGGATTGTGAGATCAAACTAAAATGCCACATGTATCAGTTTTAGGGTCTCTGCTTTTCGCCTTATATATGATTGCCCTGGAAGACATTATTATGAAATGTGGAATTAGCTTTCACTCTTATGCCGATGATACCCAACTTTTTATTTCTTCGAAACCAGACAAAATTTCATGATTCTTCTAGTTGTCTTCAAGTGTATCAATGCAATTTCCTTCTACTAAATTCTGACTAAACAGAGGTAATATTTATTGTACCAAAAACCTCTAAAAATAATCCGCTGAATATAATTAGACTCTTGATGGATGCATTACAACATTGTCTTCTACAACAAAGAAATTGTGTTCTATTTGATAGCAAACTCTCCTTTGAAAATCACATTTCAAAAGTTTGTTGAACAGCATTCTTTTTATTATTAACAATTTGTATTGTTTCCATTCAACAAATTAAATAAACATAACAGAAAAAATATAAAAACCCTTCCCACTGAACATCCAGCTGGTGGGTGTGTCTTTAAGACCAAGCCTATACAATCTAAAGGTGGTCTAATAGAATCGATGTAAAATATTAAACTGCATAAGGTACACACATGCATCTCTAGATGTAGACTTGAAGTTTTTTAGAATTCTAGCACACATACTCTCCTCCAATACCATGTTTAAATCTTTCTCCCATTATCTCTTGAGAAAAGCCAAAGCTCCATCCCCCAGACTCTGAATTAGCAGGGAGTAATACACTGATGCATCATAATCTTTTCCAAAAGCAGTAATTGCCACTCCCAGAGTATCTGCTGCTTTAGGGGGTGTATGCTACTCCCAAAAATAGTACAGAGCAGGTGGTACACTTGTAAATACCTAAAGAACTGAGACCTGGGAATCCCAAAATGTTGAACCATATTTTCAAAAGATATCTACACTCCACTCTTATATAGGTCACAAAGTGTATTAATCTCCCTCACAATCTACTCTGACCAGCAAAAAGGGGACTTATTAATACATAATTTTGGGTTCAGCAACATTTAAATAAATGTCAGAATTAAACACTCTGGACACTTTTTTTCCATACCGAGTGCAAATGCGAGATAACCAAGTGTAACTTAACTTCTCTGCTTAGTTTAATAAAAAGGCTTTGCAATAGTGAAATATGGGCAAGAACTTCCTGTTCAATACAAAACCAGGGAGGTGCTCTCTCAGGTGGAAGTGACCAATGAGCCAAATGTCTGAGACCAAATGCATAGTAATAAAACAAATTCTTAACTCTAACTAAACTCTAAGTCTAACTAAATCACATTAATTTGCTTGGAACAGAATACCCAAAGGCCACTGTAAGGCACCTTGCTGAAAAGCCGTGACTGGGCAGTATGCTGTCAGAGCCAAAGCTTTGGATTTAGACCAATTCACTCTGTATCCTGAATTAGTAATTCTGTGGAGGCAAGGCATAGATCTAGTAGGGTTGAAGACAAATAAACAAATATCATCTGCGTAAAGCAAAAGTTTATGCGCCATGCCACTCACCACCACCCCTAGAAAATGCTAATAGTTCCAAGGAGAGACAGAACAATAAGGGGGAAAGACCTATCCAGAGTAACATAATCTAAAATTAATCAATTCCTTTGAACCACAGCTTGGATCTTTGACCTTTTTAAGAATCAAACTGTTCCGTGCTTGCATCATGTTTGGTGGAAGCTTTCCATTCTTTAATGATTCTGTATAAACTTATAGCAAAAGTAGAGTCAATTCTGTATCATAAGTTTATAATATCCTCTTCAGTAGATGAAGATGTGGAACTATAGGGATCAAGATAGAATTCTTTAAAAGCATTATTAATATCAATGGTTGAGGTAAATATATCACTGCCAGCAGATTTCACTGAGAGAATGATAGAAAAAGTTTTATATATACAGTATATCTGTTTTATATATCTAGGCATAAGCCTTGCCGCTTTTCCCCCCAATGCCAATTATGACTGTTGTGGCCTGAATAGCCAAAAATCCACCTTCCGCAAACAAAATAGAATTAAGTATGTATTTCAATTGGACATCCTCCCAGTAATTGCTAGCATTGCTTACACTATTATGAAAAACTAAAGTACTACATTTTTAAAACATTTTCCCCTATTACCATATCTTAATTTTTCTATGGCACTAAGTGAGTCAGAGTCACCCAAATAGTCAATCAAATATTTCTTTGAATTGCATCCAGTCCTAGTTCTCCATTATGAACATTTATATCTCTCTATGTAACAGTGTGATCTCAACTGATGTGCAGCACAACAGAGGGAATCTTCAATGATAATGGCTGTGCGATGGGCTATAAATGATTCAGTCAAAAAAAGCAGTCGAAAAATTCCTTAAAACATGCAGCAGGTCAGCTGGGACCCAATTTCATGACCTCTGTGATATCATAACTTGCCAAACGCACTATTTTTGACAGTGTACCGTGTTCAGGAAGACACCGTCAGAAGGCCTAGCTCATTATGTGTTGACTTCTCAACATCTCTCTCCTTTGCTGATCACAAACTGCTTTAACCTTGAGTTCAAAGTCTTGGTGAACAGGTGTGAATGCTAAAGAGATATTGCAACTTTCCGGTGCACGCTTTTCCATGACATTTGAATGAGATGCAGCGTACTCACTTCCTGTGTCTAATGGCTGTTTTGTTTTCAACTGCCATGGCTCCATTTCCCCAAATGTCTGGCTATGTCTCATACGTACCTTGTGTTTGTTTGTTTGTTTGTTTGTGTTGCTTATGAATATATAATCAGATCCGTTCCTCTGATGCATATGCCAGAGCACTTTGAACATTCCCAGCCCCAACTGTATAACTCGATTAAATGTATTTCCAGTGATGGATCACTTGCATATTTTTGTATCATTCTTTACATAATCCAGCATGAGATGAATCCTCAAATGTAAGATGGGAGGGCCATATTGCAGTCTTTAATTATCTATTTGTTGCACTGACTCTGGACATGAAATCAGAAATCTGAAAAACTCTGCCTTTGCCGATATTACACCTTCACAGAGTGGTTGGGGGAAGATTTTTACCAATTAACAATTAAAAATACACGCTGTTCTTCACATAGTGTTTTTCGTACATTTGCATTCTTTTTTTTTTGCCATTTTTTGCAATAAATTATTTTGATAAAATTTTTGTCTTCCTTTTAAGTTGATTGTGAAGGAATGGTTTGGGTCAGGTTTAGGTAGGTGAGGGATTAGTGGTTCAAAATATCTATATCATTTTATAATGTAATCTGCCTGTTACGTTTTATTTTATATATTGTTATTAACTGGCTAGGTTTAGAGGTAGATTGGGGTTAGAGGATCTAAAATATTGTTAAAATAGAGAAAAAAAGAACAATAAAAATATATTTCTAATATAAAGAATTTACGTATTTTAGTAAATACTTAAAAACTTTTACATTTTAGATATTGCCAATATATCCATATTGTATGTTTTTATCCAAATGTACAAAAATGCAAAAAAAAAAAAAAAAAATGCAAAAGTGATCCATGCAAATGTTATGTACAAATCCTAAGAATAATAATAAGATCAGTTTGTAAATACACATGATGCAGCTCTATATCAGAGCAAAAGTGGCATAACTGTTTAAGGAAATTGCCCCAATCTGTTTACGCATTTAGTCATTGACTCACTGGGCAGTGAGGCAGCAAGGCCTCAGTTCCGGGACACAGCTATAATATGAACTCAGTTAGGTAATGCCAGGCCAGCTATTTCTTTACCAAACATCCTCATTGGGCCTCATTTCATCTGTTTCATGGTTTCCTTTGAGAAAAGCTCCAAAGTGTTTGGATCACCCAGCAGATGCTCCTATATATGGCAGTGTCTATAGCTCACTCTTTCACACCCTTTTTTCTATTAAGCCAATTCAGGTTAAGTTTTTTGCTGCAGGGCATGGCACACCAGATTAGGCACCCAGGAGTCTGGGGCTTTGGAACAGGCAAGCCGTGGCTCTGGTCTGCTGCAGAGCAGATCAGAGCAGCCAGTCTCAAAAACAGCAGACCCAGTGCTCTCTCTCATCTGACATGATGGCAGGCCTACAGAAACTCCTCCTTTGAAGGCAAACTGTAGAAACAACTTTATTCATCAGTCAGAGTGACACAGGGGCCCAGAAAAGCTAAGTACAAAGCTTTTAGTTGCCTCATTAGCCCCTTTGCTACCCCATTGAGGGCACAAGCACACGTGGAACCAATCTTGATGCTTCAGTGGGTTCTAAAAAAAACTGGGGTATGTTCCAATAGTGCATTCACAGGGTATTTGGCCATCTTAAAGAGGCAGTTCCCTCCATATGCAAACATCATAGGGAAGTTACATCAATAGGCTAACATCACATGGCACACCGCTTTAGCCATTTATTATGTCATCATCCTCCATGTATGGATAGAGCAGTGAACACTGTTTTGGGATCTTTTGGATTATAACAGATCTCATCTCTGAGACCAAGCCTCTGGTTTGATTGCTTTTCCCTCGTTCAACTTATTATTTTGCCTGTGCGGTTGATATATAATCAAGAGTTACAAAGTATGAAAAAACCAAGGGAACCTTTAATTATACTGCAAGGATGCAATTGAAAAAAAGAAGATGCAAGGGTATTTATTTTTTTATTTACATCCAGATGGGCAAATGGGTGAGTTGTGCTGAAGTTACATGCAACTGTGAGGCTTTTGATGTCTATTTTAGGCCGAAATCAAGGCCGTGTGTGCTTATGACAACCAGGATGTAAAACAGATATTTATAATTCAAACCTAAAGGTGGTAAGTAGGGCATTATGATGAAATATTTAAATGAATAGTCAAGACACCCACAATAGTGCTATTGTTTGGTTTGAATATAGGTCAGTAATTGAAAGGCAGATCACAAGAATCCTCTCTTTCAAATATACCTGCTGGGACTTTATGAACAAAAAGGCTCATATTGCATAAAAGAACAACGTGAAAGATGAGAACCCCCCTCTTCAGTGCAGTCATTTAATTGCTCCATGCACCAAACCAAAAGGACACACAAAGTATTTTATTGTAATAAAAAAGCACTCAAAGGGTCTGATATTGTGCATGTACAGTGCATTCAGAAGTATTCATAGTCTAAGCTGAATATGTTTCTGATACCAGACCGATGTTTCAGCCTAAAGAAAAAAAAAATAGCTGCAGTTGTTTTTACTTTTTTCTATATAGTACAAAAAGAATCGCACATACTTGAAATATGAAAATACTAAACAATTCACATCAGTCTGGTTTTAGTAGCCTTTACATGCCCATCTCTTTTCCATCTAATGTGAACAACATCCACAATCTTCTTCCTGGTAAAGTGATCCATGTTATATTTGATCAGAAGTTTATTTCCAGCGATGTGGACTGAAAGCAGAACGAGTATGACTCGTTGTTGTCTTTACACCTGCCATCACATGTATAAGTAAAAGTGTAAGACATATTTCTATATACCTATACTGTATATTAAATTGGTCACTGTGTGTTGAGAAACAGCTTTTATGAACTATGAATGCTGTCTGGTCTGTCAGTTTTATAGCCTTGATTGACTAATGAGTGAGTGAACGGCATGTTAAAATGGATGTTTTTTTTTTTTTTTCCAAATGGAAATACAGACATTATTTTTGTTTCATTGAATGTAAAAAAACAAAAACCTTACTGTGAAATGAAAATTATGCTGAACTGACCCTTCACTAAGCACCACCTTAAACGCATTTCTGACCAGTCATACCAGCAGGCATTTATCTGACACACGTTTTCTATTCTGTTTATGAGAAAATTTAGCCAAAAAAACATGCCATTCAAGGCAATCTCCTATTCATTCTGCAAATCTTGTAATAGCGAGTAACTGTAACCAAGAGGGCAGAGCTTATTGAAGAGTCAGTTTCTAATGAACTTTCTACAGTCTGAACTTGACTAGCATTTTGTCGAAGACACTTAACAGAAAGCATTCTACAGTAAATCTCATTGCTAAGGGGGATTCCTGCACCCAAAAATAGAGTGGTCCAAACTCACCTAAACAAGCCAGACTGGATTTTTGTTCAGAATCGGTAGGGAAGGTAACTCCAGAGCAGATGTAGCAGCATATGTGGTGAAAGAAATGCTACCCCTGTTGACTGTGTAGTTGCTGTCATTTAGAGACATACATAATTACGAAGATACCTGTGACAGGCAGATGCAAGGTATTTCTGAATATATTTCTCAATAATAGTCTGAACATAAAAAGACATTTGAGTTTTTAGAGTATGTCTTCACAACTGCATACATTTGGACTAGTCAAAATAAAAGCTTAATTGGGATGGCAGCTCTTTGGATTAACCCTGTGATATTTAGCTGTGACAAAGTTGCCATAGCCTGTAAAAGCAAAGGCATACATACAATGTGATTGCAAGCAAAATAGAGCAGGTGCATTAAGGATTTGAACTGTCGGGTAAAGTCACAGTAACTGTCATAGTGTAGGGCCTTGACCCACTCAAAATGTCGGTGGAAACCGCATGGCCCTTTGTTCTATAATCAAAGGAGAGACATTGAACTCAGTTTCACAGCTGGATGTGAAGTCCCGCCCATGGACCCAGTCTCAAACGCCATTGGTTGAAAGTGGCCTATGGCCGATGACGTCATCTTGTCAATAAAACCAGCAGACAGATGTAGCTCACTCTCTCAGTGCTAAACTCCAGTTGGCTTTTAAAGAGTATTTTTGCACATTATGAAGGGGTTTTCAATTCTTTTTGGACAAAGAACAAAGAGACCACGTTTTTCTAACCTCACCATTTGGCCATGGTAGAGTAAGATTAACTTTGCTTTGTTCCAGTCTAGAATAATTATAATAACCTGTTCATTCATTTTTCACTATAAGACAGTAAATTTATTTTGAAAATGGAAAAGGCAGCCAGCTTCCCTTCTCCCTCGTTTTCGAACAACATTGACTATATCCTGCATTTCTCTCCCATCACCAGACCCAAGGAATAAAGCAGAGATGCGTTTTTTCGCTGGCAAGTGTAAAACAAAGTACCAATCCAAACTGTTTCTCATGACCACTCAACGCTACAGGAATCGAATGGACAACCCTGCTGAAATCACACAGGATTTCCCAAGTAAGGCTTGATATCTGGGCAGATTTTGTTTAGAATCTGTGACATTTCTTGCACAACTAAATCTTATATTTGATTCTAAATATTGATGTTTTGTGTATAATTTGTATGTTTAACTCTGTTAACTCTGTTTGGTTAACTGTTTGCATTTTGGGTGTAATGCTGTTTTGTTGAGTGATCTGAACTAGTAATTGATTGATTAATTGATTGATTGCTTTATTATCCCCTTAGGGAAATTTTGTTGCTTGTGTTTCAACATGCGTACATATAAGACCAACAATATACATGTAACAAATATACAAATTTATATATAAAAATTATAATCTTCACTGAGACCCGCTCAGTGAACACCGACACTACTTATCATTTAATAATTTTACTGCCTGTGGCAAGAAGGAATTTTTCCCCCTGTTTTTAAAAATTGCTGGCATCCTGAACCTTCGACTCGAGGGTAATATCTCAAATTTATCAAACAGAGGATGTCTATTGTCTGATATAATTTTCCTTGCTTTACTAAGGCATCTAGCTTGATAAATTTGTTCAAGACCTCTTAAAGGGATACTAATTAGTTTACTCGCAGTACTCAAAACCTTTCTAAGCGTACTCTTTTGTTTCACTGTGACATTTCCAAACCAGCAGGTGATACAAAATGTAAAAACACTCTCAATAAAAGAATTATAAAACATTCTAAGGATTGAAATGCTTACATTAAATGACAGCATCTTCCTAAGGAAGTATAGTCTTTGCTGTCCTTTTTTGTTCACAGCTTCCGTCCATTTATCCCACCTCAGTTTGTGATCAAAGACAACCCCAAGATATTTATACTCATTAACACTCTCTATTGGTTCCCCTTTAATAGTGGTCACACTCCCTGAGACTCCTTCCTAAAATCAATACTCATCTCCTTTGTTTTTGAAATATTTAACTTAAGGTTTGACATGTCACACCAAGAAATAAATTCATTTAAAACAGGTCCATGACTGTCCTCATCCCCCTGAAGGAGACTAACTAATGCAGTATCATCTGCAAATTTGATTAAATATCTCCTTGGGTGAGCACTTATACAGGTATTTGTGTACAATATAAATAGTAGGGGTGAGAGGACACAACCTTGTGGGGATCCAACATTAGTAATTTGTTTCTCCGATAGTGATCCTCCCACTCTCACTCGCTGTACTCTATTCCTTAAAAAATCCCGCAACCACAGAATCAGTCCTCCGTCCAGGTTAAACTCTATGGCTAGTCTTTCGACCAACACAGTAGGCAATATAGTATTAAACGCCGATGAAAAGTCAGCAAATAGGATTTTCACATGATTTTTAGGACCTTCAAGATGTGAGTAAACAATATGCAACAATGTTAAAATTGCATCGTCCACTCCCTTATTTGACTGATATGCGAATTGCAACGGTTCCAATATATGTTGTGTTTTTAACACCACATACCTTTTAACAAGCCTTTCAAAGCTTTTAAACACCAAAGAGGTCAGTGCAATTGGCCGATAGTCACTAAGCTCTACTGGTTTATTGTTTTTAGGAAAAGGTATAATAATTGAAGTTTTCCATATAGTTGGTACTATGCGTTGATCTAAAGATCTTCGGAATAGCAAAGTAAAAACTGTGGATAATTGCTCGGCACAGTTTTTTAACACTCGTCCACAGATGCTGTCAGGCCCAGGGCTCTTATGTGTATTGCAACTCTGAAACATTTTCTTTACATCAGCCTCTTTGATGTCAAAGTCATTAGTTGATGCCAAGAAAGTTTCTTCATCACTATTAATAACCTCACTATCCCCCTCGAAACATGAAAAAAACTGATTTAACCCATTCGCTAGTTCCAGATCCCTGCTTTTACCCTCTGTAATTGTCATATTTGTATTATACTTTCCTTGACCTTTATGTGGTGCACTAATCATCGTTCTGATAACTTCCCATGCCTGTTTAGAATTTCCCTGTGACATTTTAGCTTCAATTTTTTGTTTATATAGGGCCTTATCAACCTTAATTTGTCTTTTAATTTCCCTTTGAATGTCCCTTTGATCTAAAACATCATTATTATAATATGCTACCTTCTTCTTATTTAGTAGTTGTTTAAGTTTCTTTGATATCCAAGGCTTATTATTTGGAAACACTTTATACGTTTTCGTGGGTAGAACTGACTCCACACAAAAATGTATATAATCAGAGACCACATTTGTGTGAGTATCTAGATCAGGGGATTCAAATGTTTCCCACAAGGTACACTCAAAACATCCTTGAAGGCACATAATACTCTCTTCATTCCAAATCTTTACAGTCTTAACCTGAGGTTTTTCTCTTTCAAGAAGTCTTTGATATTTGGGTCGGAGATTAACAACGCTATGGTCAGATCTACCCAACGGAGGTAGCGTCGAGGCAGAAAAGGCATCTTTGACGTTCCCATAACACTTGTCCAATATCTTGTTTTTCCTGGTGCAACATTTCACATACTGATAGTAAGTCCTCAAACAGTTTTTCAATGAGCAGTTGTTAAAGTCTCCTAAAATAAACTTTGGAGCATCAGGAGACAGCGTATCAAGTCTTTGTGAAAGTTGATATAACACATCAGAGACTTTAGCTGAATTTGCAAGCGGATGTATATAAACCACAGTAAAAAACAGCTGTGGGAACTCACGAGGGAGATAGAATGGTCTAAGAGATACACTCAATAGTTCGATATCAGGAGTACAGAGAGATTCTCTTACTACCACTTGCCTGCACCAGTTGTCCCTAATAAGAAAACAAACTCCACCACCGCGTGACTTAGCTGTGATGTCCGAGTCTCGATCCGTTCGATACATCGTGAAGCCAGTTGGTTCAATCTCACTTGACGGAGTGCTCTCGTTCAGCCATGTTTCTGTGATTGCCAGCACACATGCGTTCCTGTATTCATGCAGGTAGCGTAGATTTGCTGCTAATTCGTCCATTTTACCGCTAAGGGACTGGGCATTTATTAATAAGGTCGTAGGCAAGGGTAATTTATTCCCCAATCTTTTTAGTCTCTGGCGAATCCCACCTCTCTTCCCTCGTCTCCGTTTCCTTTTGATTTGAGTAGTCTTGTCTTGTGGAGTTTGCAGATGACTTGGTATACGATGGTAAGATGTGGCCTCCGCGTCTTTACTGCACTGGAGTAAGAATTCCCGGCTGTAACGAACAACACCGCCTGCGGCGTTTTCGGCATTTGATGCATTGATTAAATTAATGCTTAAAATCCAGATGACCAGTCCTACAATCCATCCATGAAACTCCATTGTTACGAATTATACACCACGTCAACACTCGGTTTGAAAAGAAAATATAGAATCCTGCTCAACAAACAGACAAACAACTCGCACGTGAAAACACACAGCAGGTCGCCACAGAGCAGCGCCCCCTCCAAGCATATGATAGATACTGGAAGTGTATAACTTTAAACTGGAAGTGTATAACTATAATTCAGTCCCGCTGTTACAAGCGGTCACCCTCAATTAGATTTCATGCACCTATTTGTTTTGCTCTCTCTCACTCTCTCTCTCTCTCTCTCTCACAGAGTGAGCAGTGCTGCGGTTAATGTCCGAGTGTTTCAAATTCTCCAGCCTGTTTCATCTTATCCTTTGTGTGCCAGCTCATTTCCAACCTCACATGGCATCAGCTCCACTGCTCTGGAACTGATCCAGCCATCTTTCTTTTCTCCTTTCCTTCCACATTCAAATGATCTTTGGCTCCGCCCTTTTGATCTAGTCCTCCATGTTGGACCTGGTCCTCCATTTTTTTATTTAGTCCACCATTTTGCTTTCTTTGTCATCATATCTAGACACACACACACACACACACACACACACACACACACACATACACACACTTGCACACTTTTCTTTGTTATGTTTTGTGTTGTATTCAGATAGTATTGGCAGTGTTCTTTACTGCTTGATTATAATAAATCTTGTTATATTATATTAAGAATACTCCTGGTTGTTTTTGTTTGAATATTGTGTTGAAGCCAGCCTCTGTCACATCAAGAACTTCCATATTACCTCAGTGTATTGTTATTTTATTGGTGTTAGGAAGTAACTGTAATTAGATTACTGTTGGATTCATATGGCAATAATTTAACTAATTCCTCCCCTTTTTCATTATTTTGATTAATAATTAAAATACTCAACATTCAGGGTACATTTTTATGAGACTCGATCAATAACTTGATATCATTTGTATCTTGTCAAAGAGTGGTGCCCTGAGGATAGAATTCAATGAGTTAAATTATATTATTTAAATTAAATATTAATTAATAATTAATACATATTAACTATTAATTATTTTTGATAGTAAGATTGAGCTAAACAACCAGTAGCACCTACAAAAGACAATGGATAAAATGTCCTAAAAGTCTTCAGAATGTATAAACCTGCTGAAAATACAGAGTCAAATTCTGATGATGATTCTGATGATGATGAAGTGACATACATAGATGCCGGCCAGGGTCTTTCCACCAATTCAGATGGACAGTTTACTCTTCCCCCCTCACCTGAGCCGTAATGCTTTACTTGGTGTCATGTAATGATGTAAATAAATGGCTACAATAAAAAGTGATTCTAAATCTGTATAAAGAAGTGTCATCGGCAAGTGCTTAGGTTTGTGGATCAAAGTCAGCCTCTCAACAGTGGCCTCAGAGATAGTTGAGGATATAATAATAAAAAAAAATCAAACTTCAATGTCATTATGCACTGTCACACATCACTGAGATCACACTTACAGATTTGAATACCCTTTGCCATTGAATGCGGATAAAATGCATCACAAAAGAGCATAATTTTCTGAGGGAATATTGCTCAATCTAAAGCCCATCACCACTGCCTTGGATATCTTACAAGGTGAAGATCATTGCTATTATGGCACCATCCTATCAACACTAAAGCATGTAATTGTTATGCACACATTGCTTATCTCTGTCTTTCATGTAGAAAAATGTATTGGATTGAGAGACGGTATTTATTTTTTCTTACAAGCAATAAAATTACAATTCAGCTGTTTTGGAAATCAGAAATGCCCTGTTGGCAGCTTCCACTTTACCCCAGTTCAAGCTTTGCTGTATTAAAGATGAGAAGTGTAGAAACAATGTGAAGTCACTGCTAACTACAGAGTGTTATGCCCGGTTCTCTGAGGACCACATTGTAAATCCTGCAGAACAGAAACCTTCTTCCTCTAATAACAATCTTTTGTGGGGGTTTGAAAAAGAGGAGATGATTCGTCTTATTCTGCAGAGACTGAAGTCATGGAGTACTTGAAGTCTTCTGGATTAGAGCTGGACCTTCTCAACAAGTTCCCAAGTGTAAAAGACATCTCGCTAAAGTACAACACTACAAAACTATCAAGTTCTCCCAAAGAAAGTCTTTTCAGTTTAGGGAACCTTTTGCTGACCCCAAGGAGAAACAGACTTTCCAGCAAGCCATTCCAGAAACTTTTTGCTATTGAGATATAACTAATATTTTATTGAAAAACAAAAATTAATTTGGCCTGTAGAAGCGTTACAAAAAATTCAGTACAAATACAATACAAAAAAAAAAGATTCTATCTATCTATCTATCTATCTATCTATCTATCTATCTATCTATCTATCTGCCCGCCCGCCCGTTCGACACACACACACACACACACACGCACATACTGTTCTTGTACACACACAAACAGGCATACTGTACATGCTTACATACTGCATGTATACTGCAAGCAAGCGTGTAAATCCACACCGAAAATAAATTACAAGCATTCAAATATGCAATGGCTATATAATGGCACAAGACTTTCACCTACTGTTGCACTCGTGTACACAGTAGTGTGACAATAAAGTGATTTGATTTGATTTGGTTTTACTATCAAAACTGTTTGCAAATGTCAGTTTATTATAGTTCTATTTCTGTCTTGTACATTAATACAAATACAGGTTAATAAGCATACACAAACATGCCACACACAGCAAATAAGGTTGTAGATAGGGGACACCTAAGCCCATCTGAAGATACTACAGTTTCCATTGTATGGCATGTTTGAGATTAAGTTAAGTTGCATTTTTTAAATGCACTGGATCTTTGTTTCTGAATTTGACATGTTGCAGTAATTTAGTTTTTTTTATTTTTAGTCAATTTTAGAGAAGTAATCATTAAACTGTAGTATATTACTCTACAGGAACTTGCCCAACACTGTTAACTAATATGGAAACACGATTAGCTAATCAGTAAATGATAGCAAACTGATTACTGTAGTAATTTATTGATAGTTAATCAATAATTACTGAATTTTATTTTCCTCAGTGAAAACTATTAAATAATTATGGTTACCTTGAAATAACTTCTAATAATTACTAATTACTAGGGCTGTTTTTTATAATTATAAATATAATGTATGCTTATACAGACAGACAACAACCACACTTACCGAAAGCAGACAACACAAGATGAGAACACATTCTTGTGTACAAACACAGCTTGATGGAGCGCAAAACCAAAGGCAGGGATATTAAGATGTTTTTCATATTCTCAAACTTCGTTTGACTTGACACAGCAATCTAAAATGGTATGTTTATGATACAACATAACCAAGAGGCTCCAAAAACATCTGTCTGACACAAGTGTACACTGACACATCCTTAGACAAGCCCTTAGACAAGCGCTAAATAATTAATCTCGGACTAATTGGCTAATTCAATTGCATAATGGATTACTGTGTACTATAGGCAAATTATAGGCTTATGTTCAATAAAATGGAAATAAACAATAGATTGCATTCTGACCATATTTTTTTGCCAAAATAATGTAATACATTTTAATTATCTGTATTTTAATAATAATATATATATATATATATATATATATATATATATATATATATATATATATATATATAATTTATATATAACTATTTGTAATTATTTAATTATTATATATTGATTTCTTTATTTGAGAGGATTTCTCAGCAATATTTATGTGTGCAATTAATTGCGATTACTTCTATTAATTAATAGGCATACCATGTAATTAATTGTATTAAAAAATATTAAATACTAAGCCCTACTAATTACTCTTCACCACATTAGCTCCTCAAAATCTCGTGTCTAAAATGTGAATTATTATATTTTTGTTGTCAACATGAAAATGCATCTTCAGAGTTACATATGCAACATGTTATTTAACTGGAATTCAATTTATGATCATAACATCACTCTAAATCACAAGGTTAAAGGGTCTGGAAGAGTCATGACTAGCTAGCCATCCTTAAATAAGGGGGTACTGCATGTGTCCAACCCTTATTTTGAGTATCTCTACTAAACATTACAAATTAAAAACTTGTGCATGTTATATAATGACAGAGTACTTAATAATTTCTTAGAATAGTAAAGTGAAATCTTTGGTTAACGTGTAGTATGCGTCAAGTGTTATTACATCTTTCTGAAGGAATTACTAATGATCTGGAAATGTATTCTAAAGTGAGGCTTGTGGTAACACATTACTAATGAATGAGATCTTATTGTGTCCTTCCTTATGAGTTTACAGTTATCCTGAACAGTATTATAAAGTGAAAATCTTGGTAACTCATTATTAATGAATGGGATATTATTGTTTCCATCCTTATGAGTTAATGGCTATCTTGGACAGTCTCAAAAAGTTAAAACACATTATAAACTTTGAATAGTATAGTAACTGAGGTATTACTTGTCAATTAATAATGAAAACTCATGTCTTTGGTTTTACATTTTATTTAAAACATCTTTCTGTTGAAAGAAATGTAATTGGATATATAGTGCATAATAAACACTTTACATCTTTACAATATCTTTTATCAAAGCTAGAGCAGGCTATAACGCATGGCTGGTGTTCATAGTTGCAGTGTTTTACACAGGAACACTGCACATTGTGGTCTTTGCTTATGACAAGGCTGGAGCCATTGTGCAAGTCCAATGCAGATGAATGAGAAGCAAGCATGTAAAAGATCACAATATTTCCACACTTTTAATTACAATACAGTAAATATAAATAATAAAGAACACTTATTCATGCCGTACATCCCAAAATAGCTCAAAATAGCTCAAGCCACTTTCTCCTCATTTGACTTGCCTTTCGTTCAAAAGTGATCACCTCTGGAAGTATATTCAGGCGGTAAATGCCTCGAACACAACCACAAATTAAACTTCTAAGCTTTAAAACTATACCTATTTTGTGCTGGTTAAAAAAAATATATGATTAAGTTGTGTAAACTTATGTGTATTAATGGTGCTAGGAAACTATTTTAGTAGGCCTACTTTTCTTGAAGGTTACACAAGTCAAATTGTTTGTAAAATATATAAATGTTTAAAACAATAAATAGTTTTAAAACTATTATGAATACAAATATTACATTTATAAGAATTTGGCACCTGCATTTTAAACTTGATTTTTAAAAATCTATATTTATCTATCATCACTGACATCTTTATTTGTCATTGAATTGTATAGAGACCAGACACTGAATGATTCTAGTAGTGATTTAGAGGGGTGATACATACATATTTCAATCCAGTTAAGTCTGGTTAAAGAACACAGGGGCAAAATGTCATGCTTCTCTTAAAATGCATTTTTATGTTGACAATCCAAATATAATTTTTCACATTTTAGACTGGATTTTGAGGAGTTAATGCTTTGATAAGTAATGAAGCAGTGGTTGATCCATAGTAAAAAGTTCACAATGGGGCAAATTATATTCAGTATTATCTGTGAACTACCATAGTCATCTAAGTAATTGTATCTATAACTAACATATTAGTTAATTGTGTTTCCATGTACGTTAATAGTGGTGACTAAAGTGTCAATGTTGTACATCTCTTGTTCCAAAACAGCCGCAATGCAGAAAGAAACGCACACAGACATGAAGGGGTGAGACTACCAGATCTGTAAAACAGAACAATTTTGTTTGTAAATAAATACATAAATCAGCCACAATGCAGAACACACACCAAAATGAATTGGTGAGACAACAACACATCTACACTGCTGAACACACACACACACACACACACACACACACATTCATCTTGTTAAAACCAGGGTTAAATTAGGTTATTACTCATTTCTGGTATGCAAAAATGGACAAAAATAACCTCAAACAAAATGCTAAACTTTGACAAAAGTAGTCTTTTATAATGTTTAAATATATATTTAAATGCAGAAATTGTGACAAAATCTATAAATCATCTTCCCTTCAACTAGGGATGAATAAGTAGCTCTCTGCAGCCATCTAGTGTTTATACTTGTAATTTCATTTGTTTTTTTAAGTTTGATTCTTGAGACTTAAATCTTTCAAGTGGTATGTAAATTATGAGGATTGGTTCAGTATTTGAGAAAAGATTAATAAGAAAATAAAAAAGTCAATTTTCAAGCTCAAGGTCATATAGGTAAATAAATTAGTAAATAAAATAAATAAGGTCTAAAAACAGTGGAGTGCAGTGGATTAATCTAGGACATCTTTAGTATTTTAAAGTCACAGATTAACATCTCTTCAAACATTATGTTTCCTCAGACACAGAAGCAATTATGTTTTTGGTTCCATATAAATCGCTGCTTTCCAAAAATTCATTTAAACATGAAAAATCCACATGATGTCGACTGCTAAAAGAGCTTTTGGCCATTTTGATTAGTAAATTGTTTCCATTATTGTTAACAAACAACTTAAGTGTTGCTCATTGCTGTAGGCCTAGATGTGAAATACCAAAGTGTCAAATTATCAGACTTGAATGTCAGTTTTCAAAAATGCTGCTTATTCTGTGCCCATAATAATGTTTTTCAGCCATTACAGTGGCTCAGACTTATTCACTTTTCACCTTATATGGAAAGCCTGCAGCTTGCTGTAAGGTCACAATGGGAGTAATCTAGTCATGCCCAAAGTTTTAAAAGCACCGAACATATATTTTTGAACAGCGAGTTTGTTAGCTTTGAGAAGTTTTTTTTGTCTGGGTTGTAACTCCCATTGCAATTCTAACTCCCTTGATTCAAAAATGTTCTTGCACTTAAACAAGTTGAATGGAGGTAGGTGGGGGGTTGGGGGGCTGCCCCAACTGTGATGTTTCACAGCATCACTAAGACAAAGCTTTCAGACAAACATGCTCAGTCCCTCTACAAGAGTTTATGGCACCTCGCTGCTCAAAGCGAACCAACTAACAAGGATGCAGTCACTGAAACGATTACATTCATTCTCTAAACACTTAACCTAAAAGCATCCCTTTCTACATCACATGAATTATTAATTTTTCTGAACCATCACTGTTTTAATGCGCCACTCCCATGCACCGTTAGTTGTCTTTCATATAAGTTTGATGAGGCATCTCAATTTCAGGACAACAGCCTATCTGGTGTGGCTAACAATGGGTGGTGTGCTTTGTACTAGCACTCAACATCAGGGGAATGTTAAATGAAGCAAGTTAAATATTTTATCAATGGGCATTTGTGTTTCAAAAGCCGTCAATGTATCCCCTACAGAAATCGCTGAACACACTCCAACTGCATGTTCAGCAGTTGTTTATCTTCAGAAGTGTGAGCTATATTATGTGTTGTGGAACCAAAGCAAAAGCATCGTTTATTCTAGACTCAACTTGCTCATTCGGTTGCTCCTCAGCCTTGTCAGGACATAATGTATTTTCCTTGTCAAACTGACACTGATTATATATATATTTAATTTGATTGTGTTATGTTGTATCACTCGCTGGATTTTAGTTATTGGCATTCTGAGTAAACTCTGGACTGTTGTGAGTGAAAACCCCAGGAGATCAGCATTTACAGAACTACTCAAACCAGCCTGTCTGTCACCAACAAACATGCCACGGTCGAGGCAATGGGTCTGAGATCCCATTTTTCCCCATTCAGATGGTTGATGTGAAAATTCACAGAAGATCCTGACTCGTATTTGCATGATTTCATGCATTGCACTGTTGCCACATGATTGGCTGATTAGATAATCGCATAAGTAAGTAGGTGTACAGGTCTTTCTAATAAAGAGCTCAATGATTGTATATTATCATAAAGAGTAAGACAAATTAAATAATACAACAAAACATTATAGAATTCATAAAATCCATTGACAAAGCATACACATGTTTGTGCTATTGTTGTTCCACCAAAATTGTCACTTCCTGCACGATGACTGTCAGTAAGATCGTTTAAGATGAGCAAATTCTGCTCATAACTGATCTCCAGGGATTACAGGCAGGTGCATGTCAGATAGAAATGCTCTCCAACTTGCTGTGATGTCACAACGACATATTCCACAATACTCTTGCAATAGTGAGGCAGCCACATTTTTAAGAGTCAAGCGCTGCATTTGCTATCTACCAGCTGCACAAACTGTAAGCATGTTGGGAAACGATTTTATAACTTAATGCTCATTGGGTTAAAAAAAACGTGATGTTTTGTTATTTTATTAATGTTTTATTTTTTTGTTTTATTTAACTCTGATGTCATGTATTTATGTGTATGTTGTTATGTGTGAACACTTTGGCCCAACACTCAGACTGAGCAATCTCGGAATGGCAAATGCAGTTGTCATCATATTGCTAAAATATGTGTCTTTATTAAAGGTGCAGTATGTAAGATCCAGAAACCCTTGTTATTAATGGCACTTGTGGCCATTAAGTGAACTGCAGCCCGCACTCATGCACACACTCCATAAGGACGCAAGCGAGCGAGCATTGACCAAACAATGACGTAACGTACAAAGAGACAACGTGATTCACCGGCATCAGATGAGGACAGATGAGGTAGCATAATTAAAATTACACAGTTATGATTGTTTTACTACAAACTTTGAGACTCTATATTATATTTGACTAGGGTGACCATACATCCTCTTTTTCGGACATTAAAAAAGAGTCCGAGCGGGATTTCTAAATTTGAAAAAATGTCTGTGATTCGGCTTTAGTTGCATTATGATGTGCATCTGGTCTAATACTTAATTGTGTGTGCGCACATATCAGTGTTGCCAGATGTACGATAATTATCGTATTTGTACGATAATTTTGACCTCTGTACGATGTACGATCAATAATGAAAAAAATCCCATAATGTACGATAATTTCAGAGTTTTCAGTCGTTCGTCCAAACACACATCCTACCGCTTCTCTCTCGGACCCCGAATCATTTCGCAGGCTCGCCTGCCTGCACGCAAGAACGTACACACACACACACACACACACACACACACACACACACAGCACAAGTGGATGTGGCATCCGATGATGACAGCAACTTAGAGATCGAATTTGAATCTTTTTTGTGTTAATTGTGCACTTTTTTCTTTTTTTGTGCACTTTTTTTCGGCATATCTTTTGCACTTTGGAAAAAAAAAGTTATTCAGACTTCCTCCAGTTAATGTGAGCGTATTATACAGCTTGTTCAAATTGGCTGTAAAATTATTTGGAAAATAAAATTGTTGGAAAATAACTATATTTTATGCGTTTGGTTTGTGTACGATAATTTTTTTTAAAAAACGATAATTTTGAGGTTTTGGTACGATACTTCGACATTTCTAATCTGGCAACACTGGCACATATTCACATTGATTTAAACCCTCTTTGTAAGTCCCGCATTCTCACACACCAATTGGTCGATTATAAGAGGCTTGCTGCAACTATTGGCCAAATTCATGCCTGTCAATCTCTCTGTTTTCGTTCGAATGTGGGAAGCGCTGTTTTGTTCGGCAGCAAACCGTTGCTTGACGGTAGCAGCAAATGACAGCTGAATGGAAACAATGCCCAAACGAAAGTGCAAATTTACAGAAGATTTGCACCAAAAATGTCCATGCTATGTAATGCCAGCTTTGAGACACTCATGTGTCAATTGCTAATAAAGGTGCAAGTGATTTAGAAGCACACATTAGCTCTGCGAAGCATAAAAGGGCAACAAAAGGTGAAAGTTCATCAGGTAAATTAACAGACTACTTTTTGCGACCAGGTAAAATTGATATCACATTGCTTCATTTTCCATTATCATTCAAAATAATAGTAAGAATAAACGAATGTACACTCATGGCATCAAATATTTTATTTTAATACATTGACATTCAAAATAATGTTGGGAATTTGTATTTATTTATATAAACTTATATTGTGCTAATAGAGTGACTTTTTCACTTTATTAAATTTAGCATTCATATTAACACTGTTTTTAATCCTATTATTTACCTTATTTAATTGTCCTCTTTTTGGAAAACCAGAATATGGTCACCCTATATTTGACCCTCCAGTGCTGGAACAGGGCTAAAACAAAGTGTGGACATAGGTCTGAATATGCGAGACTGTAGTTTTAATTAATCACTTTTCTTTGCATGATACATTTACAGCATTTATACGATAGCTTATGTCAAAAGCTATTGCTTTATCAATAGCTGTTAGCTAAATTTGGTGGATGATGTACATAATAAATATGTTGACACAATTCAGTAGTGATTCCATCACAACTGTCATTTTGATATATCGATGAGCTATTGTTTTATAATAATATAATTTATATATTTTTTGTATAACCAAGTTACGTTACACTAATGAATGGAGCTTTTTGCATTATCTTGAACATTGTCTAGCATTAATTTTCGCTCGACCATGATCACATTCCCGCTTAACCAGACGGGATTCAGTAGATACATATTTTTTAATCAGAGTTTGTGTAGGTGTCGATGTTGTGCCGGGACCTGGACATTTGCTGGATTCCATCTCTAAGATAACATTACCTAGTGTTGCAGTTTGTTGTCGCTATTGAATAGCAGAAGAGAAGCTACTACTGTCTGAGGCAAGGCTCTCGGGAGTGCCCATAAATGTCACATCCTTTGGATTTTCCAGCAAAAGCAAACCGCTCCCTTCGCATGAAAATCAGCCTACAGGCTTTAATAGGCAACCTAGGAAGTACGGGAAGGGCTCGTTTTTTAAGTTGCGTTACAAGCCGTTCACACATATTACATGAAAATTGTTACATATTGCGCCTTTAAACTAAAAATAGACAAAAAATACTTTTTGGGGGGAATTAAATAACAGGTACATTGGGTGACGTTATCATGTGTATTTTCATTTTCAAGTAGCAGACTTTAAATTGCATCCACTTTATCATCAACAAAGCACATGAATGTGAATCACAGGATATCTGCCTTTGACCTTGTATGTGGCTGGTTCACTTTGAGAAGTGATAACTGTCTGACTTGACAGCACTTATTTCACTCCTCTCCTGACAGCACCCAAGCCAGGTGCCTACTCTTGTCTACTTTCATGGCGAGGCGTTTGGCATTTTAAATGAGCCCATTAAGTAACTGGCTTTTTATTTTTTTAAACACATATCCAAAACATATAAATCCTTTACAAACTTAAGCAATGTTCCCATAAAAACTTTTTGATTAGAGAAAGAAATTTTTTTATAAAACACATGAAATTTTTCTTAATAATACTTTAGACGTTTGTGCATAGCACCCTGGAATATGGCAAAAATTGCATAAATTTTTTTTTTAGCACATATACAAAACATATAAATCCATTACAAATTTAAGCAATGTTCCCATAAAAACATTTTGATTATAGAAAGAAAATTTTTTATAAAACGCATGAAATTTTTCTTAATAATACTTTAGATGTTTGTGCATAGCACCCTGGGATATGGCAAAAATTGCATAACAAATTCACTGCAATGTTTTTTGAACTGTGATAAAACAAAACTAACTAAAATCGAGAGTTTATATTATTGAGAAATAATTTACTGCATAGTAGGAATGACCTTTTTAACACTTTAAACACTTTGTCTTTTATAAGTAGTATAACACTGAAGTACACCGCACATTCACATTGCATGCAAGTTTAGAACAGTCCAACCTCAGTGTCTTTTGTAATCAATATCCTTCAGTGTCACTCTCATATCTAAACAAAGCCTTCCTGGAAGAGTGGTAAAGGCTGGATTTGAGTTTGTCCCTAGTGGGTCGATTTCTGAAAAATCTCTCTCCCTGCAAAGCATTCTAAAACTGCAGGCCCTGACCTTGTATTTAGCAGGCTGCCTCATAGCTGTCACGGTTTGTGCAGGGACGAGATGAGTGTGTTAGGATCCAAACGCAGAAATGTAATAATCATCAACAGAAGAGGAAATAAGTGGCCGGAGCCAGAGTAGGCTCAGGGAATTGAGGGAATTGAGAATTGAGGCGGATCCAGATGTGGAGTGGCGGAGCCACATGAGGCGGAGCCACTGGAGTCTCAGAAGAAGGAGTGGGCGGAGCCGCTGGAGGAGGAGAAGGCAGAGCTTCTGGGGGAAGTGTCTCAGGAAGAGGAGCGGGTGGAGCTTCTGGAGGAGGAGGAGTAGGTGGAACCACTTGAGGAAGAGTCTCAGGAGGAGGAGCAGACAGAGCCGATGGAGGAGGAGCAGACAGAACCATCTGAGCAGAGAGCAGAAGGTCAGCCCTTACGATCTCAGTGATGAAATCCTGAAGAAGTTGGCAAACACATTCCAAAGGAACCAACTTCCTCATAGGATCATTGAGTCCTAACCAAAGCATGGTTCTGCGGGACCTCTCATGCCAGTTCAGTTGAGTGGCCAAAAAATGGGAGAGTTGGTCAGTCTGTTCTGCTGGATCTATATTAGGTCAGTTTGTCTGTCACAGTTTGTGCAGGGAAGTGACGAAAGTATGAGGATCCAAATGCAGAAATTTAATAATCAACAACAGAAGAGGAAACAATGATGAAGATAACACAAACTAAACAGTAGTACGCTGGTAAATAACACACTGCATACAATCAAGAACCGAACATGGACAGAGGAACAAGTGGATATATATACATAATAGGGCTAACAAGGAGACATGGAACACCTTGAATAAAATTATGGCAAAAAATAGGAAGACAGATATAAAAGAAAAGTGCAAAACTTAAAACTATAAGAGTTTCTTATAAATTTCAAAGTAAGAGATTGGGGGGGGGCACAATGACATGATATGACAGTTGCACAGTAAAACAAAGGATACATTATCTGGCAGAGTGTGACAGGGTGGAGGGCGGGGCCGGGTCGTTATTATACACACCCAGTCCATTATCAGTCTAATCAAGCCTCCGAGAGGTATAAAGGCTGACAGCAGACAGTGGTGCGACAGAGAGAGAACGTTTACGAGCAGTGGTCCGTCCTATGTGTGTGTTTGTGTCTTTTGGTTTATTTCTTCATTAAACCATTATTTATATTGTCAAGCCAGTTCTCACCTCCTTTCCATTGTTCGCTTTACACAGAGCATTTCTCAATTTCGGAAAGGAACTCTTTGGCTTCATGAACATGCACCGGAAGAGTGATATAAGCCACAGACAGCTCTTCATCTCCTCTTGCCAAAATGAGAGAAAGTGCCCTGACTTACCGCTCTATTTTTTAGCTCCTACTCCAGGTGTTGTCAGGTGTAGATTTATTTTTCTTCTTTGTTTACTCTTTTTTCCCAACCTTCTTTCCTTATTTGCTTTTGGGCAGAATCTGTTTGAAGGAATGGAGAGTCCCACTTGTGTTAGGATGAGAAAGTGCATGATGAAATTAGAAGAGTGGTACAATTGATGATATAAGCAGGTGCCCGTTGATGCACTACCCTGTTATTACCCTATTGATTAATGTCTGTCACAGTTAAGCAGTACATATGCATACATTTTCATCATACCTGTACATTATGGGGCTGTCAAGTTTCAGATATTGTTAGATGTCCTAAAAATGTGGACTCAAACACTGATGTGGGGGTGGATTTAACATGTTTTTCTTTGATTCATGAATATCAAGATGTGCTTTGATGCAACAAGCCAATGCTTAATAATTGCATTAAAATAGAGACAGAGTCGACATTGTGCTCATATTTGGATAGATATAGTGACTGCAACACAAACATTACAAATACGGCTAATTTCAAAACAGAAAGGTATGGTAGTGTATTAATTCTCTCCATCTTCAACTGGTGCTTTCCAAAACATGGCAGTGATAATCTACATAAAAATACATCTTACAATGATCTTTTTGTTGTTAGCTCAAATGAATAAGATATTGTTGACATGGTAATCTGTGCTGAAGTCATTATACAAATCTGAATTATTCTTGACACATCTGACAATGTTGGCTGAGGGGCCGTCTCCGTTTATTGTGAGCTTCTTGGAAATCTGAGCTTGTCAAGAGTACATAAACTAATATACAGTTCCATACACATTTTCCACTTTTTGTCATGTCTATGTTATTGTATAACATGATTCAAATGTAAGAATTCCCATGCATGTATTCATTAACCAACCTACCAATGATGATTTCGACGTCAAGTGATGACGTCTGTCCGTCACATTAATTTGACCTTATTTATGTATATCCACATCACTGGTTAAGGTAATTATCTGGTTAAGCCTTTATTCGAAAATTAGTTTAAATATTCCATGAAGGTTTAAATGCTTCACAGAGAGTACATATTCAGAATATTCCTGCAGTGGTTATGGATAATCTAAACATGCTCGTTCTTTTCCAGCTATTCTCTTCTGGATATATTAAAGGCTCGCTCTTGCCATTTATTCACAGTATTTTGCTAATTCTGCATGTGTAATTTAACTAATGATGGCTTCCACATTGTTAAAATATGTGCACACAAAATCAGCCACAAGTGTTTCATAAAACCAAGTTGAGTGCAACTATCAGTTGAGCTACAGTGCAATTTTATTGCACTTAAACTGACTTCTAAATGTAGTTGGTTATGTATTGCAAATGTTAAAATGTATCGCTTACAAGAAACGCACTATAGCAAAAGTGTTTACATGGCATACAACAGCATTGTGTGAGGAACAGGGCAAGAAGTAACAAAATTAACTTGCTATTAACATGCTATTTTACTCGTGATTTGTTTGAAAGTGAATAACAGTCATTGGTGTAGCATCTCCGGTATTTAATTCACCAGGAAACTACCATTATATGTACGAGCTACATAAAAGTAATTTTTTTTAAATGTAGGTACAGGGATTTTAATTAATTCCAACCTAGTCTAATATAATTTTTACTATATTGTTTAATCTTGTGTTGTAGAGTTTGGTATGTTGTTCTCAAAATTAATTTACAATATAATATAATTGCAACAACAATGAGTAACTATAAACAAACAAGCAACTTGCTACCTCGTGACCGGCACATCATGAAGACTTTTGTCAGATAGTCAATCTAAGTCAGTGTTGAAGAGGAGGTAAACTTAATGTTTGAGTGTCTAAAAGATAGCTAAATACTAGTGATATGTAAAAATGCATGATAATCCCCATACAATGCATGCTTTGGCATCAAATATTAGGATTATATAATGAATTCTCACAATGGCACTGCTAACTTGGCAGCCACATGTAGTGTAGAGGGATTGTCAGCCAGTTGAGTCAAGCTCATTGGAACTCGTATGATCCATGTAGCTTTAAAGACTTCTTAGCGCAAAAGAAATTTGTGAAAGGTCACTCTGGATTCACCTTAACCTTTCCATCCTTGTCTCATGTGCCAGCATGATAGTAGAGAGAGGGAAAGCATAAAAAGGTCAAGAAGCCTGAGAGGTACAAAAATCCCCTTTTTCCTACATTGGCTGTGTTTTGCAGTGTCTCCAAGGTGAGTTTATCCTTAGTGAGACTGGCATTGATGGTCACCAGTTTATTTTGTGTTCTGGATGCTAGTCCTCAGCACTGGCTGCTGGTGTGCAGGTGCCCCCACTATGCTACCTAAATTTCCTTTTAAAATATGACAGGGGATGTTGTAGCATCTTCCAGATCACATATATACATATACGTTTTGCAATGCACATATGCTAAGTACTGTACCATGGCATCTTCACCAGTACCAAACTAACACCAGCCAGCATTAACCTGGACAAGCATGGTTATTTATGTTGGTCTTTTCAGTAGGGTAGATTGCAGCCCTGTATACAATATAGATTTAACAGTGCCTCAGGAGTAAACAATAAATAAATGCATGTTCGAGAGAAAAGCATCACAGCAGAATAATTGGGGAGACTGAATGGTTAAAGAGGATGACACTATATCTTACATGCTGCATAAATATTTCAAACAGCCTTTGCAGATATTTTTCCTCTAACATTTTAAGGGTTAGGGTTTGGTTCTGAAGACAATCAAGGATAGGAGCATTTAGTGATTTAATGTTATTTGTACAAGCATGTTTAAAATTGTAAAGCTTTTCTTAAAATATGACATAGATGTCATAAATTCAAGACTATTGCACTATTCAAAAACATAGTGAGCTGCCAATGGAGGCAGTGCTTAAGGCCTTATACGTACAGTCCAGATGCAAAGACTGTTCCATAAGATTCTAAATTATGTTGCCTCCAAAGAGTGTTAGGTAAAGTATTAAAAAAATGAATACACTGCAAATAACAGATTACTTATCTTAAATTGTATTCAGATTGTTTTACTGATTATTCCATCAGAAAAGTAATCATTTTACAAATGATTTTACTTTTTAGTTACTTTCTAAAACTCTTTTTGACAGAAAGGTTTTTTCACTCAACAAATTTAAAAAGGGCAACACTTTACAATAAGGTTCCATTTGTTAACATTAATTAGCAGCATTAGTTAACATGAATGAACTGTGAACAATAATTTTACAGCATTTATTTAATTTTATTTTATTTTTTAAATAAAAAGTGTAACAATATTAAACTAAAATAAAAATTTATCACACTATGAACTAATAATTAAAAACTGTGTTTATTAACTAACATTAACAAAGCTTCATAAATGCAGTAAACAATATATTGCAACTAAAAAAGTCCAAGGCAGCATTACATATTTACTTCACAAAGAAGGCTATGACATAACTGCATTGCGAATATATCAAGAAAAATTCAAGATTGCATTCCAGAACGGTTACAATTTAAATTATTGACATTTAGAATACAGTTACATTCAAAAAGTATTTTGATTAATGAAGAGATTACATTGCATTTTATTGTCATTTATTTAATTTAAAATGTAGTCCTTTCAGATGGAAAAATGTATACATATAAATGATGCATTTGAAGAATGGTAAAACACTTTGTTACATTCATACGAGTAGACAGAGAAGTAAGTTTGTGTAGCGAAGGGCAGTTGTTTTAAGATCCATGTGCAGCATTAATAACAGTATAAACAGTAAAACAAAGTAGCAAATAAAGGGATATCAAAAGGCAAACAAAGGTTCGGTACACAGGCAGACAGTCCAGAACGGCAAACCAAGTAAATCCGAGAGGCAGAGGGGTAATCCGGTAAACAGGCATAATATCCAAAAACTCACAAGCAGGCCGGGAAATATGAGAAAACAGGCATGAGTCAAAACACAGGGTAAATAGGAATGGTAATAAATGCTCAGAAATATTGACAAGACAAACAAGAGTGAATGTGAGAAACTAGGGATCTTAAATAGCCAGAGTAAATCTGGAACAGGTGTGAGAATAATCAGTCTGACTGGAGGATTATGGGACATGTAGTTCATGAAGTGTTAATCCTCAGGAGATGGCAACCTCTGGCAGTGTACAGGTGAGATAATAGGAGCTGCTGGTGTAACAGAGCCCCCACTCCTGATGTGAGGAGGTTGACTACATCAAGTCTACCTCGACCTCTGGGAGCAGGATGATTAGGAAAATTGTGGTGGAATTCAGCAATGAGAGCAGGGTCTAGAATGTCTTCAGAGTTTGTCCAGGAATGCTTCTCAGGGCCATAGCCAGTCCACTAAGTATTGCAGTGTCCGACCCCCAAGACAAGAGTCCCTGAAAGGCCTCCTCTCCATCAATGAGGAATGGAAGGGGTCTCTGGGCGTCTTGAGGGCCCTCCTCTCTCGGAGGTGCCGTGGGTTTGAGCAGGGAAAAATGAAAGTGGGGGAAACACTGTAATTAGCAGCTTGAATGATACAGAAATGATTTGACGAAGAATTATGAAAGGACCATAAACCATACCTGTTACATAGTTTCTTGCATGAGATTCATAGACGAAGATCTCGGGTGGATAGCCAAACCCATTGTCCTGGAGCATAGTTAGGGCCAGGGCGCCGATGGAGATTAGTCTGTTCACTCTGTTGGTAAATGGCATGTTGAAAGTTGACATGATTTTTATCCCAGATAGCCTTGCTGCGCTGTATCCAATCATCGACTGCAGGTACATCGGATGGCTCCCTGGATCAGGGAAAAAGTGGAGGTTGAAAACCTAGGATGCACTTGAAGGGAGTGGTTCCTGTGGCTGGTTTAAAAAAAACTGTGAATTTTGAGCATAATCTGCCCAGGGAAGGAAACGGCTCCAGTCGTGCTGATTGACTTGACAGTAGGCCTGGAGGAATTTACCAAGGTCCTGAATTAGACATTCTGCTTGACCGTTGGATTGGGGGTGATAACCAGAGGTTAGGCTTACATTGATGTTAAGCAATTTGAAGATTGCTGACCAGACTCTGGAGGTGTATTGGAGACCACGGTTGGAGACATTGTCCTCCGGTAGGCCATAAAAACAGAAGACATAATGCAACAGGTTTTCAGCACATTCCATAGACGAGGGGAGCTTGGGCAGAGGGATTAATCTAAAAAGCCTTGGTGAAGTGGTCCACCACTGTTAAGATGGTATTGAAACCCTGAGAGTTGGGTAGATCCATGACGTAATCAACTGTGATATGGGACCAAGGATATCGAGGGGCAGGTAGGGCCTGAAGGAGACCAGATGGGAGCTGTCGAATAGATTTAGAGGCGGCACACTTCTTTACAGAGTCTGCATCCTCGTTCACTAAGCCAAAACTGTTTTTGCCCTATCCTGCAAGTAGCTTGAGTGCCTGGATGTCCGGAGCTGGCAAAATCATGATCCCAATAAAGAACTCTGTTGCGTAAGGAGCTGGGAACAAAGACCTTATCTGTAGGGCAGTCAGCGGGAGTTCTTGGTTCTGAGCTTGGGTGATGTTTACCATTTTATTCTAGCCAATATTTGTGTAACAAGTATTTTTTATGCATATTTAAGTATCATGGCACAAATTTAAACTCAGCCGTGAATCGCGTGTCCCATGCAGAGCTTTTGTGTGTGTGTGTGTTTGTGTGTGCTGAATTGCTCCATTGAACATGTAACAAAATAATCCATGGCATATTATTAAAAAAAAGGACAACAAAAAGGACAACATACTGTATAATGTGAGAATATATGGTTGGTATATATGGTGTATATTGTTTTGTGTCCTAGTTTTCAGACAAAATGTAACATGCATAAAGTTATGATTTGTGTTTTGCGTTATACAGTTTGAAAGTATTATGAGGAAGGTATGAGATATTTTTGACATTCATTTGCAGCTGTAACGCAGTGGTAGGGAGTGAAAGATCAATTACACTGCCTGAATCATTCTCCATAAAGGAGAGCTCCTAAGACTCCTCAACACTATGTTGGCCCTGTTGAAAATAAACCCTCACCAGCCATTAAATTATAGTGACAATGAAGACCTTTTATTATACTTCATGACTGATCTCAGATGGCCTGCATGATTGCTCCAACATGCCACCTGATGAAAGAAACATTAATAATTGCAGGCAGGGACCAAGAACAGAATTTAAGGAGTCCAGATAGCCCATCAGTTGAAGGTAAAGGAATAATCAAGGCCCTTTGACTCTCTAAACCAGTGTTTCTTGATATCCAATGCATACTCAAAGGGCAGGTTTTATGGACATCTAAAGTTTTACCCCACCAAAAATAATGAATGCATTTGAGTTAAAAGTGAACAGAGTCACAACCTATTATCATGACCTAGAGAGGAAGGGAGAAAAACAAATTCCTTTGTATCTTTGTTTGGCAATTGAATAATTCCTTTCAAATCATAACTGTATGTAAATGAATCTTAACATACAGGGTCTGGACATGAAATATGACATCCTTGACATATTCATGAAATATGTTTGTATGTACATGTATATTTACGTTTAAATGAATTTTCTAGGTTAAATTTTCCGAATTTGAGGTTCACCCAAAAATGAAAATTCAGTCATGATTTACTCACCCCTGTGTTGTTATAACCCCATATTACTTTTTCGTTTTCTTAACAAAAAGTGAGAAATTGTGGAAAACAAACAAATGTGCTTTGTCATTCAGTGGCAGTTTATGGTGACCACCTTTCCAAGCTTCAAAAAGTATAATTCAGAAGTCTAATCAATTATTCTATGTGCCTCATGCCTGCTGCAAAATGTATTTTTTTACTAGTTATACTAACTGTAAAATGTATTAGGTTAGACTTTAACTACAACTTTCACAGTTGTAATAAAAACAAAGGTTTCTAAATGTGTTTAGGCAATTGTGTTTTTTTTTTTCATGACTGTTTATTTTAGAAAAAGACTATCTACATTAACCAAATCACGGTAATGTGAAGCCATCCATGGCCCTTATTTTAAAAATAAATAAATACAAAATTGGAATATAAATGGTAAACTTTGGGAGTTTGCATGTTCTCCCTGTGTCTGCGTGGGTTCTCTCCGGGTGCTCCGGCTTCCTCCCACCATCCAAAGACATGCAGGCTAGGTTAATTGATGTCTCCCAAAAAATTGCCCTAGGTGTGGATGTGAGTGTGAGTGGTTGTCTGTATATGTGTGGCCCTGCGATGGACTGGCGACCTGTCCAGGGTGTACCCCGCCTTTCGCCCAATGTTAGCTGGGATAGGCTCCAGCCCCCCGCGACCCTGTACAGGATAAGCTGTTGACGATGGATGGATGGATGGTAAACTTTCATAAAGGCTAGTGCAATTAAGAATGAATTAGTTAAAATCTGAACTCCCATGAATGCTGAGTGGCTAGTGATTCTCAAACACCACTAGCCACAGTGGCCGGTGAGCCAGAAAGTTCATGTCAAGCCCAGATATTAGCAGCATTTCCACTATCGGGTCAAATGAGTGTGCATTAGTACATGCCAACTGCATTCCCCCTGTCACTTCCAGGGCTTCACCGTGCCTCTCGGCTTCATCTGGACCAACAGCCAAGCCCCTTTGCTCTGCCGATTACACTTGGGCCAAAGAAGGCCAACTGGGGATTGAGGTGGGGTCAGTGGTGGAGTTTTGCTGAGTCAGGTCAGATGTTTCAACACCAAGATACTTATTTCCCAATTTTTCATACCTAGCTACCAGAATGGAGAATGGAGAATGGTCAGTACTGGTCAGAATACAAAATCAAGGCTCTTCTGAATATTTGGGCTGATGAAAATGTGCAATGTCCGATTGACAGCATCTGTCGAAACGAAGATGTGATTGAGTATATTGTCAATGAACTTGCCAAGTTGTGTATCCAGCGCACAACAAAACAGGTTTGGAAAAAAAATAAATAAAAATATTCGGGCATAGTACTGTGTTAATTTGGAGGGCTACCTAGTCTCTAGAGTCTGATAACTCAGCTTGAGTTTCCCTCTTGCTTGTGAATTGGGTGATTGTGTGATGTTGGCACCAGGGCTCCATATTAAGGCCGGGTTTTAGGGCAACGCTGCAGGGCTATTGGCTCAATGGTGGAAATTCAGATAGATTTTGTGGCTAATGATCAGGATCTGGGCACTTCTTGTTGTCAGAGTTGGAACAACAATTTAGGAGAGTCACTAAATTAACACTTTTCTAAAGTAAAGAGCTGAGCTGGACTAGTCTAGAGGTTCTCAGCTTTGACTTCATCATGTACCAAATACTAGGGAAAAAATACCCTAGAGTAGCTTTGTGTTTAAAATATAACAGTGACATGATCAAAGTATGAGAATATTGTTACTTGAAAATGTTATTGTACTGTTTACAAAAAAATACGCTATGATGCACTGCAGTATTACAAAAAGTAATTATTTCACAATCTTTATGAAGAATGTGGAACTTTCCAGAATGGACTACATGTGAAAACGTTCCTTAGACCAGAAAATAGGAGATTGTACTTCATCTTAAAGGTGATGTAATTTTTTCGATGTTAAAATACTTTCATCCCAGCTTAATATGCATAGACAACTAAAATGTAAAACTTTCGTAGGTTGATTCATCTACTGTGGCTCTTTGATGCTTTCAAAACTGCCCGACACAGCAACATTGACTCAACCAATGGTGTGAGTCTGGGGAGGGACTATCTGTTTGCCAACAAATGGCAGTGGGGTGAGTGTTCAGGAAACCTGTATGAAAACTACAATTATTTTTACAGTTCCATTTGATGAAGCTAGTGTTGCAAAAACCACACACTTCACATTTAACAAGTTTAACATGATGTAAAAATTACAATATCATAACATTTGTTTATTTGCATAATGTAAATATTTTTCAGCCCTCATTAACAAAAACAATGTTTCTTTCTTTTCCTATGGCTCAAAGACAGCTTGTATTAAAGGGGGAAAAAATAATGTTTCATGTATATTCTGTATTGTCCTTCTGAAATGATCCTTGTTTATTCAGTCCTTCCAGTTGACTACTGATTCATGCATTAATGCAGGTAGTGCATAATATTCAAATTCTTTCCTCTGTGCTGCATTGAAGCATTCAAACATATCAACACGCCTATGTTCACACTGGAGCAGTTGTCATAAATTATTGAAAGTGAAGGCTTGTGTGAACTATGCTACATGTTACCTCAGAGGACCCATCATTAGATACATTCATTGCACTCACATGATCCAGCAACAATTCACTGCGTTGCAGATTATAAATGCCAAGCTCTTTGCCCATAAGGTTTAGAATGGGGACTATTAATTTTCCACCAAGCACATGTAGCACCACTGTCTGTAATATGAAATAAACGTAAGCGCTGTGGGAGAAATGAAACGAGGAATGGCGCAGATGGCTTAAAGTGCGAATGTGTGGTGTCTTGCCTCTTTAGAAAGATGGAGAGCAATTGTAAAAAGAGTCGAGAGCTTATGTCAGTGTCACATATTCATCTTTTTAGTGCTTTTATGGTGAAATACTTGTTTAGTTCCCCTTTCCTGTTTGTTTTGTAGTCCTTTTGTAGTTTTATTTCACGATTGGTTCTCCCTGATTGTTTCTTCAGGTGTTCCTTGTTTTCCGATTGTGGCAGGAAGGGCAATTCTCCTTTCGTCATTTTCCAATTCGCCATTCCAGCCTATCATCTGCACCCCTGGGCTATAAAAAGTGTAATGGATTTGCTGCCTGGGATGCGTTGCTTTTGTGAACTGCTGCGTCGTCAACGCGCTTTCGTCAACACGTTTTCGTCGCCGCGCTTTCGTCACCGCTTCCTGGGAACCGGATGCGAGCACCCGAGCTGGTAAGGAGAATACACTGCTAGTTGTTTGTAGGTCAGGAAGTGTATTCAGTTACGTTAAGGCGCGTCTTGTCTAATGTGCATTTTAGAGACGCTGATTTGTGTTAGAGCGTGCTTCAGTCCCTCCCGCTGTACGAGCTTGTTACAAGGTCGCTGTCTGCATGAACTGGGGGTTGACACTGTAGACGGTAGGGAAAATTTGGTGTTTAATCTCTCTCTAATTGTTCTTAGTGGTATGCGGTGCGCGTTTTAAAACGCTGGTCTGTATTTAAGAATGTACCTATTCCCTTTCTCAGCTGTGAGAACCCGATGCAGTAAATGCTATTATTCTACTCTGTCCCTCGCCAGTGACAGCTACGGTTTCACTACCTCTTGGTAAAGCATTGTCTAATTTTCTCGACGATCGGTATGTATTTTTTTTGTATACATGCATTAGGTCAGGAGGGAATTAATCTGGCAGAGTAACAGTCTCATTTTTGCTTATAGGTTTGTGAAGGCCCATACCGGTATTCCAGTCAGGGTGCTTCGTGTTTTATCACGGCTGCAGTGCTGTTCTGTTTCCAAGATAATTTTGTTTTGTTTTTCAACTCTTTGTTTTTTTTTGGTTTGTAGTGGACTTTTCTTGACTTTTAGGATCGTTCCTAAAGATCTGATCTGTCTATTGTTTTTACAAAATTGCCAACAAAAGCCTTCATCAGCCAAACAAGGACAATTGCATCTAAGTGAACTTCTGGAATTTAATCAAGGATGGACTTCAAAGACACTGGTCACTAATCTTGCAGTTCAAACACAATCACTGTCTAAATACTGACCCTTAGCACTTAATAAGTTTAATAATTTTTTAAATCATGTTTTTTAACTATAAATAATTCTTATTTACATTATTCATGATGTTAGCCAGAGGGGAACTGGCCCCCCACAGGGAGTCTGGTTTCTCCCAAGGTTATTTTTCTCCATTAACCATCATCTTTTGGAGTTTTGTGTTCCTTGCCACAGTCGCCTTCGGCTTGCTCACTGGGGTTATTAATACAATTATTATTTAATTATTTTTAAACACTATAATGAATCATATCTTATCTAATTCCACAACAGGGCTCCAAACAAAAAAAATCAATCAATTAAGGAGCCACTGGCTCCTATAGGGGGAAAAACAGGCGCCAGATATTTTCATTTTTAACTCCTTACATTCCTTTTCGTCCCGCAGCTCACATGCAAGAAAAAAAACTTGGAAAAAATGGTCTTTGATTGATTTGAAATGAATAAACTAGCTATATTCATCCAAGTCAAATAAACTGCACGTGCTAACAGTGTAGTCTGTGGAGCATTCTTCGCAATTATGTGATCACGTGCATTTTTTATGCTCGTTACTGTCACCGTGTTTTCTCACAGTCTCTTTTTTTTTTTTTTTTTTTGCAGTTAGTTCCTGCAATGAACTCCGTTTTCCCAGCTATTTCTTTTGATATAAACTTTTGTTATGTATCTCGAGAAATGTAATGCAAATTTTAAAATCAAGGGAGTAAATTTTTACTGTCGCCAATGGCGACCTTGACAGAAATTACACTCGCAAATAAATTTATTTGGTCATAAATGCGACCATTTTTAGTCGCAGTTTGGAGCCCTGCACAAGGATGATGATTAATCGACTTTATAGACATTAAATTTTTTATTGTCTTTTAATGCTGAACTTCTGTAAAGCTGCTTTGAAACGATGTGTGTTGTGAAAGGCGCTATACAAATAAAATTGACTTGACTTGACTTGACTTGTTTTCTTCCATTCTAATAATTTTTCTTTGTTTCCTTTAGTTTTCTGTTAACTTGTTTTTCCATTGCATTATATTTGTTTATTTGGTCTGTCATTCTGTATTATAGGTTGTGTTCTCTTTCATTGATTTCTTTTGGAATATAATTGTTAGTACTTTTTCGTTGCCATTTGTCTGTGCTTTAAGCAACTGGTTATTTACTTAATTTACTTTACTTGTTAGTGGCAACATTTATTTTTCCTTTTATTTGGGTTTGACTAAGTGTTGAGCTGTATATGCAACCCATAAAGAGTTATTTATTTTGATGTACATCTTTTATGTGTTGGTGTGACAGTTTATAGAAACACTTGCTGTAATGTTATGGGCAAAAAGGTTTTAGTCAATTCATAGGATGTGAGGATCTTAAAATATCTAAGATTAAAAAGATAATGCATCCAGTAGCCTACTAGTGATAGGGATTGAAACAATTCATAACTACAATTCATATAATTGTGTTAAAAAGTTCAAATCTTACATGTGTACAAAGGGTAACAATTAATAGAGGAATATGTAAACGTTAGATTGATTACTTAATTTTGTAGTGCCGAATGTATGGGTAAAAAGTGTTAATCTGTGATCGCCAAAGTGATCTTAATCTAGGCGCCGTGATCGATTGCTTTTGTCTTCCACCCAAGTTTCCGGGGAAATCGCGGTCTTTTCCTCATAACGCTAAAGTTTTCAGTGAGGAAATCTGACTGTATCACTCTCGTGATTATTTCTCCCCTTTTTCAGGGGTGTAACATTGGCAGGACTTGAGCACCGGGGGCAGAGGACGGGCTTATTTAGGTGGTGGTATCTTCCTCATAGTGTGTTGTGACCACCTCACCGTGTGCTGTGATTTGGTATTGACTCGTGTGTGTGTGTGTGTGTGTGTGTGTGTGTGTGTGTGTGTGTGTGTGTGTGTGTGTGTGTGTGTGTGTGTGTGTGAGTGAGAGAGAAGTGCAGTGATCTTCATTTGCGGGTGGCGTGGCTTGACTGTCTGCCTCTTGGTAGGTCTCGTCCTTGGCCCTGATGTTCCTTAATCAGTAGTGGCCTGTTGATTTATAACAAAGTGCTCCATAATAATTTTTACTATTGTTCTCTTTTACGAAATGTCAATAAACTATATTTTTGTATAATGACCAATGTCTCTTTCACATTGGTGATACGAACCTGTGTATGCCTTCTGTAGGGGCTAATGTAAATTCTTTGGGTGAAATTCCCAGGGTGGCGTAGTCTGAGTATGAATAGTGCAATCTTATTAACTGATTATAATTCTCTAGGAAATCCCCCTTACCGCCCTTGTCTCTCTCTCGCGCCACACCTTGTATATTTAAGCCCTTGTTTCCCCTGGTTTGTTTGTCAGTTTTTGCATGTATTGTCTATGCTCTGTGCTTGGTTCCCTGTGTTTTGCGTTTCTTTTTATTCTGAGGAGCTTGTTTATTTTTCTACATTAAAATTCTGATTTCATGAAAATTGCATGACTCAATGCTCTAATAACCCTTAATCTTAAACCTATAGTTTTAAACCGATAGTATCAGAAAAATGCAGTTGCTGATCAACCATGTCATTTTTGTGGTGCTTCTATAAAACTTTAGACTCACATGGCGATTTGCATACTCTAATAGGCTCCTAACCCAGTTCTTCATGTTTCAAGTGCTGTGTGATATTAGTTGTGTTTTGTTGTTTTTTGTTTGTTTTGGTTTCCTGTGTTTATCCTGCCCCATCATCCTTGTTTCTGTGTTGCGTGCTATTGTGTCTTTGTCAAGCGCATGGCTTTGTGTTTTCCATGTGCTCTTCCCACTGTTATGTCCTGACCACTCCCCCTTGTTATTCCTGGTTTGTTCATTTGTTCATCTGTTCTCAAATTCCCTTCTGTGTATATAGACCATTTCAAGAAGGTTTAAGAAAGTGATGCCTTTTTGTTCCTTGAACATTTTTTGCTAGATGCAAAATCATCCTCCGAAGGGCACTTTGAAAAGAGAACAATCATGAAAGTCATGCTGTAATATTGCTTCAAACTGAATTTTCAATGATAATGACTTAACTGAGTTCTGAATTTGAGCCCCACACCTTTAGACCTAAAGTCTTCAAAGGGAATATGGATAATCTCTTCTGAATGGAATGCACCCTCATTCAGAACAACACTGGGAGACGCTTCAACACGTTTAACGTTAACAAAATTTTCATAAAATGCCATTATTAAAATGTGGACCATGTTGTTTGGTGGCTGGACACTCCTTGGATGCCTTGAACTAACAGAAATTAAAGTGTTAAGATCTCAGAAAAAGCAAAAACAAACGGATGCATGAACCACTTCGGTGAATGGCTGTAATGATACGTGCAGTAGTAACAACTATAGCACACATCTTATCTCTGGTAGGTGAATTAAATTTATGCTAACTAATTGACAGTTTGAGAGGTAGAGCTTTAAAAGTGACTGATACTCCTATTCTAATGAATTAATTCATTATAATAAAGTAATTTTCCTTTACATTTAGTCATTTAGCAGACACTATTATCCATAGAATGTCCCAAGAAAAGTTTTTTTATCATTAAAAAATAATTCCTTAACTTGTCCGCAGGTCACGCAGACCGCTTTATTGAATGGCTTCTTTGATTATAACAGGAGCAATCCAATATTCCCGATCTCCCCACTGAGCATCTAAACTACGATACAATTGAATCACTTCTCTCACTTAAACATGCTCCACATCAACAACATGTCTGGAAGAGTCCGTGATGTCCTGTGCAGTTTGTGTAAACTTCACCCCCCTGGCCTCAAGAGGCGCACTAGTGACAGATGTTAGTGGCTGTAGCCTTTAGCCTTCTCAATAGCACGACTGTCACCCATGCAGGAGATGCCTGATCTAATCCCGCTTGGAGCAGTTCAAGTAGGAATGGTTACAGTGGTGCCATGAACCGGATGGGAGTGAGGTTTAGTGTTGTAAGTGTAATGGAAACAAACTTGTACGTGATAGCTGTTCGGTATTTGGGTGATTCTCACGAAATCCAGATTTAGAAGGCGTCCAGCATCAGAATTTTTAAAATGCCCTTAAAGCCAATTTTCTTTTTGCACATATAAGATTAAGGTCTGAACTTACTATAACCATTATTTTTAGAAGATTTAAAAAATATTTCCTATATAATTATTTACATTTTTTAGATGAAGTCCATAAAAAATTATCATTACATTAAATATATGGTTAAAAAAGTGTATTTTTGGCTAATGTTAAAGTAGACTCTTATTACTCATGCTCAAAGCTATGTAAAACTCTGGAGAGATTACTTTTTCATATTTATTATTTTTTGTAATTTCCTTATTTTCTCTCATTACCGAAACATACGTGATGATTTACAATTTGTTTTATTTAATTGTTTTACTAAAAGATAACATACACATTTGTTATGTAGCAGACCTTAAATAAGTAGTGTTGTATAATATGTATATACATTTTAAAACAAAATATGATTATCTAATTATTACTTAATTTGTAAAAAAGATACATGTTGCGGTAATGAAAATGCCATTTCGGTAATGAGGATCAATGTTTCGGAAATGAGATTTAGCTCACACATTCACTGTTGACAAAGGGGTTTGATGCCTAACCCTATTTTACATATTTAAAACGCATACAATTTTTAAAAGAATATTTATTTCATAAACAGAGTTTCTGTTTTTGAAATAAAACAACTAAAACAAAGAACTGGAACGACTGCTTTGTACCAATCACGTTTTCCCCCAACTGTAACTCATTCATGAGCGTTTTTTGTGTTTTGCCCATATGTCAGGTAAAATGCAGAAATGTCTAGCAGAGGAGTGACAGGAAGTGGTTCTGGGATTATGTCCCATATGTCCTGACGATAGTATCTTTGTATCCAAGATGGTGGCGCGGTAGCACGCAACGGCCACTCCGGATCCAAAATGGTGCTATTTTTGTTTAAAAAGCCTGACTTTTGCGGCACATGGACATCGGAGCAACCAGTGTTCGTGTCTACCATCACCAAACACTACTAAGTTATAAGACTCATGCAAAAACCAAGCTGCATGATGAACTGCAGGAGGCGCTACACGTACTCGGCTTGCTACGGAGACCAGGCCTTGAGGCCTCGGCGTCGCCTGATGCCGGTGGCCGGGAGAGAGGATGTCGTAAGCGGTGTGCGAGAAAGCGGAAGTGCGGCAAGAGGGCAGGGGTCCATGCTAGACTAAAAACAAACCCTAGCCGGCCGGCTCTCCCATCTATCCTGCTCTCAAATGTTTGCTCCCTGGACAATAAACTGGACTATATCCAACTCCAGCAGGCTACGCAGCGTGAATTTAGAGACTGCTGCGTCTTTGTTTTCACGGGGACGTGGCTCAGCGACAGAGTTCCGGATGCCGCCATTCAGCTAGACGGGCTCGCCTCGTTTCGTGCCGACAGAAATACAGCTCTGTGCGGTAAGACTCGCGGTGGTGGCTTGTGTGTTTACATCAACAAGGAATGGTGCAAGAACTCTGTGCTAGTCTCTAGCTACTGTTCATCGCTGTTGGAGCTTGTGACTGTTAGATGCAGACCTTTTTATTTACCACGGGAATTCACCACTATTTGCATAACCAGAGTTTACATTCCCCCCAGCGCTAACGTTAAGGAAGCGCTCTTTGAACTGTATGGGGCTATGAGCGAACTGCAGAACGATCACCCCGACGGACTGTTTATTGTCGCCGGAGATTTCAATCATGCGAATCTCAAGACAGTGTTCCCTAAATTCCATCAATATGTGGACTTTGCAACGAGAGGGGCGAACGCACTTGATCTTGTTTACACGAACATCCCAGGCGCGTACCGGGCGGAGCTCCGCCCCCACCTCGGCTACTCAGACCACATCTCTGTTATGCTAATTCCAGAATACAGACCGCTCATCAGACGCACAAAACCGCTTCAGAAGCAGGTGAAAACCGGCCAGCAGGAGCCATCCCTGCTCTTCAGGACTGTTTTGAGTGTACTGACTGGCACATGTTCAGGGAGGCTGCAACATATGGTGACTCTACCAACTTGGAGGAATACACAGCATCCGTGACCAGCTACATCAGCATGTGCATTGATGATGTCACTTTCCCCAAGACCATCACAACACGCTCCAACCAGAAGCCGTGGATGACTGCGGAGGTGCGCACGCTGCTGAAGACCCGAGACTCCGCCTTCAGAGCAGGCGATAAGGCAGCCCTAAGCTAGGGCCAAACTGTCCCGGGCAATCAGAGGCGCAAAGCGTGCACACGCCCAGAGAATCCACAGTCACTTCCAGGACAGCGGCGACACACGGCGCATGTGGCAGGGCATCCAGGCCATCACCAACTACAGGACAACATCCGTTGCCTGTGACAAAGATGCCTCCCTTCCAGATGCGCTGAATGACTTCTACGCTCAGTTTGAAGTGCAGAACGACATGGTGGCGAGGAAGACCACCCCTCCTCCCAACGACCAGGTGCTCTGTCTCACCACGGCAGATGTGAGGAAAACTCTACGTAGAGTCAACCCATGCAAGGCCACTGGACCAGACAACATTCATGGCAGAGTGCTCAGAGGATGTGCAGACCAGCTGACAGATGTTCTTACCGACATCTTCAACATCTCTCTGAGCAGCACCGTCGTTCCAACATGCTTCAAGGCCACCACCATCATTCCCATGCCGAAGAAGTCTTCAGTGTCCTGCCTCAATGACTACCGTCCCGTTGCACTCACACCCATCATCATGAAGTGCTTCGAGAGGCTCGTCATGAGGCACATTAAGACCCAGCTGCCCCCCTCACTGGACCCACTGCAGTTTGCATATCATCCAAACCGTTCAACGGACGATGCCATCACCACCACCCTCCATCTGGCCCTCACCCACCTAGACAAAAAGGACTCATATGTTCGAATGCTGTTCATAGACTTCAGCTCAGCATTCAACACAATAATTCCTCAGCACCTGATTGGAAAGCTGAACCTGGTGGGCCTGGACACCTCCCTCTGCAACTGGATCATGGACTTCCTGACTGGGAGACCTCAGTCAGTCCGGATCGGGAACAGCATCTCCACCACCACCACACTGAGCACTGGGGCCCCCCAGGGGTGTGTGCTCAGTCCACTGCTGTTCACTCTGCTGACTCACGACTGTGCAGCAATGCACAGCTCGAATCACATCATCAAGTTCGCCGATGACACGACCGTGGTGGGTCTCATCAGCAAGACAGCATACAGAGAGGAAGTGCAGCGGCTGACGGACTGGTGTAGAGCCAACAACCTGTCTCTGAATGTCGACAAAACAAAAGAGATGGTTGTTGACTTTCGGAGAGCACAAGGTGAACACTCCCCGCTGAACATCGACGGCTCCTCTGTGGAGATCGTCAAGAGCACCAAATTCCTTGGTGTTCACCTGGCGGAGAACCTCACCTGGTCCCTCAACACCAGCTGTATTAACAAGAAAGCCCAGCAGCATCTCTACTTTCTTCGAAGGCTGAGGAAAGCACATCTCCCACCCCCCATCCTCACTACGTTCTATAGAGGGACTATTGAGAGCATCCTGAGCAGCTACATCACTGCCTGGTTTGGGATTTGCACCGTTTCGGACCGCAAAGCCCTGCAGAGGACAGTGAGGAGAGCTGAGAAGATCATCGGGGTCTCTCTTCCCTCCATCAAAGACATTTACAAAAAACACTGCATCCACAAAGCCACCAGCATTGTGGACGACCCCACACACCCCTCACACAAACTCTTCGCCCTCCTGCCGTCTGGCAAGAGGTACTGAAGCATTCGGGCCCTCACGTCCAGACTGTGTAACAGCTTCTTCCCCCAAGCCATCAGACTCCTCAATACTCAGAGACTGGTTTGACACACAGACACACATGTGTCCTGAGTTGCACTTTAATAACTGTCACTTTTTAACTGTCTGCTACCTCAATAACTGCTATGTGCATAGAACACTATCTCATAGTATGTTATGTTTACATTTGAAATTTTTAGGAACTGTCATCTTTTTGCACTACTGTGTACTGGTCGGCACTGCACTGTCTATCACTGTGCCTATTGTAATATTCATTGTTAGAAATGTATTGTACTGTCCCGTACTTTTGCACACGTTTTTGCACGTGCACTTTATATAGGTATTATATAGGTATTTTATATAGGTATTTTTATTTAGTCTGTGTAGTCTCATGTGGTTCTGGGTTTGTCCTATGTTGTTTTATGTAGCACATGGTCCTGGAGGAACGTTGTCTCGTTTCACTGTGTACTGTACTAACTGTATATGGTTGAAACGACAATAAAAACCACTTGACTTGATTTGATAGTACCAGACACTTTCTCCTGGAAATCTGATGCTCGGTACATAGAAGCGGTTTTCCCCTGCACATATAGTGCACGTCCCTCCTTCATAAGTCTGTTTCTCATTACCGAAACATTGAGTATCTCCACCGCAACAGGCCTTCAATTGTTGCGGTGAATGATAATGGTGTTGCGGAGGATGAGCGACCTTAAACATTCTTGCTAACTGTGGAAGCTAAATGAGGGTTAGCTAAACTTTCCCTCTCTTTTTATATTTAGACCATAATGGGGTATATAGTAATCAAAAAATTAAAACGGCAACATTTTTTGAAACTTCACAAACTCATGTTTCAGTAATGAGAACTAAAAAGTCGTGTAGGTACTATGACAAACAAAATTTTAACTTTTATTTGGAGAGAAAAAATAAGAACTTTTTACCTGGTAGCCATCTTGAGTGTCACAGTCAATTATGTCCCTTCAAACAAAATTTCTTGGAAATGATAGTTCCTTGAGGACTTAAACAATGATTGAAAATTGTTGCGGAGGATGAGAAAATTGGTCTTGGACACATTTATATTCCTTATTATTGTCACTACATTTACCAATGATCACCAAATACCACATGTTTCTTTACTGTAAATGTTTATAGTATAACATGCACTGAAGCTTTTTATTTTTTATATTTTTTAATTATAAATATTTCCATCTCAAAGAACACAAATCCAGTCATGGACACATTGCGGTAATGAAACATTTCCCCTTAAATGTGGAAAAAACAACAAAATTGGTATTTATGATGCCATTTGAAATCATGTGCAAAATAGTACATGAAGAGATGTTTATAACTGTATCCTTCTTATTTTGATAGCATTTACTTTTATCATCAAAATGTTTCATGACACCTCATATGTCTATTTTCGTGAGAATCACCCATTTGTAAACCTCATTCCCCTGGCCTCAAGAGGTGCATTAATGACTGACGCTAGAGGCTGTAGCCTTTAGCCTCCTTCGTTAGAGCGCTCGCCTCCCATACTGGCTGATGACAGTTTGAATCTGACTCTGTGCGGGTCGAGCAGGACTGTTGTACACAACTACCGGAAATGCTTCAGGGCCAGTGCAAAATAGACCCATTTTCTCAGACTTTTGGACACCACCGTATACCTTTTAGTTTTTGTTTGCGGGTTGGTTTTGTTTAAACATGGCTTATTCAAAGATTAATTTCATGAACAATATGTTGCCTCCATTAGCAAATTATAATAATTCTGTAAATAGATTAGAAGTATAACTTTTAGTTAGGCCTTTGGTGTATGGAGCTGTACCTTGGCAAAAAATATACCTACGAACTAGTGTAATGATTAAGGATGAGGTGTCAGCAGAAGAATTGCAGACAATGCATATTAATGGATTTTAAATGCTGTCTCAATGGGTTTGCTTTGTATCCCCACACAGAAATGTTTCAGCATAAACTGAGTATTGATTTGTATTAATTGTGCCTTGCGCACCATGCTGAAGTTCATTAGCTGAAAACAAAGAGCTAAGTTAAATTGCAATTAAGTGATAAATGAGCTGGTGAATATAGTCACGGCTATTTTGGTTCATTTCAAAGAGTTGCATAATAGCCTTCATCATGAGTATTATGCCCAAAAAAGTTAATAATCTTTAGATGTTATGTTCTTATGAATTTATAATGCATGAATACTATTATTTTTCACACTCTTTGGTAGAGTAATAACAGATATTTTAATCTGCAATAATCATTCCACAATTCCAGGCAAAACCAAACCAACATTTTATGCAACATTGTCTATATATTGTCAGAATAAAACATTCATACTACGTTCATTTGTGCAATTTAGCTCTTAAAGACCCTATTAAAATACAATCAAAGATGTGTGGCTTTTAGGCCTTGTCTGTTAGCTTTGAGACTATATATATGCAAGTGTACTCCTAATAGCAGACAAAATAAAGTTTAACCAGGGATCCACATTTAAAATGCATATTATATCTGTTCTGAAAAAAACAAACAAAAAAACAAAACAAAATAAACACAGACCAAAAATATTGATGACTCATCTTGGCATATAAAAATATAAAATGGTCTCTCCTCCAGCAATACCACATCTGACTAACAATGGGAGTATGATGTCTATGAAAACTAAATAATAGTGCCTATTTATTTTTTGTTTTTTTAAACACACAGGACTAGCCTTTCAATTTGTCCTTCCTCAACTTACTGTTTCAATAGTACATATGTGAAAACAGGAGAGAAAACTGCACTCATCAATATATAATATGGGGGTACTAAAGTTTTTAGCAACCCTTTGTCATTCCTTTTAAATTGTAGCAACATGTTGACCTGCTTTTCTTTTCTTTTTGCACATCTTGGAAAGGTCCAAGGTCCCGCGCCCTCACCACTGCCTCTTCTGCATGGATGCCTTAAACAGCGTTCCCTACTGAATGGCCTACTCTGGCTCCAACACACGCTTAAGCCCCAAGGTTTACTTTTAAATCTGGGATTCCACCTCGCACATTAGAGGAATGTCAGGGCTGAACAAACACATTAACATCACTGCAGTGGCCTGCCAGAGACCCTCTCTCTCACCTCCTCCTCCTCTACCCTCAGACCTTTTAAATCATAGCACATACCAAATTTGGAGGCATTTTTGTAATATAAAATGTTAGGTTTGAACTATTATGACAAGTAAATGGCTTAAAAGAAAATATAAAACATGGATATTTGGCTTTTGAATTCAGTCCAGTCAATCCAAAACAGATCAAATGTAGCTTATCTGTGTGCATTTCATATTATCCTATCATCTGGTGTTAAAGGATTAATTTACACTGCAAATCCTAATACACAGATTCAATACATTAATGTGTTACATTAATACTCCACCTGAAAGTGTCATGCTATCAGTGGATGGAGCAAGTTAATGGATACGCTCAGCACTGTCTAGTGGGTTAACATTGATATTTTTGGGCTGAACGATGTGCATTCATTAAAGGGGTCATGTCATGAGGAATCACATTTTCCTTGATATTTTGACATGTTAGAGTTTACTGTACTATAAAAACATACAGTATGTTTTCAGAACTCAAAACATCCTACCAAGTCCAAAAAGAGCATTTATTGACACAAATAGTGTGTGTAATTCCAGTGGGGGGGGGTTCTGCTAACAATAATAAAAATAAAAAAAAACATTGTATTAGAATTAATGGGGATTTTGAAGTCTTAAAAGGGACAGCATGGAAAACCGAGCGTTTCAGGCAAAGGGGCCAGAGAGTGGAAAAGTGTGGGGAAAGGTCATTAATACAAAATTATGACTTTTTTTTTTTTTTTTTTTTTTTTTTTTTATAAAACCTTTACTAACAATATAAGTGAACGTTGAGGAAAATAATAAAGTTTAAAAAAGCTGTGTTGAATGAAGAGGTGGGCATTTATCAGTGCAAAGTAAATTTACAGTGCAAATTAGGATGACTCTTGTGATGCTGGCTCATCAGAATTTCACTGTAAAGGGTGCAAAAGTCCCGTCCCTTACTGAAACAATTAGTATGATTGGTAAGCAAATATCTCATCTTGGCTGAAGCAAATGTCCTGATTGGTTGCTCGGCTGAGTCATTTGGACTGCCAATCATCCCTGTGAATTCAGTTCAGTGCTCCCGCTGCTGGGGTCACGTTTAAAGAGAATATCTGTGCACTTAAAAAAAAATTAAAAACCTACTCGTTGTTCTGGCAGTCATACACATCATCACTCTTTTTAGGTGGGCAAATGGTGTTTGCATACATAAATGCTATACTACACTACTGCATTAAAGCTATTAAATATTGGAGGTGCTGACTACTTTAATTTTCAATATATCACCTAGACCTAACCTAGTGGATATCGCTGCATGCTGCATGGTTCAGTTAAGTTTGTCGCTCTTTTGGAGCATTTGGGTTCCCATACAGCTCATCACAACTTGGATAGCAATTCAGCTATTTAGATGTACGTTTGATGATCAAATGTCATATGTGAATCATATTGGAAAGTGGCCCAAATCAGATGCCCAAATTCTTTTTTTATTTTGTTGTTGTTTGGCATATAATGGTCAATGAAGTTGCCAGTTTGGGAGTCTCAAACTAGTCACTCTCTGTCCTGGATAGATCCAGATCGATTTCTTCCTTCAAAACAGTAGTGCACGAACAGCCTTCATATCTCTTAAAACTATAAACTGATGAATTTAAGTAGAATATATATATATATATATATATATATATACACACACACACACACACACACACACAACAGTTAGTTCAGGTCCTTAAATCTGATTGGAAGCGAGACATTGCATGAGCACTGATGGTGTGACACCATCAGCACTCGGATGCTTCACAGTGTGTGTATTACTCCGCTTTTGTAAGAGTAGTGCATATGTGTTGAGAGTTACTGTATGAGTGTCTCTTACATGTATATTTTTAAATAAATTTTTTTGACATTACATATGTTAGTCAGCAGGTGGTGGCAAAAGATCACTTTTGTGTGTAATATGAGTAGTTGGTGACGTGAAGTGAACCCATCAGTCATTCTTCACATACAACAGCGCTCCGTGATCGCTCTTATTACTACTACACAACTACAGATAGAAAATGGCTTTAAATGGCTTTAAATGAACAACTTTAGCATTATGGCTCATCACAGCTGAGAGACACAACAGATTGATTAATTACACAACTCATTGCCTCTTACTGGATTTTCCACATTGGGGAAATGAACTGTTCAAAATGGCAGAGGACATTGCCGTTTCTATAGTGAAAGATTATTTCACCAGCTACTGTGAAATAGCGAGAATTGCCCATGAATTGGCTATGACATCTGTTGCAGGGCTCCCTGTTCTTCTATTCTATTTTTTTTCTGTTTGCAAAATTAATGTTTTGGAGTTAATCATTAATATTTCCTAATGACACACTGAAGATATAAATAAATGTCTATAAATGTATGTATGTGTATATATATATATATATATATATATATATATATATATATATATATATATATATATATATATTTGTGTGTATATATAATTATTTTTTGGTGTTCTAAAACTTTTGACCGGTAGTTTACAGTATATGATTTTTCCTATAATACAAGTATATGATAATACAACATATAAAACTAAAATGTTCTAACATTGTAGTCATTATTCAATGAAGATCTTGTCTTGAAATCTCGCTTGACATCCATTCACTTTTATTGAGTGATAAAAAGCAGCTTGGACATAAACATCTACTCTCTTGTTCCATGAAAGATAGAAAGTATTACGAGTTTGGAACAACAAGAGGGTGAGTAAAATATATTAATTCTCAGTGAACTACTGTATTACTGAGACTTCTGGATGTAATCATTGAATCTCAACAATTGGATGCAGCAAAAAAAATTTGGAAACGGTTTTATGATTTTAACAGTGCAAATACAGCATATTGGGCAGAGATACAAATAGGAATATTTGAAATATGCATATATTAGAAATTAAAAATGGATACAGAAATTGTGGCCTCTTTAAATTTGTAACCATGTCTCATTTTGGTACAAAACCATCCCACATAGCACTTATGTGTTCCAAAATAATGTAGAAACATCCACTTTGTAACTTCCATCAGGCGCCAAATGGATGCTATTTTTGCCTTTGGGTACAACATTAAGCTTGCAGCACTGACTGTGAAACGAACTGGAGAACAAGTTCTAAAAGAGGAAATAATATTGTTATTGCATTATGAAATACATTCTGAAATGTTTTTTTTTTTTTTTGCCAGCACTTTACAGTTTTCTCTACTGAAATTGTTGATTGCATTCAAAACAGACTTGATTTGTTAAGTAGATGTTCAAATTCCTTGATTTCCTGCCTATAAATGCAACATTGTGAATGTTTTCAACATATAGTTTGCTCTTAATTAAAAACTGCTTAGCATCTTAGTGAATTGGCATATCCTGTGCTACTTATAGGATTCAGGCTATTACCAACACTTCACTAATTGTTTGTGTTTAATTACACTGTCGAAAAATGGCAGTAAAGAGAGACCTGGTGCTCACATTGTAAAAAGCCCTGGGCTGCACATGCCTGTGTTTATTCATTGCAGGTGTACAATGCAGGATTTCCAGGAATCTTTGAGAATGCGTGCCAGGCGAAATTTTATTTTATTATTCTCTATTTTCTGCAGTGACTCAATTATATTGAAATGACAGAGGTTGAATTCAATGCTGATCAAGCCCAAGCTCAACGTACCCAGAATAAGCGAGGGCTCTTTTTGTCAGCACTACGGGGCCCTGGAGCAATGAATGCATTTTCTCACGTCATTTCAAAAGCACTCTCGTTGCAGCTGCATAATATTTTTGAACAGACTGAAATATACCTGCCGCCTTCAGGCAAAGATCTCCGGTTCTGGACTAGTGAGAATTGTTTATTTTATTTCCTCTTTATTCCTCAAATCTATTTCTCATTTTGTGCTCCAGATGATATTGTTTTCTTTGCTCGCAGAATTTAATAATGTTAAAGATGATACTGTATATTGTATGAAACTCACGTCTACTTAGTATGTCTGTCTGTCTGTTTGTCTGTCTGTCTGACATGAAATTTAGCTTGAAAAATAATTGACATACAAATGACTGTGATTAAATGATGGTTCACCCCAAAATAATAATTCTCAAATTTATTCACTGTAACAAACTCGTATGATATACTTTCTACAGTGAAATACAAACAAATATATTTTGAAGAATGAATGATTATTGTTTGGCAGCATCAATTTGCACTAGTGATAGATGCTATTTGCACTGTGTAAATGGCAACATAAAGCATTTTCTTTGCAATGAGTTCAAATAGTGTTTGATGCTGTTTGCACTATTAATTAAATACTAACATACAGTATCACTGCAGTGTGTTTATGTATTTAGAGTCCAACAGACAACCTACACCAACCCCTACCCCTTACCCTTACCTTACAAAAAAGATTAATACAAGTTTCTTAAGTATTTTTCATTGTTAGTTCATGTTAACTAATGTTGTTAAAGAATGTTAACAAATGAAACCTTATTGTAAAGTGTTACCCATTAAAACACTAAACATAAAAGCATTACCGTAGGGGTACAGTATATTCTGGCCCAATAGGAACACAGTGAAGATGGTGATTCTATGATGCTGACAGTATCATTATAAATCACTTAGATGTTGCATTTTAATTTTCCAGTGTTTATCATCAAACTATTTGCAACTGCGCTACATTTTAATAGTATTCCCAAAAAATTCACCACTCTAATCTATTGTTTTAATTCCTGTCTGCATTTTTAAAAAAAAAGCCCAACTGGGCCTGAAACCATGAAAACTTGGCAACACTGTGTCTGGTTCATTTACAGAGTTCTGTGCATGCATTATACATGAGGAAGTGTGTGAACAAGCTTATCTCATGAATGCTAAGGAGGCTGCGCATGTCAAGATTAATAGTAAAAAAAAAAAAAAAAACATTTTCATTTTTAAAAAAATTGATCAGTTTTTCACCCAAAGCGATCATAAGGGCACAATAATGCCATGGTTATCTGAAATTACAGTGTCTGTAATCTTGAGTACTAAATATGGCTGCAAGGAATCACTGGACACGATGTTCCTGCAGCTGCACAACCCTCAACTGCAGTCCAAATCCAGAGCTAGAGTAAACACAGACCCGAGAGAGAGAAGTAAATAAATGAGAGTTGAGGGATGCTACTGTAGATTAGCATCTGAGAAGCAACAGGGGACCGCGGCATATCCCGGTTAACTCTAAAGAAGAGATGTGTGACAGCTATGATGCATTACTGGTGGAAAGCAACAAAACCTGAAGGCAATCAATCTTCACTTTAATTCAAAGCTGCTCACTTCATCATTTTGTCAAAGAGCGCAGCCACGTAGTTTTGAGCCAAAGCATGCTGATCGCTAAAGCAAGCCAGTATACGGGAAAAAAATATGATCGATTTAGCTAATGGCACAAATTCCGCCATTGGAATCTTCTCATTTGTTAGGATGCTAACGACAACCTTGATTTATTGCAGTTGACGTCGCACGTCAGAAAGTTTTGCTGGTTGTTTTGACTCGTCCTGGATTTTCATTGATATTCAATGGGTAACCTTTAGCAGAAAGATGGAGTTCACTCCAATGTGACATTTCCATTTCTCACAGTCTGTTTGAGTGTTGAGTGAGGAGAGGAGGTGCAAAGAGGGCTCCATTTGATTTGCTTCTCAGTTCTCTAAGGTATGAGAAAATACACTGAGCCAAACTTATTAGGTCATGAAGGTCTCTCAAAACATACTTCATACTTGATGGCCTCCCACTACCACAGAAAAAATCCAGACGAAATGTCTATTCAAATATTTGCCTTCTTACTGAGGTGAAGGTAAAATTATACATCCTGTAGGCAGAGATGCGCTTAACCTACAGTTTCATGTGCAGAAAAGGAGAAAATGTGTTAACACTTTACAATAAAGTTCCATTTTTTAACATAAGTTAAGAATTTTTGTTAACATGATCTAGCAATAAGCCATATATTTACAGCATTTATTAATCTTGGTTAATGTTAATTTCATCATATAATAAAACATTTTTTAAAATAAAAGTTGAATATGTTAATATTAGTTGACCAACATTAACTACCAATAAACCATTTTTTAGTAACTAACATTACCATTGTTCATCGTTAGTTCATGATATCTAATGCATTAACTAATATTAACAAATGTTAGCAAAAGTGTTAACAAAAAATGTATTTATATAATGCTTCAATTTTTTTCAGTTAAAAGACTTTCTCCTATCCCATCTTAATATGTCTGAACAACTATAAGCCATTCGTAGTTTAATTTCTGGGTTCTGGGTTACTTCAGAATGGGGCGCGGCTACTCCAAAAGTGGGTCACACCAACTCAGAAAGGGGGTGTCACTTCCACTCACAATTTAGGTTAGGGAAAGGGTTAGGTTTGTTGCTCCCTATATCTTTGCTGAAGGTTTGGAGCTCCCGCCCCTTTTTGGAGCTCTGCCTGCAGCTATAAACTTCTCAACCAATCTGACACAATAAAATTGGCTCAACCAATGTCATGAGATTGGAGTAGGAATGTTCACTGACCAATGGCAGATCGGGGTAGTGTTTAGGAAATTTGTTTGAAAAAAGTATTTTTCGCAATTTCAGTTGGTGACATTAGTGTTGCAAAAATTTCTAATCATGTCAAAACATAAAAATTTACCCCATTTACTTTCTTACTCGATTTCCTTGTGCATGATTCATCAGTGCACACTATTCTAAAGACAATAAAAATGTTTGTCTAGGTTATCGTTAATCAAAATAAAACATGATAAATTGCTCCACCTAAAAAAAAAATATTCTTGTCGACTGATATCACCAATCCTGCTTACCTTTTATCTCCTCTTCGTCTTGAAGAGTTTGAAGAGAATATTGTTCAGCAAGTAAGGTAAAGTCAATGTATATTTAAAGCAATACCTGAATAATAAAGTCTCGGGTTATGTAGTGTAACCCTTGTTCCCTGAAAAAAGCGGAACGAGATGCTGTGCTGAAAAGCACTTTGGGAACATCTTTAGGTGTGACCAGCTGTGAATATGTGTGCAACACGTCAATGAACATTGACCGGAATTTATAGCCTCTGCCGGTGAAATCATTGGACGCACCTGGCGCAGGGCTATAAATAGATGCGTCACCGGAGCATCATCAGGTATTTTGTCTGAAGAGCAGTCCCGGGGCATCCCAGTGCGGCAGAAAAGCACAGTATCTCGTTCCGTTTTTATCAGGGAACAAGAGTTACACTACGTAACCCAAGACGTTCATTTTACAAAAAGCTTCACTATGATGCTGCGCTGAAAAGCGCTTTGGGAACGAGAATACCCACGCCGCTGCACTGTGGCTGTTTGGACCCCCTACGGTTGTGTAGTGTGCTCACAAGAACATGAAAGGGCTCAGACATTGGCTTGAGATGTCACTCAAGGACATAAGAGCCTGGAGTAGCATGAAAATCAAAGCTGTAGAATGAGTGCGGAGAGGAACAAACAAAGCAAAACTGATGCGTGTCCCTCTCGGCCATAGAGCGGAGACAGGGGAACATGCATCGTTTGCCCTGATTTTCAGTAATTTTTATTTTTTTCAGAGAAAAGAGAAAGGGGAAAAGGTTCACTGTGCACTGCTAAACAGATTCTAACTCCTAACAGAGGAAAGAAAGTTTGACAGGCTTGTGATAGCACACAACACAGAATGGCCCTGAAGACAAAAGATCTGACGATGCTCCAGTGACCAGTATTTATAGCCCTGCGCCAGGTGCGTCCAATGATTACACCGGCAGAGGCTATAAATTCCGGTCAATGTTCATTGACGTGTTGCACACATATTCACAGTTGGTCACAACTGAGACTTGTTCCCAAAGCGCTTTTCAGCGCAGCATCATAATGAAGCTTTTTGTAAAGGGAACAAAACCATTTCAATGACCGAGATTTCTGAAGAGAACTCTTTCTGCTCCTTAAATACCTGAGTTTTGTTGCATCCACATCCACACATAGAGAGAAAGTGCCTTACTGTGCATGTGCCTGATTAGATTTATATTATTCTTCAATTATATTATTCTTCATGATCTTAACGGAATTCCAGTTAGGGGAGGAGCAATCCGCTAAACGGAATTCCGTTAAGATCACAGGCATAACGAAATTTTTTCATGACTGCGGGGTGAAATGTGAGTTTCATTCTCTTTAAAAACATCCTCCTCTGTACAGTAGCTAACTAGAGAAATAAAGGAGGTTTTTGTATTATTTGTTTAAGAAATAAGAAATAATGACAGGAAAAAAAAATTCTCTACTACTGTGACAAAGGATAAGCAAAGATGATATAATGATAACAGGCTGTTAGAGTCGCTTTCACATGGCTTGCATCAGGGCCTCATTTCGTCAAGTGCAACTTTGCATGATAACTTTTACAGATAGCTACACTGAATTAATTATTTAATATAATATGCCTTCAACCTTGTGTCATACAACTTGATATATCTAGATGAACATGTAAATTGTCCGGTAATCGTTGGCTGCGCTTCGAAAGATAAGTGGAAAATGGTGTCAAAGTTTAAATTGTTTGAAATGTAGGCCTTGAGCTGCATTCAACATGGACAACCCCCATCTTGAGGCTTTCCCCTCCCTTGCATCATCCTGATGCGGAGCTGACATAGATGCCCTGGCTCCACATCCCTTGTAAGCACATTGCACACCCCACACAATCCCACTATACTAAAGCACCCATGGGTGAGGCAGGAACTAACCACAGCATTACTGTTCTGTTTTGACCCCGAAATAGAATAGTGTTGGTCAATGCAGTATAATTATAAATATCCCCATGCACACACCTTAACTTCACCTGATTATTTGTATTCAATGCCACATTTTGAACCAAGCATTGATGAATGGAGGTGTGGTTACAACCTGAATCCACCAAGGCTTGGTATGTACCACCCCAATACTCATGGGTTTTTTGTACATCCCGGCTCGATCGGAGGTGGCCTGAGGATTGTCGGGGACCTGGATCGATGTCCACACCTCCATCACTGGGCATGGTTCGTGGATGTGACCTGGCTCCCCGCAACTTCAACAGACTGGCCTGAACCTCACACCCATAGTAGAGGCGGCAGCTTCCCTCACCTGTGAAGAAGAATGGGTAGAGCTGGGGATAGAGAAACAGGAGAATTAATACACCCCTGCGGCACCAGGGGAATGGGATTTTCGGAAGGAAGGAGGGGAGGGATCACAGAGAGAGGGTGGTGAGCTGGCCCCTGGGTATACTGATAAATGGTCCTCCGCCAACTGTACTACTTCATCATGCTATGCTGGGTGGTGGCTCTGGACCAACTCCGAAAATATCGCTGCCAGCACCCACTGCCGGTAGGCATCATGGAGCTGTTCAGCAAAAACAGGCAGCCAACTTCATTCAGCATCGGAACCACTGGCGGTTATCCTGTGGACTGTGGCCGACCCGCTGCAGGATGGCTTTCTTCAACTCTGGGTACCTCAGGAGGCTGTCGACCAGGAGCTGTTGTGCCGAGAGTTAGGCCTCCCCGTTCAGCAGCGGTAAGAGGTGGAATGCCCATTGCACCTGCAAACATTCCAGAGCTTGAGCTGTGCACTCAAAGAACTCCAGAAAGACCTCTAGATCATCTTGCACACCCATTTTCACAAGCAACACATGGGGGTTCACTACTGCCGGTGTTGAGCCTGGTGGATGCTGGTGAGGGATCGGAACACTTCCTCCAGTGGCAAAGATGACTCCCAGGCAGCATACTCTTCCTCCTTGTCCTAGGTTTCAGCACCAGTGTAGCAAAGTTTTGTATTTGGTTCAAAGGAGGAAAGTCCACAGTCCATGTGAGTCAGAGTTTTATTAACAAAATTATGGAAAACCGTATTGCAGCTTAAAAGGTAAGACAGATCTGCTTTTCTGCACAACACTCAGGTGGATGTCCTTACCACTTTCTCCCCAGATGGGCACTCGACCACGCCCTCAGCTCCACAGTGTGGTAAGCACCTTCTTAAATCTATGGAATGCTACCTTCACTGCTGTCTGATGTCGAGTGGGGACAGCCCAACCATATCGAGAAAACAAATCAGTCATAAGACGACAGGGATATGAATCATCTGGTCTTCCTAAGGACAAGAAGTTAATAGCAACAGTTTCCATGGGATATGGAAACAATTGGCTGCAGAGTCACAATTGGCTTACCTCGGCACCCACCTTAATGAGAAATTAAGGTCAGTTACCAAACTCTGTGGCGCAGGCTGATAGGTTACCCCAGCACACCTTGCTACATTAAACAGTCAGAACACTTTTTTTACTCATCAAACATATATAACCCGCCTACGCATCATAGCAGCACGGCGGCAGCAGCATGGTGACATGCTGTGTTTCTCAAGCCTCCTGCAGTCATAATTTTTGCTATTTTCTACTTGTTTTCCCACCTCCATACCTCATCTTGAGCTTCAGACCCAGAGAGTACCTTTTCCCTAGAAGATCATGGAGCTGATCAAGAATCGTACGAGATCCTGGAATCCCTATCCGCAAACACGCAGACGGAAACGTCATTTAGAGTGTTAATATCTCTATGGTGACACCGATCTACCCACGCTGCTGCTAAATGCAACATAAACTGCAGCTGATGAAGAGATTATGTTATTGAAAGACCTCATAGTCAAGCAAGACAGCAATATCTTAGAACGTTATTACTAGCAGCTATCACAAGAGCCCTTATAAAGGGAGCGTACTAATTCAGTTAATGCAGCAGTTTACTGTCAACTATGGCCACTAGGCTGGAGAAGAGATAAAGATTTTTCTTTGGATATGTCATTGAAGAGTATATAAAAGATCTCCAGCATCACCTACAGGGACCACAGGTGTCCTTCAGCTGATCGTGAGATCACACCGTTCTTTTGGCAGCAATAAATCCTTTATCTACAGTTTTACGAATCCTTCTGCAGCAGCATACGACCATCCTTTGTAGGAGATTTTAGCAGGTATCGAGATCAATTTCATATTTGTTTTTCTAGAAGAGAATTCAAGTTTTTAAAAGTATCTTTACATAGCAGTGTTAGCCTGCTCTGTACCTGCACAATCAGTTTTAAGTGATCAGAATTGCTTTCAATCATTTGTTTAAAATACTTTGGAATAGTATTTCAGCAGAAAGTTATCTGTCTAGCTCGAACGCAGTGCTGCATTGAAACCAGACTATGTCTGGGTTCGGAATCCCATACTACCATACTTCTCATGCTATTTCTGCCATTGACACATACGGCCGAGGTAGTGGGGGTGGTGTGCCTTTCTGAACTCTGCATAAATCTCCCTACTCTTCAAGCCTCTGTGTTTTGTATGCTGGTTTTGCATAAATTATGGCAGCTTCTGAGCAGCTTTAAATTTGTCATTTAAGCATGTTTGATTTTAATCATATATCATATTTGATATATTTTAAAGCATTATGGCCATCTCAGTTGTTGAAACGTAATTGATGTATAAATGCATGCATGCCCACTAAATACTATTAATCTGTTTGAAAATTTACCTGAATGTATTTTGATCAGTGGTTCTTCACTCTTTGACTTCAAGGCCCCCCACTGTCAGAGAAAATATTCAAAGGCCTTCAATGTAGGGTATTTTTTTATTATAATAAGGTATTTCCTCTCTTTCTTCTGTAATAATAACAAGCATGTTTTCAATTTATTTTAAATAAACTACTATCGACAATAAATTAAAACTATTAATCATTATAGTTTGTACTCCAGAACGTCTAGAACTGTATATTCTTCATTAAAGCAAGATGTTGAAATGAGTATTCATTTGAGCATCTAAATAATTTTAAAGATCTTGAGGCCCCTTATTGGGTCCCCACCCACTAACCACTGTTTTAGATGCAGCTCCTACAGTATTTCACCTGTTCAGCGTCGGTCAAGAGTCTTCCTTTGCAGAATCCCTTGATGTTTGGTACATATTGATTGGACTCTCTGACAGTAATATCAGACCGACTATTATGGAAGCTTCCTTCCACAAATGGTTTCATTCTATCATTAAAACGATCTCAGCAGTGTTGAGTGATCCATAAACTGTACAAGCATTAGCCTTGATACACAAGAATAACAAACTATAATAATCTATCTCTGCCGAGACGTAAACCTCTTAAATCACATGAGGATGTGGGTTGAATGTGTGTTAGTCTGTCGTTTGAGATATGTGTATATATATATATATATATATATATATAGAGAGAGAGAGAGAGAGAGAGAGAATAAAAAAAGATATGTTATACTACTCTGAGTTGTCTTAACTGAACACTGGATGCACTGGGGACATGTAGCAATTCATCCCTGAACATCGTTTCTCAATTTAAAGAAACACTTCCTAAGGGCTGCTTCTGTTTGCTATACACTCATGTGTCCCAGAGCATCATGGTAAGTTTTCCACACATCAAGACTCCAGGCTGGAGGGACCACAATCTGCATTTTAATCCCACCTGACCATGCTGTAGAACTCTATCTGCTACCTAAAAGCACCTTCAATCTCGCAAAAGGCATTCCACAAGTGGAGACTCCTTAACTCTCACCTCTATATCTGGGAGCTTGTTGGCCTCAACACATTCAATAACTCTTTGCATATTAGGGTCTTCTTGTTGTTGTACTTCCCAATCAGTTCCACCCCCTTGAGGTCCCTGTGGCAACTGCTGCTTGCCGGCGATGGCACGGTTTACAGCTATGAGTGTGGCAATCTGGACAATGCATCAGCATCCTTTTTAGATCGATATTTCAATATCAATATTGATATTTTATTTGGTCGATATTTTAAGTCAAACAAATTTGTCAGTTGTGCCACCCACCTATGTTCCATAGCTCCAATTGTGGCAGAATGCAAATGGAACAATGGGCTATTTTCTGTTAAAATGGTAAATTTTGCCCCCCACAAATAGACTTTAAACTTCTCAGACACTGTCCATTTTAGGGACAAGAGTTCAAGCTTAAATTAGTTGTAGTTCTAATCATTCTCCTCATTTGACAATAAGCTTCTTCTGGCGTAAGCTATCACTTTTTCTCTACCACCTTGTACTTGAGACAAAACAGCCCCTAGGCTTTCTATTTTTGCCTCATTTTAGAGATTAAAATGCTTAGAGAAATCTGCATATGCCAACACAGGTGTACTTACTAAAGCTCCCTTCAATTTAAAGGATACATGGCATTCTACAGTCCAGTGGATGAACTGTTCTTCCCTAATGTGGCACTTCCAGTTAACAAGGCATTTAGGTGGACATAAATCTTAGAAAATGCAGGAATGAACTGCCAGTAGTAGCAATCAAACCAAAGGAATGGTCGCACCTTTCATGGTTGTAGGAGGTTTGCATTTGAGAGGCTGCAGTTTCAATCTATGTCTGTACAGCAGTTCAAATACCCGTTTAAGGTGCCGCAAATGGCTGTAAAAATCAGGAGAATAGATGATCACATCATCGAGGTAAATAAGAATTCTGGCTTTGACCAGGCCCCCCCAAGCACCTTTGCAATGCCCCAGCAAACTTCCAGAGGTTGATGCAAAGTCCAAAGGGCATCCTCTGGAACTCAAACAGGCCAACAGGTGTAGTGAAGACAGTCTTCTCTCTATCTCTAGGATCAACGTCTACTTGCCAGTAGCCACTGGCCAAGTCCAATGTGGAGAACCACCTTGACTGCTTTAGGCAATTTAAAGACTCCTCAATGGGTGGTAATGGAAAAGCATCCTTATGAGTAAGAGCATTCAGTTTACGATAGTCTACACATAACCTCCATGAATTATCTTTTTTTCCTTACCAACACAATGTGGGCTGGCCATGGACTAGAACTGTCAGACCCCACAATCCCTACAAAAGCAAAAAGGCATGGCGGTAATGGCCGGTAATTCTCTGGAATCTGTGCGGCACTCCCTGTTGGAATGTGGTGTCTTATGCCCATAATATTCTTCATGGGCTGAGAAGACGTTAGTCCAGTGGTGAAGTAGTAGATCCATCTTTCTCTGTTCTTCTAAAGTCAACCCCTCACTTCTAAGAACTTGGACAGGGTGATCACCCTCAGGTGGCCGCTGTACTGTTTGCACATCCACCTCCACAGTGCTCGGGTTGTCTGCTCTCAACACTACTCTCTCTTTCTCCATGCACATCAGCTGGATCTATCTGGAAAAGAGAAGCAAGAGGGCATTTTGGCAGTACCACCACAGGGTAAGGATTCACAATTTTTACTCTCATTGGAACATTCCCATCACTAAACACAGCAAGGGACTTTGTCACGAGCCATTGTTCTTCCTCACCAATTCATTCAACTAGAACACAACTTTTTTCAGAGTTAACCAGTTAAGATCCTCATCACGTTGATGGATATGGCCAAGCCATCTGTGGAAACATTTTTCACTAAACAGTGTCACTTGGGAGTCACTATCATCTATCCATTTTTCTAGATCTGAAGCCCCATAATTATGTTTCGAAGGTACCATCACCCTATCCACCTGTATTGTCTCTTTACATTGCTGTTCCTATTCTAAGGCCTGGGCTTCTAAACAAGCTTCAGTAAAGGTGAGTCTATGCTGCTGTCTAACAAGCCATTGTAATTTTAGCTGTACTGTGCCAGTTTTGAGTCCCATTATTAATTGATCTCAGACTACATCCTCTTCCTGTCTAGTTCCCTTTCTCTCCATATGCTGTACAGGGATCCAGACTGCAACTAAATTGGTCACAAATGTGACAAAAAATTATTTATTGCGACTATAATTAAAAATAAATACAGTCAGGTTGTGCACGTTCATATGTGGTTTTGTCAGATGAATACATCTTTAGAGGATGCACCAGTGTGTCTTGCGCTTCTTTTCACCCGTTCTGTTTCTGACGAGCTCGCTGCACCACACGCAACAACAAAACCAGCGCTAGAGAGTCGTGAATAAATTACTCTTTTGAACCATGCCTTTTTCATAATTCATCCGAAAATAACTAATGTTTTGAACTCAGGTTAGCAGTTTGAAGCAGACTCACTTTCTCAGCGAATCAGCTGTAAGTGAGCTCACAAATGGGAATGCAGACATTTTAAACTAAGAGTCTTGTGTTTTCCAGGCTTCTTGATAATTAAAAGCCCTGTATAGTGTAAAAAAAATATTCTGGGAATTATTGATTGAGATTGGAGTTGCACAATATAATAGGATTTCAATTAATTTGCACTCTTGCAGTCTGTGTCTGGATCATCTGGTAACAGTAAAAGACAATATTTTAAAACATTTTACAGTATATACTGTATATATAGAGATCAAGCTTTGACACATAGGACAATTGAGGGACCTGCTCACTACTATCACACAAGGTGCAAACATTAATTTATGCTCAATAAGACAACACACTACTATATGCATACTATATTGTATGTAATTATCTTGAATGTAGATTGTGAAGAGTAATATCAAATAAAAAAATATATATTATCTCTTATATTTGTATAAATTATGAAAGGGGTCAGAACATTTATGAGACAAAAGGGAATGCAAACTTATCTTCTCAACTATATACTGTATACTGTTCGTTAAACCTCCAATTAATGGGTTTTCAGCTGTCTTCCTTTTCTTCTGCTTTCTATCTTTTTTTCTAAACAGCAATCTAAATTGAGCAATTCTGTGCTTTGGCAACTAAAAACAGCCATTTAGCTCCTTAATGTTTCAATTTAAGGACACCAATGTCTCCTTAGTAATTTTTTTTTAGTCTGCAGCCCTGCTATAAAGTTCTTGAAACCACTGAATATAAAGCTGTACACTTTTCTCTTCTTTCTGCCTACATTGAAAGAACTGAAGCCTAATTTGTGCTAACAATAATGGTTGTCCATATTTTATATATATATATATATATATATATATATATATATATATATATATATATATATATATATATATATATATATATATATATATATATATTTAATTATTATTATTATTATTATTATTATTAATTTAGAGATTAAGTTGTCCTTCCTGAATCTAATAGCAAATCCTGCAGTTTGGCTATCCCTTCTAATACCCATAGCAGAAAATCGACTTTTTGTTTCTCATCTACGTATAGACTCAGTCTGTTCCAGCCAGGTACTAAATTTAAATCCCAGAAAATTTGGGCATAAATGGGAGTGCCATAAACCATGGCATTGGCATTATAGAAGGGTGAGCAATAACCTCTGAACTATTACTCTCAATTTCATCAGCCATCTTAAAGCTGTGTGGTGTGGTAAGGGATATCCTGCGACTGCGCCAAAATTGTCAAGGTCTTGTTAAATATTTGTTTCACTTACAGGTTCTAGATCCCTGGCCACATCACACAAACTCAAGAAGGCAGAGAGGCAAGTATAACCAGAATTTTATTAGTACAATTCAGAATTATATCCGTTTTAAAACTGGTCAGCACAAAATACTAAAACACCAATCACATTCATAAAATATGCAACAATTCTCCCTTTTGGATGTAATAGCACATTTGGAGTTGTTGTCCAGCATTAGATAAGCCGGAGCTTAATCTTATTCCCAGCTCAATGTTCTATTGAATTTCCTGGCATTTCAGCGGCGTGGCATCTCGTCTCCACATGTCGGCTCTTCCTTCCAGGGGAACACACCAACCCGACAGCTAAGCAGATCTTTTATATGGCAGTACTCATTTTGGGGATGAATAAGTGTGGCACGTTGGAGGGCGGGGCCGGGTCGTGACTCAACACGCCTGGTCCCGTATTAGGCTAATCAAGCCTCCGAGAGGGTTAAAGGCCGATTGCGGACGACATGCGGGAGAGAGAGATCGTTCACGGACATGTCCGTTGTCTTATGTGTTTGTCTTTTGAGTTCTCCATTAAACCTATCATTTATATGTTAAGCCGGTTTCTCGCCTCTTCCTTGCCCGTGAACTTGATCTGTTCTACAATAAGATTACAGCAATAATCAAGCATGGGGTAGTTAACAAATCAGGAAAACAAAAGCAAGAAAGTGATCACACACACACTGTGATAAACACATCTCACTGCAAAATACAAAATCCACTTACTTTACAAAAGAAACAAAATGTGAAAATATTTTGCACTACAAATGTTGTGCCACTCCTCAAAACATTGCTTATTATCAATCCATGACACTAACATAGCTGCAAAGATGTACTTTAAGAATCAATATGTGGTGTATCTGCACCCAGCAATGCCTTAAAATAAATTTTATTTATGAATTTCAACTGCACAGAAATAATAAAAGCTTGAAAAAGAGGTAAAGTGCCATAAAAGCTATGAGACAGATGCACCGGTGCATCGTAATTGTACTTGGAGTGTAAACCAGGGAGTTGAAAGTGCGTACACGCTCTTTCTGTAGAGCTAAAGCCAAATGTGGTAACAGCTGCATGCCAGGGTGTTGTGTGCCATGCCCATGCAGCCAAAAAGCAGTTCAAGACAGCTGTCCTCTGAGAGCAGGAAAACCCATGTACAAAGAAAGCATAGCTGTTAGCTGACCTTGGGAAGTCAGTGCTTTAAAAATATGTTAGATTTGGTTTTCACCACCAAGCAGCGTATCCCTTAAGTGATGGGCCATGCTCGGCTGCATTTGTGTGTATGTGTTTGAGAGAAACAAACTAAAGATATGCTGCTAACTGTTGCATGTATGCTAATTATGCTTCAAAAGATACTACTTGCCTAACAACATTTTTCATTAGTGTGACATAAGCGTAGCTGTTCTCCAAAAAAAGTGTAGCTTTTCCAGTAATGATAGATACTTTTGTCCAACAATAAGTAGTGTAGTATGAAAAAAATGCAATCTAGCAAATTTAGACAAGCGAACTGATGCAGTAATCAAATGCACTCTCTTAGAAACTCTTCCTGTATGTAACATTGAGTATGGCAAGTCAAACTTACTTTTGATCCTGTGCAGGATATAAATTGTAGACCAAAAATACAATTTTTGCTTGTTAAAATGCAAATTCTTGATATCCGGGCATGGAATTACTAGTAAAATGTATTTTTTTATTTTATTTCAGTAATTACATATACACTAAAAGCAATGAAAGCAATAATTCTTAATTCTAAAAAATGACCACGCACAGGAATACGTTTTTTTACACAGTTCAAGTTCAGGCACGGAAGGAGGAGACAGGAAGCAATGACACATTTCAGGTCAGGCTTTATTTTCTGCCTTCTGCACACTCTTCTTGGTGCTTTTACTCAGTAGCGTCAAATCAAAACATACTCACAATACCTTCAACTCTTAGTAACATATATTCTCACTAACATAAACAATAAACAACTTCTGCATGAACACGTCAACACTGGACTGTTGTGTCGATCTCTCGTTCTTTACATTTATGATGATGATAATTCACGGGTCACCCTCACTGTTATCGTGTCCGCTCTAGACCCAATTAACCCGCATCAGCTATTATTCAATATTAACTTTTTTATGAAGAAATTACTTAAACTCTTATTTAAGGTGCTTTTTTTAGTTTCCAACTAAATCTGTGACAGATACGATGTTAAATATGATCTAACAATGATCTTATCTGATCAAGATCACCATGATATAACAGGAGAAACTCCACAGCGCATGTCATTCTGCTAAAATGATGTCTTTACATTTATTTTGAAAGCAGTAAATACTATTGTTCAATCGAAAATGGCTGTTAAGTTTTGATATGGAATATGATCATATTTAAGTAAGAATATTATTATTTATTATTGTGGTTTAATAATTTAAGCAGTAAAAACATATATTGCATGTCTAGTGGTAGTTTTTATTTATTATATATCACATTTCTTAAGCTTTAGAAATGTATTAAACATGTGAGGATGTGTAATTCATCAACTTGTTACATGTCTGACATAATCATAGAGGCTCATTGGACCAAGTTTAAACATGTTTTGCTTATATTTCATAAAAGAGCCCACATCATTTCTTCACTGTAAACCTGAGACAGGGCTGGACTGGTAATCTGTCATACCGGGCATTTTCCCGGTAGACCGACGCACTTTGGGGCCAATCGGGGCGGACTGTCCATCGGGAGAACCGAGTGGGCCGGTGGGTCAGCCGCGAAACGTGCCAAATGATCTGCGATAAGCTAAAATGAGCCACCGCGTTATGCAGAACGGACCACAAAATATGCTGAAAAGGACAGCGAACACCCCCACCCCCCGCCCCCCAAGCTCGACACATTTTGTGCCAGTTGCAATTTAAAATCCCAGGCCGATTTCTCTTTCCAGTACAGCCCTGACTGTCGATAAACCTATGACAGGGTGGAGGGAGGGGCCGGGTCATGATGCTACATTCCCTGCCCCTAATCAGGCTAATCAAGCCTCCGAGAGGGATTGGGGCGACCGGACATGGCAGTGCAACAGAGAGAGAGATTTACAGGCAGCTACCCGCCAGCTGTGTGTGTGTTTGTCTTTTTGGTTCAGTTTATTATTAAACTATTATTTATATTGTCAAGCCGGTTCTCGCCTCCTCCTTTCCACTTATCCCTTTACAAAACCATTTATAATAACATCTATTAACATTAAAATACATTATTTCCTTCTATAAAGCTTAAAAGATTATTAAAACTGCAGCGCTGCCTATTTCCACTTTTGAAATCTGCTGCTCGAAAGAGCCCGGAACTGCGGTTTCTTCAGAATTCCAGAATTATTTCATCTATAACATGCAAGTTAGGGCAGCCGATGGAGATTCTGGTGCTCCCCTGGGGTATGATGTTGCCCCCATAGGGAGCTGGAGCCCTATGCAGAATGCGGAATATGTGTATAGGGAGCTGAGGTACTATGGCATCCTAATGGTTTTTCCTGAAAGTGTTTAGTCTAATGGCTTATTAGTTCTAACAATACCAAACTGGCTTTGGCTGAACCACACAGCTTCATCAGTTTATGTCATTATTTTATAAAATACTAATTTAATTCATATTACTGAAAGCGCACATTATAATTAATAAATCTGTCTACACTAGTGGTATGCGGTGTCAGAAATGCGGTAGCAATCTAGTATTATTCTTACAACACAATCCATGGAGTGGACTTTTTATCTGACCTGTTACTCATCTGAGGTAACGGGACTTCGTTGTTCCAGGGTGAATTCAAAACTACATTATTTGCTTCCTTGAAGGGCACTCCTGCGGGAGGGGGTGCCACTCGAAAGCTTGTTCAAAATGAAAATGAGAAAATTTATATTTTCTTGGAGGGCCCTTCAACAACACTATTAGTGAAGGGTACATTCATACAGTAATGCCATGTTTCCTTCAGAGTACCCACTTCAAGGTCTCTGTGCTTTGGAGTGAGAATAGGGCATATGGATTGGAATCTGCCCCTGATCTGCTGTAGCGCACGCTTTTAATGGCACCCTCCACTTAATTTTCTTTAATACGCCCACGATTTACAAAGATATCTCATAATAATACATTATTACTGTTATTGTGAGATTATGACAATATTTTAATTTTAATTTAATTATTAAAATCTCTCCCCTTTTTCTGAACATCCAAAAGGGCACCTTTAGATATGCTGCCCTGGTGCCCCAGTTCTGTGCACGTCAGTGCTAGGTTGTGTAAAAGTCCAAGCAAAATGTCCCTGTACAACTGTGAGTCATTCTCCTGAGAAGTCATTTTAATTTATGTTTCATACACAGTGTGGTTTGACACTGTTGCATTGATTCATATTATGCTTGCTCAGTGCATGCATACAGTATACATTAATTCAGACTATATATTACATAAATGGTAAATGGTCTGTATTTATATAGTGCCTTTTTTAACCTTAGTGGATACCAAAGTGCCTGACACACATTCACACACACACTCACCCTCACAGAGCTGCCATGTAAGGCGCTGGGTTCAGTGTCTTGCCCAAGGACACTTCGGCATGTGGGCCGGGAATCGAACCGCCAACCCTGCGATTAGTGGCTGGGAACTTTAATTGGCTATTTTGGCCCTGCAGAATTAAGAATTAAGGATTTAAATTAAAGGGAGATATTAGCAAAAGCGTAAGTAAAACCTATCAAGACGTGCATTTGTTATGGAAATGTTCAGGGTATACCGAAGGAGAAACAACACTGTAAAGTAAAAAAAAAAAAAAGAAAAGATAATTTAAAAAAGTGCTCTATAGATTAACTTTGACCCTTCATGAATAAAGCAAGCAAAATATGTGTGTGAGGCCTCAATTAACAAATGAGCAACAGTACAAAATATACTCACGGCCATAAAAAACAAGCAAGCACGGACAATGAGAAATATGACTTTGGGGCTTGAATGTGTCGATAAATCAGCTTGATATTCATAGAGAGCAAAGGAGAAAGCAAAATGGTTGTGCAGCCTATACTGCAGTAACTTTAATCTGGAAAGTAACAACTGCACAATCTCTTAAAATGCTAACTGTTCTCTATTGTATTGTCAGAAACAGACAATGTTGAACAATTACGTCTGAAATGACAATAGCTAATGGCTGTTAGTTTATATTCTATTTTTTAGCATCATCTGGGTTTTCATAAATAAACTTATTCCTGACAGAAAATCATGTTTTGCTTTTGGCCTCAAACATCTGTCAACCCTTTGCAAAATTATTTTGAAGACAAAGGTTCATAGAAAAATTATAATTGTTTCATCATTTACTCACTAATGACTTCTCAAATTTGTATGACTTTCTTTCTTCTGTAACACAGATATTTTTTGAAGGATGTATGAAGGGGTTTTGTCCATACAATTTAAGTCAATAGTGTGCAACATTTTAAGCTCCAAAAAGGACATAAAGGCAGAAAAAAGTAATCCATATGATTTGAGTGGTTTAATCCTTGTCTTCTGAAGCAATGCAATCATGTTGGGTCTGGGAGACCCAATTTCAGTCATAACTCAATATTGAAATGACCATGTTTTGCCTTTGCAGGGCAGTAAAAGACTTTTAACCCCAATGCACCACTTAAATGCTTTCTTAAGGTTTCAAGAAAATTTCGTTTTGTAAGGTCACCTTTAAGCTCTGCCACAAATGCTACATTGTTTGGGTAAGCACAGGGCCAATATTGATTTGTTGAATTAATAACTTTCTTAGGCAGTAGGCAAGCATAAACATTAAGTAATACGTTTCAGATGAACTAACAGCACATTTGTTTATGCTGGCAACTTATGCCAGACCTTAGGCTACATTCCTGAGCTAATCAGTGAAATCGACCGCATCCAGGCATGAAATCCAAAACAAATAACAACAGATTGGATCACCATGGTAAATTGAATGGATAGATATGGATGTCATATATTTTGTCTTTTGCATGACTTATCTTTTTCCCAAAATTTTCCCCGCCAATCAGAAGTGAACATGCAAAATACTACTGAACAAAACTTTAAATAAGTTCGCTCACAAACCATTGTCTGATGTTTAAATAATTGATAAAGTGTGTGGCCCTGTGGAAACCAAACTGATACACTAATGCACCGCACATGCTTATAAATGAGCAAACCAATATCAATTGAGGGAGTGATGAAAAAATTAAAATTAATATGTTTTCTCCATATAGTGTTGTGTATTTCTTAATTATTGTAGCACAGCTTGGTTTTGATGACTTTAAAAGCGCTCTTAAATGCCCCAAAATTGTTTAATGGGTTGACATATTTCCAACATGGTCTCATAGAATCACATGACTGCAGAATCACTTTAACATGGCTTGTTGTACGTATTGCAGTAGTGTATTGGTGGAATAAACACTAGAGGTGCTACAACAACTATGATTTTTTTTTTATGAACTTTCTCACAAAAAAGTAAAATTGCACATTATCAGCTTATAAATACTTCCACTCTCCAACCCGGATATGTTAAAAGGGACCATATTTATTATAGCAGCGAACAGTGAATTTATTTGTAATGCATACTACTTGATACATCAGTCTGGAACTATTGTTATTAGGCCAATAAATTAATTAAACCTTCTTTATTTGTTGAAATCAAGTAAAATTAAATATTCTAAAATAGAATTAGTAGTTATTGTATTAATGTACGCCTGCAGTGAAAGATCATTACGGCGGGTCAGCAATAAGGGAAAAAGTAAATTATATTGGATATCAGGATTGGATGATTTATTAATTTTATTTTTGCATTGAAAGCCGACTCGCCAACATGTGCAGCTTTTAATTGTGCTAATCGCACACGGGTCTGGTGTTAAGTTCTATCAGTGATATATTTCATAAATTATTGACACGCAATCTTTGTGTTGTGAGGAGGATGTCATTTTTCTGTGGTTGGTAGAGCAAGCAACATCACAACTGGTAGTTGCTTGGACCCTGCGCCAATTGAGCACCACAATAGAGATGAATAGGAATTCTAACTGATAGCTCTCTCCAGGTGTTTTATAGCTCCTTGGGGTTTGGCATAAAGTATATGCTCATACGCAGTGAGAAAATGACTTATTGAATAATCAGACTGTTTGATCCATTTTGTACATTTTATTGTCAACTATCCTAATTTTAGTGTTTTCTAGTGTGGACAGACAGATTGCTTGTCGATGGAAACTTACAGCGTCACATCTGGTTAGAAAAAGGTGTTATACAGCCCTATACAACAGTGTGTGCTTGTTCTTTGCAGGTGACCATTTGTTTTGTTTTAGAAGGAAATCGCACTTATTGATCAAAAACTTCACCCCTCCTTCACTTCACATACTGCGTGCTGACTGCTTGAGAAGCGAGTGCGATACAGAGACATGTTCTCGTATATCTCACTCGGAAGGTTTTAAACATTAACATGGACATTTCAAAAAGTGGAAAATGTATGTGATATAGTAGGTATTGTTACTCTTGACAAGCTCTGAGATGCGAACAATAAACAAAGACTGCAATGTAACCATTAAAAAACAACAACAACAAAAACAACACTTGTAATATAAAATAGGCTTTAGTTCTGTGTACTTTGCCAGTACATTTTAAATGTGTATATCTGCTAATTCATTAATTAAGAAAACTTTTAGCAGTACTCAAGCATATAGAACTCATGAAATTCATGGTTCTTTAAAATGCTATAAAATAAATAGCCACACAGCATGGATATTTGCACTCCAATAGTCTGGTGGAAACACAGAAATTGAAGACAAACTGCACTCCCAGTGTCACTGCAGTGCTGTGGGGTGTAATGATGTAATTTTTCTTGTGGCCGATCCAGGATTGATTCTGCCTTTTTTCCCCACTTTTTCCCATCCAGATTATTGGATACACTCTTAATATTTCCTTAAATACTTATTATAATAATAAATAAAAATGAAAATAAAGATTGATTTTCATGCAGTGATTTGGTAATGTGAGGGTCGGAGTGTATTACAGTAATATGGTTTTAATATAGTAACCATGTTTCATTTTGTGGTTATGTGTAAATTCTTAGTTTTCAAGACAAGGGAGGAAGCAGGAGATTGCGAGATCCAACTCAAAAGGACTTTATTTCCCACGGCTTCACAGTCTATATATCTCACCTTTCAGTGGTCACACTCAAATAATGCTTTTTCAGCACAACACAAATCACACTCTGCTCCGTGCAGCTCTCTCCCTCACTGGCGACTGCCTCACTCTTAAAAGCCCATTTCCACTCTCACTGCACAGCTGTTAGAGACAATCATTGCCAGGTGATGATCCTTACTGTTCTCATCTCCTGATCTTGCGTGAGTTTGACCACTGGATAAATGTGTGTTTAAACTCGCGTACGCGTGAGTAACACGAACCTGTGATTATTCCCCCTTCTCTTCCGGAAAAGGACAGGAGGAGGGGCTTCTATGACAACGTATCTTTCCACCATCAACTATGGCCAATATCACAACGATTGCTGCTCTGTATCTGTTGTGGAAGTCCCAGATACGTTGACGTTGTGTCATACAATTCCGAGTGCCCACACACCGCTACAACCATTTTCTCATCTTTTTTCTGATTTATTCTGCTACTACATCAGTACGTCAGTGACATACGGACAATCTCAATGTTGATATGCTTTTGCGACAACGTGTCATGTGTATATTTCACTCAAGTTGAAAATGTTCAACTCGCGTGAATACGTGAAGCGATTTTGCCTTTTCACTTTGCATCATTCGCTTCATTCACGCCGCCTGCCACGTATTTGTGTCTATTCGCATCTTTGCATTGACCTTGTATGTAATTGCGCTGCGCGAAACGCGCGATTCGCTTGTATGTGAATGCACCATTAGGCACGCCTTCGACCAAGTGAGAGTGATTGATGGTCACCATCTTCAGCCAGACATAGCACTCACCTATCTGTACTTTTCTACTATAAATTACCAGTTGTATCGAGTGAAACAGGACGCTCAGACAAAGGAAGTTACAAGCCAGTTATTGATACCGTCTGTAAATATTATTCAGAAGGCTCATAATCCAATGGTGGGTCACTTGGGGCAGGAAAAGACATTGAACCATCTAATAGCCTGTTTCTATTGGTACTGGGCAGACCAGATGGCTACTCGGAGTCGGGCGATGGGGGTATGTGGCGGTGGGGGTGTGGTTAAGAGAATGAGATCAGGAGATGAGAACAGTAATGATCATCACCTGGCAATGATTGTCTCTAACAGCTGTGCAGTGAGAGTGGAGATGGGCTTTTAAAAGCGAGCCAGACGCCAGTGAGGGAGAGAGCTGCACGGAGCAGAATGCGATTTGTGCTGTGCTGAAAAGAATTCTTTGAGTGTGACCAGTAAAAGGTGGGAAATATACCTGTAGACTGTAATGCTGTGGGAAATAAAGTCCTTTTGAGTTTGGTCTCGCCATCTCCCGCTTCCTCCCTTGTCACGAAAACTATGAACTTACACATAACCACAAAATTAAACATGGTTACACTCAAATAATGTGATCACACTCAAATAATGCTTTTCAGCACAACACAAATTGCACTCTGATCTGTGCAGCTCTCTCCCTCACTGGAGGCTGGCTCTCTCTTATAAGCCTGTCTACACTCTCACTGCAATGACAAAGAGCTGTTAGAGACAATCATTGCCAGGTGATGATCCTTACCATTCTCATCTTCTGATCTCACTCTCCATTCACTAACCAGCGCTTAACCACAGCCCCACCATCACATTATGATTTTGCTTCAAAATACCTATGTTTCTGTAGTAAAACTATGGTTAATTTTTGTAAGGGAAATGAGGTTTAGGGGTAGGGATTGGTGTAGGTGTCATTTGGACACTAAATAAACACATTCTGCAGTGATACAGTGATAATTAGCATATATCGCTATTTGCACTTAGTGCAAATAGCCTCTGCCTAAAATAAATTATATAGTGCTGTTTGAGGTGAAAAAAGAAATGAATGAACAAACGAATGAACGGATGAGTGGGGCATTGTCTCTGCCTCTGTTTGCTTTTATTCTCTCTTGAAGACTGTAGATCAGAAGCCTGTTTCTAATTTGGAAGTCTCTGTTTGCCCTTCAGAGGAAATCTACATCAGACTCGGAGGCAGCTGGTGGCCAATTTGAAAACTTTTTTGTAAGGAGTTGTCTCGCAGCCTCACGGGGCCCCGACATCGGTACACTCAACAATGAAACCAGCCAATAATTGCTTTGCCTGAGGAGCTAGCATGCCTTTCTCCCCCACTAGGATGCTAGCACTGACAACATACAGCCTTGGGAAAAAGCCAGACACTTGTGTCTAGAGGGCAAGAAGATGGCTGACAAAAGCGCCATGGGGGTGCCTACTGCACAATCAACAAGCCAGGGGAGGGAATATTGAAGGTTTTTTTTTTTAGTGATTGTGCTAAATTGCTTCAGTATAACTACTAACATGAGCTCCCCAATGCATTATAAGATGTGGTTCTCTTTTAAAGGTTGAATCATACATCATACCTTATACCTAACCTAGCACTAAACCTAATCTTAACCCTTCCCCTAAACCTAGCCTTAAAATCTGATTGATGGGAATAATGTTTTCAGGATTTGCAATAATGTCCTACATGGGTAAATAATTTCAAATCCCCATAAAATGGTATGATGAGCTCTATTTTCTGTATATAAAGTTTCAGCGGGACATATTGGTGGGCCTGCTCCTTTTTTTATGAGGTTGGCATTTTCATTTGAGTGCAAGATGTGTCCTCAGTATGTTTGGTGCGTTTTCCCAGCTGAGAAATAATTTTAAATTTTCTAGTTTTTCATTATTACAGTGAAGCAATTCTTGTACAACATCTTGTTCCTCATTCATGCATTTGTTTTGTCTCCCATGCTGGCAGTGTTGTTGACACTCATCTTTGCCATATCACACGATAAACAGAAACTCTAAGGAGGAAGTCAAAAGATGATGTGGCAAGGAGCAGCGATACCACGTGACACAGTCTGTGGTGGAAATGCTAAGTTTGAATTGAGGAAAAATGACCATGGGATAAATTACAAGCTTTGGACGAAGAATACATTTTCTCAGTGATTGAGAAATTTGGGACAGAAACCACCTGTAAAGGTAATAGAGGGTGAAGGAAGGCTTGGTCTGATGATGAAGCAAATACACACGTGTATGAATTTGAGTGTACACCACTGTCAGAGGCAACTGTCTGGAAATTGCTTTTAAATCCCAAGGTGCATGCTATTTTTCAGTCATGTTTAAAAGTCAAGAACCCAATCTTTAAAAAATTCTACCGACTCCAAAATAGCTTTGGGGTAAAAACATTCAAATCAAGAGCCAAGTGAAAGAGAGAGTTAAAAAAACACACTGGCAATTGGTGTGCCAGGGGCCACTGTATATGTCAAGATATGTGGTGCTGTAATCCCATAATTATGTGAAATTCAATACACATTTAGAGGAAAAGACTCTAAACAAAGTTACACTTTAGTGTAACATTAGACTGCATTTATATTCTTATTATATATTCTTTATCCACGGGAATTTTTGGGTGGATTTCTATTTTATATAGATGTCTAGACAAGACAAAACTTTTATTTTGATTGTCAATAAATGTAATTAGCCTGTGGTATATAAAATAGTTGAATTTATGTATGTCTGTGTGTATTAGTACAGTATTTTATTTAATGGATGTTATCTAGATAAAAATTAATTAATATTGAGAGGTTGTACATTAAATCAGCAGGCCCTTATCTGTGTATTAAAGGAAAAATATACAAATCTGTTGCTATAAATTTCAAAAATGCAAATAAGAAGGCACAGTTAAGAAATCTGTGACTTGTACTTGTTGAAACTTATAGAAGGAGTGGAGAGACCCATGTCCCGCTCCATCCAATTTATAACCCTGCCAAGCACGCACTCTCATGTCGGTTGTGATGTGTAATCATTCCAATGAAACTATGAAGGTACAGCTCAGAATTCAAAGCATTTCACAGTTCCACCAGTGAGCAACTGCTGTAAGTCCTTATTTTGAACATACTGTCCACAGACGAAAGTGCCTTCTCATTTAATAACGAAGTTCTATTCTTCACATTAAATTGCCTAAACTCACAGAGCTTGTACAAAGTTCAGCATCTTTTGGAAATTAATGGAAACACAAATCAGGGCAATTTCTTTTAGAATTTGTGCAAACAAGAACACTGTAGTGGCACTGGTAGTTCTTCCTGATTGCCGCTATAGTTTGTCCAACTATGACGACTTCTGCTTTGCATAGGCAGAAGCGTGAAATGTCAGTTCCTTCAAAAAACAGCTGTAAAAGAATCTCATTTGGATTATTTATGTTAACCGGGACACATTATTGTCAATGCAATGGTTGTGTCACCACAATGCAGCATTTGATGAAACACCAGGTGACCGCCCAAGTAAAAAAAAAAAAAAACTTTAATACAGTGAAAAAGATACTCTATTAGCATAACATAAATATATTTAAATAAATAACAATTTCTAGCGTTCTTTTGAATGTCAATGTACTAAAATGAAATATTTTATGCCATTTTTAATGTTTTTGGTGTGTGAGCACGTAATGGAATGCATACATTAATTTCAAGCCACAATCAGAAATTGCAAGCAATTGTATGGCCCGCAGATACTTTTGTAAATACTCAAATGGCCCTTAATGGAAAAGAGGTTCCCCAACCCTGGGTTAAAGCAATGCAAATATGTGCGAGCACAAAATTAAGTATTAGATCAGATGTGCATCATAATGCAACTAAAGCCAAATCCCGGACATTTTCGCAAATTTAGAAATCCTGACAGATGCTTTTTTTAAGGTCCGAAAAAGAGGACATGTCCGGGATAAAAATGACGTATGGTCACCCTAGATAATACATTATTATACCTCTTTATTTGTTTGTAATTGTATGCATATTTTAATTTGAAAAAAGTTAATTATTAAATTTATCCCTAAAATGGGGCAAATTGGGCCACTGGAATCACCTTCATCCCCCACATTTATTTAGCCCTAAGTAATAACTGAAATATAACAACATCAACAACAACAACTCTAATCATTTTACTTATATTACCTTAAAAATAAATATTTTTCGCCACTTACAAACATTATGTTACGTTCCATATTGTCTTTTGTCTATGTACTTTTATTTTTAAGTTTCTGGCACCCGTTTCGCTCCATACTGTCTTTTGTTTATGCACTCTTATTTTGAAATAATTCTTATGTTCCTGTTCCCCAGTCTTGTCATGTCCTGTTTTCCCTCCATGTCTATGTGTCTGATTTTCATTGGTTCATTGTCTAATTATCTTGTTATCAGTTCTAGTTTATCATTGGTTTTAGTTTATTGTCTTGTTATCTTGTTTTGAGTTTTGGTTTTCCATTGGTCTATGTTTCCCCTTGTTTTGTATTTAAGTCCTCATGTTTACCTTGTCCCTTGTTGGTTATTGTTTGATGTTAGGTGTTTGATGATGTTCCTTGTTGATCCTGACTTCTACCGTGTTCCTGCCCGTGCCCTCCTTGGATGATTCCCCGTGTTTATAGCTTTTGTTTGTACCTTTCTTTTCCCCTCGTGGATGTTTTATTTGTTCCTGTTTTCACCGTTTGCTTAACCCCTTGCACCAACCTAAATAAAGCTGCACCTGGATCCTCACTCCTTGTCTGCCTCCTTCCATAGCACATTAAAATATTAAAAAATGTAAGATTTTGTAGATATGTTCAATCTTTTTTTTTTTTTTACATTTTGTGAAACGTATTAAAAAGGTTTACACATTTTGAAATGTACCCGTATCATGGTAAGAAGTTTTATGAGATTCTATGCTTATAATTTCACTTAATTGGAGACATTCTGAAATATAATTAAGTATAGGTAAATTAGTTTAATTTCGCTCTTATTTCTCTTTGTCATAACAAAGCAAAAACATAGCAAAAAATCTGTCCTATGTTTCCACACACTCCTCAACCGTAATTCCCAGCTGAAGACACCTCATACTGTACATGACTATGTGTCATTAACCCTGCTTTGGTTAGACCAGTGACTCAACATGGTCTTCTGCTTTCCTCTGTACAGCATTCCGATCATGCTCTCTTCTCCAGACTCTACACTCCCCCGCTGAGGAGGGAGGTTCTCAACAAACAGGCCAAAAGCTCCTCGGGCCCCGTATGCAATCTCACACTGCAGCGTGATGGAAGGCCCTCAGGAGCCCAGTTCTAATCGCATTATCAGGTTTAAACAGAAAAGGCATTACAAGGCAGCTAGTTTGAGGGAAATGTTAGCACTTGTTTTAGTGGTTGAATAGAAGTTAGAAGTTTTATTTAACACCTGACATACAAGTAAATTTCATTGGGGTGTAGTGTGCTTGGAAAAGTGGTACTCTACATGGTCAAAAGTACAGCATGTGGATACTATTTAATACATTTAGTTGGGCCCCTTAATTTATGTTGCCAGTTTTGTGGCTCAGGGAGGGCTCTTTTCTGTTCCAGCATGACGATTCTCCTGTGCACAAAGCAAGGCCCATAAAGAAATTATTTACTGAGTCTGGTGTGGAAGAACTTGACTGGCCTGCACAAAGCCCAACCTGAACCCTATTGAGCACCTTTGTGATGATTCACAACGCAGACTGTAAGTCAGACTGACCCAACTGCGCATAAACTCACTTATGTCCTTGTGTCTAGATAATAGCAAATCTCTGCAGTCATGTTCCAACATCTAGTGGAAAGCCTTCCAAGAAGAGTGGAAGATTTTATAGCAGTAAATGGAAGACACACTCACTATTAATGCCAATTGTTGTAAAATGTTAATGTTCAACAAGCACATATGACTGATGTTAGTACTGTATGTTACAATACAGTACTTCTGACCATATAGTGTTTTGAGAAAATTGAAATCGCAAACAATTAAAGAAAAAGAACAAATACATATTTATTATGGATGGATTGTAAAAATGAATTTATTATAATGCTTACGAATGGAACAAATTATCTCTAAAAGCAGCTGACCTTACATGAACATACAATGACAAAATGTACATCTCACCTAGATCAAGGATCACAGATATGCAAATGAAACATGTGTATGCATTCAAACCTTGAAGAGGATGATTTAGTTTAATCAGTTTGTAGTCATTAAAAAGCAAAAACAGAAAGGAAGGAGGAGGCATTCATTTGTGCAAGAGCAATCTGTGTAGCAATGCATAATACAGGAATTTAAAGATATTGCTCAATAATTATATGAAAACTGTGCTTGCGTAATATTAATTCAGCCCATTTCCTTCCACCTCTTTACTCATTAAATACACATTTAGACTGGAAAACAGTGTTTTCTTACATTTTGTCCATTGACAGACCGATTCAAAGAAAGTAATCACACAGCATCAATAAATCTCATCACATTTGCACTACATTTGCTTGTATACTGTATATTTTGCATACAACATGATCATTTGTATTTATAGGTATTTGTATACTTTGGCATACTTTTTTTACAATTGGTTAGACACTGATATCAATGTATGGAAAGCTTCTTAAACATTATTATTTCATTTATCTACAACTTCAGAGAGGCACTAAAGTTTACGAATCTTTTGAGGTTTGTAGAATATTGAATTAATGGAATTCATATGTAAATTTTATTGTCTTTATAATATGTGAGAGTTTTGTTTAACACATTTAGTGCAAATGACTTTACTTTTATAAGCTGCATCTAAATGTAATCTATAAACTAATTAGGCATTAAAAGGTTCTTTCTCAAACAAAGTTTCTCCATCATTTACTGATATATGAGGTTCCTTGGTCAACTAGGGTCGCTAACTTTTCGTCACATAAATACGGGAAGCGTCATCCTTTCAGCTGTCCCCCCTTGAACATTTTGTCGCTTCAGTATGGGAAACAATTCCTTCAATATGCGACAATTCACCATCCAAACTGGTTCCCTCTTGAGCGTTTTGGCATTAAAATAGGGGACATCTAAATTTCAGCCCAAATATGAGATGTCCCGGATAATACTGGACAGTTGGCAACCCTTTATCAACTGTGGTGGTGCCATTACAAAGATTTCAGAGTTCCAACAAGTCTTCAGAGAATATGTAAACATTTGTGTCTCTAAATTTGTAAATACATTTAAATTCACATTATGTATGGATACTTATAAATACAAATGTGATCACCCTGGTTTTAATATGAGCATTTATCAACATTATCAAATAAACACCAGGCAACAACATTCACAAATTTCTCTATAATTAAGAACACTTCTGTATATCTAGTTTGTCATACAGAATAAATATTTTGCCTTTTTTTTGTACAGTACTAGTGCATGTATTTTACTTTAAAAGCACTATGAAACCACAACACTCTGTACAGTCATTCTCACCCTCTCATTTATAATTGTCAAGCTTCTTTAAGCTAACGACCTGCTGCTTGAGCTGACAGTGATATAGTTCATTAAACATGGAACTTGATCCACTAACAGTCTTCGTACATGATTCTGGAACTTTCTTCCCATGAAAGTGTAGAAAACGGTGTTAATACAGAAATATAATCGGGCAATGTTATTAGTGATGCGTTCTGCATAATCATAAAGGTTATCACATGAGTCTTTGTTTTCATTTATCATGATTATAATATTATAAGGGCTCCAGCATGCAAAAAACATAAGGACAGTTATGAAAATTAGTCTCACTGTCCTGCATTTCTTTACCATTCGAGTGGACATGACTGTTAGTATTATCCTGAAGTAGCAGTAAACAAAAACAGCAAATGGGAAGATAAAAAAGAAAATAAATTGCTTGTAGAGACTAAAGACATTCCACTGAGACTCTCTGGAATCATCACACAAAAGTCCGTATATTTGGTCCTCTATTACAGTGAAATTGATGAAGTGATCAAGGCTAGCGAGGAGACTAACACTCCAGACGATTATAGACAGCACTACAGCATAGCAGCTTCTGCGCTGTTTGTTAGCCACCACACAATGGACCACAGCCAGGTAGCGATCATACGTCATGAGGGTGAGGAAGAGAATGGAGCTATAGAAGCCGATATAACAAGCACTATTCACCAACTTGCAAAGAGCCTCGCCAAAGATCCACTCATGGGAATGGTAGACAGCTTGAAATGGGAGCGTGACGGTAAAAATAATGTTGGATGCCACCAGGTTGATGAGAAATATATTTGTGACCGTGTTGAGCTTTTCAAACTTGTACATGACAAGCAGCACTGCTCCATTGCCGAGTACGCTAACAACAAAGATGATGTAGTAGAAGGGTGGTAGAACACTTCTGGAGAACTCATTGATATCAATGGTGTTGCACAGGCTTCCATTGGTTGAGCCGTATTCGTAGTAATCTGTTGTTGCAGACAATTCCATCTTGGTGTTTACCTACAATCTGAAGAATTTAACAGTTTTAATATAATGAAAGTGTGGCTGTTTGTGGTCCACAAGTCCATTTTCATTGTTCTCGGAAGATTAGGCAAAGTATAAAGTATCAACCTTATAACTGTTAAGCATGCTTTTTGAGATTGATATGACGCTTCAGACATTAACCATGAAAAAAGTGCTATTATTTATGGTTGGGGTCTCAAATACCCCAGCAATATAATATGAACAAATGCAAGAGACTTAATTTTCCACTTACCCCAAAGCACTTTTCACAGATTGTCTGCCAAGTGCATCAATAGAAACTGTCCTCCAAGGTGGAGCAGCAGCAAAGTAGTGTGAACTGAATGTGTCTGTGAAAATTCTGAATCATTTCTTGAAGTCAGCCCCACTTCCTTTAATTTGATGACATGGGAGTTTTCTCAACAAGCAACTTGTGTTTGAGTATATTTACTCATTAAAACAACATACATACTAATTTTCATCACTGTAAACCCTAAAGTTGTCATTACTGTAAAAATCAAGTTGTCTTAATAAGTATTACTTGAAATGTCAATTATTGGACTCATATCTCAAATATTTATGTTCATTGAACATATTTTTCTTAAAAATCCAAAGACTTAAATTATTGAGTACAAAATTGAGGCTACGGGGAATACACAAATTATGTTTCATTGGTCAGAGGGAACAGATTGGGGAATTTAAATAATTGTTATTAAGAATTCATAGATGTTTTTGCTCTTTTTTTGTAGTATTTATGCTTTGTTGCAAATAGTAATTTGGTGTAATGTCACCATTAGGGTGATCTGTGTCTCTTTGGTTATGTTGGACCCTGGTCACACTATCTCAGTTCTCTTTGTGTATGTGCAGCTGAAGTGTATATATGCATTTCTGTAAATAATTATTTAATAGCTGATCTAGAATCAGTTATCATCTTTATTTGAGCTGTACTGTTGTTTGATCTACAATTTACAACAGTAGAAACAACAATATTTAAATTCAAATCTGAGTTAAGTCTACTTGCATATAGTTAACTCAACTTAGCTATTTAAGTTCACTCTACTTGAAAACCATGTTAATTGTACATAAATACTCAGGTTTTGGGAGACCACATTACTCAATGGAATTGAGGGAACAAGTTTACTTAATCAAATGAGTGCAATGAACTTGAATGGGCTTTCAGTGATGAATCCATAAACCTCAAACCAGCAAGAAGTATATATATATATATATATATATACACCCTGTAATGTTCACTCTCTCGCCAACAAAACAGACAAACTGCTTCTGCTCACTCAAACAAATAATCACTTCTGTAATATATATATATGTTCTGTTTCTCTATTTGAATGAAACCATTGTTGCTAGAATGGATCACATTTCTGTGAAGCCTCCTTTGCTGTGATGCTTAAAGCTTCAATATTAATTTTGAAATTACTATTACCATTTTTACACTTTTGCCATTAGGGTCTGTGGGACCCCAAACATAAAACCAATAAAGTTAATCACAACAGAACATGAGGGTTAAGAAAATCAGTAAAGATTTAATTTACCACTTCCACAAAGCACTTTTCACAGTTTGTCTGCAAAGTGCATCAGTAGAAACTGTCCTCTAAGGTAGAACCACAACAAAGTAGCGTGTACTGTATGTTTGTGTAGAGAATGTCTGAATCATAGTTTTAAATCATCACCCAATTCCTATAATTTGATGACCCAGGAATTTTTTCAACAACCAACTTGAATTTATTCACTAATTAACACAATGTAATTGTTCATTTTTATGAAACCACAAGCAGCAAGACCTGTTCGTTTTTATTGTATTTTGAACAAAGCCATCCTTATAGCAAATAATAGAGCTCTTAGGAAACTAATTTGTTAGTCAAAATTTGCATAATTTACCTGATTTACAAAACTAGTCAGAATCAGCGCAGATTTCAGTAACAGCAACAAGGATGCGGAATGTTTTTTTTTTTACTGTCATTTGGGATTTCTGCTTTTGTTCTTAGCTTCTGACAGCAAAGGCCTTTAAAACAACAGATCATTTTAAACTAATGTGTTAAAATGTATGGAAATACAATATATGAATAAAACAACAAAGCAAAGATGTAGATCAATACATAAGAATGGTCTATCAAAAGATAACATAAGAGAAGTTGAGATAAAATTATGATATTATAACCATTAAAGGATGAAAACATTTATTGGAAAAAAACTTTATTTAACAAGTTAGAAGATAGTATGCATTCACAACACTTAAAAAAGGCTATTTAGAATAATTACATCTATTACAATTTTTCTCTTTTTTTCACACACAGCTTAATTTTTTAAACTGCCAAGAGATAAAAATAAATTCGCCGAATACAGAAAATTTTATAAATACTGTATTTTTGGCTTAAAGGTTAAAATGTATTTTATGTATTTGAATAAAAGTGAGGAAAGCATGGATTTTTTTCCACTTCAGGCAGTGAAAATAATAATAAAAAATATGTAAATACATAAAATATATATATGTATTATTTAATCGACACTGCCAGCTATTTAAAGTACAGTTAATAATTAAATTCAGTGAGAAATGAAGATGGTTGTTGAGTCTGTTCTAAAATAAATGGCCAATCAAAATCTTGCCAGCAAGTACTGACAAAAAAAATCTAATTTAAGGGCAATTTCATGCCCCAAACAAACCAAAACGTATAAAGCCTGTACCCAATATTTCTTAATTCCTGTCCCTGAATGCACTTATTCTTTTACATCTTCAACAACCTAACACTTTTATAATTGCAGATGTACAGTGCATTGTCATGCTGCAAAAGTACAATATATTTATTTTATTACAAAGTTTTCATAATTAAGCAAATTATTTTGTTGTACTACTTCTGATATTGTTCCACATCAGGCATCCTATAATTAATTAGTATTAAAAAGTAATTGCGTGAAAAAGTATCACATCTATCCACAGTACTGTTCTTGCTATATTATTTCACATACTGCTTTGTACCCTATTTGTTCCCAGATGACATTTCCATTAATGGTGTTGGCACTTCTTTAAATTCTTAACATTTATCTAAACACCATTGATATGCATTGGACAGACAATGTCCTGTCCTAAGCAATGTTAGTAATTCCTCTGGATTGGTTGAGGCACTTCTGGCAGTATGAGAGCTGAGCCCATGTGTTCATCCTAGAATGTGTGTGTTAGAAATCAGGCCCTTTACTGTAGCGTTCATCCCTGAGGTTATAGGCTTGGTAACAGATGGACATGTCACACACGCCGGCTGGCCCAGGAACACCTTGCTTCCCCGGAATGCCTGGAGTCCCAGATTTACCTGGTATTCCCGGAGCACCCGGAATACCAATGCCATCACTGCCGTGGGGGCCCTGGATCCCTGTTGATGCCAAAAGGGAATTCAATGTATGCAGAAAGGGAATAAAAGTCTTACAATTACACAATACTTTTTGTTGTGTTGTATTTCATTGATTGTGTATCTTGTTTATAATGTAATAATAAGAATACATTTTGTAACTTTCGGTATTTATTTTAACATATGGATTGATGGATGGATGGATAAATGTATGGGTGGATGGATATATATATATATATATATATATATATATATATATATATATATATATATATATATAAAGATAAAGATGGCGCCGCAGTTGGCTGCTTCGGTGTTGAGCTCTCTAGCATTTTTGTTACTTTTGTTAGTTTGTCATATTTGTTGTCACGTTTTCCTGATCAGTTTCACCAGGGATGACTGCTAAATATTCGGCAGAGCATACCTGAAAATGTTTTTCTGGTGTTTGATTATTCAGACATTTTATTAGACATCTTAGTTGGAGTCACAGTGTTACTCTACAAGTAATCCAAAAGACACACGTGGGGGAAGAGAGCCGGCGTGCTTGTGAAGCTTTGTCAACACGGCTGTAGGCTGCCGAATATTCATCTGGCGAATGTCCACTCCCTCGTCAACAAAACGGACAAACTGCTCACCCAAACAAATAAGTACTTTTGTAACTCTGCTGCTCTGTGTTTCATGGAAACCTGGCTGAATGAAGCCATCCTGGACAGTGCGTTTTATCTGCCGGGCTTCCAGCTGTCTTGTTTGCAGAAACATCAGGGAAAACGAGAGGCGGTGGAACATGCTTTTACCTCAACGAAAGTTGGTGTACAGATGTAACATCTTTGAAGAAGATGTGCTGTCCTAATTTGGAAGCGCTCTTTATCTGTAAGCCTTTCTACTCATTCATTCTGGTGAGTGTTTATATCCCGCTACAAGCATGTGTGAATGCAGTGTTGCAACAGCTGGCTGATCACATCACAAACATGGAGCAACAACATCCGGGCTCACTTATTAATTTTCTGGGAGATTTTAATAAAGCTAACCTCACCCGTGAACTGCCAATATAATAACAACACATCACTCCCCCCCTCCTGATATTAAATCTGCTCTTATTATCAGCGAGGAGGATGTGTGCTGGGTCTTACGGAGACAAAAGACTAGGAATGCTTCAGACCCAGATGGTTTTTCATCTGCCTGTATATAAGCATGCTCTGACCAACTGGCACCCATCTTCACACATATCTTCAATAGATCACTGGAGCAGTGTGAAGTTCCCTGCTGCTTTAAATGCTCCACCATCATCCCAGTACCCCAAAAAAAACAAAATCACAGGACTTAATGACTACAGACCTGTTGCTCTCATGTCTGTGGACATAAAGTCATTTGAGAGACTGGTTTTGGCCTACCTGAAGGACATCACTTGAACCCTGCTGGACCCCCATTAGTTTGCTTACCGAGCAAACGGTCTGTGGATGATGCAGTCAATATGGGACTGCATTATAACCTGTAACACCACAACAGACATGGGACTTATGCAAGGATCCTATTTGTGGACTTTTGTTTAGCCTTCAAAACCATCATGCCTGATCTTCTCTTAACCAAACTGACCCAGCTCTCCATGCCCACCCCAATCTGTCAATGGATCACCAACTTTCTGATTGATAAGCACCAGCTAGTGAGACTGGTGAAACATCCTGGACCCTCATAAATAGCACAGGTGCTCCTCAGGAATGCTTTCTCTCTCCACTGCTTTTCTCCCTGTACACAAATAACTGCACTGCAAAGGACCCCAATGTTAAGTTCCTGAAGTCTGCAGATGATACCTCGGTCATTGATCTCATCTGCGATGGTGACAAGTCTGCATACAGACAGGAGGTTGATCAGCTGGCTGTCTGGTGCAGTTACAACAACCTTGAACTGAACACACTCAAAAAGGTGAGAACAGCACTGTGGCAGCAGTCATTCAGGTCATTGGGCTCCACCATCACTCAGGAACTGAAGTGGGACACCCACATGGACTCCATTGTGAAGAAGGCTCAGCAGAGGTTGTACTTCCTTCACCAGCTGAGGAAGTTCAACCTGCCACAGGAGCTGCTGACACTTCTACTATGCAGTCATTGAGTCTGTCTGGTGTCCATCTATAACTGTCTGGTTTGGTTCAGCCACCAAATCAGACAGAAGGAAACTACAACAGACAGTCAGAACTGTTAAGAAGATTATTGGTGCCCCCCTGCCCACCCTCCAAGACCTGTATGTCTCCAGAATGAGTAAACAAGCAGGTAGAATCAATCTGGACCCCACGCACCCTGCCCACTCCCTATTTGAACTGTTGCCCACCGGCCGGCACTAGAGAGCATTGAGCACCAGGACATCCAGGCACAAGAACAGTTTTTACCATCAGGCCATTTTCCACATTAACAATTAATCTGCCTCAGGACTCCCCCATAGTGCAATAATGTAAATACATATCTCATGTACATATGTAAATTCACATATTTAATTCAATAACAGTACATACCCCTTCCTTGCACATACATTTACACTTGCACCTGTACATACGCCATTCTATTATATGTCCTATTATTTGTATGTCTATGTATACTCTTACCGTAGTTTATATTCTGTGTCTCACTGTAATGTTCTGTGTGCAGTTGTTTCCCCTATCACCTTGTGTACGTGAGAACACTTGGCAATAAATCTCATTCTGATATACATACATATATATATATATACAGTGGCATGCAAAATTTTACATTTTGCACCCCTGGTTAAAACTTCTGTTACTGTGAATAGTTAAGTAAATAGAAGATGAACTGATCTCCAAAAGGCATAAAGTTAAAGATGAAACATACTTTTCACAATTTTAAGCAAGATTAGTGTAATATTTTTGTTTTATAGAATTTTAGATTGAAAAAAATGAAAGGAGCACCATGCAAAAGTTTGGGCACCCCAATAGATTTGAGCTCTCAGATAACTTTTACCAAGGTCTCAGACCTTAATTAGCTTGTTAGGGCTATGACTTGTTCACATTCATCATTTGGAAAGGCCAGGTGATGCAAATGTCAAAGCTTTATAAATACTCTGACTCCTCAACCCTTGTCCCAACAATCAGTAGCCTTGGGCTCCTCTAAGCAGCTGCCTAGCACTCTGAAAATTAAAATAATATATTCCCACAAAGCGGTATAAGGCTATAAGAAGATGGCAAAATTTTTCACATTGCCGATTCCTCAGTTCATAATGTAATTAAGAAATGGCAGTTAACAGGAATGGGGGAGGTCAAGTTAAGGTCTGGAAGACCAAGAAAACTTTCCAAGAGAAATGCTCGTAGGATTGCTAGAAAGGAAAATTAAAACCCCTTTTGCCTGCAAAAGACCTTAAAGAAGATTTAGCAGACTCTGGAGTAGTGGTGCACTGTTCTACTGTGCAGCGACACATGCACAAATATGACCTTCATGGAAGAGTCATGAGAAGAAAAACTTTGGATTTTCAACACAAAATTCAGCATCAGAAGTTTGCAAATGAACATATTAACAAGACTGATGCATTTTGGAAACGAGTCCTGTGGACTGATTAAGTTAAAATATAACTTTTTGGTGCAATGAGCAAATGTATATTTGGAGATAAAAGGGTGCAGAATTTCATGAAAAGAACACCTCTCCCAACTGTTAAGCACAGGGGTGGAAGCCTTTTGCAAGGAAGAATGGGTGAAAATACCCCAAACAAGAATTTAAAGACTCTCAGCTTGCTACAAAATTGTTTACAAGATGTGATACTTGCAAAAGGGGGTGTTTCTAAATACTGACCATGCAGGGTGCCCAAACTTTTGCATCGGGCCTTTTCCTGTTTTGTTATTTTGAAATTGTAAAAGATAATAATAAAAAAGTAATATGGCTTAAAATATTATAGACATGTATCATCTTTAACTTTATGCCTTTTGGAAATCGGACCATCTTTAACTCTCTTAGCTATTCACAGTTACAGAAATTTTGATCAGGGGTGCCCAAACATTTGCATGCCACTGTATATATAATCACAGATTTTGAGAGTGCAAGCTGACTCTAAATATAATTATTTTCATGTCAAAATACATTTAAAAAATGTAAACAAAATAAAATGTAGCAATAATGCTTTACTAAAATTGCCTGACAGGCTGTACCTATCCACTTTGGATATGTAATTTACACGATTCGCATCAGGGTGTCAAGCAACGCTTTGAACAGTGCATGAAAAGCGCTTTATATAGTGGCCGTGTTAGGAATGGCATACTAACCATACTTCTCTTACTGGTTCAGTCATATCTCAAGCTTGTTATTTAATAATTACACTATACCTGTGTCTCCTGGAGGCCCTGGATGTCCTGGCCTGCTCTCTCCTTTATTGCCCTTAAGTCCACGTGGGCCCATGTCCCCTAAAAAAGTACAAACACTATTATGCAATTAAAATAAAACAACAACAAAGCCAAATGTATTAACACAATTTAGAATTAGTATAGCCTTATATCTATCTTACCTTTGACTCCTGGGGGTCCTTGGATGCCCAGGGGCCCTGGGTAGCCCTGAGTACCAGGTGTACCAGGATAACCAGGGGGCCCATTGGAACCTTTAGGCCCTGGAGCTCCAGGCTGTCCTGGTGGTCCTTTAACAGTCTCACAATTTTCACAGTGCGGAGGACTCATCATTTGCAAGAGCTGAGGTAGCTGATCTAAAAGAGATGTATTACAATAGAGATTACAGAACACCCCCATAGATGCCATTGAGTCCATTGCTTTTAAAAGGGATTGAGAGAAATCAAAATGTCCTTGCTCTTTTAAAACAAAAGTTTTAATTGTACTAATAATGGCACAACTAAAAACTTCCTCCCTAGTTGAAAAAGACTATCTGCTGAAACTACTCTGCAAAGATATGGCCATGAAAAAACAAATTATGACCAATTAAATTGTGTTTTTGGTACAAAATAAATAATAAAAAAAAAATGTAATCACATTATAGGTGGACGACAGGGAAAAAATTATGAGAATGTATAATACGACCCCGTTAATACAAAGCAAACTGCAAAAGATGCGATAACTCCACTATAGTGAACATGGATTTAATCAAGCTTTTTACACATCAAGCTTGTTCATATTAAAACAAGGGAAACCTGCTCAAGCTCTCTGTTCTCTGGAGAATAATGACCTTGAACAAGGTTGAATACTCACTTCTCAGAATGTCTCCACAGAGTTTTATTAGGTACTCCTCTGAGGGAGGCTTTCCCTGAAACACATATTGAGTCACTCATTCTGTACATGACCAACAGTTTTCAAATAAATTACAAGTTTTTACAGATAATAGAGGAAGAAGCATGAAATAAACTGCAATTACACAGACCCGAGGCATTGAGTTTTCTTTCAAAATGTTTCTTTCAAAACATTATAAACATCCTGGTATTGCCTCAGCATAGGCCTAGGCTGGTACTAAAAAACATCCTGGACCTATGCTGGCACCATCACAACCAACAGCATATATTCTTAACGTCCAAGTTACTCTTGTAACCCCCGTTCCCTGATGGAGGGAATGAGATATTGTGTCAATGTAGTGACACTAGGGGTCTCTCTTGTGTGCCTTGGATGCCTCTGAACTTGAGAAAAGGCCAATGAAAAATTGGCAAACAGAATTTGCATGTCCCTCCCCCGGACATACGTGTATAAAGGAGGGTGCATTACGGCTGGCTGTTCATTCAGGCTTTGCACTGAGGAGCCAAGAATAAGGTTTGGCCTTTACAGCGGTTGGTACAGTGTTGTGGCAAGAGGGATACAACGTCTCATTTCATCCATCAGGGAACGGGGGTTACAACTGTAACCTAGACGTTACCCTTCTGTCACTCACTTGGCGTTTACTAATTTCATACATCTCATTACATTTAATTGAACACTTCATATTTAATTAAATAACATATCACCTCTTTGACTATTAAAGGTAACTATTTGTTAATTTCATTTGTTAGATTAATTTATAAGCACAAATTGCATGATCTGAAACAGTCCATCTTTAGTTTATAATGTATATGTATCATTTTATCAATTATTTTTTCCCCATTCATTTAATATGCGTAATTTGTCATTTGTAGAAAATGTAGTTTGATAGAATTTTGCATTCAACTGCAATTCATAAATCTTAAAAAAAAATATTTGGAGTATAATATTACAAACTATGACTTTCTGCAATAACTCATTGATATATTTAATGTAACTGTACTTTCATATGTTATAAATAACTTACAAGTTCAATATAAATATACAATAAATTATTATTATTAGTAGTAGTAGTAGTAGTAGTAGTAGTAGTAGTAGTAGTAGTAGTATAAAAAAGACTACACTTAACTTTTCAATAAACTAAGTTATGGGCCACATTTGATGACCTGATTAACTTGAGCTATATTGGATTTTAGTAGGACATTCATTTCTAGGCATTTGTGTCTTTTAATCCCTATAAATATTTGTATATTTATGTTGTGTATACATTTGCTTTCCACTGTGGGTCCACAAGTTGACCAGCCCACCAGGAAATATCACGCTGCTCCCTATGGCCAGTTCAACCCTGCCCTTAGTTTATGTATGCATGATTTGTTTATTTTTTTTGTCAGAGGCAATACCTGATGGTTATAACAAAATCTGAATTTGTACATATAGCTATGGGATACAAAAGAAAACTCACAGGTTTCCCTGGAAAGCCTGGAATGCCAGGTTGCCCTGGTGACCCATCCTGACCCGGAAATCCACGAGGTCCGAGTGTGCCAATATGTCCTATTTCTCCCTTCTTTCCATCAGGACCTTTGACCCCAGTCTCGCCTGGAATACCTTTCTATTAGATAAAAAAAATCAGATATAAACACTAGAGACCAACCTATTAGATGAAAGGGTCATAGTTCAGATTCTGTATTAGCAACATTTTAAGAAGCCATTATCATATTCTAATGTATATTTGCATTTCTAAAAATGCATGAACGTAATATCATTACATCACTAAGTATTAAACCAACTGATATCTGCAAACCAATGTGGATACAACATTTCTCTGAACTAACTTCCTCCTTCTCAGCCATTTTTGCAAATGCATTACCATTATGACAACACAAAAACCAAAGAACGTCTCGGTTACGTATGTAACCTCCGTTCCCTGATGGAGGGAACGAGACGTCGTGTCGAAGAAGCGACACTAGGCGTCTCTCTTGAGCGCCGAAAGATACCTCTGATCTTTGAAAAAAGGCCAATGAGAGTTGGCGAACAGTATTTGCATACTCCGCCTCCGGATACGGATATAAAGGCGAGAGAAATACGCTTGTTCATTCAGGATTTTTCTGAGGAGCCGGGAGTGTTCCGGGCATCTCAGCGGCTCGGCTCAGCGACGTGGCCGGGAAGACACGACGTCTCGTTCCCTCCATCAGGGAACGGAGGTTACATACGTAACCGAGACGTTCCCCGTCTGTCGCTCACTTCGACGTCGTGTCGAAGAAGCGACACTAGGGGTCCACTTCAAAACTTGCCATGCGCTGAGCCGTGTACGTGTACTGCTGACACAGAAGCGGGCAGGTAATTGCACGTGCCCAAGCGACCCACTGTGTTCAGGCTGCACGTACTCTTCCCTAATGTCCCGAAAAAGCATCAGCTATCCTTCTGGTTACCCTAGGGGGGAACAAGGTGACGCTCCCAACTAGGGAACGGGCCAAGCCTGGCTGGGCCTCTTTTCTCTCTATGTTTTCTCGGCATAGAGCAAGAGCAGCTGGGGCCCTTACCGCATCGAGGGAAGGGGGTCTTATTCCGGATTCCTATTCTTTTAGGGGGAAAAGACCCTGCGGAGGCCACACCCGCCCAACAGGGGAGGTAAAGGTGGCAAAATACATCACATGGCCACTTGGGGCATGTGGAAGGAAATGGCGCGGTGGTAGACCCAACCTCGAGGAGGGGGGAGTTGCTACAACACGGCGACCGGAGGGCAACGAAGGACTGCCTAAGGGAGACGCGGGTCAGCTCGTAAGGTGACCGTGCCGCGGAAATACACACAGGAGGAGTCCCGTAGGAGGCCTGATCTGTGGAGCACCTATTCCAGTAGGGGTAGCCGGAGGTACCCGTAGTGGACTGGACCAGCACGTTCCTCCGATGAACTGCTGCGGGTCCGAAGTGCTAGGGAGGAATCAACCAGGGACCTGGGTCCTCTGGGACAAAAGCGCACTGTTTTGCCTCGGCAGAGGGAAACGGCGCTGGGACAAGCGGTTCACCCGGTCAGATCGTCGACGTGTACCGAGTTCTACGGGCTCGGACCTGAGAGAACACGGGACGAAACTGACTCAACCCTGAGATTGTAGAATCTCGTAAAGGTGTTAGGTGCTGCCCAGCCCGCAGCTCTGCAAATGTCTGCTAGGGAGGTGCCCCTTGCCAGTGCCCATGAGGATGCCACGCTCCTAGTGGAGTGGGCCCGCACCCGTAAGGGGGGTGGCACGGCCTGGGTGTGGTAGGCCAACTGAATGGCCTCCACCACCCAGTGAGACAACCTCTGTTTGGAGACAGCGTTCCCTTTCTGCTGTCCTCCAAAGCAGACAAAGAGCTGCTCAGAGCGCCTAAAGCTCTGGGTGCGTTCCAGGTAGGCACGCAAGGCACGTACCGGACACAATAGTGAGAGGGCTGGGTCTGCCTCCTCCCGGGGCAGCGCTTGTAGGTTCACTACCTGATCTCTAAAGGGCGTGGTAGGAACCTTGGGCACATAGCCCGGTCAAGGTCTTAGGATCACATGAGTGTCTGCCGGACCGAACTCCAGGCAAGTGTCGTTAGTAGAGAACGCTTGCAGGTCCCCGACCCTCTTGATGGAGGCGAGCGCGATCAGCAGGGCCGTCTTTAGAGAGAGGGCCCTGAGTCCAGCTGATTCTAGCGGCTCGAAAGGGGATCTCTGAAGACCGGCGAGGACCACCGAGAGATCCCAGGAGGGGAACAGGTTTGGCCGGGAGGGGTTTAACCTCCGGGCACCTCTTAGGAACCTGACGATTAAGTTGTGCTTGCCCAGAGACTTGCCGTCTACTGGGTCGTGGTGAGCTGCGATAGCGGCAACATACACCTTTAAGGTGGACGGGGACAGCCTCCCCTCCAACCTCTCCTGTAGAAACAGGAGCACCGACCTAACTGCGCACCTCTGTGGGTCTTCTGCCCGGGAAGAACACCAATTGACGAACAGACGCCACTTCAGGGCATAGAGTTGCCTGGTAGAAGGGGCTCTGGCTTGGTTGATCGTGGCTACAACCGTGGGTGGTAGACCAGCTAGATCTTCCGCGTCCCGTCCAGGGACCAGACATGGAGATTCCAGAGGTCTGGGTGCGGATGCCAGAGCGTGCCCCGTCCCTGAGAAAGAAGGTCCTTCCTCAGAGGAATTCGCCAGGGAGGGGCTGTCGCGAGGAGTACGAGGTCCGAGAACCAGGCCCGGGTGGGCCAGTAAGGAGCCACGAGAGTGACTTGCTCCTCGTCCTCCCTGACCTTGCACAGCACCTGTGCAAGAAGGCTCACTGGGGGGAATGCGTACTTGCGCAGCCCCACCGGCCAGCTGTGTGCCAGTGCATCTGCCCCGAGGGGAGCCTCTGAACGGGCGTACCAGAGCGGGCAGTGGGAGGTCTCTTGGGAGGCAAACAGGTCTACCTGGGCCTTGCCGAACCGTTCCCAGATCAGCTGAACCGAGTGGGGGTGAAGCCTCCACTCTCCGCCAGGCAAGCATTGTCGTGACAGCGCGTCCGCTACCACATTGAGGTTGCCGGGGATGTGAGTGGCGCGCAGCGACTTGAGTCGGTGCTGGCTCCAAAGGAGGAGACGACGGGCGAGTTGTGACATGTGACGGGAGCGTACGCCGCCTTGGCGATTTATGTACGCGACCTCAGTGGTGCTGTCCGACCTGACTAGGACATGTTCGTCCCGAATTAACGGGAGAAACTTCCGCAGGGCAAAGAGGACGGTCAACAACTCGAGGCAGTTGATGTGCCAATGCAGCTGGGCCCCTTTCCAACGGCCTGAGGCTGCGTGCCCGTTGCAAACGGCGCCCCAACCCAATCTGGAGGCGTCGGTTGTGACCAAGACGCGTCTGGACACCTGCTGTAGGGGTACTCCAGCCCGTAAGAAACAGAGGTCTGTCCAGGGGTTGAATGTTTGTCGGCAGGCGGGGGTGATTGTTACCCGGTGCGTGCCGCGGCGCCATGCTCGTCTCGGGACTCGGGTCCGAAGCCAGTGTTGGAGCGGTCTCATATGCATCAAGCCCAGCGGCGCGACCGCCGCGGCGGATGCCATATGCCCCAGGAGCCTTTGGAAAAGTTTTAAGGGGACCGCTGTGCCCGGCCTGAGGGTGGCGAGGCAGTTCAACACTGACTGAGCACGCTCCTTTGTGAGGCGTGCGGACATTGAGACCGAGTCTAACTCCATCCCGAGAAAAGAGATGCTCTGAACTGGAGTGAGCTTGCTCTTTTCCCAGTTGACCTGAAGCCCCAGACGGCTGAGGTGCCTGAGCACCTGGTCTCTGTGGGCGCATAGTAACTCTCGCGAGTGGGCCAGGATGAGCCAGTTGTCAAGGTAGTTGAGTATGCGGATGCCGGCTTCTCGGAGCGGGGCAAGAGCTGCCTCTGCGACTTTCGTGAAGACGCGAGGGGACAGAGACAAGCCGAAGGGGAGGACTTTGTACTGATACGCCTGGCCCTCGAACGCAAACCGCAGGTAGGGGTTGTGTCGGGGCAGGATGGAGACGTGGAAGTACGCGTCCTTCAGGTCTACCGCTGCGAACCAATCTAGATGCCGGACTCAGGTTAAGATGTGCTTCTGCGTGAGCATTTTGAATGGGAGTTTGTGCAACGCTCGGTTGAGAACTCGCAGGTCCAAGATTGGTCGTAAGCCGCCGCTTTTCTTGGGTACGATGAAGTAAGGGCTGTAGAAACCCTTCTTCATCTCGGTTGGAGGGACAGGCTCTATCGCGTCTTTGGCCAGAAGAGTCGCGATTTCCGCGTGCAGGGAGTGGGCGTGTTCGCCGTGTACTGCGGAAAAGCGGACGCCCATGAAGGGGGGCGGGGGCCTGGCAAACTGAATTGCGTAACCGAGTCGGATGGTCCGAGCCAGCCAGCGAGACGGGTTGGGAAGTGAAAGCCACGCGTCCAACCTCTGCGCTAGGGGCACCAAAGGGACGATTAATTTTGACGTACCCGGCGGGGCGGAGCAGGTAGGGCAGCGTTGGGCGGCGACGGGGCGACCCGCGACTGAGGTGCTGAGAAAAGACTCTAAGCACTTACCTTGCTCCGCACACCCAGAAGGGGGCGGGTTAGCGACCGAGGAGGAGGTCCTGGGTAGGCGTCCTCTAGACTCGTCGGAACCGGCCGGCCGGGGGACAGTCGTGGGGCTGAAGACGGGTGGTCCGTGTCCAGGAATCCAGGACTGTCGAGATCTAAGGGCAAAGTGCCGTGAGAACGGCATTTGCGGGCCAGGTGACCCAGAGACACAGGAAATAGCTCTTTTACTGAGAATGTGGGTACCGCAACCCCATCTAAGGGGGGGCGGCAAATTAAATTGTTTAAGAACAAAAGATTCTCCTCCCGGCCCTCCACCGGGGGACGGAGTGGTCTTACCACCTCCGGAGCTAACATCTGCGTCGCTGGGTCGTCCGTCTCAGGACCGCCTGGGAGCCTTCCGGGTCCTCGAGGGAGTCCGGGAGACGGGGGGCGTCTGCTTCTTGCGGTGTGCTCGACGCAGGGGCTGAGAGCTGGGCCCGGGTTGAGGCGGAGCAGATTTCTTAGCCGCAGGAGGATGCCCTCGGCGAGCAGACGGGGCAGTGGCCTTGGCGGCAGGTTTGCGGCGAGGCAGGATGTGAGAGATGGCCTCCGTCTGTCTTTTCACCGCGGAGAACTGCTGGGCAAAGTCCTCGACGGTGTCGCCAAAGAGGCCAAGCTGGGAGACAGGGGCGTCGAGGAAGCGAACTTTGTCGACCTCACGCATCTCGACCAGGTTGAGCCAAAGATGACGTTCCTGGACCACAAGGGTGGCCATCGCCTGCCCGAGTGCCTGCGCGGTGACCTTCGTGGCTCTGAGGGCGAGGTCGGTCGCTGAGCGCAGTTCCTGCAACACATCGGGATCAGGGCTACCCTCGTGCAGATCTCTGAGCGCCTTGGCCTGGTGGACTTGCAGGAGGGCCATGGCGTGCAAGGCAGAGGCGGCCTGTCCCGCGGCGCTGTAGGCTTTGTTGTTGAGGGAGGATGAAGTCCTACAGGCCTTGGAAGGGGGTACAGGGCACCCGCGCCAGGTGGTAGGGTCACCGGGACAAAGATGGAGCGCAACTGCCCTATCCACCTGGGGAATCGCCGTGTACCCGTGGGCCTCTCCGCCGTCGAGGGTAGCGAGAGCGGACGAGCAGGGCTTTTGACGGACGGAGAGCGGGGCTCTCCATGACGACGTCAGCTCGTCATGCACCTCCGGGAAAAACGGGACCGGGGGGGGCGTGGCTGTGAGCGGCGCCCAGACCCCAGGAACCAGTCATCCAACCGTGACGGGTGTGGGGAGGGTGGAGGTTTCCAGTCCAACCCCACCCCGACGGCGGCCCGGGCAAGCATGTTGGACATCTGCACATCCGCCTCAACCTGGGCCTGCTGGCCCGAAGGCGGCAGTCCAGGGGAGGAGTCAGCGTCAGATGCCGCGCTCTCCGATGGAGCGGCGAGCTCATCAGCTTCAGGCTCCAGAGGATAGGCAGACCGGCCCGGAGGCGAGTCGCCGTTACCTCGAGACTGGACGGAGGTAAACGAGCGTGCCGGGGGGCGGGTGGTCCACGGGGACGTGCCCGGCGGAAGCGCACCCGCTGCCCTCCCCAAATCGCCTCCAGCGCCAACCGCATCGTCCTCAATCCCGTGGGAAGAAGGAGCGATACGGGGGGCGGCTGGAGTGGCGTGCTTTCTATTGAAAGCAAGCCGCGACCGCAACGTTACCATGGTCATGTTCTCGCAGTGAGAACATGAGCCATCCACAAACGCTGCCTCGGTGTGATCGGCACCCAGACACACGAGACAGCGCCTGTGGCCGTCAGAAGCGGAGAGCACTCTACCGCATCCAGGAACTACACAGGGGTTGAATGGCATCTTTATAAAGACGCGCCCTGAAAAGGGCGTTCAACACCGCTATGTATTGCTCTTTTAGAGAAATAAACTCTTTATGAGAAATATAACTTTTTATATTGTGAACTCTTTCAACTCTGCGCTGTCGAAGCGCCCAGGGGCAAACTGCACGCCGGCAGAGAAGAGAAAACAGCCGCTGTAGTGCGCCGTAAATCCAACAGCAGCAGAGCGTCAGAGGATCAGAAGCAGGATCAGCAGTGTTACACGCAGCAGTCAGCATAAACACGACCATCGGCTCCGAAGAAAATTACTGAATGAACAAGCATATTTCTCTCGCCTTTATATCCGTATCCGGAGGCGGAGTATGCAAATACTGTTCGCCAACTCTCATTGGCCTTTTTTCAAAGATCAGAGGTATCTTTCGGCGCTCAAGAGAGACCCCTAGTGTCGCTTCTTCGACACGACGTCCAAGTGAGCGACAGACGGGGAACTGTTGATTTTGTAGTTCCTCCAATTGTCTCTTAAAATAGACGATTCTGGTTTTATCCCAGTTTCTACATAATGTGTAGTTCCCCGGCTGTCGCTCACTTCGACGTCGTGTCGAAGAAGCGACACTAGGGGTCTCTCTTGAGTGCCTAAAGATGCCTCTGATCTATGAAAAAAGGCCAATGAGAGTTGGCGAACAGTATTTGCATGCCCCGCCTCCGGATACGGATATAAAGGCGAGGGAAATACGCTCGTTCATTCAGTAATTTTCTTCGGAGCCGATGGTCGTGTGTATGCAGTCAGCTGCGAATGCCACAACTGATCCTGCTTCTGATCCTCTGACGCTCTGCTTTGGTGTTGGATTTACGGCGCACTTCAGCGGCTTTTCTCTTCACTGCCGGCGTGCAGTTTGCCCCTGGGTGCTTCGACAGCGCAGAGTTAAAAGAGTTGAAAGAGTGATTTTCTCTGTAAAAGAGTTTATTTCTCTGAAAGAGCATTACACAGCGGCGTTGAACGTCCTTTTCAGGACGCGTCTTTATAAAGATGTCATTTCCGCCCCTGTGTAGTTTCTGGATGCGGTGATTTCTCCCCACCTCTCTTGGTCATAAAAAGCTGTCTTGCATGCCTGGGCTGCGATCACATGCAGGCAGCGTTTTATGAATGGTTCATGTTCTCAGTGTGAGAACATAGCCATGGCAACATTGCGGTCGTGCGGCTTTCTTTTGTAATGAGAGAAAGCCTTCCTACAGGATTGACGCAGGCGCCGCGGGCGATGAACACGATTTGGGGACAATGATGGGCTCTGTTCGCCGGGTAAACCCCCTCGAACCGCCCGCCTCCCCGGCACGCTTGCTTGCTTCAGAATTGGATGAAATAACCGCTGCATCGGAGAGCGTTACAACGGCGTCGGATGCTGATCACTCGCCTGGGCCGCCACCTTCGGGTCTGCCGCCCAGCCTGAGCCTGACGCACGGAGACCCGCTATGCTTTCCCGGGCTACTTGATCGGTCCTGCGGGCAGGTGCGCCGCTCACAGCCACGCCCCCACCGGTTTCTTTCTTCTCGGACGTGCATGACGAGTTGAGCAAAGCCAAGGCTTCTTCGCTCCTCCGCTCTCACTACCCTTGCGGTGGAACGGTCCCAGACCGCTTCCACCCTGCACGCCACGGCCCTTCCTGCAACCAACGGAGGCCACGGAGGTCAGAAGCGCCGGCACTCGAATAGGCGATGGCCACCCTTTGTGGTCCAGAAACGCATCTGTGGACTGGACCTGGTCGAAAAGCGGGAGGTAGACAAGGCACGCCTTCTCCCACACCCCCGCCTCCCAGCTCCGTCCATTCGGCGCCACCGTTGACGACTCTGCCCAGCGGGTGTCCTCCTGCGGCTACGAAACACCCTGCTCCGCCTTAACCCGGGCCCAGCTCTCAGCCCCTGCGTTGAGCACTCCGCAGGAAGCAGACTCCCCCGTCTCATGGACCCCCTCGAGGACCTGGAAGGCTCCCAGGTGGCCCATAGACGCTCAACCCAGAGACCAAGATGTTAGCTCTGGAGGTGGTAAGACCGCTCCGTCCCCAGTGGAGAGCCGGGAGGAGAATTTTCTTGTTGAATTAGTTTTGACATTCTCATATTCTCTGTAACGAGCTATTTCCTTTTGTCTCCGGGTCACCTGGCCCGCAAATGCAGTTCTCACGGCACTCTGCCTCCAGATCTCAACAGTCCCGGCATCCTGGACGCGGACCACCTGCCTCCAGCCCCCACGACTGTTCCCCGGCCAGCTGGTTCCGACGAGTCTAGAGGATGCCTCAAAGCTGGACCTCTTCCTGCTCAGTCGCTAACCCACCCCCTGCTGGGTGTGTGGAGCAAGGTAAGTGCTTTGAGTCTTATCTCAGCACCCCAGCTGCGGGTCGCCCTGTCACCGCTGCCCTACCTGCTCCACCCCGCTGCGAAGCCCCGCCGGGTATGTCAAAATAGTCGTCCCCTTGGTGCCCCTAGCGCGGAGTTGGACGCGTGGCTCTCACTTCCCATCTCGCTAGCTGGCCCGGACCATAAGACTAGGTTACACAATTCAGTTTGCCAGGCTTCTGCCCACCCCACAGTACACAGCGTACATGCCAGGTCCCTGCGCACAGAAATCGCTACACTCTTTTCAAAGGCGCGATAGAGCCTGTCCCTCGAACCGAGATGAAGAAGGGTCTCTACAGCCCTCACTTCATCATACCCAAGAAAGGCGGTAGCTTACGACCGGTCTTGGACTTGCGAGTTCTCAACTAAGCATTGCACAAACTCCCGTCCGAAATGCTCACGCTTAACCTGCGTCCGGCATCTAGATTGGTCTGCAGCGGTAGACCTGAAGGACGCGTACTCTCTCACGTCTCAATTTTGCCTCGACACTGCCCCTTTCTGTGGCTTGTGTTCGTTGGCCAGGCGTATCAGTACAAGTCCTCCCCTTCGGCACATCTCTGTCCCCTCGCGTCTTCACGGAAGTCGCAGAGGCAGCTCTTTCCCCGCTCCGAGAAGCTGGCATCCTCATACTCAATTACCTATGCACTCACAGAGACCTGGTGCTCAAGCACCTCGGCCGTTTGGGGCTTCAGGTCAACTGAGAAAAGAGTAAGCTTACTCCAGTTCAGAGCATCTCTTTTCTCAGCATGGAGTTTGACTCAGTCTCAATGTTTGCACGTCTCCTCAATGAGTGTGCGCAGTCAGTGTTGAGGTGCCTCGCCGCTTTCAGGCCGGGCACAACGGTCCCCTTAAAACATTCCCAGAGGCTCCTGGGGCATATGGCATCCACCACGGCTGGGGTTGATGCAAATGAGACCGCTTCAGCACTGGTTTCAGACTCGAGTCTCGAGACGAGCATGGTGCCACGGCACGCACCGTGTGACAATCACCCCCGCCTGCCGCCAAACATCCAAACCCTGGACAGACCTCTGTTTCTTACGGGCTGTAGTACCCTTACAGCAGGTGTCCCGACGCGTCCTAGTCACGACCAACGCCTCCAGATCAGGTAGGGGTGCCGTATGCAACGGGCACGCAGCTGCAGGCTGTTGGAGGGCCCAGCTGCGTTGGCACATCAACTGCCTCGAGTTGTTGACCGTCCTTCTGGCCCTGCGGAGGTTTCTCCCATTAGTTCGAGACGAACATATCCTGTTCAGGTAAAGGACAGCACCACTGCGGGGGCGTACATAAATCGCCAAGGTGGCGTACACTCCCGCCATGTGTCACAACTCGCCTGTCGTCTCCTCCATTGGAGCTCAAGTCGCTGCGTGCCACTCACATCCCCGTCAACCTCAATGTGATAACGGACATGCTGTCATGACAACGCTTGCCTGATGGAGAGTGGAGGCTTCACCCCCACTCGGTTCAGCTGATCTGGGGACGGTTCGGCAAGGCTCAGGTAGACCCCTTTGCCTCCCGAGAGACCTCCCACTGCCCGCTCTGGTACGCCCGCTCAGAGGCTCCCCTCGGGCAGATGCACTGGCGCACAGCTGGTCAGTGGGGCTGCGCATTTCCCCCAGTGAGCCTTCTTGCACAGGTGCTGTGCAAGGTCAGGGAGGACGAGAATCAAGTCACTCTTGTGGCTCCCTACTGGCCCACCCAGGCCCGGATCTCGTACCGCGTACTCCTCGCTACATCCCCTCCCTGGTGAATTCCCCTGAGGAAAGACCTTTTTTCTCGGGGACGGGGCATGCTCTGGCATCCGCATCCAGACCTCTGGAACCTCCATGTCTGGTCCCTGGACGGGCCGCAGAAGATCTAGCTGGTCTACCACCCACGGTCGTAGCCACGATCAAACAAGCCAGAACCCCTTCTACCAGGCAACTCTACGCCCTGAAATGTCATCTGTTCGTGAATTGGTGTTCTTCCTGGGCAGAAGACCCACAGAGGTGCGCAGTTAGGTCAGTGCTCCTGTTCCTACTGGAGGGGTTGGAGGGGAGGCTTAATCGTCAGGTTCCTAAGAGGTGCCCGGAGGCTAAATCCCTCCCAAACAGGCCAAACCTGTTCCCCTCCTAGGATCTCTCGGTGGCCCTCACCAGTCTTCAGAGATCCCCTTCCGAGCCATTAGAATCAGTTGGCTCAAGGCCCTCTCTTCAAAAGACGGCCCTGCTGATTGCGCTCGCTTCCATTAAGAGGGTCGGGGACCTGCAAGTGTTCTCTACTAACGACACTTGCCTGGAGTTCGGTCCGGCAGACACACATGTGATCCTAAGACCTCGACCGGGCTATGTGCCCAAGGTTCCTACCACGCCCTTCAGAAGATCAGGTAGTGAACCTGCAAGCGCTGCCCCGGGAGGAGGCAGACCCAGCCCCCTCACTGCTGTGTCCGGTATGTGCTTTGCGTGCCTACCTGGAACGTACCCAGAGCTTCAGACGCTCTGAGCAGCTCTTTGCCTGCTTTGGGTGACAGCAGAAAGGGAACGCTATCTCCAAACAGAGGCTGTCCCACTGGGTAGTGGACGCCATTCAGTTGGCCTATCACACCCAGGCCGTGCCCCCCCCTAAAAGCGGGTCCGAGCCCACTCCACCAGGAGTGTGGTGGACTGGGCACTGGCTAGGGGCACCTCCCTAGCAGACATTTGCAGAGCTGCGGGCTGGGCAGCACCTAACACCTTTGTGAGATCTTACAATCTCAGGGTTGAGTCAGTCTCGTCCCGTGTTTTCTCAGGTCCGAGCCCATAGAACTCGGTACATGTCGACGGTCTGACCGGGTGAATCACTTGCGTCCAGCGCCCTTTCCTCTGTCGAGGTAAAACAGTGTGCCTTCTTCCCAGGAGACCCCTTTTAGGTTCCTGGTTGATTCCTCCCTAGCCCTTTTGGGTCCGCAACAGTTCAGCGGAGGAACTTGCCGGCCCAGTCCACTATGGGTACCCCAGGCTACCCCTACTGGAATAGGTGCTCCACAGGTTAGGCCTCCTACGCGGACTCCTCCTGTGTGTACTTCCGCGGTACGGTCACCTTACGAGCTGACCCACGTCTCCCTTAGGCAGTCCTTCGCTGCCCTCCGGTCGCTGTGTTGTAGCAACTCCCCCCTCTTCGAGGTTGGACCTACCACCGCGTCATTTTTCCCACATGTGACCCAAGAGGCCATGTGATGTATTTTGCCACCTCTACCTCCCCTTTCGGGTGGGTGTGGCCTCTGCAGGGTCTTTTCCCTCTGAAAAAATAGGAATTCGGGTAAGACCCCCTTCCCTCGATGCGGTAAGGGCCCGGCTGCTCTTGCTCTATGCCGAGAAAACATAGAGAGAAAAGAGGCCCAGCCAGGCTTGGCCCGTTCCCTAGTTGGGAGCGTCACCTTGTTCCCCCCCTAGGGTAACCAAAAGGATTCTGACGACTTTTTCGGGGCATTGGGGAAGAGTACGTGCAGCCTGAACACAGTTGGTCGCTTGTGCACGTAGGATACCTGCCCGCTTCTGTGTCAGCAGTACACGTACACGGCTCAGCGCATGGCAAGTTTTGAAGTGGACCCCTAGTGTCGCTTCTTCGACACGACATCGAAGTGAGCGACAGACGGGGAACGTCTCGGTTACGTATGTAAACTCCGTTCCCTGATGGAGGGAATGAGACGTCGTGTCTTCCCGGCCACGTCGCTGAGCCGAGCCGCTGAGGTGCCTGGAACACTCCCGGCTCCTCAGAAAAATCCTGAATGAACGAGCGTATTTTCCTCGCCTTTATATCCGTATCCGGAGGCAGGGTATGCAAATACTGTTCGCCAACTCTCATTGGCCTTTTTTCATAGATCAGAGGCATCTTTTGGCACTCAAGAGAGACCCCTAGTGTCGCTTCTTCGACACGACATCTCGTTCCCTCCATCAGGGAACGGAGGTTACATACGTAACCGAGACGTTACTGTGTTACGGCATTTTTGTCTGTTCCAAGCGTTTCACAACCAAAAAGTGTCAAAATACTTTTTTTTTTGTTCTTTCTTTTTAGAGTATACATTTTTTTGTTTTGTGAAATATTTTACTTGACAAGTGTACCTGTGCTATTTCACAGCAATTCTTGAAAGTTAGATAATTGCATTATACTGTGAACAGTAAAGTTAATGTTTGGAAATAGGCTACTTAATAAAAGTTTTAGTTTAAACTTTTGCTTTGGAAGAAAAATTGTTAAAAAAAAGCACAAGACACACTTTGTGGTCCTTCACCCACAAACACATAATAATAAAATAAAAATAAATCAAAAATTTGAGAGGGAAAGTTGACATAGCATCCACTTTGCCTGTACGCTCTAACAGCATACTGAAACCATCTTAGTATAACTGTCAAGTTGTCAAATGTAAATGCTTTGTAGACATGCTTCAAAGGGCTTTGAAGCGCTTTGCCGTCCCATGTTTCTTCCTTAGCAGGCAGAAAAGATCTTGTTTCTTTTGTAAAATATGGTGGAATGGATTAAATGTGATTTGGCTGTGTAATTCTACAAACCTCTCCTTTGCTACCCCTGGGTCCGACTTCACCCTGGTTGAGGAAAAGAGAGGGAAAGAGGAAACTGCTTTTAAAACTTTTTATGATAATATCAGAGAAAAGCCTACTTTATTAAACAGTGGCTCAATATGCACAGTTGGTGACAGGAAGAAAGAAAACAATGCTTCCAATTTGAACAGATGTTCCCTTCCCACTGGCAGGGAAAGCCCCTGGAAATCATGTTTAAACCCTGACTGTTTTTGCCACTAGACTGAAAGAGATGGGATCATGATGTAAAATCACATGCTGGGCCTTCATCAGCCAAATAACAAAGGACACTGAATAACAAAGGACACTGTATCTATATGCACTTCGGCAGTCAATTTGTGATGGACTTCAAGGACACTTCATTTAGTTTACAGTTCAATCGATATCCATTAGTTTCAAACATTTCCCACCAACATCTACTCAGTTTACTTAAATAATAAATGACTTGTGTTACACATAGATAACTAATTTTGGCATTATATACATGCTGTATAACCAGAGGGGAACTGGCTCCCCCAGTTGAGCCTGGTTTCTACAAATAACAACTTATGGAGTTTTGGGTTCCTTGTAAAGTGCAAGTGGGCACAGGTGAGAGTGTTTGTGCTATCTGTTTGTGTATGCGCAAAAACTGTGGGTGTATTGTGTGTTAATAAAATGGTGCATTTTCGTCTGTTTGCAACGCAGAGTCTAAATTCAGTACATTTTGCAGTTCGGATATTTCACCAGCAGGTGGTAATAAAGTTAATGTCCAAACTCTGAAAATATACATCAAATTATGTCCCTGACGATCACTGTTGTTGCCATTTTATGAAACAAAAATGTATTATATTTGTGTTAAACTATCTTTTTCAATTATCATTATTATTATGTTTAAATTTATAATTGTATTTATGATATCATTTCTATTAGTATTTTTCCACCTGTTGCCAGAGCGATTTTTAAGTCTCTGCAAAAGGGGCTGGTAGAAGAAGTTGGAGAGGGTAAAATGTTTTGGATTTGGTTTGATTCTATTGACCACTTCATTATTTTGATTAGATTTTTATTCAGAAATATTTTTGTTTATTTGGTTTGTTTGTGTGTTTCATTAAATTAATAACATTTTTCAAAATCAAAATCAACCGGTAGAAGTGAAGTGCATACAAGCTAGTGATACAATCACTATAATAATACTAGCCATGATTTGTGTGTCAATATATTAATAATACTTACATTCTTTAATTTAACCAAGTGAATATCCAAATTTGGTTGAGAACCAGCTTTTCCATGCATATAAATGGAGCATGTGTCACTGTCATAGAAATATGCCTGACATTCATCAAGCAGACAGTTAATGCACTAAAATGTAAGTCCATTTTTCTATCCTTCTAATTCATTGCATACAGCCCAATTACACTACCAACTTCTTATGAAAGTGCTGTCTTTGTTTAAATTGTTGGTGCTTGACAGGAAATAAAATATATAATAGGAAGTATACTAGAATCAAAGAATGAAATTGCACTTGACCCAGCCTGTTAGATCTTTTCGCACGCAATTTCGCCAAACCCACAACTGACTAAACTTACCAAAACTGTATTGCCCAATTACTTTGTGTGTATGACTTATGTCATAGTGCTGTGCTTAGTGCTAGAACTCTTAAAAAAGGGCCCAATGTTTCAGACTATGTACAAGTTCAGACATGTAAACAGCGTTAGGAAATAACGAACTAAAAGTAGCAACCCTACTACTGTAATTAATGTACTGAATATTTCAGCGGAGTGACAGTAGATTGACTGTTTTCAAAATAGTGTAGCTTTTCCAGTAACAGGTTACTTTTTCCAACAAGTAGTGGTGTAGTGTGACAAAATGCTATATAGTTTGTGGTCATATTGTACTGTGTATACAGCTTTACAGACTGGCTAGCTGAGCCATTAATCAAATGCGTTCATGAATCTGATTCTTTTTAAATTATTTGGTTCATTCAGACATTTCAACCTGTTCTAAAAACAATTCATTAAATTATTTGAGTTCTACATTTTGTGGCAAAATGTGCTGCTGTTCATAATTCAGTTACTGTATATAAACTAGGGTGTTTTAGTCTTAATAGTTTTATTTGATGTCAAATAATCAAGTTTAATACTGTCACCCTAATTGAGATGCTCATTGTTTTCATCTTCTCTGGCTGTAAAAAAAAAAAAATTACAGTATACAATCTGATTTTGGGCCCTCAAATAGCTTCAATGCAATTTGCTACTTTTTGAATGTAACTTGTAATGTACTGTAGCTTTAAGAAGGGTGGCTTTACTGTAGTTTAAATTATTACTTTAAATTAGTGTAGCAGTTTCAACTACAGTAGATTCACCAGTATTAATAATAATAATAATTTCTTACATTTATATAGCGCTTTTCTAGGCACTCAAAGCACTATACATAGTATAGGGGGAATCTCCTCAACCACCACCAGTGTGCAGCATCCACTTGGATGATTCAACAGCAGCCATAGTGCGCTAGAACACCCACCACACACCAGCTATTGGTGGAGAGGAGAGAGTAGAGTGATGTAGCCAATTCAGGGATGGAGATTATTAGGAGGCCATGATAGATAGGGGCCAATGGAGGGAATTTGGCCAGGACACCGGGGTTACACCCCTACTGTATTGCATGCAAGTTATCATGCATTATGGGCCACTGCGCATGAATACTATACATGTTTATTTATTTATTTTATTTAATTTGGGAAATGGGGATTTTATCCCATTTACAGATCTCATTAAGTTGTTGTGATTGACAAAAGAGGTACACTGCAGTCTAAAATTAATGGTGACTTTGTGTCTGTGAGTAAGATTTCTGGCAAGATGTGCTGAGCTCTGTTTCCCAGAATATAGGAGAAATTCACACCTGAGTGAATTATTTGAATTTAAGGAGGGTGAACATTTCTGAATGTGGCAATTCAGATTAAATTCTCACTAATTTTCTCTGAAATACATTTTAGTTTAAACATTTTTATTCAGTATAATAATTAATTGCACAAAACCATCATCATCATCATTATCACACATACCATAATGATTATTTTCAGAAACATGGTAATCATGTTTTAAATGGATTGTTTGACATTTTTATGAAATATATTAACTTTAATTTTATGGACCATGGAGAAAGAACACTTTTTTTTCATGTCATTATTTATTTTCATAAAGTATTATTTTTGATGGCTGTTAATTGTTTTGAAAGTCTATAGTTTAGAGAAGTTTGTCTAATTATTTAAAAAAAATATATACTACACACATTATCTGGGAATAAATAAACATAATTACTATGATTATTTAATTTATTATGTTTTGCTCAAAACCTTAGTGTGACTATGTTGAATTTCTTTACAAAGGACAGTAATTTGGGTCAAATTCAATTAAAATTTCAACTCATGGATTGAAAGACAACTTTTTAAAATTCTGAATTTTGTCCAGCTCTAAATGTTACATGCTGGCTTTTAATGCTTTACAACAAAAGTAACAATTACATTTTAATATGCAGTACTATAACAAGATGTTCACCCTGGTGACGGTAAGGTGTATGTGCACCTACTGTAAGGCCAGGTATCCCAGGGACCCCATTGCTGCCTTTCTCACCCTGTAAAGGGATGGAAATGTATCTGTGTTAGCAGGGGTCTCATACTCTAAAAGGTTATCATTAGCATTCATAATCAACAGGAGGTTCCCATTCACCTTTAGAAATCTGTGTTTCTTCCATTTATCTGAGGGAATTTGTGCTGACTACACTTAGGGTGGTGCAACCCACAGAGATAGCTATATGGTCAAGTGCACAAACCATCTTGATGCAGTTAGTCTTGTTTTTAAATATAGCAAAACCCCTGTCTGCAGTCACATAGAATCAGTTATTGTATCATTTGGATATGTAGTAAGCACATACTGTATGTATACAGCAATAAGAATGTTAACCTTTTCCCACCAAAATCTAAGTCAAGGCTTTATGTGTGGCTTGAAAAAAAAAATTATATTTGAGATCTGAGAAAGATTTGAATTTGTGTTAAAAACAAATCCAAACCTTTTATAAATAATTATTTATATAGTGACAATGAACCGTTTTAAATATGAAATACATACTTAGCACCATCTGTATCTAAAGGAAGGGATATGGGTTCTACCTGAATGCCTTTGGAACCAGATTCTCCTCTCTCCCCCTGAAAAAAATAAATAAGTAAAAAAATGGCACATACTGCAAGTTTTGCACATAAACTTACCATAATTAACTCTCAGCAACAGGAGAATACAGTATAGTGTTATGTAGCATTTCAATCAATTAATAAATTCCAGCAATAAACCACAAAGCCACAACTGTATTAAGAATATCGAACCACGCAATTAAGTAGTAATTTAGCAAACACTTTTATCTAATGTGACATATAGAAGGACAGCCCCCTGCTATAAATTAGAGCATATTGGTCAAGGGCAAAGATTTTCTCCATATTAAGACAATTTCTCCAGATTAAAAATCTCAGATGGTTAAATAAAAATACTTAATTCATGTTATTCATTTGGTAGACACTTGTATACAAAGTGATTTATAGTGTTCCCCAGGAATCGAACCCATGACCTTGTTGTTGTTGGCGCCATGCTCTAAAAGTTAACATTAACACTAACAGTAAAAACTAGTCTTAATCTTGTATTTGATCAATATGCATTTAGATTATCCACAACAATCAATACATTTTGCATCAAATTTTATAAAAATGGCATTTTTATGATACTTCTTTATATTTATACAGCAATGTCAGAGTGTTTTGGGTGGTTAAATGGGCATTGCTAAAGTGTTGCTAGATGGATTCTAGGGCATTACTAAATGTTTGTAAGATGTTTGCTTAAGCCCTAGGTCTACTTCCAACTCGAATGCTCAGCGTCTGCGTACAGCCGAACGTGATCCTTTCAAAGCAGACTCCATATAACTGTGCACGCAAACACAGGCAGCTGGCGACAATGACTGCTATAAGAGACTGGACTTTTTATCTTCAGGAGTTTAGACAAAGATGTCTTTATATTCCTTCAGAGTCAAGTTATACAAATGCAGGTATATCTATACTTCTTACACATCCACTGACTTGCACATCCACTGTTGCTGTTTTTACCTTCATCTCCTGATATTTAGTGGTGATTTCATCTAGTGCTTCTTCATGACAGAAACAGCTCAAATGTAAGTGATGCCACCTTATGGGCCCACTAATTAGTGCAAATAACTCCAGGCACATGTGCGTTCAGCACGTCCAAAGGCATGCAATTCGAAAAATCAGGCTACGCACGTTCAGTGCTCGAGCACTTTGCTGATGATGAGATTTGCATTACGTGTCCAGTACTGACCGAATTATCCTTTGGGCTTTCCTGGCCCAAGTCTAAAGAGACCATCTCCTTACTCTATGTGCACTCAAAAATTATCAAAAAATATGGGCAGGGGTTCCATGTGTTTGAAATTAGTTTTCTTAACTTAAAATAACTATATGTTATCACAACACAAACACTTTGTGTAGAAAGAACCTATTTGAATCGGGTATACACAACAAAATTGTACATGTCAGTGTCACTCAAATAAATCTATTTTACTTATGTATGTACTAACTAGTTAAAGTGAATATTAGCATGCTAAATAAAGGCTGGTTGGAAATAGGGCTGGGAATCGATTCCAAAAAGAATTGACTCCTCGATTCCGAGGCGTTGGGAATCGAGAATCAACTTGAAACATTGGAATCGATTCAAAAGCTGGAGTCGATTCCTTTTGGGGAAATGGTTGGTATTTTCAGACTGTGTTTATTTCCTCTGAACTACTACACATTTCAGAAGTCTAACGGCACTAAAACAATTTACAAAATTCTTGCAAATGACTGCATCTTGAGTCATTTGTAGTCTGTCAGCATCTGTATATCCACTCTGTTTGTATGAATGTTTGTATCGTCTGTATGAAGCAATCACACTTCAACATATCTGCTCTCCAGTATAGTCTGCCGGTATTTTACTTTGGATTAAATTTATAGTCAATTACAACCGTTCTCATTCCCTAAGCATCAGTTTTTGACGTGTCAGTTTTTGACACCTTTGGAGTGAGAACGTGTTGCTCAATTAACATGCCAAATTTTGCTAGAGTAAATTATACAATATAACATACAATAACAACTTTTGCGATGTTACAACACAAGTCTGCAACAAGGAGATGGCAGAGTTTAGTTTATTGTCCCATCAATAAATCGGTATGTTAAAAAGTTTAAACGATCAATGTGCTGCACTTATAAAAACGAGAATCTAACGCTTCTCTATTCGTTCCCAAAATTTTTACAGTGTTTTAAAACCTTTTGCATATATATATATATATATATATATATATATATACACTCACCTAAAGGATTATTAGGAACACCTGTTCAATTTCTCATTAATGCAATTATCTAATCAACCAATCACATGGCAGTTGCTTCAATGCATTTAGGGGTGTGGTCCTGGTCAAGACAATCTCCTGAACTCCAAACTGAATGTCAGAATGGGAAAAAAAGTTTTGAGCGTGGCATGGTTGTTGGTGCCAGACGGGCCGGTCTGAGTATTTCACAATCTGCTCAGTTACTGTGATTTTCACGCACAACCATTTCTAGGGTTTACAAAGAATGGTGTGAAAAGGGAAAAACATCCAGTATGCGGCAGTCCTGTGGGCGAAAATGCCTTGTTGATGCTAGAGGTCAGAGGAGAATGGGCTGACTGATTCAAGCTGATAGAAGAGCAACTTTGACTGAAATAACCACTCGTTACAACCGAGGTATGCAGCAAAGCATTTGTGAAGCCACAACACGCACAACCTTGAGGCGGATGGGCTACAACAGCAGAAGACCCCACCGGGTACCACTCATCTCCACTACAAATATGAAAAAGAGGCTACAATTTGCAAGAGCTCACCAAAATTGGACAGTTGAAGACTGGAAAAATGTTGCCTGGTCTGATGAGTCTCGATTTCTGTTGAGACATTCAGATGGTAGAGTCAGAATTTGGCGTAAACAGAATGAGAACATGGATCCATCATGCCTTGTTACCACTGTGCAGGCTGCTGGTGGTGGTGTAATGGTGTGGGGGATGTTTTCTTGGCACACTTTAGGCCCCTTAGTGCCAAATGGGCATCGTTTAAATGCCACGGCCTACCTGAGCATTGTTTCTGACCATGTCCATTCCTTTATGGCCACCATGTACCCATCCTCTGATGGCTATTTCCAGCAGGATAATGCACCATGTCACAAAGCTCGAATCATTTCAAATTGGTTTCTTGAACATGACAATGAGTTCACTGTACTAAAATGGCCCCCACAGTCACCAGATCTCAACCCAATAGAGCATCTTTGGGATGTGGTGGAACGGGAGCTTTGTGCCCTGGATGTGCATCCCACAAATCTCCATCAACTGCAAGATGCTATCCTATCAATATGGGCCAACATTTCTAAAGAATGCTTTCAGCACCTTGTTGAATCAATGCCATGTAGAATTAAGGCAGTTCTGAAGGCGAAAGGGGGTCAAACACAGTATTAGTATGGTGTTCCTAATAATCCTTTAGGTGAGTGTGTGTATATATATATATATATATATATATATATATATATATATATATATATATATATATATATAGGCTAGTTGATTTATGTAGGCTAGTTAATTTTTTAACCATAATGGTAACCCCAGAACTCAAAAACAATATAAACTCTTCTAAATCTCAAAATAACAAAACATTTAATACTAACAAGTATTCCGCTTTATATTCATCTTTATATTAATCTTGCAAAAAAGCTTGCAAAGCATGCTGGGAAATGGAAATCCCCTGCCCAGTGTCATTAATGCTCAATGATTAAGTAAACTTCTATTTTACAAATAGATAAAACGCAATTAAATCAAGAACAAAATGTTCTAGAATTGTATTGCTTTGATTCATATTAAGTAAATTGAACAAGCAGCAAAAATTAAGGTTTACTATACTGTACACCTGCTGTAAAAGTATAGCACCACCATATATGGGGCACTCTTTCAATGTTCATGCTTATAATTGTATAAAAAAAGTGCTGTAAATCAAATATCCTCTTCTGGGTCTTTTTTGATCTGAACAGAGCAGTTGTTAAGAATGATTTTGCAGCAGAATTACCTTGTGTCCTTTAAATCCAGGAAGGCCCATAGCACCTTGAACCCCTGGAAACCCCGGCTCACCCTGTGCACCCTATGTGAGTAAGAATACCTCTATACAAATACAATATATAAATATGCAATGTTTATAAATACAAAAAGACTTATCTAAGAGAGCAATGAATTGAAACATGACAACTGTGTGGCTGACTGCAAAAAAATCAAAAAATAAAATGAACCAAATTGAAAAGACCCATGAAATTAATCTCTTACATCTTGACCTGGTGTCCCAGTAGTCCCTTGAGCTCCTTTTTCTCCTAGTTTACCCTGAACACAGACAGACAGGTGTAAACCAAGTGAACTTAGATAGAGCTGACATAAATCTTAGACCAGTGGTTCTGAACTGGTGGGTCACAAGATGAAAACTACTCTTAATGCAAACAATTCATTGGAACTAAGTATAGTTAGGATATGTTGACCTCTTGTTGTCGTTGAAAGGTCTGCTTCCAATCAAATTCATCTGTCACTTGGTCAAAGCAAACCAAATTAGGCAGCTACTAATATGAACAGAACTATGCAATGTAAAATTCTACCTAGACTACATTAAATACAGGTTCACTTGCAGTAATGATAAGAATCCTTTGTGCTGACCACAAAGTGTTTTGTGGAGTTAATTATTGGGTTCCTAAATAAATAATAATTTTTTTCTTTATTTAAAGGCATTTTTTGGTTTACTTTTATACATTTTCTGTCTAAAAAAGTCCTGAAGCAGAACCACTGCCCTAGACCACATCTTATTTCTTCAATGTAGTGCAGCTTAAAGAAAGCTTTTTTTTTCATAGACAGCTAAAAGACTGTTAATCACTCTTAACATTATAAGAACTTAAAAAGGAGAAAGAAAAGCTGATACAAGACCAGCAACCTCAGACAAAATGTTTTATTAAGCACACTTTCATAATCCTTTTGATGAGGGCACAATTCCTGGAACAGCATAAATGTTATCTCTGCACGTTAAGTCCCACCAGCATTAAGTCAAGGTATTTGCATAATTGCAAAAGGTGATGTTTGAACCAGACCAACCTTAGGGCCGACAAGTCCGTCTGCTCCAGGGGACCCCACAGGCCCTGGTGTGCCCTAAAGGATTTAAACAGAAAGGATGCAGAGTTAAATACTGTCTGACTAAAGTAGCCAAAGCTGATAACATTTACTGTCCTGCTCTGAAAATTTTAAATAAAGTTTAATGACATGGTGCGTAAGAATAAATGTATTTAAATCTGACTAAATGTGAAAAGAAGTCACTTAAATTAAGTTATGTAAACATGAAGTTGTACAAAACAGTGGACAACACATTCTAATTAGCCTTGCAGAGTTCCTACACTTTTAGTCACCAAACTTACATAAAAATTGTGTGATTACTGAATAAGGATTTTTAAATAATTTTCACACAGACTTAATGAATAACTGTGAACTGTTTGATTGATTAATTGCAAAGCACTGACTGAAATTGATGATAACTATATATCTAATATTCTAAATATGTAGATTTTTTTTTTCACATACAATTTATAGCTGTATGTATTCACCATAAAAACTTCCCAAATTCACATTGCCATGGCTCTAAAGATTTATTTGAACATTTCCATGACTTTTCCTATCCTTAAAAACAGCATTTTAAAATTTGCCATGACCGGTTTTAAACACCTTTATATTTTATTTAATTTAGTATTAAAGTGAATTGCATCTTACAGTGACTCTCAGAATCGTATTCACCACAAGGTGGCAGCAACACATCTTTTAAATTACAAATAAGAGACAAACACTGGTCAAATGTTTGCCTCTCACTAGCAGAGGTCACTCTAACATTGTTTACCCAAATGCTCTGTGATTGCTGGTTAGCTTTTGACCATTTCCTAATTGCTCTTTTTCCTCGCTCACTTTGTGGCTGTAGTGCTGATTAGCAAGTTTACAGCTGCCTTGGACATGATCCAATCCAATTTCTCTGAACTATCCAATTTTAACGGGTCAGTTGACACAATGAGGAGGTACAAAGGTAAGCTTGAAGTTTCCCCAGAGGGACGTTTACTTACTGAAGGTCCTTTTGGCCCTGGTGGTCCTTTCTGGCCAGGTGCTCCTCTTAACCCCTTAATCCCAAAAAAGACAAGATCAATACCATAGGTGTGGAATACATCCTGTTACAATTAAAGGTACAGTGTAGTGCATAAAATCATGCAGGTCACGGGTCAGGAGCTTCAGTAAATGTTCACATCAACCATCAGAATGGGAGAAAAATGTATCTCAGTAATTTGGACCGTGGCATGATTTGAGTATTTCTGTAACTGCTGATCTCCTGGGATTTTCATGCACTACAGTCCCTAGAATTTTCTCAGAATGGTGTTAAAAACAAAACCAAAATCCAGTGAGCAGCAGTTCTGCGGACAGAAATGCTTTGTTGAAGAGAGAGGTCAACAGAGAATGGTCAGACTGGTTTGAACTGACGAAAGTCTACGCTCTGTACAATTGTGGTGAGAAGAATATCATCTCACAATTCTATTCTGAGATGTGGGTTGGTGCTGTTTTTGCAGCACGAGGGGGACCTACACAATATTAGGCAGGTGGTTTTAATGTTGTGGCTGATCGGTGTCTGTATACTGTGTGTGTGTGTGTGTGTGTGTGTGTGTGTGTGTGTGTGTGTGTGTGTGTGTGTGTGTGTATATATTAAGACTGTCAATCAATAAAAAAGTTTAATGGAATTAATTACATGGTGTCCCGATTAATTGATCGTGATTAAATCACATTTAATCGCATAAAAAATATTTGCTGAGAAAGCCCCTCATATAACAATAATTCAATATATAAAGATTATACATATTTATATCAATATATAATTATACATAGTTATCTTTAAATATTTAAAAATTATATATATATATATATATATATATATATATATATATATATATATATAATACAAATATTCAGATAATTTCAATGCATTACATTCTTGTGGCAGAAGAGTTAATCATTGATAAAACATTACAAAAAGTGGCTTTAGAATACAATGTATTGTTTACTACCATATTATTTTTTCATACCCATATGAAGCGGAATCGATTCGAATAGTGAAATTGTATCAATACCCAGACTTCATTTTCTTACAGTATTACAGTATATGGTTCATTTCCTTTTGGGATTTTGTTAACATTTGGGATTCACTCATTGTAAATACCATTAGCCTGCCTTATAAGTGTGTGTGGTAGTCTACTTTAGCACACAGTGAATAGCATGCAGTATATGTTCCATTTAGTGAAAACTATAATTGGTGGAGATCCATACCTGTGGTCCATCTGGCCCTGCCTCACCAGGAAGCCCACGAATTCCCTGGAGAAGACCCAATACGTCAACTGCATGATTAATGTACTTTCTAATGCTCTGACTGACAGGACAAGTGGGGCTAATGACCTTGTATTCTGATACATAGTCATTTGTTATGTTCATCTTCTCTAGTTACTGTTATTACGCCATTACCAGGATGCCACTCAATTAATCGTATGCTCTGGCAAAGCAGTTGCCTGCCAAGAAAAAGGACACAATTGACTCTCTGACATTCACACATTTTCAGTGTCTGTTTTTCTAGCCTACTAAATGACTTTAATTGAGATCTATTAAGGACTTCCTCCATCCATCTGCTTCCTTTGAAGAGTCAAATAAGTGGCAGTGATGCGCATAATGTAAAGCTGGAGGACACCTGACTATTAATGTAAGTGATTATGCATATAATATAGGACAGAAAGTACACAGTTGGTATGACTGTCTTCCTCAAAAGTCTGATTGCATAAGATCCTGTTTTTTTTGTTTTTTTTTGGTCATGGTCAAATATTCCTAAACATAGGCAATGCTAAAATATTGGTTTCATTTCAGAAAAGAGGATGTCTACTTTATCATACAAAGTTCATATAAAGTTTGCATACAAAGTAAAGGGTAAAAGCTTCAATAATTTATGTAATTTAGACAGTTATTGTCCGTGGGACCATACACATAAAGACAGCCAATTTGAACAGACATTTATGAAAAAAACAAAACAAAAAAATTAAGTAATTTACACTTTGAATAGAAAATATCTTAACAGATGAGTGCATACCTAAAAAATACCTATATTTTCTTTCCAAAATGAAACGAGATACCATTGCCATCTTCCTTCCTGCCATGAATTGAATAATAACTTCCCACATCCTATCTGATACCCTGATGAGGACCTAAAAACAAACTGCTATGTATCTTTTTCTGGAAAACGTGTGCCACAGTATGGGTCCTGATAACTTCAGAGCCCATTTAAAGAGGTGGATCCTGCATTGGAACAAAAGCTAAACAATGCTCATATCTATTTTAGCACCTGCAATCGTTTGCCCAAATGTTTACAGTAAAATAAAACATTTATCTGCACTTGTGGTTTCCACTCTGAAAAACAGCCGGGCTGCAAACATGCAAGTGTTGCCATGTTTCACAACCCTCCATCCCCAGGCTAAAGCACCAACAATCAGAAGCTTCATACCCATTCAAACCCCTCAGGTTTTTTTTGCCAAATGGAATATGAATGCAACTTTTAAAATAAATGTATTTTTTTATAACTATATTACATGATTATTGTAGGTAAAATTCTTCAATAAAATGTTTTGGAAGAAACCACCAAGTCTAACTGCGTTCAATCAGACTCATTGCTCAAATCTCAAATCTCATTGAAATGTATGCAACCATATGCCCTAATCCAAACCCCAACCTGAAACCTAACTGTCAGTGGAGTAAAAATTAAATTTTAGAGCGAAAATGCAACCTCTCAGTCAAGCAGTGTTATATGAACGTGATTACTTCCCATGGGACCAAAAGGCTGATCGTATAACACGCTATCAATGGCACCAGAGGGAATGTTAAGCATGTTTGAATTGATGCAAAAATGTCTAATGGGGGATGGCTCTTGTGAGTAATTCGGCAAAAAGAAGGTCAATTTCAGAAAACATGAACTTTCACAGAGTTATTATCAAAATGTGAACAGCACAAAGCTTGGAACATGGTGATATACAAGCTAAACATATGAACCCAGGTCTACTCCTAAACAGAAGTTCTACCACTGAACTATCACTCTTCACCCTTAAAATAGCAACTACTTAAAAAAGTTATTTGTTATCCCGTTAAAGGCACCAAGTGAGCCACTACTGCCACTAATGACCCCTTAAAAGTAGGGGCATGCTGCCCTTGCAGACAACGCTAATGTTGTCACGCCTACAGATGTGTTCAGGAAACTTCAAGGGCCCTGTTTGATTCCAGAACCCTTAGAGATGGTTGAAGCAAAGGTAAAAATAAAAACAAGGGAATAGTCACACAACTTTGAAGTGGAGATGCCTGCATATTACCTAGCGTTAATGAGTCATTTCGCAGTGAGGGGCCTCTGTCGATTCCATTTCAGTCAAGAACGAATTCCTTTTCTTTTAGAAAGACTGAATTACATCAAAAAGGAAAAACTTCTGAGGACTTCCAAGAGATTTAATTTAAGAGGTAACATACCACAGATATGTAAGTGCAGGAAGGAGAGCAAGATCGCTTATGTAATTACATGAAAGATGAAAGGTGTCATACCTGGCTAGAAAAATGAGTGTTAATTTGATACTTTGAGATAGAATATATAGGAAATGACTTATTAGCAAATCACAGATTTCAGTGTAGAGCAAAAAATGTCAAATGCATATTATAACTGCTGACACATTGATTTATTCATACCTGCTTATTACAGCAATGAATATGTATCATAATTTATTAAACAGAATTAGTTAAGTAACCATATCCTGTCAGTTTTTGCACACTGTAAGAAGTTTTTCAGGTAATCCAAAAATATGCTTTTGCAAGTTTTTTTCTCTTATCCTAAATGTGTATACACTGGTTTGTGATGTAGAATGACATGGCACAATATGACATGATGTGAAGAGGCCAAATGCCACATTTAGTACTTGTCAAACAAGAATCTTTAACATAGAAATTTTGACAGTATATATGCTGCAGGCATTGAGTGGGAATGGTGGTTAATTCAGACTGGCAAGGCATGCAGTGGTTTATTAAGTGTGTGGGCGACATTAACACGAAAACCAGACTGAGTATATTGTTGTGTTTGACTGCCAGTTTCTATAACAGTACTGAAGCTTTCACACGTTTTTCTGGATGTGCATTTGACAAGTGTATTATTACATCTTGTCTGCATGTGTGAATTTAACTCAGATGTAGATTAAAAACTAAATACATTTTTTCTCTAATTACTGTATCCTGCTCTCAATCAAGAAGGCAAACAAAGCTCATGATAATTGATAGCAAATGTAAGGCAGCCTACATTTGGGGCAGTAGATGTGTAAATAGATTTGTAAATTGCTTGAAGAAAATGTTAGTAGTTGGGTTTCGAGCCAAACGTTTCAAATTTTTAAGAGCATTTCTAAAAATAATTAAAGAAAATGTGAATCATTGAGTGTTTCATGCACATTAGCTTATAATTGTAATTTTCAGCAGCTGAATGACCTCCTTGTTTCAGGTAGAGTATTTGTGGTATTGGAGCAACTGTACATTGTTTTATTAAATGCTGCCCGGAGATGCCACAGAATGAGAGTAATATTTCATATAATAAGGGCTGAATTGGCTGCTATGCCCATATGCTGCCAGCCTCCAAATACCTTGGAGCGCCTGCGTTGAAAACTGTTCTTGTGGATTGTGAGGACCCACTTTAATGACGTTAGGCTAGGCCTAAAGTCAAGAGCTATGTTCAAAGAACTGTGTGCCAGGTTCGGGCCATTTGTTCATGTGCGCAAATTTTCATCAACTTAATGCACACTTTGACTTGCGTGAAACATTGAGTTTATGTGCATACAGTATCTGTCTCTTCCGTTCAATTTTTTTAGCACAAATTTTAAATTTTTATAAAGATAGTTGCCTGTGGAAGTAGTGCTTGCCTGTGCAAAAGTTTCTACCGCATTGCTACTCTGTTGTGTGTCAGGGATGTCATGGGCTCATCCATTTTTGTTGAGGCCCACCCAAAAGTAATTTCCTGGCTATGCCCTAGGCAAACACCACTAATAACTAAAGGTACCACTGTTGCAAACTAGTATATGTATTTTGTTGTATTTTTAGCCAAAGAGTTCTTTGAAGTATGTCTACTAGATGTCAATAATGCTTAACCGTAATGCCAAGATGCTCCAGTAAAAAACACTTACTGAAGACAATACAAAAGTTGTTTTCTTCAAATGTGCAGGATGTTTTGACATGGCAGCTTTCTTAGAGATAGCACACCACATTTTTTATGACAAATGCAAGGTATGGGTAATCGGAATGAAAGATGTTTCTTATGTTGGTATGCTGGCTCTTGAATGGTCTCAGAGAAACGTGGAGGGTGCCGTTCCATCTTGCCCTTAGATTTGTAAACATTGTGGTTGGTGCAGGACCTTGCTTGGAGGAGCCCCAATGCACCCTCATATTTAAAGAATGTACTTCTTTTTTAAATTTTTTCTATCCTTTATAGAACCACTGTAATAATGTTACTAATCCTTTTGATCTAAAAGTTAAATGCTTGAAATTAGTTTTGGTAGACAAATACACAATGTTTCTATCTAAAAAAATCTTTACAAACCAAAATTGCATGAATATAAGATAAGATTCAACTTTATTGTCATTGTGCAGAGTACAGGTACAGAGCCAATGAAATGCAGTTGTTTTCACATATCACAACTAAGCTGGGGTCAGAGCACAGGGTCAGCCATGAAACAGCGCCCCTGGAGCAGATAGGGTCAAGTGCCTTGCTCAAGGGCCCAACAGTGGTATCTTGACGGTGCTGGGGCTTGAACCTTTCGGTCAGTAACCCAGAGCCTTAACCGCTGAGCTACCACTGGACCGCCAGCAAGTAAAGGAAAAACAGCCAACAAGTGCCCAGCATATATGGGAACTTTTGTAATACTAAATAATGAATAGGTGTTTCCAAACTTTTGAGTGGTACTGTATGACAATTGCTTCCCACTCACTGCTTGTGTGAGTGCACTAATATCAAATGTAATAATAGTCAAATAGCATGAAAGAAGAAGAATAGCAGAACTGACTTACTGGCACTCCTTGTGGTCCATCTGCACCTGGCAACCCAATGTCTCCTTTGTCTCCCTAAAAACAGCACAAAAAAAAAAAAAAACGCAAGATTATTTTATCTGATTTTATTCAGTTATCAGAATCAGAATCACTCTCAAAAGAGTGTTGAAAAACAAACTTTAAAAGAAAAAAAAAAAATGCAAAGCACTATGAGGAAATTTTAAGTCAAACAAGAAACTTATTTTCACAGCACAGACAAGCAAAATATATGACAAATAAGTGACTTTGTGTTTGTTTACTTGCAGGGTATAGGTCTCACTGGACACATAAACAAACCCTTTCATTATAAAACATCTCGGCAAAGCAGTAAACAATTTTTATTACACAACTTCAAAACAATACTTGTTCTGTCTTTCCTGTTTCATTTTTTACTACTTTTGTGTAAATACAGAGATCTTTTGTCATTTGTACATCTGTATCTCTGTTGCAAAATAAAATTATCCAGCCATCAGAGAGACAATAACCAGCTGAGTGTAAAATGTGTGTGTGATCAAGAATTTCATGTCACACCATAGAAGACTTTGATCACAGATGTTCTGCTGGTACACAGCACAGCAAATCACTGCTCTTAAGCAAAGAGCAAATGTTTGCGCTCAAAGAAAGCTTCAAGTACACTTGCTAACAATTTGACATTGAACAATTTGAGTGAAAGGGGGGAGGGGGGGAGGTTCTTCTTCTTCTTCTTTTTTTGAAGAGCATGACCTTCCAAGACACATAAAAACATGTAAGCAAGCAAACCTTTCATTATAGAGAGTTTTGAGTCTGTAAGAGAATCATAAATCCAGACTGTGGTAGACTTTGGGACTGGACCCAATAACTATGGTACTTTGACTCTGGCCTGACATCTGTAGGTGTGTTTGGCTACATAAAACATGCTCTATGGTGTGCTAACATTTAAAGCATAAAGTTAGCTGAGAAGACATGCAATATACTCTCAAATATAAAACTAGACAGGCTGTCCAAGTAATGTATGTCCAGTTGTCAAACAAACAGAATGTCAGCCATGTAGTGAAAAGTTAAACATACAGTATGTATTTACTAAAAATGCTTTCATTATGTTATGGGCTGGTTTTAAAGTCTATGTATGTAACAGAATCAAATGGGAAAATGTAATAAGAAAATGTAGTACTTCTTGTCCATGCAAAATTCAAGGGTGTTGTGGGTATAATTGAAAGAGCCCACTCCCAAGTCTCTTGATATGGCTCGGGCCCGTCCCTCAATGTAAGTCTGTTTTTGTTTAATTTTTCACCCATTTTATCGTCCACCAGGCGAAAATCACTTTAAATTCATTTGAGCATTTTGAGAAGTAATAGTATACTTTTCGTCAAAATGCCGCATGATTTGAGGTATCATTCATGTCCACAGCACATGTAATATATCATTCATGTCAAAGATTAATACATAGGGTAAGGGTTCAAATCATTAACCCTTAATATGAGCAAAACCAATAGTGATGCTTGACTCACCAATTAACTCAAAACAATAATTTGCATTAGTCTCACTGAGCACTTTCAGGCACAGCATTACTTTGTTTTAAAAAGTGGTGGGGACAGTTTTGGGGTAGGGGGGTGATGTCACGAAGTGGTGAAACTCATGAATATTATTTAGGTTATGTGCAGATAGAGACAAATAATCTTTTACTGTTTTGATAGTCATTCCTAATGACCAATTCAAGTGCTCCAATAAATATTTAGCATAAATAACTTGATCCATATGTTACACTGTTAGTACTGGGATTTTGTTAGTCAGTGGATAAATATTGGATCAGTTAGATTTACCCAGATTGACTGATTGGTTTCATGGTAAATTTTTTGTCTCTAGTATAAAGAGTTCCGGGTTCTAATCCGCCCTAGAATAACCTTTTAATTTAATGAACAAAAATTGCATCTGTACATTATTGGATGTATACCAATGTTGCTTTTGTGATTTAACTGGAAAAGAGTGTTAACTGCTAAACAGTGGAACGAGAACAGAGTGTGTCTGGATGCATGGGAGAACATCGCTGCACGCTATCACTCAGCGCAACTGATAACATCTGAAAAGAGCACTCTTCAAAACATTCAAAATATCAAACACCAACGTTGGATCGCCATTTATTATAACACACATGAATGAAATGGAAACTCTTGCTCAAGAACCGGGGATGTGTCTTCTGCATTACACACTAACCTGACGAAAGCTGTTTCAAAAATTGTTGGGGACAAAATTGGCATGTGCATCTCTCCCACCGTCCCACCCGTAAATGATGCCTGTGCATAAACACTAAGTAGCAAATAACCCGGAATATCTGTTTAAGGCAAACTAGTAAAAAATAATCTTCCCTTTTCACAGCAGAAATGTGTCCTTCATCAACCCTTCTTTTTAACTTCCACAAAGTACCTTTCTCTCTTCTGAAGCATCTTGTTTGTTTATTTGTTCCTTTGGCTAAACTCTTTGGCCAGCCCTGCAATCAGTGGTTTGGACGTTGGAATCCTTTCCTGTCTATTAGACTTCCTCTTGTCTGTGACTTAATTTATTTAAACTTTTATTTTGACAGGTGAATGGATCTTTACACTTACCCTAAAATAGATTATGAAACACCAGTTGTCAAAAGTACCACTGCAGAACTCTATCCAATTCTCTATAACGGGTTTCTCATTGATCAGATACACAGAAACCTCTTCCCAGACTCACAGTGGTACAAGTGTTTGGCCCATGTGATGTCGCGACTGCAGTATTGGTTTTGACATAATTGTCCACATTCTCACACAGAATGTGTATGGACTAAATTGATTCAGACATATAATTTCAGGTGTATGATGTGCCAGATACATAAAATAACTCATACTTCAAAAAATTGTTTTCCAAAACAGTACTTATATTCCTATAAATCTGTTCTCCTGAAGTGTGGATATATTGGTGGCAAACACATGGTCCAGTCTGTTCTCTTTTGTTTAGCTTAAAGGTGTCAAATGAGTTCACCACAAAGTATCGACTAACTATCCGTCTCAAACATTGCAGAACTTCAGAGGTCAACCAAGTTTAAAACAGTGCTCATGTTGGTTTTGAGCTGTATATTATCAATTCATCCATCTTTTCCTCACCACTCATTTACGGCAACATTTGGAAAGCACACATCTTTGATTCTGATAGCCATATGAAGTAGACTAAACATTCAAACAATTGTGTTAGTGCTATAAAATACACCTGTTTATGTTTTTGCACCACCAGCCTGACCGTGTAAGGTGTATACACAGCTAAAACAATATATGTGCCCATCCAGATATGTTTTTTTTTTTCATGGATAACAAAACTGATGCTTCTCTGTGGGACACTATGGTTTAAATGACTACTGTTAAATACTCCATTTTATTCATGAAGGTATAGCATTACGTGATGTCTCTTATTATGGAGCCAAACTTGAAGAAAATATGATTTGGTGAATGTTAACTTGTAGTAATATTCAAGAGGATTAAGGTATACTAGATTGTTATACTAGAATTGTAAAGGCAAAAAGTGTATATTCATGTACAAGTAAAATCGCATTAACATTTAATTTGCTGTTTATTATTATTATTATTATTATTTTACTTTCTGAATTGCACCTTGATAGCCTGTGGAGACCACAAAATGTCTCGGTTATGTATGTAACCTCTGTTCCCTGATGGAGGGAACGAGATGTTATGTCGAAGAAGTGACACAATGGGTCTCTCTTGAGCGCCGAATATGACTCTGGTTTATGAAAAAAAGTCGAGTCCATTCAGGATTTTTCTGAGGAGCCGGAAATGGTCCGGCCACTGCAGTGGCTCGGCTCAGTGACGTGGCCAGGAGGACACAACGTCTCGTTCCCTCTATCAGGGAACGGAGGTTACATACGTAACCGAGACGTTCCCCGTCTGTCGCTCACTTCGACGTCGTGTCGAAGAAGTGACACTTGGTGTCCACTTTAAATCACACCATGCGCTGAGCCGTGTACGTGTACTGCTGACACAGGAGCGGGCAGGTATTTCACGTGCACAAGCGACCAACTGTGTTTCAGACTGCACGTACCCTTCCCCAATGCCCCAAAAAAGTCATCAGAATCCTTCTGGTTACCCTAAAGGGGAACAAGGTGACGTTTGCCAACCTGGGAATGGGCCAAGCCTGGCTGGGCCTCCTTTCTCTCTATGTTTCTTGTCATAGAGCAAGAACACCCGGGGCCCTTACATCGAGGGAAGGGGGTCTTACCCAGTTTCCTATTCTTTCAGGGGGGAAAGACCCTGCGGAGGCTACACCTGCCCGAAAGGGGAGGTAAAGGAGGCGAATACATCACATGGGATTTAGGCAACATGTGGAACATGGCGCAGTGGTAGATCCCACCACCAGGAGGGGGGAGTTGCTACAGCAGAGCGACCGGAGGGCAGCGAAAACTGCCTAAGGGAGACGCGGGTCAGCTCGTAAGGTGACCGTACCGCGGAAATACACACAGGAGTAGTCCACATAGGAGGCCTGACCTGTGAAGCACCTATTCCAGTACAGGGTAGACTAGGGTACCCGTAGTGGACTGGATCGACAAGTTCCTACACTGAACTGCAGACCAAAAAGGGGCTAGGGAGGAATCGACCAGGGACCCGGGTGGGTGGGATCTCCGGAGAGAGAAGGCGCACTGTTTTACCTTGGCAGAGGGAAAGGGTGCTGGACGCAAGCGATTCACCAGGTCAGACCGTCAGCATGTACCGAGTTCTACTGGCTCGGACCTGAGAAAACACGGGACGAGACTGACTCAAGCCTGAGATTTAAAAATCTCGCAAAGGTATTAGGTGTTGCCCAACCAGCTGCTCTACAAATGTCTGCTAGGGAGGTGCCTCTAGCCAGTGCCCACGAGGATGCAATACTCCTTGCTGAGTGCGCTCGGACTGTCCGAGTGCACTCAACAAGGTCCGCGTCCAGGATGCCGGGACAGTTGAGATCTGGCGGCAGAGTGCCGTGAGAACGGCATTTGCGGGCCAGGTGACCCAGAGACAAAGGAAATTGCTCTTTTATTGAGAATGTGGGTCTCAGCCCCAGCGTCGTAGGTGGTCCGAGGGGGCGTGCCCGGCGGAACTGCACCCACTGCCCTCCCCACCATCTGCCATCGCCAGCCGCATCATACTCAATCCCGTGGGAAGAAGGAGCAACGCGGGGGGCGGCTGGAGTGGCGTGCTTTCTATTGAAAGCAAGCCATGACCGCAACGTTGCCATGGTCATGCCCTCGCAGTGAGAGCATGAACCATCCACAAATGCTGCCTCGGTGTGATCACTGCCCACACACACGAGACAACGCCTGTGGTCGTCTGAAGCGGAGAGCACTCTACCGCATCCAGGAACTACACAGGGGCGGAATGGCATCTTTAAAAAGACGTGTCCTGAAAAGGACATTCAACGCCGCTGTGTAATGCTCTTTCAGAGAAATAAACTCTTTTACAGAGAAAATCACTCTTTAATATAACTCTTTCAATTCTCTGTGCTGTCGAAGGGCCCAGGGGCAACCTGCACTGCCGTGCAGAGAAGGAGAAAGCCACTGAAGTGCACTGTAGATCCAACAGCAGACAGAGCGTCAGAGGAACAGAAGCAAGAATCTGGTGTGTGACTCGCAGCTGGCTGCATACCCGACCATCGGCTCCGAAGAAAATTTCTGAATGGACTCAACGTATTTCCCCGCTTTTATACCCGTATGTCCAGGGCAGGGTATGCAAATACTGTCTGCCAACTTCTCATTGGCCTTTTTTCATAGATCAGAGGCATAGTCTGCACTCAAGAGAGACCCCTAGAGTCGATTCTTCGACGCGACGACGAAGTAAGCAACAGACGGGGAACTGAATCTAAATTTTAATAGCAAAAATACAAATACACTAACGTTTCAGCACATACTAATAAACTAAAAAAGTTTTTAGATATACATTGGATGAGGGACTGAATACACCCTAGCAACCACATAGCAATGCACTTACACCCACTTAAAACACCTTAGCAATGGCATAGCGATGCCCTGGAAACAACCCTACCATTGTAGTGGCATTTATTTCACTATATTCCTAACAAACATCTTTTGAGAAACTAAACCATACAGGCCAACATAATAAAATATAACTATAACCACTTTTCTGGTGTTTAAAGATAATAGTCCACATCTAATCCTAGTTAAACTTTGTGGCAAATGTACACTATATGAAAACAATATCATAAACAGCTTGAGCCCAGGAAATTTGTGAAATTAGCTACATGACACATACAAACCCAGTGACATTACCACACATAAATTTTGTCATATACACAGTATACTCTCAGACAGTACTACACACTGTGCTCTTTTTGTAAAACAATCCCACCCCACTGAGCACACACATGGTTATGCATTTAACGTCCCAAGCAGTCCTGAATAATGTTGTAGAGTGTACAAATAAATATTTCAGCATTAAATACAAGAAATATGTTTATGGTGGACTAGCCAATGGTTAGACATGACACAAACATATGACTTAAAAGACATAAATTATATAACATAATTACGGAGAACTATTTGGCATTACTGCTTAGACAACTGTACAGCCTAGTACATCTCTGAAATTGTCTGTGTGGGTGTTAACTGTGAAAGTCGTACACTTCAAAGACTTGATCAATTGTGGGAGTTTATACTGTTTGGCAGACAGCTCTGTGCACATAAGGGATCAGGATGAAATTTACATGACCTTAATGTGTCTGAATTTTAAAATATGCATATATTTGAGAAACAGGAAAATAAGAGAAACTCCGAAAGAATCAGTGACTGTGTGGTGCTGCGAAATACTCAAAATAAATAAACTTATCGAAAAATTAATTAATTCAAATTATTCAAATGAAAATTGAACAGTTAATTTTCAACATAATATTATATTATGCATCACAGATGTGAGATATTGCTTAAAAATAACACAATTACTATTGATTTAATATTATTAGTAATAGTAGTAGTATTACAGTAACTATTACATAACTATCAGTACTTATGTCTTTTTTTCCTAAATTGAGCTTTTATTTTGGCAGAGCTTTTATTTTGAGGTTTTCTGTGTTATTATGATGGTAGCTTCTCAATCTGGAAAATTAGTGTTTCTCAATGCAAAGATTGTGTTCTCATCCTCTAAGGTACTGAGCAATTTTTTAAATCTGACACTGCACAAAAAAATAATATTGAATCAAGGTTGTTCAATCATTGACATATCCCAGACTGTGATAATCAACTTCTTCATAAAAAACAACAGTGGCATTATATAAACAAATGGGCTTTTAAAGGGTTAAAATCCTGAAAATGAATGACTATTTGGTAGTTATGATCACTGCTGCTAATATTGTTTAAAAACATTAAATAATTGAAATTGGAAAATAATATTAATATATAATATTATGGCAGTTTTTTTATGCTGAAATTTTTGTCCTCTAAGGACCTCTGAGTAACTTTTTTAAATTGACGCCCAAGGGTTAAATAATTTCACGGGACATAACTTAATTGTGATGTGTGTGCTTAATGGTTATGGAATGGCATTCGTACTTCAACCACTCTGCAACTAAAATAATAGTGTATATGTTTGCCAAGGACACAACAGTGTCAGTAAAGAGGATAATTGATATGAAAAAGGAGACAAATGGGGCATGGATAGCTCAGCGAGTAAAAACGCTTACTACCACCCCGGTTTTTCTTTTTTTTTCACTCTCTTTGTACAAATACTACATTGATCTCTTTATATTCTATTGCAATGTAAGTATGCTTAAATGTTTTATTTGTTTTTTAATTATTGATGTTATATTACTGAAGGCCTCTAGTGGTCAGCAGTGCTGACTCAGCACCTGCAGCAGAGCATCTGTACACAGGTGAGGCTATTAAGCCACTTCAAGTTTTTCTATTGTTTGACACACTTATTTGTTATGTTTGTGCCGATATGCATTGGTGCTTTCTTAAGATGTATCTCCTTTAAGAAAGGCTTTTTAATATTGAAATTCCACACAAGTGCCTGGATGTAGATTCATGTTTCATTATTAGGAAACATCCACTAGGCTACTATTTTTCACCTATTTTGCACCCTTTCCGTAGCACCTGTGGCATTTTTTTGAATACCAGATGTGCTCTTGGGTGTAATTTCTCACTCATCAAATGATGTTTAAGAGCGTTATAACCTGGCATATATTTATATGTGCGGTGTCGTCAAGCACACATTCTGCATGTTTAAGAGATGATCCAGGTGTATAGAACAAAGTGATGCTGTTCAGTCCCTGCAGGAGTCAAATATGTTGATCTGTGTCATCCTCGGCTATATTGCACTTAGAATCGACTGCAAGATGAGAATTACACATTCAAATTGCGTTCAGCAGTGGTTTTGTGGGCACATTAGCTCCATTGCCTGATCTGCATAATTCCTTTAGTGAATCGGGTGCTAAACTAGCACAGTTACCACATGCAAAAAACAGCGCTTTTCATTCATATTGAATTGCCCCAAAATTTTGATAAACAAAATCCATAATTTGAGGCTGGAAATTACATTTATTGTTTTTAAAATGGCAATTCAGATAGAAAGAAAAATGAAAAAAAAAAAAAAAAAAAAAAAGACAGAATTCTCCTGTGATACTGAACTGAACTGTGATAAATTAAACAAACTATTAAAAGTGTGAAAAGTATGTTTTAAGAATGTTTATTTACTAAAAGTCCACAGGGACAAAAGTACCAATAATTTAAGAAACTCACATATATGTTTGTTTACATGACTGTGTGTACGTGTCGTATCTAATTTGAGCCTGAATTGAGTCCGAGATGCTTCTAAGTTGTAAAACCTCAGCAATAAATCTCAAAGGCCGCATGAAAGTAACCAGAGAGGAATGGTTATCGAGCAACTCTGTACAAGAGGTCCCTGGTGCATGGACTTGAGCATCAAGTTTTACATGGAGCTTGGGTGGCTTTTGTGGTCTTTTAACAGTTCTGTAATCTGAAAAAATAATTTTTACCCAGATTGGGGTTATCTGGGGACCCTTTCTTTCTTAGACTAAGCTTATGAGCATGTTTTAAAGAATTATGCCACAGCATAATAGTTTAAAATAAAATAAGTCTTAGGGTTTGTTTTCCTAGAGAGTTAAGACTTGCATATAGCAGCTTGCACAAAACTGAACCAGAATGAGACATTTCGATGTCGACTGTACATTAAAGACATTTGCAAGTAAACTGCTGTTTTCTTTAAATGGTCTAGTAAACAGCAATTTGCAGAAAACTAAGTATAGGCAAGACAGGAGTTCAAGGAACAGAGGACGATGTAGACAAAGAGATGGAAGGTGGTAGATAAAGGAAGAAAGCACAAAAGTATAATTGTATAGGAGAGGATGAAGGTATAGAAAAGATGTATGATTTTGCTCTTGAATACCCTCACCATGCTGTTCCACCAGCTAGACCAGCAGCAGACCAGTACTAATAAGCATACACCAGCCTGAACCAACAGTAAGGTTGCCTATTTGTCTTTAAAGTGATGAGCAAGTATTTTATCCTTTGACAATTTTCTATTAAATTATAGTATTGTTCTTTTATGTTTAATCTCAGATGACTTACATAACCTGTTTGTTGGGTGTTAGAATATGCACATAAACATTACCAGCTGTTTATGTGCCTGGTATATACAGTATGTAGAAAATAATTTAACTTCTAAGTATGTGTGTGAATAATTTTAAGATTATATACTGAATGAATAATATGAGATAACATTATATACAGTATATTTCCCAAACTGGTCTCACAGAATTATGTTACTATACTATACCTACATTTTTGGAAAATAATTTTTATGTGTCTGGTAAAATAAACACTAGAGGCACTATAACAACCATAATGTATCGGGTTACTTTACTGTAACCCTTGTTCCCTGAAAAAGTGGAATGAGACGCTGTGCTTAATTCAGCGCTTTGGGAACGTCTTTTAGGAGTGACCAGCTGTGAATATGTGTGCAAAGGTCAATAAAATGAACTAGAATTTATAGCCTCTTTTGATGACATCATCAGAATGCGCCAGTACCAGGGCTATAAATAGATGTGCCACAGGTGCATCGTCAGGTCTTTTGTCTGAAGAGCAGTCCTGGGACATCCTCAGTGCAGCGATGAAGTGCTTTTGATAAGGGAATGTCTCGTCTGTAACCCTTGTTCCCTGAAAAAGCAGACCGAGATGATTCAGCGCTTTGGGAACGATAATACCCACGCCGCCACACTGTGGGTGTCTGGACCCCTTAAGGTTGTGTAGAGTGTGCTCACAAGAGCGCGAGAGGTCTCAGACATGAGCTTGTGATGTTGACTCAAGGACGTAAGAGCCCGGAGTGGCATGAACATCCAAACTATAAAATCTTATGAATGTATTCGGAGAGGACCAGCCTGCCACATCATAAACATGCTGTAGAGGGACAACCCCAGCCAGAGCTTTAGAAAAAGTGACCCCCTTGGTAGAATGAGCCATGATGCCTGCTGGCAAAGCTTGACCATCCGCCTCATAGGCCAGGGCAATAGCATTCCTCACCCAACGTGACATTGTCTGTTTTGTGGCGGCCGCCCCCTTGTTATGGCCCCCATAGCAGAAGAATAGTTGCCCTGACTTACGCCACTGGCTAGTGTGGTGGACGTAGGCCTGAAGAGCACAAACTGGACACAGTCTGTGAAATATCTCCTGATCTGGTGTTATAAATGGTGGAGTACAGAAAGCTTCAAGAGTGACCGGATGTACGGTCGAGAAAGGAACCTTAGGCAGATAGTCAGGATGAGGATGCAGTATTGCTTTCGCCAGTCCTGGGGAAAAATTTAAGCAGGATGGCAAGACAGACAGAGCCTGCAAATCCCCAATTTTTTTTAAAGTAGTAATAGCTATAAGAAAAAACATCGTCAGAGTCTTGTTGGACACCGACTCTATAGGTTCAAAAGGGGTCTCAATCAGACCACCAAGTACCATAGCTAGGTCCCTTGTCGGGATCCTGGTCCTAACGGGAGGCCTCAGTGTTTGTGAGGGGGTATGGTCCTGGAGCCATGTAACTGGGAAAGCTGTGTTTCTTGGGGCCGGTGGGGAAGCAGATGACGGACCGGGTAGGCTCGCGCCATTCCCGCTGTGGCCTCCACGCCCGTGCCACTGCGGTAGACCGGCCATCTGTGAACAAAGCAATATAGAGCTGCCACATAAACCCTGAGAGTGTTGGGGCTTGTGCTTGCTGATAATTTTCCTGCAGAAAGTCCAGAACTGATGCAATCTGGCAGTTAACTGGATCTACATTACGTGCAGCGCACCACCTCCAAAGACACCCCATTTAATGGCATAACTTCTTCTACTAGAAGGAGCCCTAGCACTCAGAATGGTCTCAATAACTTCAGGTGAAAACCCAGTGTCCCTCAATTGGTGCCCTTCAGGGGCCAAACACGAAGGTTCCACAACTTGGGCCGGGGATGCAATATTGTCCCCTGTGCTTGAGACAGAAGGACCCTCCTCTGCGGTATTGCCCAAGGCGAGCTGTCGCAGAGAGCTATTATCTCTGAGAACCATACTCTGTTCAGCCAATGCAGCGCTATCAATAAGAGGCAAGATTCTTGTTGGAAAACCCTGGCTAGAACTCCTGGGAGCAGAGAAACCGGAATGAATGCATACAGGTGCATTTTGGGCCATGTATGTTCCATCATGTCCAGACCCAGGGGGAATGGGTGAATAAGAAAGAAGTAGAGGGGACATTGCGCTGTTTGTTGGGAGGCAAAGAGGTCCACCTCATTTGTATTTTTTGTCTGGACAGTAATTTTGCTCCCACATTCAGGCATCCAGGGATATATACTGCTCTGATGTACAGGAGCTTGCCCTGGGCCCAAAGGAAAATATGCTGTGCCAGTCTGTTTAGCTGGCGTGACCGTAGACATCCTTGTTTAAGTAAGACACTGCCGCTGTGTTGTCCACCCACACCAGGACATGGCAGCCTCTCAAATGCTGGAGGAAGTATTTCAGAGCCAGAAATACAGCCATCAACTCGAGACAGTTGATGAGCCAATTGATCTGATGGGCCTCCCATTCCCTTAAGACTGCTCCCTAGCCCGACAGGGAAGCATCTGTTATTAGCAATCTGCGACAGCAATGCTCACTTAGAGTGGGACCCAAAGTGAGGAACCGGGGTCTGAGCCACATAGAGAGGGTACGTAGCCCGCAGTGCATAACCCTTATCTGCCTTCAGGGATTGACCCTTGTGTGAAATCCCCTGGCTTTGAGCCACAACAGAAACGGTATCATATGCAGAAGGCCCATAGGAATCACAGAGGATGCAGATGCCATGAGACATCTGTTGATACTGAAGAACAGTACAATCTTGGCCTAGCCTGACTTTGCTCAGGGTATACTGAACGGTCTCAATTCAAGCGGGAAAAAGCTGTGCCCGCATCATGATTGAATTCCATATGATCCCTAAATACGTCGTTCTCTGGGTAGCAGAGAGAATACTTTTCTTGTCGTTGACTCTCAACCCCAACAAAACCAGGTGAGCTAAGACAATATTCCTGTGATGTAATGCCAGTTCTTGCGACTGTGCTAGTATCAGCCAGTCATCTATATAATTCAAAATGCAGATGACCCGGAGTCGTAATGGAGTCAGTACTGCAAGCACTTTGTGAATGTGCGAGGTGATAAGGCTTGGCTGTATGGAAGAACCCAATAATGGAAAGCTCTGCACCCGAAAGCGAACCTCAGGAACTTTCTGTGTTGTGGCAGAATTTCTATATGAAAATATGCATCAATGAGATCGATCGTGACTAACCAACCGCAATATTGTATTTTTGACACATCGTTCTGACAGTTAACATCTTGAATTGAGCGCCTTGACCGAGCAGTTCAAGCCTCAAAGATCTAAGATCGGACGCAATCGCCATCCTTCTTGGGAACCAGGAAGTATCTGCTGTAATTGACTCTCTCCCAAGAAGTGTAACATGCTCTATGGCCCTTATGACTAGGAGATTTTACAGTTCTTGTGACAGTAAATGTGCTTGTTCCAGTTTCACGGTAGTGGGAACCACGCCGTTGAAACGCGGAGGATGGCAAACAAATTGAATTCTGTAGCCTGTCTCTACTGTCCTTAGGACCCACATAGAAATATCCGGCAGAGGTTCTCTGAAATGGGTACCAATTTTGATATTTCCCGTTGAGGGAATGTTGGATGTTCCAGATACTGGGCGACAACAGGAAACAATGGAACACCCAACATTTAGCTGGAAACTGCTAGCTTGCGAAACACCAGAGGTGGCGGGAATAGAGAGGTTCTGTGGGGGTGTTGGGAAGGTGCCGGTAAATATTTTTTGCACCCCGTCCCGAGAGTGGCTACCCCCAAAGGCTGGGCACAAGACCGTCAGGACTTTCTCTTTCTAGAAATAATGGTCCTGAGGTCTTGCTTTGGAGGCTGCTGAGGGTGACGAGCCGATCCCCACTCTTTGCGAGGGGGAGCACGACTTGCCACACTCTGTTTTTGGACCTCCCTTCTAGAAGGACAGGGGGGAGGCTGGGTGGCCGGCAGCCCCTCCCTCTGAGTGCGGTGTGGAAGAAATTGTACAAAGGCTTCCTCATTTATTTTTACCTCCTGAAACCTGGTAATGACTGTAATTCTTTGAGTCACCTAATAGGCCAGAAGGTGAGATCGGGGCATCAAGAAGGAACATTTTGTCCTCATCCTTAATGACTGAAAGATTTAGCCACAGATGCCTCTCCGTGCTGACCAAAGCAGCTATTGAACGGCCGATAGCGCGAGCCGTCTGTTTGGTCGCATGGAGAGATAAATCTGTGGCTCGACGAAGCTCGTCGATTGCACTCCCTGCATTCAGGTCCTTTAATAAATCAGCCTGGTATGCCTGTAATACCGCCATGGTGTGTAGGGTGGCACCAGCCTGACTTGCTGCCTGAAATGCCTTCCCCACAAGCATTGAGGTAGTCCTACACGGCTTTGTGGGGAGAGTTGGTCCTTTTAATTATATTTACATTTATGCATTCGACAGACGCTTTTATCCAAAGCGACTTACAGAGCCCTTATTACAGGGACAGTCCCCCCAGAGCAACCTGGACAATGGGTTGGTTCAAGGGCACAATGGTGGTGGCAGTGGGGTTTGATCCAGTGACCTTCTGATTAGCAGCCCTGTGCTCTAGCCACTACGCCACCACCACTCCATTTAATGATGCCGAACCAGGCGAGAGATAGCTCGCGAGCGTCTCTTCTACCCGTGGCATCCCCCTATACCCCTGAGCCTTAGCACCCACGATTGTCGAATATGTTGACGTTGAGGGCACAAAGATATGGGAAGTATAAAGTTTCCCCCAATGAATGAGTCAGCTCATCATGAAGGTCATCAAAGAAGGGGAGAGACTGATTTTTATTTCCCTTTCCCCGGCCACCAGACAGAAATCTGTCTTCTAATTTTGAACGTTTGGGGGTCTTTTGTTCATGTGACCAGTGTAATTGAATTTGGCCACTGCACAAGTAACCACCTCGAGAAATTCCTCAACCATTTTGTCATCACGCGAGGAATGCTCAGAGGTAGGAAACTCAGATTCCACGGTCCCAAGACATTCATCATCCCTCTCATGAACTGAAGAGGTGCCAATGCATGCTTCGAGATCATGGGAGGGACTGGTTAGAACTGGAGAGAGCACGAGTGATAGGGACGAACCCGTCTCTCGCTCCTCAGCCAGATCCATACGGTAGCCCCACGACGAAATGGTGGGGGCTGGCTCTTGGAAATAAGGGAGATGAGTGCGCAGCATCTTCACTGTGAGCAGCTCACAATGCTCCCACCCACCTCGCTCCAATGCAAGAGCAGCGTGCTCTTCGCCCAAACAAACAAAACAAAACTGATTCAGCCTTATGGCGTAAACAGGGAAAACACACCGTTTGCTTTGTTTATCGCTCATTTTCTCTTTGTCTTTCACACTTTAGTGATAGAAGAAAAAATAAAAGTAGAAAAAGATTTCTGCACACTGCCTGACAAATCTAACTCCTATCAGAGGAAAATACAGAGTTTGAGAGGCTTGAGAAGCACAACACATCACAGAGTGGTCTGAAGGCTAAAGACCTGGCAATGCACCTGTGGCACATCTATTTATAGCCCTGTTACTGGCACATTCTGATGATGTCACCAACAGAGCCTATAAATTCTAGTAAATTTTATTGACGTGTTGCACACATATTCACTGCTGGTCACTCCTAATAGACATTCCCAAAGAGCTGAATCAAGCGCAGCATTAAGTGCAGCTTTTGAAAAGGGAACTTATATTCACTTTCACACAAATCACGAGTAAACGGCAGATTATCAGTTCATGGAACATTTAATTTTGCCATGTTTCTTACACAGTTCTATTGTATGACATCTAAACACTTACACTAAACACTAGCTTACAATAGTGCATGACTTCTAAACCAATACATTTTAACGTTTGCATTACATGAACAACTTAATCTAAAATCTTGTTCAAGTGTCATTATTATGAGTGGTAGCTTAACTAATAGTGTTGCACTTGGAAGGCAAAAGATGAGGGTACAAATCCTAAAGGGCTAAAGAGTCAATACATGTAACAAAGGTGTCATAGGAGCTCCACAAAATAATGTGGTTGCGTCAACAATTGTGTTTTTCAACTCACATTTGCTTTAATAATACCATCAGTTTTAAGTTTAAGATTTCAGGTAGGAAGGTCAGTTTTATTGATTTTAAAACTGAAAACATCTGAGTGCATTTCCCATAAACACCTCACCCGGAAGAATATTTTTCTCACTTTTAGCACCGCACAATTGACATTTGTAATTTGATAATTTTGCTAAAAATGTATGAATATATTAGAGCTGTTAATTTCTGTGATTAATAATTATTTAAAAAGTGTTTTTCCCTTCTTCTTATGGCCAAAATTGACAAATATACATTTCCAGGTCTAGCACAGAAACTGATTGTATAGAGCAGTTCATGCTTATTTATTAAGCTAGATGCATGACCCATGCTTAATCAACACAGGGGCGCATTTACTGTATGGAGAAGTCACTCGCAAATGGTAAGCCAGGTGTGGGTGATATACGGGCAAGTTGCCATTTCTCTTTGCATCACAGTGTGGGACAGAGAGCAGCACACACGCATCCTGAGAGACTGTGTGTTTTGAGTTTGCAGAAGAGCAAGTTTGAGTGTTAAAAATAAAAACCTTTTGAGTTGGATTTCGCCATCTTCCGCTTCCTCCTTTGTTGAAGAGCAAAGAGTTTGCATGTCAACTGATTTTATAGCATGTAAAATATACTTTTACCAAAGATTTATACCTGTAAATATGATTCTAGTTAAGTCTATTTGACCAAAAATTTACCTTTTAACATATTTAACTTATTAAATATTTAAATAATTCAAATAAGTAATGACTAACCAATTTCTTGCAAGCTCTTTGAGACAAAGTATAGAGTAAATATATTTCTGATTGTATTTTAACGTTTGTTTTAATATACCATGTTCCATGGCTCATTGCAATGTGTTCATTATTTAATTGATTCGCAGCCCTAATGAATATATATTATCATGCAAACATCTAAATGCAAACATTTGAAACAATTTCCAAATTGCTTCTAGAATATTGTTTTTCAAATTATGTTGTTCTTATGTTGATTTAACAGCCAATCTTCAATTCATCTGTGGAGTATTTAGACTGGTAAAATAAATGTGAAGTTTTGCACACAGAGAATAAACAAGTGGCTTGAACCATTCCCAATGAAAACTATGCAACTTGCCATCAAATAGAGAGCCCATTCTCAGCATGTGCCACTTGAACTATTATTTAGTTCCATCTGTCAACCAAGTGGAAAATGTGTTGACATATTCATGTTTTGCAACTATATCCTTAGTCTATGTATGTTATTTATGCAAAACCGTAAGAGGGAAAACGTAATTGTCTCTCTGAGGAAACAGACTAATAACATGAAAATATAAATTTATTAAGGATCTTGCTGTGTTCAGCCCAATGTTTGGGAGAATGAGCAAGAGAAGTAGTATTCTACAAATTCCACACACTCTCCAAGATGGACCATTTCCACATGTACAGTGCTCAAGATCTTGACACACTGGTTATTATATTATACATATTACTAGCTATTCTAGTTGTGCACAACTATGTTGTAAGAGCTCTAAAATGTTTGCTAACAATGCACTGTATGCTCAGTAACTTTTTTTAAGTTACTTTGAAATGCAGTGGACTGTATAAAAACAAACAAGCATACACACATTACGTCATCACTATTAAATGTGTACTTCATTTGAAACCTCACCGCATGGCCAAGAACATGCTCGTACTCCATGTTGCAGAAAATAGACAGCATTCAGTGGTATTTGCAAAGAATGTTTTAATGAAGTGTGTTACACATTTTGGTGCAGGTCAACTGTGTTGCAATGAACAAAGATTACAGGGCACATTTGACAGTATAATACAAACACGAGCAATTAATGCATTTAGACTATGACCAAAATACTTTGCTTTCCAGTGTCTGCGCCAGAAGCGCTGAATACAATCGGATGTTACTATTAAATATTTAGGTCTCCATGATTTTGCCTTTTCTTGACTGGGCTGTTGGCATGCATTTTACCATTGTGAGGCATTATTAAATTATTGTTCTGAAAGTTTCAGAGCTGGTTTATTATTTTGGTTTGCATATGTAACACATATCCATTCGTAGATATGTAAATGAATTCCAGGAACTATTAGGCATGGATTGTGCAGTGCTAAATCACCTGCCATTTGAAACAACACAGAGTATTTACTTATTCAATCAGACTGATGTATGTGTTTACTGACTGAGGATTGCTGTGCTCCAATTGTTATCTGCTAGCAGAGCTTCATACAAGAATACACTCAACCATGGTCCAAACAGAAAAATTTTACATTTACTGATCATAAAATTTTCCCAGCAGCAATTAAACATTTTTTAAAGCAATTTTTTCTTATTCCTTTGATAAATATCTGTCTAAGATTTCTCAGCTATGGGAAGTGGAACTATCAATTCTGTTAATCGGCCAATGCTGATCATCTTAAAACGTCCAAATATCGGTTCAAATTTATCGGCCTGGCCTACATATCAGTCTATCATAACTTAGCAATGAGAAGTGAAACTTGACACAAGGGGAACCATCAGTTACAGTTAATCTACCAATTCTAAAGACCTTAAAGTGTTCAAATATTGGTAAATTTATCGGCCTGACCAGCATATCAGTTTATAACAACTTATCTATGAGAAGTGGTAAACTTGAAAGAAGGAAAACTATCAATTATGTTAATCGGCCAATGCTGATAATCTTAAAATTTCCAATTATCAGCTGATTTAGCAACATGGCCAACATATCAGTCTATCAAAATTTAGCTATGAGAAGTGGAACTTGACACAATGGAAACCATCAATTCTGTTTATCATCCAATTTTAAAGATCTTAAAATATCCTAATATTGTCTGATTTATCGGCCTGGCAAACATATCAATCTATTGCAATTTAGCTATGAGAATTGGAACTTGAAAGAAGGGGAACTATCAATTCTGTTATTCAGACAATTCTGATAATCTTAGAATATTCAAATAGCTACCGATATATCTATCTATCTTTACTCCGCTATTAGAGGTGGAACTTGGCAAAAGGGGAATTATAAATGCTGATAATCATAAAATGTTAAAATATTGGGCGCCTTATCTGTCTGGCCAACATATCAGTCTATAACAACTTAATATGAGAAGTGGATCTTGAAAATATGAGAAGTGGATCTTGAAAGAAGGGGAACTATCAATGCTGATAATATTAAAATGTCCAAATACCAGCCAATTTATCGGCCTGGCCAACATATCAGTCTATCACAATTTAGCTATGAGAAGTGGAACTTAAAGAAGGGGAACTATCAATTATGTTATTCAACCAATTCTGATAATCTTAAAATTTTAAAATATTGGCAGATATATCGACAGCGTTGGGAGGTTTACTTTTGAAATGTTTTCCACTACAGTTTATAGAATACATGCTGTAAAATATCATTTGTAACATATTTTGTTAGATTGCTCAAGGTTAGTAACATATTCTAAATACATCAAATTAAAAAAAAATATTTAAAAAATAAATCAAATTGATCTTGTTTTAAGGATTTTTTTTTAAATATTTTTACAGGAAAACATTTCAAAAGTTATTATCAAGAATAAACTTTTTACCCTAATATCAAAGGTCTTACTAGAAAAAAAAATTATGATCCAACATGAATTTTCTTGATAAAAACACATGATTGTGCCTGCTAACATGTGGATGTAAAATGGATAGTAATAGCACTTTAGCTTAGCATAAAGTTAACAATTAACACAAGTTTTATTTCTATTTCTTCTGCTCCAAACTTACTTCAAACTTACTTCTCTGTCTGCTCGTATGATTGTAACGCATCATAAGAAAGTGTTTCACCACTGTTCAAATGCACTTTGGATCACATTATTTATATGTATAACTTTTTTCCATCTGAAAGGACTAAATATTAAATGAAACAAAGGCAATAAAATGCAAAGTAATCTCTTCAGTAATCAAAATATTTTTTTAATGTAACTGTATTCTAATAACCAATGATTTATATTGTAATTGTAGTGGAATATAGTTACTTATATTTTGTATTTAAATACACAATCCCATTACATGTATTACGTTACTCCCAACCCTTTGTATCGGTCTATCACAAATTAGCTATGAGAAATGGGAACTATCAATTATTTTAATTGGCTAATGCTGATAATCTTAAAATATCCAAATATTGACTAATTTATTGGCCTGGCCAGCATATCGGTCTATCACAACATAGCTATGAGAGATGGAACTTGAAAAAATGGCAACTATCAATTCAGTTATTCAACCAATTCTGATAATCTTAAAATTTTTAAATACCGGCAGATATATCGGTCTATCACCACTCAGCCATAAGAGTTGGAACTTGAAAGAAGGGGAACTATCAGTTCTGTTAATCGGCCAGTACTGATGATCTTAAAATGTCTGAATATCGACCAATGTATCAGCCTGGCCTACATATCTGTCTATCACAACTTAGCTATAAGAAGTGGTGAACTTAAAAGAAGGGGAACTATCAATTCAGTTTTTCGACCAATTCTGATAATCTTAAAATGTTAAAATATTGGCAGATATATCAGTCTATCACTACTCAGCTATGAGAAGAGGCACTTGACACAAGGGGAACTATCTATTCGGTTAATCTGCCAATTTTAAAGATCGTAAAATGTCCAAATATCTTCCGATTCATCATCCTGGCCAACACATCAGTCTATTACATCTTAGTTCCCCTTAGCGGTTAACGGTGCTGTCTGAATGGATCAAGACGTGCTTGCCTCTGATCAGAGGGAGAAACCTCCGCAGTGCAAGAAGTACAGCCAGCAACTCTAGTTAGCTGATCTCTAACGCAGACGCTGGCCCGACCAGGAGCCGGCGGCTGCTTGCCAGTTGCACACGGCACCCCAACCCTGTTTGGAGGCATCTGTGGTGACCATGATGCATCTGGACACCTGCTGCAGGGGGACTACTGTCCTTCAGATCTACTGCTGCGAACAAATCTTGATGCCGGACACATGTTAGAATGTGTTTCTGCATGAGCATCTTGAACGGGAGTTTGTGCAGGGCCCGGATGAGAACTCGCAGGTCCAAGTAGGCCTCAACCCACCTCCTTTTTTGGGGACGATGAAGTAAGGGCTGTAGAAACACTTCTCCATCTCGGCTGGAGGGACAGTCTCTATTGCATCCTTTTGCAAAAGGGTAGCGATTTCTGTGTGCAGGGTGCTGGTTTTTGCCATTCACCGAAGTGGGGCGGATACCATTGAAACGGGGCGGATGCCTGGCAAACTGAATCACGTAGCCAAGTCGGATGTTCCTGGCCAACCAGTGTGACAGGTTGGAAAGCGTAAGCCACACGTCCAAGCTCTGCACGAGGTGCACTAAAGGGATGATAATTGTTGACATACCCGGCGGGGCTTTGCAGCTGTGGAAAGCAGGTAGTGTTGCGTCAGGAGGCAAAGTTGCAACCTGAGGCATGTGTGCTGAGAGAGAACTCAAGGCACTTACCTTGCTCCGCATACCTGGTAGGGGGCGGGTTAGTGACTGAGGAGGAAGTCCTAGTGAGGCATCCTCTGGACTCATCAGAATTGGCCAGCCGGGGTTGTGAACACTGTACAGATGTGGACAAAGGGACAAAAATGGGTTTGACAAAGTGGGTGGCAAATGAAAAAACGGCCCTCCACCAGGGGAAGGAATGGTCTGGCTACCAGCTCCTGAGCGAACATCTCGTCCCCTGGGTGGCCCATATCAGGAACTCTTAGGGGCCTTCCAGGTCCTGGAAGAGATTTGTGGGATGGGGGGCATCCGCTTCCTGTGGCCGGGGCTGAGAGCTGGGCCCTGAATGAGGCGGCGGTACCAGCTGGTTTCTTGGCACCACAGGGGGACTGGATGAAGACTGTTGCCGAGGTAGGATGTGTTGGATGGCCTCCGTCTGATTCTTCACTGCTGAAAACTGCTGGCCGAAGTCTTCAACAGTGTCGCCGAATAGGCCGAGCTGGGAGATGGAGGCATTGAGAAAGTGGGCTTTGTCAGTTTCCCATATCTTGACCAAGTTCAGCCACAGGTGATGCTCCTGGACCACAAGGGTGGCCATCACCTGTCCGAGTTCCCACTCTGTGCCCTTTGTGGCCCGGAGGGCGAGGTCGGTAGCTGAGCGCAATTCCTGCAGCACATCAGGACTACCCACGTACAGATCTTTTAGTGCCTTGGCCTGGTGGACTTGCAGGAGGGCCATGGCATGCAGGGCAGAGAGGCCCTGTAGGCTTTCACTGTCAGCGACGACATCATCCTACAGGCCTAGGAGGGGAGTGCAGGATGATCCCGCCAAGTGGTTGTGCTTTGCGGGCACAGGTGCACCGCAACCACTTTTTCCACCTGGGGGACCGCCTTATACCTGTGGACTGCCCCGCCATCGACGGTAGTGAGAATTGGCCAATTTATCAGGCTGGCCAACATATCGGTCACAATATAGCAATGAAAATTGGAACTTGAAAGAAGTGGAACTATCAATTCTGTTAATTGGCCAATGTTAATAATCTTAAAATGTCCAAATATGGGCAGATTTGTCAGCCTGGCCGACATATCAGTCTATCACTACTCAGCTATGAGATGTAGAACTTGACACAAGGGTAACTATGAATTGGTGCAATGGTGATGATGTTAACTAGGTTAAAAATTTGCTAATAAATGATAAATGAACTCATCAAGAGTCCACAGCTTTGTAGACACATTTTTGTTATGTTAAGTCATTTATTTCTTAAGTGTCTGAACATACTTAAATAAAGATAGATTTATATAATCTGTTTATAAAGAATATATCTTTCATTATGTTTATCTTTCTTAATCCAGCAAATTATATTTTCTTGTTTTAATAATAAAACACACTAAATTTGGCTGGAATACTGCATAAAACTATAAGAAATCAATTTGCCAATGTAGTAAGAAAAACTTTATTCAGGATATTTTCTGTGAAAACAGAATGTCTCATGCAATTTAAATTATCACTAAATGTATTTTTGCTTTAAGGATGCCTTACTGGAAAACAAAACACAAATACTGATTTAGACTATTTTTTGCAGTGTATAGTCCACTGGTTGATGCACTCTGAATAAAATAAAAAAGTCATACAAAATCAGTACAAAAAGCAGATCTGTATTTTCAATGACTGCAGACAGTAGAGACTTGCACATGTTACATATTATCGAGGGCAATTGTGAACTCCACTTTAACAAAAGCCATGACTGCAATAGCTGTTAACCAACACAGATTGAGAGATGGATAATTATCTGAATTACAATTAATTCTTACTGTTTCATTGTAATAACAGGAAGGGTGTGAAAATTGCACAGACGAGTTATGCTGTATATGACATAGCTGTTTTTTTTTTTTTTTCAAGAAACAGCAGAAACCAAACCCTTGTACCTATCTTTTCTAAGTATAATAGCAGAGAGAGATTATGAGAAAGTCAAGGAGTCTTAGTCAGAATTTTTGTAGCGTTGCTTTGGCAGAGATCTTCTTAGGTGTGGCTCATTTTATAGGCTTCAGCCGCTTGGTAAAAAGAAAATAGACGTTTTGGTGAACTTTGATGGCTGCATGATTTTTATTTGACTGAACTATGTTATTAAAATGGTACAAAATGACTTATCTATTTAATGTGGGTAGTTGACATAACATGGAGACAAAGTTGTTGTTTGAGGTTCTATTTGTTAACATTAGTTAATAAATAATATAATTTTACATTTTTACAATATATATTTTTTTTGGCTGTGGCTCAGTCGGTAGAGTGGGTCAGCCACTAATCGCAGGGTTGGAGTTTCGAATCCCAGCTCACACGAGTCCACATGCCAAAGTGTCCTTGGGCAAGACACTGATCCCCCAAGTTGCTCCTGATGGCAGGCTAGCACCTTGTATGGAAGCTCTGCCGCTGTGTATGAATATGTGTGTGAATGGGTGAATGAGTCACAGTGTAAAGTGTTTGGAATACCATTAAGGTTAAAAAGGCGCTATATAAGTGCAGACAATTACCATTAACCGTGATTAATAAGTGATGAAAAAGTATTGTTCACTGTTAGTTCAATCAAATCAATCAATCAGTCAAATCACTTTATTGTCACACTACTGTGTACACGAGTGCAACAGTAGGTGAAAGTCTTGTGTGCAGTTCCGAGCAACATTGCAGTCATGACAGTGACGAGACATAAACCACTTTACAATAAACAACATATTTACACAACAAAATTTTCATAACAAATGTACACATACTTCCACAACAATTTACATATAAAATGTACACAATACACACAATGTAGAATACACATACACTAGATAAGGGTATATAAAATATATATATACACTAATTGAATTGGGGAGAATATATTTGACAGAATGAAGATTAATAAAGTGCAGTGCTGATTGCTGATCGTGAGAGATCATGTGTTCAAAAGTCTGATTGCTTGTGGGAAGAAGCTGTCATGTAGTCGGCTGGTGCGGGTCCTGATGCTGCGATACCGCCTGCCTGATGGAAGCAGTGAGAGCAGACCATGACTCGGGTGGCTGGAGTCTCTGATAATCCTCCGAGCTTTTTTCACACACCACCTGTTATATATATCCTGGAGGGAAGGAAGCTCACCTCTGATGATGTTTCTGGCAGTTCGCACCACCCTTTGCAGGTCTTTGTGGTTGTGGGCAGTGCTATTGCCGTACCAGGTGGTGATGCAGCCAGTCAGGATGCTCTCTACTGTACTAGTGTAGAACCGTGTGAGGATGTGGTGGTTCATTCCGAAATTCCTCAGCCGTCTCAGGAAGAAGAGGCGCTGGTGAGCCTTCTTCACAACGGCCTCAGTGTGGACGGACCATGTGAGTTCCTCAGTGATGTGGACACCGAGGAACTTGAAGCTGCTGACTCTCTCCACCGGTGCTCCATTCATGGTGATGGGGCTGTGTTCTCTGTCTTTCTTTCTGAAGTCCACTACAAGCTCCTTGGTTTTACTGACGTTGAGGGAGAGGTTGTGCTCCTGACACCAGCGCGTCAGAGTGTGCACCTCCTCTCTGTAGGCTGTTTCATCATTGTCAGTGATCAGACCTACCACCGTCGTATCGTCAGCAAACTTAATGATGGCATTGGAGCTATGTGTCGCCACACTGTCATGTGTGTAAAGGGAATACAGGAGTGGGCTGAGAACACAGCCCTGCGGGGCTCCAGTGTTGAGGGTCAGTGATGAGGAGATGTTGCTGCCCATTCTAACCACCTGACGTCTGACTGACAGGAAATCCAGGATCCAGCTGCACAGCCAGCTGTTTAAGCCCAGAGCCCGGAGATTCTCATCAAGCTTGGAGGGCACTATGGTGTTAAATGCTGAGCTGTAGTCTACAAACAGCATTCTCACATATGTGTTCCTTTTTTCCAGATGGGAGAGAGCAGTGTGTATTGTATATGCAATGGCATCGTCAGTGGAGCGGTTGTTGCGGTAGGCAAACTGCAATGGGTCCAAAGAGGTGGGCAGAACAGAGCAGATGTAATCTCTGATCAACCTCTCAAAGCATTTGCTGATGATGGGGGTGAGGGCAACAGGACGCCAGTCATTTAAGCAAGTGATTTTGGCTTGCTTCGGTACAGGCACAATGGTTGATGTTTTGAAGCATGTGGGGACTACAGACAGGGAGAGGGACAGGTTGAAAATGTCCGTAAAAACACCAGCCAGTTGGTTCACGTACGCTCTGATGACGCGGCCCGGAATGCCGTCTGGACCCTCGGCTTTGCGGATAGTCACCCGTCGAAAGGATCGGGTTACATCCGCAACAGAGACGGAGAGTGAACCAACCTCTGTAGTGTCGGCCGCGAGTGCGGTCTCCGCGAGGGCGGTGTTGTCGTCCTCGAAACGAGCATAAAATGTATTAAGCTCGTCTGGGAGAGAGGCAGCGGTGTTCATGGCGGAGTTTTTATTCCGTTTGTAGTCCGTGATTATGTTAATTCCCTGCCACATACTTCTAGAGTCAGTGGTGTTGAACTGTCCTTCAATTTTGTGCCTGTACTGGCGTTTGGCTGCACTGATGGAGTTACGGAGGGCATAACTGGCTTGTTTACGCTCCTCCGCGTGCCTGGAATTAAAAGCGGAGGTCTGCGCAGTAAGTGCCACGCGAACATCGCCGTTAACCCAGGGTTTCTGTTTGGGGTAGATCCGTATTGTTTTTGTCAGAACAACGTCCTGTACGCACTTCCTGATGAAACACGTTACGCTATCAGCGTAAACTTCGATGTCGTCATCGGAGGCGGACCGGAACATCTCCCTGTCCGCGTGATTCAGTCTTGTAGCGCAGAGTCTGATTGGTCCGACCAGCACTGGATCGTTCTGAGGGTGGGTGCTTCCTGTTTCAGTTTCTGCCTGTAAGCGGACAGAAGCAGAACGGAAGAGTGGTCGGATTTGCGAAATGGTGGGCGGGGGAGGGATTTGTAGCCATCCCGGAAAGGAGAATAGCAATGATCCAAAACCCGGTCCCCTCGTGTGTTGAAGCTGATATGTTGGTGGTATTTTGGTGCTATTGTTTTAAAGTTGGCTTTGTTGAAGTCCCCGGCAACAATGAACATGGCCTCAGGGTGCGCGGTTTCCTGCTGACTTATACTCCCATACACTCCCTGAGTGCCCGGTCTGTGTCGGCTTGTGGGGGGATGTACACAGCAGTGATAATGACCGCTGTGAATTCCCTCGGTAGCCAGAATGGTCGACACAGAAGCATGAGATATTCCAGATCAGGAGAGCAGAAAGACCTGATAAAATGTATATTCTTCTGATCACACCATGATTTGTTGATCATAAAACATACACCTCCACCTCTGCTTTTACCTGAGAGGTCTTTCGCTCTGTCTGGTGCACGGAGAACCCCGTGGGTTCTGGCCGAGTCTGGAATCTCCGCGGACATCCAGGTTTCCGTAAGACAGATAACACAGCAATCTCTCGTCTCTCGTTGGAAAGAGATCCGCGCTCTCAGCTCGCAGAGCTTGTTGTCCAGAGACTGAACATTTGCCAGTAGTATACTGGCAAATAGTTCATTTTAAGTTATATGTTAACTAATGTTAACATGTTACTACAACCTAATTGTAAAGTGTTACAAATTTCTAATTTTTATACTGAAATGTATACTGTATGTCCTACTTTTTATTTAATTACATGTTATTTATTTAACATCAAATTGTAAATTATTAAAAGGTCCACTGGAAACGGCAGAAGAGTTTGCCCAACTTTTAATTACAGCATGTCCACTGATTTTATGGCATGTTAAAATATACTTTTATCAAAGACTTATGCCTTTAAACATGTGTCTAATTAACAATAACTAATTAATAACATCTTATTATATATTTGAATATATATAACTTATTATATATTTTAATAATTAAAATAAGTGATGACTAACCAAGTTCTTTGAGACAAAGAATACGGTAAATATATGTATGATTGTATTTTAATGTTTTTTAATGTTCCATGATTAATAAATATATTTTTTCACAGTAAATTGTGTGATTTATTTATTTATTTATTTTACCAATTCACTGCCCTAATTAATATGCAATCATCTAAATGTGTTGAAATTAACATTTACATTAACACACCAAGATTAATAAATTATTCAAAAAGTTTTGTTTATTGTTAGTTCATGTTAGTTCACAGAATCAAAATGTTGTTTTACTATTGTGCTGTTTATTTCCTTGTTTTGAACATAATTTCTTGAAATGTAACTAAAAATAGTTTTAGATGGTGTGCGTGCGTGCGTGCGTGCGTGTGTGTGTGAGTGTGTGTGTGTGTCTCAGGAAATTTATTAAATCAACTTGGAAAGCATTTGACAGTAATGATGTTCACTTTCCAACACAGGAAAGTCATGCCTTCAAGTGTCACAATGGCCTCAGTGTCTCTTGAGCAGAACAAGACATGGATTGATTTAAAATTACTGTTATGCAACACTCTAAATAAAACTGCATACTTTTATACCGCTTTAAACTATTAAGTCTAAATGAAATACTTAAATATAGACTGACCTTTGGTCCAGCAGATCCTTCACTGCCAGGAAGCCCAGGTTCTCCCTGAAGGTACACAAAAGTTTCTCAGGACAAAATTGAGTACAGCTTAAAAATAACAAATACATGTATCTCAGCATGTATAGGTGCAGTAAGCTGCAAAATCTTTTGAAACTTGAAATGCATACTCAATACACTGTTCGTCTTGTGTATTGGTTGTGTACCTGGGTGTACTTGGAACCCAGGGTGTCACAACAATTAGGACTGGTCTGCCCCACTTTTAGAAATGTTTAGAATTTTCCACTTTTTGGGAAATAATAATTACATTTTTTGTATTTTGTTTGGTTTGTCAACAATAAAAAGACAATTTTATCTGGCAACTGTAATTTATTCTGTATTGTAGTGATTATAAATTAATCAAAATGTAATGAATAACATACAAATTTAGATTATACCTTTTAAGTAATCTAATCTGATTACTTTTGAATACTTTTTTGACTAATTGTAACTGCCAGTTTTCAAATTTTCACAAATTCATTTGTAAAAATACAATCCATTAAAAAGTATTAGACACTTAAAAATGTCATTACAAGTATTTTATTTGTGTTATCTGATTACATTATCCATATTATATGTAGTGCGTACATTACTACACAACAATGCCGGTCACATAAAACAACGACTTTAAAAAGTCTTAGCAAACTAGTACTATTAGTAATGGACTGACTAGAATTCAGAGTAAGTGGTAGCCTAATACTACAATGGCTAAGTCCTAATCAGAGAGGACTACTGGGCAAACATTATGTCACATAATTAATATTCATGAGCAATGGCAGTAAGTATTTTATTGTTTTACATTTTAGATCTTCCCCACCTTGAGCAAGTCTTAAGAAACCAGCAGAATACCAGTGGATTACTCCACAAGTATTGCAGAGTTCCACTTAAATACAGTACCCTAAAAATGTCCTTTCAAATCAGAAGACATCAGAGGAGACATTTCAAAATAGGCCAAAAAGGACCATAGTGAAATCTGAAATGTGTTTTTCTCATGGTATTTATCTTTGAATGAAAAAACTTTATTTCTTTCTGACTTTTTGTCAAAGTGCTGCTTTGTATAATGTTGGAAAATTGTAATGAAGCTCTTGGCGCTTTTTACATTTAGGTAACAGAGCATATCTAAGACAATGTAGGTGTAACAAGAACTCACAATTTTATTTTGTCACATCAAATTTACTCTTACCATTGGACCAGGCAGTCCAGGAGGTCCTTGCTCTCCCTTCTCCCCCTGCTCTCCCTTTTAAGAAATATATGCAAAGTTGAATATCATAAATGGTTCTTATAACAGCCTTTTTTAGTTCTGTTTTTTTAAATTAAATATAAGTTTTGATTAAATGTCAAAATGTCTTTTTTAAATGTATTGATTTGAATAATACCAACAACATGTCCAAGTCACATTTTACACCAAAATCAAAAGACAAAAAAAAAATATATATATAACAAATTGTATTTATACAATAAATATTAACAGACTACATATATAATAAAATAGTAACATTATATACATAAATTAAGCCAATAATAATAGTAATAATAATAATAATAATATAAACAAAATATTAATTTTTATATGTTTTTTATTATTATTTTAGGGTTCTTAACATACTTGTTCTTTAAAGGTTCCATTAGATTCTCCCACCAAGTACTCTTTTTTTTATATTTTTATTTGTACCTGTTTTCCTGGCAATCCAACGTTACCGATGTTTGGTCGTGATACACCCTAAAAAATAGAATAATAATAATAAAATAAAGACACAATTTAAAACAAAAGGAAACTTGTATTTATTTATTTTATTTTATTTATTTATTTATTTTTTGGTACTAATTTATTTAACTTTTCAATAAATAAAGCTTGATCTGTCTAGTTTGAATACACAATGAATTATACAATTCCATGCAATGCCTATGTGCACTTAAAGACAATTGCCAGCCCATTCTCTATTCTTCTGTGTGTGCCCTCTTTATATCAGGCCTGCTACATGCTTGTGTCATTCACTGACCATTTTTATAAAGGGTACCATTGAGCCATCTAGAAAACGAAGTGGCAGGTTATGCATGGTATGCCTGGCACAGGGGTTGGAAAAAGGCTCCTGTTATTTTAAGTCTTACCATGGGTCCTGGTGGGCCTGGTTTCCCTGGCAACCCTTGTTCTCCCTGGTCACCCTGGAAAGATAAAATAGACTGAATATGCCTTACATTAGTGAAAAAGAAAGGCTTGTAGTCTGCTAACTGAATTACAACCAAAAACTGTTAATTAGAATGTAAGACCCAGAACTTCAAACTCTGCCAATGTAAGGAGACACGTTTTTCTTGCCAAATGTTTTGTTTCATCTATATTTGAAAATTACCTTCAAAAAGCATCTGTTCTGTTTCCAAAAATGATCACTTTGTGAGGAAGGGAGTGAATTGAAGTTGTCATTTCAGTTACTGTATGGATAATTATTAAATTAGGGGCAGTTTAGTCTATATACTTGCAATCTTCAAAAAATGTTCCATCTATGTTAAATAATTTATCACATATCTGGGAATAAAGGTCTGATCAAGACATTGATCAACCTCCAAGTGGATGTTGCTATAATGTGATTGGTTAAACTTTTTATATTGTTTGCGATGGTAATGATGTGTGGTGGAATGGACATTTTTTCAGTTTTTGGAGAAAAAGCTGGATAAGCCTTGAACATTCAAATAAAAAGAGTCTATTACCTATGGATTTATAAAAATAAGAAAGAAAATGTATGTCTCTGAATTCCTTATTTTGAAACACTAAAAGTAATGACATTTTTGATATTCAAACTCCCATTCTGCCACCCTGGGATATAAATACTCCCTATTTTTCATTTCCCTGAAAACCAAATATAAACTTAAAAAAAAACTCAATTGCTAAAGTCGGGACCACATTAAGGTGATAAGAACAAAGTGATAATTTCTTTAAAAAAGTCCAAAGAACATTTTTTAAATATAATATAGCCTTCAGAAGACCGAAAGTTAAAATGTCTGGGTGGGAGACAAGCCTAAAATCATCCAAGGTGACAAAGTATCCTAACTGAAGAACCACACTTATCTTGATTCACTTGATTGACTCACTTTCCAACCCTTTAGTCCTGGATCCCCTTTAAGCCCTGGTAGACCTGCATCACCCTAAGAGACAATAAGTCAAATTTAAAGAAAGCAGAGTTCTCCCTTAGTGAAATAACACTACATGATTTGGGATAGTCTGTCACACCGTAAGAGTACCTCACCTTGTCTCCAGGTAGGCCTGGATCACCAGGCTCTCCTCTAATACCTTGGGGTCCCTTTATTGAGAAAATGTAGACATTTTAGAAGCGTTGTTTACACAAATTGGCCAAGGTCTGAAACATACTCTAAGCAAGTATGTAAATGCAAATGTTTCTTTAGCTATGCAAGCTGAAGTAAGTGTGCACTGCATTATCAGGCGTTGCCATCAGGGGCACTATAAGGGTGTTGGTGTAAACTTTCTTCTTCTATGGTTACCTTTCTCTTTTAGGCTAAATACGGGAAGTATAGGGGTGTGTTCCACTCAGAAGTGATCATCCCTATGCCCTATTCCATTTGAGGATTTTACCATCCATTGTAAGAGCTATGGGGGGCTAAAATGTGTGGGGCTCAAAAATAAGGGTCATTCAGAACTTACTTTTAAGTATTTTTAATTGGAAATTCAGTTTGAAATGATCTTACAGCATGACTATCTTGATTGTTCTCCATTCAAAGTGCATGTTTTATCCTGTTTGGAACACAGGGTAGGTTGCTGCAAAACAATAATGTGAGTTTCGCAATCTGTGGGTGTTTCCAAACTAGGATGGGCATTTCTCAACTATACACTGAAAGTAAGGAATCTCAATGTAGGCAAATCCTTTAAACCTGTTGAAAAATGCCAATCACGGTTTGAAAACCCCACTCATTGACTGGGAAACGCCAATGTTTGTTCTGCAGAGAGACAAGTCTCCGATACGATTATGGCGGAACAGAGAGGTGAATATTGCTGAATATTGCTAACACAACGGTTTATACACATACTGGCACATGAGTACTTAAGTTTGTTCTTGGCCCAAGAACACATGTTAGGTATGTTCAACGGCATTGCAAACTTTCAATGCATTGGCCAAGATTCTCATTTGCATTTGCGTACGTTTCTGTTTCTAGCCTAATGCATATTTGTGCTTGTTTCTGCTGAAATGTATATTCTGGTTAAAATTTCAAAGACAACCAACCATTTTAACAATTTCTGACCAGACTAGTATCACATTTTGCTTATTGACAATAGACATCTCTTCAAATAAAGGGGTTTACTCACAGGCTTACCATCTGGGCCCGGTGGTCCTTCAATTCCTTTTTCACCACGGAAACCCTGTTGAGAAACCATCAGCTATCAGAATTTGGTTGTAAATTATCTTTCTTTAAATGGCTCTGTTTGTTATTATCAAGACTCTAGCAATGGAGAACTTAACTGACCCTTGGTCCTGGGGGTCCTGGTGGTCCAGGTGGTCCTGGAGCAACTTCATTGCAGTCGCACTCCTCCTCAGTGTCATTAGAGGGCTCACGGTCCAGAGGGCACTGGAGAGGCAAGCAAAAATGATTGTCATGTAACCCTATCAATCTTTCTGATGTGCCAGCTGATTTATGAGAATAATAATCTCAACCAAACTTACCCTTTCATCATCCTGTAAAACAACAAATAGAACAGTTAGTTTGCCCAAAAATAAAAACAGAACTCTATATGCAGAGTAGTAGATACAGGTCCAGTAATTTTTCAGCTTGCACTGGGATGAAAATCAAAAGGCAATAGAGTGCCACAGTGACTGCTCATGTTTTAATGGCTTTTGGTTCTAGAAGTTTTTCAACAAATACAGTGGAATGAAAATGTTTTAAACCCTTTGGAATGACCTGCATATATGTATACATTTGTCTGAAAAAACACAATCTGTTTTAATTAATAACACACAAATTATTGTATTGTTCTTGTACATATTTAATACAACATTCAAACATTTACAGTGTAGGTTGGAAAACATGTGTGAACCCCTAGGATAATGACATCAACAAAAGCTCATTAGAGTCAGGGGTTCTCTATCTGTCACTCACTCGAAGTTGTGTCGATGATGTGACACTAGGGTCACTCTTGGAAGCCTGAGACACCTCTGATCTTTGATAAAAGGCCAATGGGAATTAGCGAGTGGTATTTGCATGCCCCTCACCCAAACATACGGGTATAAAGAAGCTGGCTTGCGAACTGCTCATTCAGATTTTCTTTTCGGAGCCGAACGGTCGCTTTTCATTGAGCTGAAATACCACGGCTTCCATTCACCTCTGCTGGATTCACCGTCTGCTCGTCGATAAGGGAGTCCTCCTGTGGCAGCTGCACCTTCGCTGCAGCCCGCCCCCATGGCCCCGCCCTGGCGTCGAGTCCCCTGCAGGAAGCAGATACCACTCGTCTCAAAGCCAGCCACCATGAAGGCTTCGAAGCGCCCCTGAGACAGGCGACCTAGGGACCAGGAGACCTGCTGCTCTGGAGCTGGTGAACAGACCACTCCATCTCCTGGTGGAGGGCCCAAACCCCTTCAATGTGGCGCCTCATGCTCCGCCCCGCCGCGAGGCCCCACCCGCCAGTACATCCGAGGAGATTGTCTCCTTGGTCCCCCTCGCCCGGAGCTTGGACGCGTGGCTTGTGCTCTCCAACCCTTCGCAATGGCAGACCCGGGCCATCCGACTCGGCTATGCGATTCAGTTCGCCAGGCGTCCGCCCAGGTTCAGTGGCGTCCACTTCACCTTGATGAAGGCAGAGAACGCCGCTACCTTGCACGTGGAAATTTCCCACTGAAGGGTGTGATAGAGCCTGCCCCTCCGTTCGAGAAAAAGAAAGGATTTTACAGATCCTACTTCATTGTTCCAAAGAAAGGCGGTGGGTTGCAGCCAATCTTGACACTGAGAGTACTGAACTGGGCTCTACAGACTCCTGTTCAAGATGCAGATGCAAAAATGCACACTAGCGAGCGTACGACAATAAGATTGGTTTGCGGTGGTTGACCTGAAGGATGCGTACTTCTACATCTCAATTCCACCTAGACACAGACCCTTCCTACCATTTGCACTCAAGGGTCGGGCGTACCAGTAGAAGGTCCTACCATTTGACCTGTCCCTGTTTCCTCGCGTCTTCAGGAATGTCACAGAGGCAGCTCTTGCTCCGTTAAGGGAAGTGGGCTTTTGCATCCTCAACTATCTCGATGACTGACTAATCCTAGCTCACTCTCGGAATGTGTTGTGTGCGCACAGGGACCTGATGCTCACGCACCTCAACCGGCTAGGGCTTCGGGTCAACGAGGAAAAGAGCAAGCTCCTCCCGGTTCAGAGCATCTCTTTCCTCGGCTTGGAGTTGGAATCAGTCTTGATGATGGCATGCCTTATGAACAGTGCCACACAGTAGTCTGCATGTCTTTCACCGCCATTTCACGTAACAGTTCATCTAGTTGTGGCATTTTTGTAGGGGACCCCTAGTGTCACTTCATCGACACAACTTCGAGTGAGTGACAGATAGGGAACATCCTGGTTACTTCTGTAACTTCCGTTCCCTGATGGAGGGAACGAGATGTTGTGTCCCTTCTGCCACAACTCTGCACTACCCGCTGAAATGGCCGGGACCTTCTCTCTCAGCTCCAAACATGAATCAAAGATTTTTTGTTAAAGATCAGAGGTGTCTCGGGCTCATTAACATAATTTAATCGACACAACATCTCGTACCCTCCATCAGGGAACGGAGGTTACGGAAGAAACCAGGACGTTGGCAAACCTGGCATCCAGTTAATGAAATAATTTTGGAGGTGTTGGTTTGACCTATTTGACTTACAAAGAGCGCTTCACTGTGTAAAGCAATTTGAGTGTGGTGTCAGAAAAGTACTGTATGTAATATTCATTCATTCATTCATGCCTCAAAAAAGTGATCTCAGAAGACATACGATCAAGAATTGTTGCTTTGCATAAAGCTGGATAGGGTCTCAGAGAGGTTAGATTCTCATCTGTCCACATTTAGACAAATTGTCTATTAATTGAGATGATTTAGTACTGTGGATACTCACCCTAGAAGTGGCTGTCCAGCCAAGATGACATGAAGGGCATACCAGAGAATGCTCAATGTGGTAAAAAAAAGAACCTTAGAGTGACAGCTAAAGACTTGAATGAATATTTTTAACTGGTTAGCATCTCTGTTCATGTGTCTACTATACAGAAAAAAAATTGAACAGTCTGCATACTTCTTTCTTGCCATTGTAGAAATAAGCTAAAGTGGAGCTTCAGTGATATTACTGACGAGGGAATGAACTACTCATGCCATGAAGCATTGTGAAGCATATACCACTGGGTACAACCTCTGAGCTTATTGTAGTTCTGTCTTGAAAGATTTATACATTATAGCTAAAAATCGATATCCTTATGGAGAAAATGTATGTGATTTTTTACTTCCGGATCCTGACTGTTGTGCTCTATCATCAGTTGACATATTCGTCTATATAGATGTACAAAATGAGCAGTATATCTGGGCAATTTGAGATGTCTCAACGCACAGCCAATCATATCACTGCAATGCTGCAATACTGTCACTTACCACAGAGTAGATTTCACATGCTGTCTCTCTCTCATTTTGGTGAGGGTCACAATAAAGTCGCAATTTCTGGATTTCTGCCTGCATGAAAAAAATTAATTTAGGCTTTTCTAAAAATAGTAGTGTTGGGTTTGAGTCCACCTTAGTCAAGTCAGAGTCAAGTCCAAGTCCAAAAGGTGCAGAGTCGGACTCAAGTCTGAGTGAGTCTGAATGAATCTGTTCATGAATCTGAATTAAAATGTTAACCATAAACTCAACATCATTATGTTATGCTTTTTTTAACCTTCACAACTAAGAAAAAGTATTTGTCAATATAAATACAGCAAAAACACCTCTGCTGCATTTCATATTCACATGTTATGATTAGCATCCTGCTGAAAAAAGTGTGAAAGCATATGCTTTAGACAAAATTATCCTTCAACACACTTCTTATTGTGTTCTGTTTACTTTTTCAATTATTTGTTGATTTCCCCCTCCACTCAAACATAGACTAAAGAAAGTAAAAGCTGTGTTAGTCATTAAAACCAGTTATTATTATTTTGAATTTTAATTTAGTTTTTTTTTTTCAGTTTGTCCATTCAATTTAAAATTATGGGTGAGATATATTTAATGTAATTAATTAAATACATTTAATGTGTTTAATATATTTAATAAATTGTAATATTAAAACATTTAATTATGCCCATAAAATAAAACTGAAAATAAAAACAGAAAAGATCAGATACCATTTGAAATGTATTTTTATTCTACTACACTTCACACTTTTCAGTCCTCCTGCTGTGTCTTGGTATAGTCTACTTCCCTAAAGTTAAGATAAAACATTTTATGACAAACTCTTCTTGAGTTGATGTTTTGTTCTTTTCACATTTAGTATGGATAATAAGTGAATAGAGACTTCTCCCCTCACTTGTGATCTTCATTGTATTTTCAGACTTTTTTGCCATTGAAATGCATTCGCCAGCTTTACAGTAACACACAGAGATTGCACTACAAATATGTGATGGACTGAGTTGTACAATTTCCATCATGGTCTGTTTCATTTTCAGTTAGGAATGGCTTTGCGTAGTAACATGAGTCTGATAAAGCATTTGTTCTATTTAATAATTTGCAGAGTTGGGGAAAGTACTTTCAAAAGTGTACTTACTTTATTGATGTTTCTGGATGAGAGTGGCAGAGCATGTGTGGCGATCCCTTTCACACAAACACATACAGCACATGCACAGGCGAGAGCGAGAGAGTACTTTGAAAGATTGCACGCTGCTGCTCTCAGCCAGAATAATCACACATAAGGACATTTACATGTGAAAACTGATGCGCAGTATCAAATACACAATGTATTATAGTACTAACTGTAGCGAGCACATCAATATGAAGACAAAGCCAAATCCATGAGATTTAGAGGCAATTTTGAAATCCCAGCCGGATGCCTTTTTCAGGTCTGAAAAAGATGACATGTGGGAAAAAGAAGACGTATGGTCACCCTATTTATGTTATTTTTTTTGCTTGTATGTTTGTCATTGCATCACAAATGCCATGGTCCGAAAGGCTCAAGTCCGAGTCAAGTCCAAGTAAAAATGCATCCGAGTCCATGACAAGTCCAAGTCTAGTAAAATTGGACTTGTGAGTCCGAGTCGAACACGAGAACCCCAATTCTAAAACATAGCAAACATACAGGAGATACTGAACTATTATGTCAATCACCATTTTGTTATGTTAGTTTCTTTAGATAATAGCACGCATCTAGAAGCCATCTGGGTTGTATCATAAAAATAGTCACAAAAATGATCATGGTCATCCATACTTTAGTTTACTTTGGCTTGCAGTTCTGGTCAAATATACCATACAGCTACTAGAAGCTACTTACAACATGTGTAGCGTCAGAGCCAAAACTTTTGGAAATCTGAGTCTTGCCGTTGATGTAGATGGGCACAACAGTATCCAGAGCCTCATCTTGGATCTGCTGGTCATCCAGGAAAAAGGTGACATGTTTGGGCTTAACCAGAACCTTCAATTGGTGCCAACTTCCATCAAAGAGGACCTGTAAAAGAAATTGGAAGGAAATCCCAGAAATAAAAAAGTGGTCGATAGTACAGTGAAGAATGAATTGATGTTTGTTCTAATTTGAGCAATTATAAAGATAACTATAAAATGAAGAGTTCCTGTCCTGGATGCTGATTGGTCAAAACAGTGTGTCTTTTAATGTTTGTGGACTTGCCCCATATACAGTACTTCCATTGTAAGGACCATTGTAAATAAATGAGGTATGAGTTGAAAATATTTTTCAGCGACAAATGCTGTTGATTGAACTTGTATTGAACCCAGAATATTCCTTTCATTATTTGTTCGATACAATGCATAAATAAATTAATTTGCCATTGTTCTTTGTATATTGGTTTTGGTTTGGTTTCTACAGTATTCATTTCAGACTTAAATTTGTGACAAGTCCTAATAATGATCGACAAGGAAGACATAGCAGGTTCCCAGGTACACTTGAAGGTAAAAGTATTCACAACATATCATGGCCTCTCATGGCTCATAGACTAGAATAAACAAGACTAGACTACAGATATGCACTGTAAGAGAATCAAGTTCTGAATTGTTTATGGAAGTATTTTAATTTGGGATATAAATGGAGAGCGAGACAATTTTCCAAAACAAGTTTTCAACGTGATTGAAGGGCTATGATGGAAGAAATTACTTTCTAAAACTCCAGGCAAGACCACATAATTCAAGAGGCATGCTACAAAACCACTTGATTTTGGCATGAAGAATAAAAGAAGACAAAGAGCAGGTACACAATGATAATTGCTGGAACTCTGAGAAGATACAAATATCTCTAAGAATTTTAGTAATTTAAAATAAACAAGAAACAAAATCCCACAATTTAATGAATTCGTATGAATTCATTAAATTGTTTATTCACAAGCAACAGCAGTGTAAGGTATTTTGTTTCTTGTTTACTTATCTCAGTTGTTTTTTCTAAGCACCTGCTGATAATTTATCAGGTGTGCGGTGGTGTTTTCTTCATTTTTGGTAATTTAAAAATAGAAGTGAAGAGCTTTAGTGGAAAAGTTGTCAATGGTTTGCACAGGTAATTGCAGCTTAATTGCAGCTCATTAAGCAGCTTATTTCTACATTCTGTACTCCAAAACTGGTGTGTTGTTTAAAAAGGAAATGCCTCTTTAAGGAGATATGTTACATTGGTGTTATGTGAAAATCTGAGGATGATTAATGGCAAAATGCTTTCACAAACTTTATTTTAACTTTTTTTAAAGGAAATATAACTACACTAAAGTGCCACTGAAGTTGTACACTTGTAGTTGTAGGGGAGAGGGTGGCTAGGTGTCACATGGATACATTTAAGCAACTGTCAACTACATAATAAAGATAGATTTTAACCAAAAGGTTAAACTGTGCCATCAGAACAAGGGTATTTTCATGCCACTTTAGGGCAAGGTCATATATGCTTTTTTTTAAATGCTAATAATATTAATAATTATCATATTTGTTGGTCAAAACAATGGTTTGAGATATATGCATATATATATATTGTACATTATTTTACCATGTACGCTGTTTCAGTAATTGTTCTGTTTTTATAATTGCTGTGGTGTTTACATATTGCTGAAACGCCTATAATAGGCTGTTTAATGGCAGGTTCCATTGTGACCTATATAGTGTGACGAGATGCTCCGCTATACGGGGATGTTTATGTTGTTGCAAAATGACACAAAAAGTATTTTTCCTAACAATAACAGTGCAAATGTTCAATAGCTTTTATTAATATATACTTGAAAATAAATAAATAAAATGAAAATATAAATATACCTACCCAGAGAAATATGCACTGGAGTAAAACATTTGACAACTAGCCACAGTCTCCCCAATAATAACAAAAAATATTTTGATTCAAATAATTTGCTGGTAGTTTTTTGGACACTAACCTCAATGCCTTGTGCATCAAAAGTAATGATCTGTTTCTCATTAACCATGTTGGTGGTTGTGAAGCTGACAGACTTGTACTGTCCACTTAATGTGACAGCTGCCTGAACCTGTCCATCTTTAGACAGCACTCTCCACAAGTCAAACCTTTCCCTGCTTGTAGGACCTTTCAACCTCAGAGTCGACACAAACACATAAGAGGGAGGAAGGCCTTCTGGAAAAATGTCCCTTAAAAAAAAAAATATGTATTATTATTACTAATGACTGTGTGTGTGTGTGTGTATGTATATATATATATATATATACAGTCATTAATCAGATAAATATATATTGAATAAAAACACACTAAAAACCATTAACTTAAAATACAATCAACCTGACAATGAAAAAGCTAAAAAAAAGTGACGATTTTCTACTGACTGCCAAATGTCCAATAATTACATATTAAATCACTATGCCTTTAAAGTCTTTATAATTAACAAATAATTGTTACCATTAAAACCAACCTTGTGTTTTCAGTAATGTCAATGCTCTTGTCAAGCAGATAGGCTGCTTCTGACACTAATGAGCCTTGTATCTTCTTAGCCTTCTGATGAATTTTCATCCCCAACATCAGCTCAAAGCCTTTTTCATCACGCGAGGCCACAGGAATACGTGTGGGACATACTGATTCTGTGGGAGGACCAAAAATTTAATTTAAAGCCGAATTGTGTAATCTCTGTGCCACTAGCATCACCAAATGGAATAATGAAATAATGATTGCTTTCAAACAGGATTCTTGGACAAACCACCTCACTTGGTTGAGCCAGTGTTGCTATTTTAGGCTGGTCAGGATGCTTAAACAAACAGAATCACATGGTTTAAGGCCCTAATGCACTCACAGTGAAGTTCTTCGCTCAGAGCTAGAAAGGAGATTGAAACAGCTTAGCAGTGGTTTTCTGTTTGCAAACAACTGTCCACCACCCATGCTGCTGGGGCTATTGTTTAAAAGACCATTTAAATATAAGAGGCTCCCTGTACTCACAACAGACTACATGTAAAACATTAACCAATGTGACATTAAAATGTGTTATCAGTTAGTACGTGCCTCTTTCAATTAACAGAATCGACATGAGATCAGTAAAAGAAGCTGTTTAACCACTCAGTGATTAAAGAAAGTAATGTACAGTCTGTAGTAGATAATGGTTGTTTTTCAATGCAGAAAACTCATAGAATGGACTTGCGTCTCCCTCTATGAAAACCAGTCTTGTCAAGCCACCTTGGAAGAATTATATTAGATTGTATCTTGTGAAAAGAATCCATGAAGAAGGTTTTTTTTTATCTATATTTGTTTGAAGTTTTAACCAGAAAAAGATGTTGGCATCAAAGAAGGTGGAGCACCAGGTCACACCTACCTATCACATGAACCAATGACAGTAAAAGGTGTTTAATTGCCAGCACAAAGTTTTCCCAAAAGTTAGCACTGGCAAGCTGTTTTGAACCACTGATTTTGGTTGAAAGACGTCACACCCATTCTCTCCTTGATTTTGAAGTATATTGGCACCTTTAAATGTTTTGGGAAATCAACCTACAATAGCTCTCTTATAGTTGTCTCTGCATATTAAACTGGAATGGGAGAAAGTAATATAACATTAAAAAAATACACTTTAACTTTATCAGAATGGTCATTTTCAACCATACAGCATCATTTTGCAGAATGAGCTACTGGAAATTTTGTCGATCACTTCTATTTATGCAGCATAACCCCAGGTAATCCTGCACACTGTGAACTCTTAGTGGTCTAAAATCCCCCAAAAATAATTTCATTACTTGTTTCCTGAATTTTGCATCTCTGACAAATAATTTAATACATTTGTATCCACATTTTGTAATATAAACTGTACACCTGCATTGCTGACATATTAACATAAAATGGCTGGTACAAGGCATTTAACATCTGGTTCTGTTACCACCACCCTAGTGCTCCTCCCTACAATGGTTTCATGTTGCTGGTTTGGCGCATGAGCTCTGTGGTTTTCCTTCTCACTGGCTATGAATGGAGTGTGGTAATTTGATGGGTTCCCTCTTCTTTAACAGGGAGCCCAGGAGAGGGATGGTGATGCCAAAAAAAATGGTTTAATGTGGTTATTGTTTATGGGGTAGCTCACACGAATGCACAACTTACCCTCGCACAGCTTCTGCTCCATGGAGTCACGGATGCGGTCGATGTTGGTGTAGTCCTCTGCGTAAAGCAGGTAATCACCGGCAGGCTTGTTGGCGATGGTCACCAGTTCTGATGTGGTGATCTCCGTACCTACTCCCACTGCAAAGACTTTAATTCCTTGCGCCCGGGCCTCCACGCTAGCATCCACCACATCGTCCTGTGACTTTCCATCTGTCACCACCACAGCAATTCGGTTCTTTACCTCACTACGTGGTGAAGATGCAAAGACATGGTCCACAGCAAACTTGATGGCACGGCCAGTCTGCGTGTTGCCACCTAGATAGTTGATACCTTCGATGGCTTCAATGAGATCTTGAGTAGTCTTGTGGAGACCAAGTGGGATCTCCAACCTGGGGGTATCACTGTACTGTACTACGCCCACTTGCGAGTAGTGTGAGCTCACATCAAAGCCACCGGTGACATTGACAAGCCAGCGCTTGGCTGTTTCAAAGTCCTCATCTCCAACACTCCAAGAGCCATCAATGATGTAGACCAGGTCATTAACCGCTGTACTGCAGCCTGCACAGTGGGGTAGAGAAGCCAAAACTGGTACCAAATACTGTATAGAGAGTGATATACCTGTATATCAATTGTATTAAGAGCCCTGAACTATTTCTTTTACATTAATGCTCTGTTCCAAAACCTGGTGAGCTGCCTTGCTCTCCACCACCTGTACACTGGTATTTTGGATGTGTGGTTGCACAATGATGCAGGCACACCAACACAGAGCTGTAAATGCAAACAACGCCATAGGTTTAATGCAGAATTATATGTGGCTTTTAGGCAGCATCCTAACTGAAAATTAAACCACATAAGTGACTGATTTGGAATGCTCTATATAAGTAGCAACTCCATGCATCATATAAGTGCTCCTTATAAGAATGCTAAGTGTACAGGAGACTTGACTCACAACTGATTTCAATAGAATTTTGTGTTAGCATGTTGCTAAGCTAACAACGTGATACTCAAATTAGCATAATAATATAAAGCACACACAAATATTACTTATAAATACTTTTTGGTATCGAATCCAATTGGAATGGGTTGATTTCTTTGCAAAGCATATCACAATGCATTATTGGATTGCTTTCTTCATGAAGAGTACATGGGATGCTACCTCAGAATTTGGCCAAAAAAAGGTATATTCGAAAGCAGCTGCCTACCTTTTGGAACTGCTTTCACATTGGGAGACTGCCTAAGATTCCTTAAAATGCTGCCAACGTAGGCAACTCACAAGGCTTTGGAGCTAAGTGTGACTTTATGCTATATTTGTTGCTGGTTGATGACAACAAAACAGAAACACAACAGCAAAGTACTAGTCAAATATTAGAAACTGCCAATACCTGCTCGAATATCATCTTCCTCTCCTGCTTGTGAATATACCAGGAAGAACAATGCTGGCATGGACCTCGAAATCCACAACATTCTGAATAATGTTCAAGTCCTTTGCATAAAGTACCAATCTTCAGAGCCCTGGTAAATTAATAAGATTAAAATATGTGTTGTGGATGCAAAGTAACATTGCAGTCTATAATTATTGTAAATGTATGCTTATATAATTACAATAAGATGGCTGATTCATTTGATTATACTTCTGATGTGGCACAATCACTTAAGCTAATCAGATCAAGAGCACGCATTTGCACACAGTTGTCCACAGGGGTGTTAAGATAGCTCCACAGAAACAATCAAGCAATTACTTCAGAGATTAAATCTACTGTGGAAAGAGTATGGTAATGAAAAGGCCTATTGCATGGTATCATTACTGTATAGAGATAACAGAACACAAGTGAGGCTTATACCCATGTTTCTTAAACAAACCTAGCTACTGTTCTGGTAACAATTTGAACAGGCCAACCCTAAGTACTTTGGTGCATCGTCCACCACATTTTTTTTCTTATAGAAATAAATGTTATGACAAATCATGCAGATTTTTTTCCAAAGAAAAAAAAAAGTAATAATAGTTTTAATAATAAAAAATCTTGTTCTCTTTGCACTTGCTCATTCACATTGCTGACGTCTTTTGCTTATTTTAACTCAACCCAACCCATACTTTTACATTCCTGCATGCTTAAGTTTATATGTCAACCAAATGCACCCTAAATAATATGCATAAAAATTATATAAATAAACAACATGTGTCGGATATTTTTCTAAAGTTTCATTGGCAGAACAACAGACCCTCTTTAACTTTGCCGACTACGACAATTGTCCCTTTAATTCAACCTTATAAAAGTCTTCTTGGTAAGAGAGCCTCTTTGCTTGGTACCATACAAAATGTGGTCTTATTTTCTAGCTTTGCTTTAGTGATGTCTATGCACTTTTATGTTGCATAAAAATGCTGCCCAACAGACCACAGGCTGCAGTCAAGGCAAATAAAAATGTAAGCAAAAAAAAGCTGGTGCTCACAACATAGCTATAAACAAGCCATGTTGCCATTTACTAGTAGGCGTATTCTGTTATACGATACAGCAGTGCACATGTTCTACTATGGGGTGTGTGTGTGTGTGTGTGTGTGTGTGTGTGTGTGTGCCTAAAAATGCCAATCACATTTAATGTTTTAGCTTTGTCTAATAATGCACAGAGGTTCTAGCATCACATAAACATGTCACACTTTCTGTTCACTGCATAGGTAAAAGTATGTGTACACCCCCTTCTAATTAACAGATTTGGATATTTCAGCTACACCTTTTACCAACAAGTGTATTAAATTAAATATACAGCCATACAATCTCCTTAAACAGATTGTACAAATAGCTCAGTGACTACCAATACACTCATAGGATTCCACCAGTAAACTTTTCACAGTCTGGTGTGGGAGAATTCAATTGGCCTTCTCAATGCCCAAAACTGAGCCCACTTGAACACCTTTGGGATGAATTGGAGCACTAACTATAACCCATGCTCCATTCCTCACATCAGTGCTTGACCCCACAATACTCTTTTGTCTGCTCCAACGTCAAGCAGAAAACCATCCCAGATGAGTAGAAGCTGTACAAAGGGAGGACCATATTATTGCCAATAGTTTTGTTAAATGTTCAACAAGCACATATGGGTTTAGTGTCCGGGTGTCTATATACTTGTGTCAGTGTAGTGTAGAAACAGAGCAATATTAATGTTGTTTTTTTTTTACTATCAATTTCCACTTTCACATTCTTCTTCTTTTGTTTTTGGCAATTGTGCATATCACCACCTATAAGGCAGGGAGGAAAATGTATTTAAAAAAAAGACTTAAATATAACCCACACATCACATCGCTTCTGAAGATTTGAATTTAACAGCTGAAATCTTATGGATTGCTTTTATGCTGCCTTTATGTGCTTTTTGGTACCCATTCACTTGCATCATGAGGGTCAACAGACCTGAAATATTGTTCTAATAATCTTTGTTTGTGTTCTGCAGAAGAAATAAATTCATTCACATCTGGGATGGCAGGAGGGTAATTAAATTATGAGAGAATTAAAATTTTTGGGTGAACTGTTCCTTTAATTGCATAGACAGATAGAAAAGTAGTAGGAATGTTAATGTCAAACAGCCTTCCTTAAATCCTTTCAGAAAACAAATGTTGTACTATTGCATTAAATGTCCACTTTATACAGGTTATTCTGAGGTAAAGCAAGCTTGACTAAGGTCTTGGCATTGTCCATGGCAAACAGAACATAAGGAATCTGTCTTGTTCACACATCTATAACCTGTGGAGAAGCGCTGTCCCATAAAACCATAATGAAATGGTAGAGGTATTGATGACATTTCTTGCAAGGGGCATTGAGGACATTTGTGAAGCCTGGGAACTCTTTGTTTGACTGTGGCTCAATAGCAATAACCATTATGACACAATGTGGTACTTGACAAACAGAACATGAGACAATTAAAGAAACTTAACAAGTAGGTGAGGAATGCTAATGCTAACTCTAGAAAAAGTGTTTTTGTGGCAAGGTTTTATAGGAAGTTTGAATTGAAAGGAAACCAGCAGAAATCCAGATTCCAAAGTTGAGGTCTTCTACTTGAGATCAGTAGAACAAGATCACTCAGTGCCAAGGTCCTCAATGGTTCAAGTCAAGCATCTCAAAAATATTTACAGTGCTGTTTCAAAGCTGGTAAGCCAACCATCTCTTGCAAATTGCCCATTCCTTACACCAAGTTCCCATGTTCATGAGTTCCTACTATTAAACTGGCATAAAGGTTTGGGGGGGAAAGTGTTGTTTTAAAGACAACCCCCTCTCAAAAACAACAAAAAATAATCAGTTATCTCTGATGCAGTGCAGTCTATCAATTTAATTACCATATTTTTGGCAAAAAAACATTTTAAAAAAATGCTGGATGTGCATTTAAATAAGGAAGAAATCTAATTCCCACCAACTGACATCAGTGGGCTCAACTACATTAGCAATGGTGATTGCATAAGAAGGACTTGTTTTAATGTATCACATTCTGTGGTTCCAGCCTCTCTTGTGCCCACTGATGAATCCCTTCATCAGTAAAGTGCTTGTGATTGTGCCACAGATTGGGAAATCCTAGTGTTTGCCTCTACCAGATGTGCTGTGGTTTAACAGATCCTTTTGTATTGTTTGGTGCGTATAAGGCAATTTGAACAAGATTGCTTTAATAAGAGAGATGCATCATCTCTTTGACAAGGGGCCTATGTTAGCATTTTCTCTATAGTCTAGGTTCCAGATTCACTTGACTTTTTGTCCTGTATTTACTGTGATGGTAGTACTTAAACATAGTATTTATGATTAGTAGAGTGTTTTTCTGCAGCCTGAGGTACCCATTAGAAGATTAAGTTAAGACTTTTTTGTCACAGTTTAGATCTACCTATCTATCTATTCATATTAATCTTTGCATATTTATGTTCTATGTGACTGAGCCATTATTGACCAAGCTAAGAGTGCATGTTCTCCTCTGCTGAGCATGGCCAGTGGAACTTTCTAGTAGGCAATAAACAAACCGGTTGACTACAAACTCACTCACCCAAGGGATTACCACAGATGTATGTACTCGGATGCAAAGCTTTACGGGTATTCTTGGCTGGCATCTAAAGACAACATCTGGATAGATGATTCTCACAAGGTCCTTTCAAAAGAGAGCCCTTCCAATTACACAGCCACTTAGAAGCTTCTTAAAGTTGGGAATTCAACCTGAACAGTGTAAAAACATAGAAGGGAGGCCACACAAGTATGTCGGTAATACTTGAGCTTTCATTAAATACAGTATGTTCTCCATTTAGATCAGTTAAAAATAACATTGCATCGCCATTCTAAGAAGTAGAAGCTTCTTTCATTAAGTTATTTTTTAATAGAATAATGGTATTCTGAATGTGATATGTTAAAGGGATAGTTCACCAAAAATGGAAATTGTGTTATCATTTACTATCATGTTTTTTTCCAAACCCATATGCAAAATACAGCACTGACAGCATCAGTCACCATTCACTTTCACTGCATTTTTTTTTCTCCATTCAGTGAAGCTGAATGGTGTGCTAAAAATATCCTTTGCAAGTCAGTTATAAAGATTTGGAACAACATGAGGGTGAATAATTATCTTTATTTATTTTTTATTGTTTTGCACTATCCCTTTAAGTATCTATGCATTTGACTACAATAATATAAATCTGATTATATTAAAATTGAATTTTTGCTACATTGCAGCATTCAAAAATAAACCGGTGAATGATGTAGGGTTTAGACAGAATGTTTATTTTTTTTCCTAAAACATATACAGGAACTAAAATGTGTCATGCTATGTTAAATTACATGCTCTGCATCCTTCGTAAGTACATGTTTTGTCCCTCCATAAGAGTGCTCAGTGCTCACAGAATACATTGCAATGTTCTCCTTTTCTAAGTGAAATGTTTTAGTCATTTCCAGAACTTGATCATGAAAGTACACTGAATAGCAGTAAAAAAAAAAATTTAAAAATCCCTTTCTAGTAATAGCATATCAAATTGATTGAAAGAAAATAATAATGCAAAAGACAGGAAAAGGTAGAGTGCAAAACATTATGCAAGTATGGTAAGGAACTCTACTTAAAAATGTCTTACCTGTCCCAGTGATAGATAGATAGATAGATAGATAGATAGATAGATAGATAGATAGATAGATAGATAGATAGATAGATAGATAGATAGATAGATAGATAGATAGATAGATAGATAGATAGATAGATGGTCAACTAATAATTAGTTTAATTAAGCAACTTGCAGGTAAAAATGTAAAATAGATGTACGCTCTACTAATGGAAAATTAAAAGATTGTTTCTTACCTGTTCTTTTAAAATTGCTTCCAGGAAAGTGATTCAATTGTTAATTTAACTTCATAAATTATTACATGACCCATATAAATACTTGCTGTCTCCACTGGAGGAGCCATACCACTTGTCACTTACGAGTCCTTATACAGTCAGAGCTGGTGACGTCAGATAGACACACCCATCACAAGTACTGTAACTGCTCATAATGACCAACAACTAGAAACTAGATAGATTTATTTGCTGCATATTCTTTCAGAAGTGTCTCCTTTGTTGTTGTTGTTTTGTTTTTGTATTTAAACCAGTATAATCTTTTTTTTGTATTATTATTCTAATCATGCAGTTATATTACAGAAAACAGTGAATTATAAAAATCTATTCTATACTTATCACCAAATCTATAATGTACAGCGTTAACAAATATTAAAGGTGTGTGTTTTATTCCATTGCACTATTTATGAGTTTATGCTTTAATTTCTGTCATTCTGAACACATTATACCAGTTATATGCAGTTATAATGCATTTAATAATTAATAATACAGCCTTTTCCTTCTCTTTCCTTTTCCTTTTGGGTATAACAAAAGAAAATGTGCAAATAATCATTCATATTAAACAAGCTCAAAAAAATCTGTGTGGACAAATTTATCTTCTCGGTTATCAGTGTTTACTAGTTGTAATACAGGCATAATTAGAATGGAAATTAAAAGGATATTTCACACAGAACTTACATTTCTGTCATCATTCACTCACCATATGACTTTATTTTTGTGTGGAACGCAAAATGAAATTTTTGGTAAAATGTTAAACCCAGTCACCATTCACTTGCATTGTTTGGGCAAAAGATGCATTCAATAAAAGTGAATGGTGACTGAGGCTAACATTCAGCCCAACCTCTCCTTTTGTATTCCAAGAATGAAACCAAGTCATTTTGGTTTGGAACAACTTGGAGGATGAGTAAATAATGACATAATTTTCATTTTGATGGTGAATTAAAACCCCACAGCAACAAAGATAATTGACGGCTTTAAGTAGAACATAAAAAGCCTAAGAAAAGACCACCTTAATCCAAAATTAACCCAGTTTTAATCAAATTTGCCAGTACAAATATCCATCACTGCCATTTGATTGATGATAGTAATGCCGTCTTCCTGCATATAACCCACCCAAAATGCATTAACATGGTGATTGGGCTTTCATTACTGAGGAGTTACATGATTATTCATGCATTGTTCATGAGTAGCTCAATCAAAATGATTTCAAAGAACTGACTAACTCAGTTATCTTTATCTCAAAATGACCTATAGTGGCTTTGCAACATCCAGACCTATAGAAATTCAGTGCTGTTTTAAACCAGTCTTTGTCAGGGACCACACATTTAGATAGAATAATATTATGGAGTGCCTTGTAATGTGAAGAATTAAGGCAGTTTGATGGTGCTTACTGCCACCTACTGACATGGATAATATGTGGACATATCCTTGAATAGCCAAATTGCAAATTCATGATAATGCATTTTTCAGACAACTCTCCAAATGAATATTAATACAGTGAAAATATCTTAATGGTCATATAATGGGCATTTAGCCATCACTCAGAAAGTCATTCATATTTCATTAATATTTGCTGTCTCACTGAGAGTACAAAATTATACATTATCTAAGAACTGGGAGGAGAGAGGTGAAAGTGTAGACAATTCTGAACTCAGGATGTTTATGTTTGAATGTAAATGAATGCAATTTGTAGAGTTGTGTACATTCGTCACAAAAGTTTAATAACAAAGCAAAAGTTAATTACCCCTCAATTAACATTACATTATTCTAAAGTTCATGAACATTTGCAGTGCAGATTATGTTTATATTACTTTCAAATGGCTTTGGGCAGAGGGTACATATGTAGTATTTTCCCAATATCTATCATTAAGGGGATACTACAAGGTCCATACAAAGTTCTTTTAACCACAAATAGATTTAAAGCATGTCTTTCCAATGCGGACATCTTGGTGGAACATCTTTAGGGTGATTTTCTCATCCAAGGACTTCCCATTCTTAGCACACTTCAAATGTTTCTTTCTAAAGGCTACCTACTATGTATATAGAAATTCAAGTAAATGCCATTTTTAAATCTAGAGGAAAGACATGTGAGATTACTGGGGGGTTGATGTTACAGCAAATATTTCCTCCATTTGCTCTTTATTTTAATGCATTGCTGTCTAGAATATATAATTGAGATAAAATACAAACAATCAGATTTGTGATTTTACTTTCCAATGGAAAAACACTGGTTTGGCAGGGTGTGCTCATATAATAATAGTCATCATCAACATCTTACTGTTTTTATTACTATTATGCAACCTAAGCTCATAAGCACATTTTGAAACAGGTCCAAAATGTTGTAAAACTAATAACTATTTTTACAAATGTGATATATCATCTGTCCTAAACCTAAGCTCAAGTTACACTCTTCCCCATAATGGTAACCCACAAAACTCCAACATAACAGATTTTTTTTTTTAAATTTCAACAAAACATTAAACACTAACACTATCCTGAATATTAATTTTGCACAAAAACACATTGCATAACACATTATTTGAGCATTTACTCCCCCTATGAAGTCCCATGCAAAGCATGCTGTGAACTAGTAATCTCCTGCCCAATTTAAATGATCCAAACCAAAAATATTTAAGTTGTCCTAATTGAGTAAACCTGACAAGACACTTTTTCACTTTTGACTTGTTGCATACATGTTTTGAGTAATTTGAGTAAGGGAGTGTTCAGTAAAACTAACAAAAGTGAAAGGTATCATTATTATTAAAATTTGAGGAAAGGCTTTTATTCAACTGCGATTCTGTGGAATTAAAAACCTTGCATTTTAAGTGCTGGGCATTAAACTGAAATACACACACACACACACACACACACACACACACACACATACATACACACGGACACACACGGTATATACATCCCCCCTTGTTGCAAGAAATACTAAAAAGCATCTCCCTTGTAAAACCACCATCACCCCCTTACATCCCCTTTAGATGAATTGTGTCATACATTACTTAGAACTAATCATGCAATAAAATATAACATTTTCTACGTTTTATAAATAACGATTTGCATAATTAGATTTCGACATGTACAAGGTTGCTAGATTTCTATGGGTGAAATCCCCCAATCAGATCTTGAAACTTGTACAGTTTAGATATATTCTGCCAGGATGACACTTTAGTCATGCAATATGGCAACCATGAGCAGGCAAGCTCTCTCTCTCCACTGCGAAAAGACGCCTGTTTTCTGAAAAAACATCAGGTTTGTCGTAGTTTAGCGATAGGATGATTTGTCCTTCATAGTGCTCACACGAAACAGCCCAAAGTTCCTTTACTAGTTCAGTTATTGGAGTAGAAAAAAAATATGCCTGTGACTTTTTCATGATCATAATGGGGATTCTTCTAACCAAATTAATCATAAAATACAATAACAGAGGGTAACAGGTTCATATTATGGCCATGTGTTCTAAGGGTCAATGAAGTGATGCTCATTTTTGTCCAGATCTATTAAATTAAAAAGAAAATGCAATTCACAGAAACCATTTATATGAAAATACCCCTGCTATGATACACATATATTCAAGTCATATTGATATTGAGATCTGGGGTTTAAAGTAAAACATGGCATTAAAAAAATCTTATTAAAAGCTGAAATTCCTGAAAAAATAAATGTTGGCATGACTAATGCAGAATAATCTTTTATTGTTATTTCTTACATATGCAGTGAAACAATTAAGAGTGTTTTAAAATATGATTAAAAATGTTTATTTAAAAACGCTTTTGTCCACAAATCAAAATCATTGGGTGAAATGTCTCGGGTTACGTATGTAACCCTTGTTCCCTGAAAAAAGCGTAACGAGATGCTGCGCTGCTAAGCGCTTTGGGAACAATCGTGCATTGTGACCAGCTGTGAATATGTGTGTAACACGTCAATGTAACATTGACCGGAAATTTATAGCCTCGGTTGGTGAGATCATTGGACGCACCTGTGACCAGGCTATAAATAGAGGCGTCACCAGCGTGTTCGTCAGATACTACTTGTCTTTTCTGAAGAGCAGTCCCAGTGCAGAAAATAAGTGCAGCATCTCGTTCCGCTTTTTTCAGGGAACAAGGGTTACATACGTAACCCGAGACGTTCCCTTTACAAAAAGCTACACTATGATGCTGCGCTGCTAAGCGCTTTGGGAACGAAATACCCACGCATCCGCACTGGGGCTGTCCGGACCCCCGCGGTTGTGAGGTGTGTTCACAAGGACGCAAGACCCGGCCCCCAAAACAGACAAACAACTGCCCTGACTTATGCCACTGGCTAGTGCGGTGGACATAATTCTGAAGGGCACGGACAGGACAGAGCTGGTGAAGTCTTTCTTGCTCCGGCGTTAAAAACGGCGGGGAGCAGAAGGCTTCCAGAGTGACAGGATGTACTGTCGAAAAAGGCACCTTGGGGAGATAGTCCAGATGCGGATATAGAATAGCTTTAGCCGTACCAGGGGAAAACTCTAAACAGGCCGGCAAAACAGACAGAATCTGTAGATCCCCAATCCTCTTGAGAGAGGTAATCGCCATAAGAAAGACCATCTTTAGATTCAGAAGTCTGTCAGACACTGACTCTAGAGGTTCAAAGGGGGTCTCAACTAGACCTTCCAGGACTATTGCCAAGTCCCAGGAAGGAGTTCTAGTCCTGACAGGGGGCTTCAACCGCATGGCTCCACGAATGTAGCGAGCGAGCAGAGGATGTCTCCCTACAGGCGCCCCATCGATCAAGGCGTGGCAAGCCGAAATGGCAGCCACATAGACCCTGAGAGTGGCGGGGCATATGCCTGCTGACAGTTTTTCTTGCAGAAAATCCAGAACTGAAACAATTTGGCAGTTAACTGGATCTGCATCATGTGAACTGCACCACTTTTCAAAGACACCCCACTTATTGGCGTAAATTCTTCTAGTGGAAGGGGCCCTAGCACTAAGAATGGTCTCGATAACCTCAGGCGACAGCCCTGTGTTCCTCAGTTGGTACCCTTCAGGGGCCAAACATGAAGATTCCACAGTTCGGGACGGGGATGAAGTATCATCCCCTGTGCCTGAGACAGAAGGTCCTTCCTGATCGGAATTCCCCAAGGCAAGCCGTCGAGGAGGAGCATCAGTTCTGAGAACCAAGTCCTGTTCGGCCAATAAGGTGCTATCAGCAAGAGGCAAGACCCTTGTTGGCAAACTCTGGCTAAGACCCCCGGGAGCAGAGAAACCGGGGGAAACACATACAGGCGCATTCTGGGCCATGTATGTGCCATTGCATCCAGACCCAGGGGGGCTGGGTGACTCAGAGAGAAGTAGAGGGGACATTGCGCAGTCTCTTGAGAGGCGAAGAGGTCCACTTCTGCACTGTAAAATCTCTCCCAAATTTGTTCCACTACCTCGGGGTGGAGTTTCCACTCGCCCATCGGTAGGTTGTGTCTGGACAGAAAATCTGCTCCCACGTTTAGGCGTCCAGGGATATAGATAGCCCTGAGTGACAGGAGTTTGCCCTGGGCCCAAAGGAGAATCCGACGTGCCAGCAAATTCAGGTGGCGAGAGCGTAGACCTCCTTGGCGATTTATGTAGGAGACTGCTGATGTGTTGTCCACCCGCACAAGGGCATGGCAGCCTTCCAGATGCTGGAGGAAGTATTTCAGGGCCAGAAATACTGCCATCAACTTGAGGCAATTGATGTGCCAATCGAGTTGGTGACCCTCCCATTCTCCATGGGCTGGACGACCACTTAAGACTGCACCCCATCCCGTCAGAGAGGCGTCTGTCGTTAGCATTTTGCGACGGCATGACGCACCAAGACCGTTAGCATCTTGAACTTGAACACCCTGATCGAGCGGTTCAAGCCTCGAAGATCTAGAATGGGACGCAATCCCCCACCCTTCTTGGGAACCAGGAAGTATCTGCTGTAATAGCCTGAATTTTTCTCTGGAAGGGGAACATGTTCTATGGCCCCTTTGACCAAGAGATTTTGTAATTCTCTCCACAGTAGACATGCCGGCCCCGGTTTCACGGTAGTGGGAACCATGCCGTTTAAACGCGGAGGGTGGCGGGAAAATTGAATTTTGTAGCCCTTTTCTACTGTTTTTAGGACCCACATAGAAACACCGGGCAGAAGTTTCCACGCTGCCAGGTTCTCTGAAATGGGAACTAATTTCAGCACTTCCTGTTGAGGGGGTGTTGAGTGTTCCGTGTCCTGGACTAAGGCAGGAAGCAACGGTACACCCAACTTTTTGTCAGAAAACTCTGTCACCCGAAACACCAAGGGTGGCGGGAGTGAAGGGTTTTCTTGAGGGTATCGGGAGGGCCGAAGTGAATAAAACACGTGCCCCTTCCTGAAGGGAACAACCCCCTAAAGGTTGGGTACAAGACCATCCGGGTTTTTTCCTTTTGGAAATTATAGCCCTGAGGTCTTGCTTAGGGGGCTGCTGAGGACGACGAGCCTGTCCCCTGTCTTTGCGAGGGGGAGCACGACTCGCCACGCTCTGTTTTTGAGCTTCCCTCCTAACAGCCTCGGGGTGAGACCGGGTAGCCGACAGCCCCGCCCCCTGAGTGCGGCGAGGAAAAAACTGCCCAAAGGCTTCCTCGTGGCTTTTTGCCTCCTGAAATCTGGAGATAACAGTGTTCATGGCATCTCCAAAGAGACCAGAAGGCGAGACCGGGGCATCGAGCAGGAACACCCGGTCCTTGTCTCTGGTGCCCGAAAGGTTAAGCCATAAATGTCTCTCCGTGCTGACCAAAGCAGACATAGACTGGCCAATGGCACGGGCTGACTGCTTGGTCGCACGGAGAGACAGATCTGTGGCTCGACGAAGCTCTAAAAATGCTTCCTCGTCGAGCGTTTCACCCGCACTCAGGTCTTTTAGCAGATCAGCCTGGTAAGCCTGTAACACAGCCATGGTATGCAGCGCTGCACCAGCCTGACCTGCTGCTTGATAAGCCCTTCCCACTAGCATGGAGCTAGTTCTGCATGGCTTAGAGGGGAGGGCGGGCTTTGTAATGATGACACCGAACCCGGCGAGAGATAGCCCGCAAGCGTCTCTTCAACCGGCGGCAACATTGAATAGCCTTTTGTGTCAGCGCCCACGATAGTCGAGTATAACGACGTCGAGGGCATGTGAACGTGCGAGATATAAGGGTTTCTCCATGAACGAGCGAGCTCGTCGTGGAGATCATCAAAGAAGGGAAGGGACTGATGAGGCGTTCCCTTCCCTTGGCCACCAGACAGAAATCTGTCCTCTAATTTGGAGCGTTTGGGGGTTTCTTGGTCACGTGGCCAGTCTAATTGAAGCCTGGCCACTGCACGAGTGATCACGTCGAGCAACTCTTCAGAAGATTTAGAATCGCATTTGGAGTGCTCTGACGCGGATAACTCACACTCCGAACCAAGAGATATAAGGTCCTCCCCGTGAACCGAAGAAGCGCCAGAGCGCGCTTCGAGATCGTGTGAAGGACCAGCTGGGTCTGGGGAGAGAGCGAGCGAAAGGGACGAACCCGTCTCTCGCTCCTCAGCCAGATCCATGCGAGAGCCCCACGAGTGAAGTGTGGGTGCTGGCTCGCGAAAATAAGCGAGGCGAGCGCGAAGCATTCCGACCGAAAGTAGGTCACAATGCGCGCACCCGCCCTGCCCCAACTCGAGAACAGCATGCTCTTCCCCCAAACAAACAAAACAGAACTCATGCGTGTCCTTGTCGGTCATAGACCGCTCTATTTATAGCCTGGTCACAGGTGCGTCCAATGATCTCACCAACCGAGGCTATAAATTTCCGGTCAATGTTACATTGACGTGTTACACACATATTCACAGCTGGTCATAATGCAAGATTGTTCCCAAAGCACTTAGCAGCACAGCATCATAGTGTAGCTTTTTGTAAAGGGAACCAGCATGTATGTAGGTAAACATTTGTTGTTTATGTTGATCATAAAAACCATAAAACAGAACTCAGTCTTTAGACCCTCAGGATTGAGTGTATAGTTTTAAAAAACATATGATATTTATTTTTATTATATTATTATTATATTTTTATGAAAAGGCACATTTTGTTCAAGTCATGTAGTGTAAGATTAAGATTCATCTTTATTGTCATTGTGAAGAGTACAGGTACAGAGCCAATGAAATGCAGTTGTTTTTGCATATCCCAACTAAGCTGAGGTCAGAGCACAGAGTCAGCCATGAAACAGCACCCCTGGAGTAGATAGGGTCAAGGGCCCCCAACCTTTTGGGTATCCCACTCGGGCAGCCGATGGCCACACTTGTGGTTCAGGAACGTCATCTGTGGCTGAACTTGTTTGAGATGCGCGAGACGGACAAGACACGCTTCCACGACGCCCCAGTCTCCCAGTTCGGCCTCTTTGGCGACACCGTCGAGGACTTCGCCCAGCAGTTCTCCGCTGTGAAAAAGCAGACGTAGGCCATCTCACACATCCTGCCCCACCACAAACCTGCTGCCACGGGCCATGCCCCGTCTGCTCGTCGAGGGCGTCCTCCTGCGGCTAAGAAACGCCCAGCTCCGCCTCAACCCGGGCCCAACTCTCAGTCCCTGTGTCGAGCACCTCGCAGGAAGCGCACACCCCCGTCTCACGAACCCCCTCGAGGACCTGGAAGGCTCCCAGGCACTCCTGAGACAATCAACCCAGAGACCAAGACGTTAGCTCCGGAGCTGGTAAGCAGACCACTCCGTCCCCCGGTGGAGGGCTGGGAGGAGAATCCTCGTTTGAATTTACATCATTTGCCGCACCCCCTTGGGGCTGCGGTACCCACATTCTCAATAAAAGAGCTATTTCCTTTGTCTCTGGGTCACCTGGCCCGCAAATGCCGTTCTCACGGCACTCTGTCACCATACCTCAACAGTCCTGTCATGCTGGACCCTTCAAGTCTCAGGTCAACTGGGAAAAGAGCAAGCTCGCTCCGGTTCAGAGCATCTCTTTTTTCGGCATGGAGTTAGACTCAGTCTCAATGTCAGCACGCCTCACCAACGAGCGCATGCAGTCAGTGCTGGAATGCCTCGCCGCCTTCAGGCCAGGTAGGGCGGTCCATTTTAAGCTTTTCCAGAGGCTCCTGGGGCATATGGCATCCTCCGCGGCGGTCGCGCCACTGGGGTTGATGCATATGAGACCGCTTCAGCACTGACTCCAGACTCGAGTCCCGAGACAAGCATGGCACCGCGGCACGCACTGTGTGATCGTCATCCCCGCCTGCCTCTTGCTGTCAAACATTCAAACCCTGGATCAACCTCTGCTTTCTGTGGGCAGAAGTCCCCTTGCAGCAGGTGTCCCGACGCATCCTGGTCCCGACCGACGCCTCCAAATTGGGTTGGGGCACCGTGTGCAACGGACACACAACCGCGGACCGTTGGAAAGGGACCCCGCTGAGCTGGCACATCAACTGCCTAGAGTTGTTGACTGTATTCTTTGCCTTGCAGAGGTTTCTCCCGCTAGTTCAGGGCAAACATGCTTGATCAGATTAGACAGCACCACCGCGGTAGCGTACATATATCGCCAAGGCGGCATACGCTCCCGCCACATGTCACAACTCGCCCGTCGCTGCGAGCCACTCACCTCCCCGGCAACCTCAATATGGTGACGGATGCGCTATAACGACAACACGTGAGGAGTGGAGGCTTCACCCCCAGTCGGTCCAGCTATTTTGGGAACAGTTTGGCAAGGGTCAGGTAGACCTGTTCATCTCCCAATTGACCTCCCATTGCCCGCTCTGGTATGCCCGAATAGAGGCTCCCCTTGGGGCAGACGCACTGGCACACAGCTGGCCCATGGGGCTGCGCAAGTACGCATTTCCAGTGAGCCTTCTTGCACAGGTGCTCTACAAGGTCAGGGAGGACGAGGAACAAGTCACTCTAGTGGCTCCCTATTGGCCCAACCGGGCTTGGTTCTCGGACCTCGTACTCCTTGCGACAGCCCCTCCCTGGTAAATTCCCCTGAGGAAAGACCTTCTTCTGTCCCCGTCCACCTTGAAGGTGTATGTAGCTGCTATCGCAGCCCACCACAATGCAGTAGACGGCAAGTTTTTGTGTAAGCACGACTTGATTATCAGGGTTAAATCCCTCCCGGGCCAAGCCTGTTCCCCTCCTGGGATCTCTCAGTGGTCCTCTCAGGCCTTCAGAGACCCCCCTTCGAGCCACTAGAATCAGTTGGACTCAGGACCCTCTCCCTAAAGACGGCCCTGCTGATCACGCTCGCCTCCATCAAGAGGGTTGGGGACCTGCAAGCATTCTCTGTCAGTGACACTTTCCTGGATTTCGGTCTGGCAGACACACATGTGATCCTAAGACCGTGGCCGGGCTAAGTGCCCAAGGTTCCTACCATGCCCTTCAGAGACCAGGTAGTGAACCTGCAAGCGCAGCCCCGGGAGGAGGCAGACCCAGCCCCTTCATTGCTGTGTCCAGTACGTGCTTTGCGTACCTACTTGGACCGCATGCAGAGCTTTAGACGTTCTGAGCAGCTTTTTGTCTGCTTTGGTGGACGGCGGAAAGGGAAAGCTGTCTCCAAACAGAGGCTCTCCCACTGGGTGGTGGATGCCATTTCATTGGCTTATCGTACCCAGGCCATTTTTCTCCCAGGTGATCTCACTCACTTGGCTCCCTGGATGACTCCTCCTTAGCCCTCTGGGTCCGCAATTCAGTGGAGGACCGACCCAATCCATTGCGGGTACTCAAATCGACCCTGTACTGGAATAGGTGCTCCACAGGTCAGGGCTACTACGTGGACTTCCACCCTGTGTGTATTTTCCATGGTACAGTCCCCTTATGAGTGGACCCGCGTCTCCCTTGGGCAGTTCCCACTGCCCCCCAGTCGCAGTGTCTGTAGCAACTCCTCCCTCCGAAGAGGCAGATTCTACCACCGCGCCACTTCCAACATGTGATCTAAAAGTCCATGTGGTGTATGTCACCACTCTTACCTCCCCCACTCTGGGCAGTTGTGGTCTCCGCATGTTCTTTTCCCCCCGAAAGAATAGGAAACTGGGTAAGACCTCCTTCCCCGATGTGTGTAAGGGCCCCAGCCATTGACTTTATGTGAGAAACATAGAGAGAAAAGAGGCCCGGCTAGGCTCGGCCAGTTCCCAGACTTGGCTGCGTCTCCTTGTCCCCCTGACAAGGTAAAGAACCAGAAGGCTTTCGACGACTTTATGGGGCATTAGGGAAGGGTACGTGCAGCTTGACACAGCTGGTCGCTTTGGCACGTTAAATATCTGCCCGCTCCTGTATCAGCAGTACACGTACACAGCTCGACAATCAATATTGTGATTTGTCCCTTCACGGACCACTGTCAGTATGTACTCACCACTGCTGACTGGGAGCACTCCACAAGCCTTGACATTTTAGAGATCCTCTGACCCAGTCGTCTGGCCATAACAATCTGGCCCTTGTCAAAGTTGCTCAGGTCTTTACTCCTGCCCATTTCTCCTGCATGACTACAAGAACTGATTGTTCACTTACCATCTAATCTACCCAGACCTTAACACGTGGCCTTGTTAGGAGGTGATCAACACTATTCACTTCACCTGTCACCGGTCATATTTTGGCTCATCAGTATACAGTACATCGATCAGCCACAACATACACAAACCAGCCTGTCAGGCACCAACAATCATCCATGCGATTATCTAATCAGCCAATCATGTGGCAGCCGTGCATAAAATCATGCAGATAGGTGTCAGGAGCTTCAGTTAATGTTCACATCAACCATCAGAATGGGGGATTGTGTTTTGGACCGTGGCATGATTGTTGGTGCCAGATGGGCTGGTTTGAGTATTTCTGTAACTGCTGATCTCCTGGGATTTTATACACTAGAATTTACTGACCGGTAGAAGTCTCTCGAATTTACTCTGAATGGTGCCAAAAACAAAAAATATCCACTTGTGGTGAGAAGAATGTCATCTCTGAATGCTATAAATATTGAAAGAAATATTGTTTTGGCATCACAAGGGGGACCTACACAATATTACGCATGTGGTTTTAATGTTGTGGCTGATCGGTGTATATTTCTATGGAGCTAACATAGTGTTAGACACAATATTGTTAGATAAGCTGTATTTTGATATGACATCATTACCATTGTTGTTGTCTTACTTACAGAAGATGGATGTTCTTTATGCAGTAAGTGTAAAATAAAGTGATACAGAATGTGCAGGACTGTAACATTTTAGACAGTTGTGAAGAATTTTTTCTAAAATAATTTAAAGAATAGTTTTTATTTATCAATAAACTTGTACAAAGTGCAGTAAACATTAAAAAATAAATAAATAAGTCAACATTTGTTGTAACCACCCTTGACCATAAGCACCAATTTTCCTAGTTACACTTGTGCTCAGGTTTTCTATGTTGTTGGCAAGTAGGCTGTTCCAAACATCTTGGAGAACTTACCAGAGTTGTGTTTAGGCTGTCTCAGTTGCTTCTGTCACTTCATGTAATTTCAAATTGAGATACGTCATACCATCTGTTGCAGGAATCCTTGTTCTACAGCTATTAGATTCTATTGCAAAAGGATATAAAATAACAATCTTAAGTCAGTTTTTTATATGAAACATCTAATGTGCCTAAGAATTTTAAACATCTGATCTAATTGTGATTGAGAATTTTTTCCTCCATTGAAGGTCAAGGATGGTAAAAGTCCCATAGAATTTGCTTTTGTCTGCGAGAACAAGCGCAATAATGTACAAAGCTGAAAGCAAGTGTAGATGGTGTCTACTGATTTTATTTGCATCTAAGAAAGTTTTGATAATGCACTTGCAAAAAATGTATTTGTGTGCTCAAATCATACACACAGAATTGTGTCAGCAGTATAACGCTTTCTTTGAAAAAATTATGTGATGTCTGCAGCCTGATGTGATGCCTAGAGTAGAGGCTTTGATCAATGTGAGAGTTTGGTCCATCAGAATAGCCAGACTCGTTTTTTTTTCACCCTTGTCTATAAGTCAAAGGATGTTCTGTAGGTTCTGAAGGGACAAAACTTGATAAGTTAAATAAAAAAGCATGAACAGGGTAATCTCTACATGAACTTTTCCCTCAATACTCTGCTTTAAGGCGAAGTCTTCTTGTTAAAATACTTTCTCCTAATGTGCAGTGACAATTATAAGCATAAAAGTGTAAACACTGTGGATCTGTGACACTATCAAAACATTGATTTTTATATTTTGAGGGAGCTGTTCAGCAAAACACGTGACTTACTAGAAAAACCTATGGCATGAGTTTGGGCATGTTTACTTGTAATGAGCTTTTGAGCAGGAATATTTCCGTACAATTGGAGACATAATATACAGGGGAGTGAAATGTCCTTTGCCATCAACAGATATTAAGGCTAAACAATGTTTGTTGAGCCAAAATCAAAGTTTGTCTTTACTAAGGTATTTAACTCGTTAACTACTGTTATCTAATATTACATAGAGGTGCAAAATGTGTGAAGTACATGTGTACTTCAGAACTGATCCACTAGGTGGCACACTTGATCCAGCTAATAATTTGAATAGCGTACATATGTGAAATGATTGTGAATTCCCTGGTTGAGTAGCTTTAAAGAAAAGAGGAACAATACTGGCCAAACACTCAAATGACTAATTTCATTAATCTTACTTCTTTGGAGCAGGACTCTTGAGCTATTCTTTTTTTTTTTAGTTGGAAAACTCCAAGTAGCCTTGATTCAGATCCCCACAAAGGTTTTAAGGGGGAAGAGAAGTGTTCATATAATGGCTATTCATTTTGGTCATGCATTATGTCCAGCATTTTACAACTGGACAGTATTACTGTATAAGGAATGCAACCGTTATGCACAGGTGGCAATACACTTGAGAATGAAAATATTACATATTTTCTTTCATCTGCTTTGCTAATTGGTGCAAAATATCTCTTTATGCTCACTGGGTGTACATTTAAGTGTAAATACATTAATCATAATTAACCCCTTTTTTATATATATAATTGTAATATTTACTGTTTTACAATGTTAATGCAGTTTTTTTATCTATTCAATTATGAAGGGTAGGGTTATTTTTGTTTATAATTGTTATTGAAAGACCAGTGCATTTATTAAAGGGATAGTTAACCCAAAAAACAAATGATGTTTTCTGTCATCATTTACTTACCCTCATGCCATCACAGATGTGTATGACTTTCTTTCTTCTGCAGAACACAAACAAAGATAAAAATAAAAATAATAATAATAATAATAATAATAATAATAATAATAATAGTAATAATAATAATAATATCTCAGCTTTGTAGGTCCATACAATTCAAGTGAATGGTGGTCAGACCTTTGAGAGTCCACAAGCAGATTAAGGCAGTATAAAAGTAATCAATATAACTCCTGTGGATAAATCCATGTCTTCAGAAGCGATATGATAAGTGTGGGTGAGAAACAGATCAATATTTAAGTCAATTTTTACTACCAATCTCCACTTTCACTTTAACATACTTTTTTTTTTGGCCGATTCACATTCTTCGTGCAAAACTCCACCCACTGGGCAGGGAGAATAATGTATAGCTATTGAATAGAATTTATAAAATTATAATATTAATCTGTTTTCCATCCACACCTATCGTATCGCTTCTGATGATATGGATTTAACCACTGGAGTTTATGTGCTTTTTGGACCTTCAAAGTTCTGTCCTCCATTCACTTGCCTGGTATGGACCTAAAGAAGCCGAAATATTCTTATAAAAATCTTTGTTTGTGTTCAGGAGAAAAATGACAGTAAAATGCATGGGATGGCATGAATGTGAGTAAATGAGAGAATTTCCAATTTGGGGAGAACTATCCCTTTAACTATTACTACTGCTTTAGGTCTGCAGTAATCAGTTTGTAATGATCAGTTGTAATGATGCAGTTGTAGAATAGCACTCCTATAATTGAAGTGTAGTCATTATTACTCTAATTAATTGTTCTAGAGATTATTGCCAATGAAATTGGCTGAGGAAAAACAAATCCTGGAAAAGCACTTTGTTGTACCTCCTCTTTTTACCAACAGAGGGCATTAGTACACCTCTATTTTAAGATATCAACTGAAGACTTGGGGTAGGAAATGTGTTGTGACTTTTGTAGCAAGGAACAATGCAAGCGATTCTTATTATTTGAATGTACTTTTTAGCATTTACTGACACTACAGATACCAGTTCTGTGCTTGCATTCCTATTGTTCATGTGTCTGACTATATGCAATTCAACCATAGTTAAAACACTGTATGACACAAAATACTTTTCTACCATATGTAAACAGATATGACCTATCTAATTATAACATGCATGCAATGATGAAGTGGGCTTTAAATAACAATATTAAAGGCTAAAATGCCACTAAAACTAAAATGCATTTTGTCAGAAACTAAAACAAAATAAAAATGTGAATTAAGACTCAAACTATAATCAATCTTTACCAATATTTCACATAATTTAAAATAGCTAGAAATCATGAAATTAAAAGAAAATGTATTAAAATATTTGGGCTTTAAAATGTTGTCGAATGAGGCGAGTGTCTCTCGTTAATACACTGGGCAAAGACTCATATTTTCCTGCATGATCAGTATTTGCATAACAACAATGTTCTCTGGGACCATGAGAATATCCTCAGCATATAAAGCAGGTAAAATGGAAGACAGGTCTGATTTTTGAGCCAAAGGTTGTTGTGATGAGGAGGAGAGTGTAGCTGTGCCATGATGATGTACAGCCGGCGCTGAATCAGCTGATCAGCGGGAGAGCGAGATAAAGGGGAGCCGGAGGTGCCGGTTTGAAAGAGATACATGTGGCCACGCTGCATGAGTGTGTTTGTTTATATTTGTTTTATGTTGAGTTTCTCATTAAACTTTATGTTTACTGTTCAGCCGGTTCCCACCTCCTCCTTGCCCGTCCTTTATCTGTAACAGTGGTGCCAAAACCCCAGAGGGATGCACTGTCGTGGAGTCCTCACCGCAGCCATCCACCAGGGGAGCAGCCACGGCTTTCTGCCTGGGGTTGCTGCTGGATGCCGAGAGCTGGAGGAACCGCTGCCGTCAACCGGGGAAGGAGCAAGCTTATTTGGTTGAGGACCGGGCGACAGCGCATCCGGGAGCCGGGGAGTAAGTTCTTCTCTCTCTCTCTCTCTCTCTATCTCTCTGTGTGTGTATTCGCCCTTTCCCTCTCCCCATGATACCCCTCATCTCTCCCCCAGGTTCACAGGAGGTGGAGTGGACCACAGGCTGACAGAACTGCCAGAAGGGCAGCAGCGGGAGAGCGAGATAACTGAATTACACTGAATTAATCTGATCTAATTAATTAAATTGTTTTAACAAGAAAATTGTATCCTGGCTTGCATCCTCAATTTCTTTATTCAGTTGCCAGTGACGGCTCCATGTTTCCACAAAGACCAATTTGCCTTTGCTGTTTTGTGGCTCCTGATTCTTCAGAGGATTGTTCACCCAGAATTAAAAATGTTGTCATCCTCATGTCAATTCATATGGTTTTGGAACGACATGAGGTTGAGTCAAGGTTCATGGGTATGTGGTTTGCATATGCGAGGATTGGCAGCCGGTAGAGTCCTCCCTCGGGAGTAGGTGCACTGCACCTATATGCACCGCATAATGCACATATGGGGAGCGGCAGTACTGGTCAGTAATACCACAATGAATATGAATAATACCAGGAAATGTATTCAGATTGATTATTACCACAACCTTGACAGTTTTAGCAATAAATGTTTTTGAGTTATTAATGATAAAAAGTCTGTATCCTTTCCTATATGCTGAGAACTTTACTGACACATATAAAAATACAATTATATTTATTTCTTCTTTTTATCTTCTTTGTGTATACATTTGTGTTGGTTTGTTTTATTTATTTATTTTCCTTTCACCTGTACTTCTTGTCTTTATGAGTCAGTGATTGTATTCATACATTGTTAGATATGTGTAACTTTGTACATCTTGTTGAACATTTATCCTTCTCTTTTTCAATAAAAATATCAATTGTTCCAGTAGAATGTGTGGACTTTTCAGACAACCCCTTACACACCATATTAAAAATTCCCAATTTATATCAATGTTAAGTTAACAAGTTAACCCATCTAACAAGTTAAATGGGATAATTTGCATGGGTCGATCCTGTATTTTACGGGATGAGTTGCAACCAAGCAAGCAAAGTGTGGATGCGAAAAATCATGAGTATATCATTGTAAATCGGTGGTACAGCGGGATGATTTTAAACACTGTAAAATCTTGAGTGTTGGCAGGTACTTGGAAGAGAGGAGGTTGGCTGAGAGGAGAATGATGACTAAATTACTGACCATCATGGACAATATAACCCACAACCATGAAATCCTTGTTTTGAATGAGAAGCATGTATAAATGTATAGCACATACATACCTGCAAACGCGCGTGGCGAGTGTGTGTGTGTGTGTGTGTGTGTGTGTGTGTGTGTGTGTGTGTTACTTTTGAAATGTATTCCACTACAGATTACAGAATACATGCTGTAAAATGTAATTTGTAACGTATTTTGTTAGATTACTCAAGATCAGTAACATATTCTAAATACATATAATTACTTCTTCAGCACTGGTAGTTCCCCTTCTGTCACTCACTCGACATTGTGTCGATGTAGTGACACTAGGGGTCACTCTTGAGAGCCCCGTACACCTCACATTCTTTGAGAAAAGGCAAAGAAGTGTACATACAGGTATAAAAGGAGCTGGAATGCCACTACATTCAGATTTTTTCTTCTGAGTCGAGCAGTTGTACTATCAGCTATCAGTATACTACTGCTGATCCATTCACCTCTTAAGAAGCGTATGGTGTTGGATATATTGCACATTTCCAGGAGCTTTCTCTCCTTCTGCACGACGATTGCAGATTTCACCCCTGGGCACTTCGACAGCGCTAAAAGAGTGTATATTCCCACTAAAGAATATATTTTCTCTATTAGAGCACACACATTGACGATGATTGTCTTTTTAAAGTCTTTTTAATATCTCGTCTTCATAAAGATGCCTTTACGTCTTTGTGTGATTCCTGGATGTGGTCGTTATCTCTCCGCTTCTGATGGCCTCACGTGTCTGGGTAGTGATCACACTGAGGCCACGTTTGTGGATGGTTCGTGTTCTCATTGCAAGAAATATGACCAGCGTAGAGCCCCCCGCAGGAAGCTGACGCTCCCCGTCACTCGGGCCGGCACGAGGACCCAGAAGGCTCCTAAGCGCCCTTGAGATGGACGACTCAGGGAGCGAGACATCCACTATGGAGCTGGTATCCAGACCACTCCATTCCCCCTCTGGAGGGCCAGGAGGTAAATCCTTTGTTTCCTTTTCTCTTTTGTTCACTGCTCCCCAAATGGTCTGCAGTACCCACATTGTCAAAAAGAGAATTATATATATATATATATATATATATATATGAGGAAAGGTTTTTAGGCCTGAATCCACAGTTGGTTTATTTGAGGTTTTCTTGAAGGTTTTGCAAAACTTATGCATTCCTTATGCTCATTGTGTTTTTTCGTTTTAAAATTTGTGCAAAACATACCTTTTCAATACATAACCTTGTGTATAGGGGAGACCAGGACTAGTTGTGACATGGGGAAGTTGTCACTAGAGTTATATTTCAGTAACCATAAGTTTTTTGTCAAAAGTCAAATTTCACATACTGTATGTGTTCTCCCTATTGTGTAAATTTCATGAGGAAAAGTTCAAAACTGGCAACAAGCTGATTATTACCTGCCCCTGCTCTTTTACCAGCCTGCTCTGCCCTTAGAGAAGTTCATGGATACCGTTCATGGCTCAAATATGCCGCATTACCACATTTTTTTGCCTTAATTTTTAGGCTTAGTCGGATAGATTGGATGTAACAGAATGGAATTTGCTGAACTTCATTCTATATGTTTCAAAGATTCACATCTGGGATAGTTTCAGCTGAACTGCCCATCTGGCATGGCTCCAACTCGGCTCTTGATGGGTTGCACTGGGTGTCTCACTCAGGATGAGTAGTTCCGCTCTTCTCTCTCCTCTCTCTCTCTACATTAAAAAAAAGGTATATAGCACCTTTTTAACCTTAGGTGTATTCAAAGTGCTTTACACTGCATCTCATTCACCCATTCACACACACCAATGACGGCAGAGCTGCCATGCGAGATGCTCTGTGACTTGGGAATCAGTGTCTTGCCCAAGGATACTTCGGCATGTGGAGTTGTGTGGGCCAGGAATCGAACCACCAACCCTGCAATTAGTGGACAACCTGCTCTACCTCCTGAGCTACAGCCAACATGTCTTTGCTACTTTTACTTTTGTCTTGTAAATTATGCCTCAATAACAGATCGACCCAGCTCTTCATATTACTATAGTTACATTTATTAATTGGAAGACACTTTTATCTAAAACGACTTAGTCAATCAAGATATACATTTTATCAGTTTGTGTATGGCCGATTTGGCTGTGTATAGGACATGTCTCTACTACCGATAGGAAGTTGCGGTTATCTCACTTGTTTCGACATTCAAAATGGGGTTCACGATTCCATATAATTTCAATTCCATATAATAACACTTAAATGACAAAGTATGACTGATTTATTTTTTTTTAAGAATGTTTGAGAAAAAACTGTATATTGTAATTTCTCATCGAAATAAAGTTCTTTAATATAAAATATAAATGCTCAAAGTTCAAATAATAAAGAGTTTCTCATATACCTGTCTCTATAAAAAAAAAGATCTGTCATGGTTATGGTGGGTCTATTGTGTTCTTCCTGGGTGTCTATGTGGCTGATTGTTTTCCTTGTGTGTTTTCATCTGTTCCCATGGGAACGCTCATTCGTGCTGTTCATCAGTTTATTGTCTGCACCTGCAGCTCTTTTCCCTCTGCCTACTTATACTCTTATGTTTTTATTTTTCATTGCCAAATTGTTCTTCATGTTTATGTGCTGTCTGGCCAGTCCAGTCCAGTCGCGTCAGTTTTCCTGTCTAGATTTGTCCTCTTGCCCTGTCAGTTCCTTGTTTTCCCATCTGTGGATTTATTGTGATGTTTCATCTATACTTACCAATATTAGGCCTACTCACCATGCTGTAATTCCGTTCCTCCTCACTCGAATGTCCCACTCTACACTGCTTCCAAGCCACGCAGTCATCTCTGCTATCTCTGTTGTTGTCATTACTGTGGCCATCACTGACTCTATTGCTGCCCTGTGTTACTACTGTTATCTCTACTGAGTTTTGCCATCTATCTGCCATTCTTTATATCTCTATTAAACTGTGTTTTTGTGAATATCTGTGTCTCTGGGTCCTTCCTTACAAACTGTGACAAGATCACAAACAAATAAATATAAAAAAATGACAAGCAATAAAACGGAACAGAACATGTTCTGAAAAAGTGTGTGAAAATAAATTTATATATACAGTATATATAAATATGCACTGAGCATAAACATTACGGCAAAAAAATGCAGAGGCATGGACTCTACAATATCCCTGAAGGTGTCCTGTGGTATCTGGCATCAAGAAAACGGCAGGGTGCAATGCACTGTGCGTTATGACACATTCCTCCCGTAAACATCAATACAATTTTCTGTGACTTGTTCCACAGTAGACTGTCAGTTCGTACCAGATGGGATAACCTTTGTTGACCTCACATATCGATGAGTCTTGGGCGCCCAACATCCTGTCGCCAGTTTGTGGTTTGTCCCTCCTTGGACCACTGTTGTTAGGTACTAATCTCTGCTGACTGGGAGCACCTCACAAGCCTTGCCGTTTCAGAGTTGCTCTGACCTTGTCGTCAAAAGTTGTGAAAGTTGCTCAGGTCTTTACTCCTGCCCATTTCTCCTGCATTCAACACATTGACTACAAGAACTGATTGTTCGCTTACCACTTAATCTACCCATACCTTGACATGTGGCCATTTTAGGTGATGATCAACATTATTTGCTTCACCTGATAGTGGTCATAATGTTTTGGCTCATAAAAGTGGTGGGGATATTTGGGGGTGATGTTACAAAGTAGCAAAACTCATAAATATTAATTAGGTAATGTGCAGATAATGTCTGTACATATTGATTTGAACATCTAACACTGTCAGTTCTGTGATTTTGTTAAATACATGGTTTAGTGAGCTTTAGCCAGAATGAAAGATTTCACCATTCGGCGAGAACCGGCTTGTCAACATAAATAATGTTATAATAATAAACTTAAAACAAAGGACACAAACACACATGACGGACATGTCTGTAAATGATCGCTCTCTCTCGCACCACCATCTGCCATCGGCCTTTATCCCTTTCGGAGGCTTGATTAGCCTGATACGGTACCGGGTGTGTATCATCACGACCCGGCCCCGCCCTCCGCCCTGCCACAGATAGTAAATCCCGAAATGTTGCTGTTGTGGGGACATTTTGTCAGTCCCCGTGAGGAAAACAGCTTAGAATTCATACTAAATTATGTTTTTTGAAAATGTAAAAATTCAGAAAGTTTTCTGTGAGGGTTAGGTTTAGGGTTAGGGGATAGAATATATAGTTTGTACAGTATAAAAACCATTATGTCTGTGGAAAGTCTCCATAATTATGTAAACTCAATGTGTGTGTGTGTGTGTGTGTGTGTGTGTGTGTGTGTGTTCTAAGCTTTTGGACATCCTTCTAAAGTAGTTTTTGAAAATATTGCACCACTCTGAGTTGATAAATGTGTATTATGAATACAGATACAGCATGGTAAGACATAAGGCATGAAGAAAGATTCAAGAAACATTGTGATTGCATTGCAAAAATGGCAGAAATGAATTAAGAGTGCTTGTTTAAGAAATGTATAGTACATGCTATGAAGTGAAACATCTCTTTAAAAATACATTCCTTATATTAAAAGTTTTAGGCTTAATGGTTTTGCCAGTCTTAATGCTTAGCTCAGTTGAGAGATTGTACATTTCTGCTGGTAGTAAATACATATACTATATTATTTCACTTCTTTTGACTACATTGAAAACATCATTACCATCACCATGGGACATGAATTATAGCAGCTGATAAGTGAAGCTAAAATGCCTGTTGTTGTTTGGGAATGAAATAAAATGATAGATTACTGTGATTAAAGTGGAAGCAAATGAAATACAGTTGTTTTAAATAGAGATTTAGAGTGGTTTCAAAAGTGTATGAGTCAGCCATTTCTGTATGTATGGAAATAGGCCTCTCTGCTTTATTTGACAAGCTGTATGCCTAAGCTGTATAGTTTTATACAGAATTGATTGGTACATCCTTGTGCAGTTTTTGTTTCAATCAATAGATACATCTTTTAGATTATTTTTAAAGATGTACTAAGTTACTTGTCTTGTAACCAGTTATGGGTGAGACCACTTATCTTATTTTCAATCCGATACCAATAATTTCAAGTTCAGTATCGTTGCTACTGATATCAATACCTATACTGATTGTTTTGTGATTTCTTGGGATCAAATGTGTAATTTCTAATAATATTTTTTGCTATAATTCAAGTAATTATTATCTTTTTTTTTTTTTAAATATTTGTGAACCTAAACAGAAAACTATTAGAGTTTTGTTTACCCATACAAAAATGTACATGTTTTCACTACAGTTACTATAGTTTATTCATGGTGTTTAATTAAACCATAGTTACCACACAATTAACCATGGTTACTACTACAATATTACTGTAGTAAAATCATGGTTAACTATTTTAAATGACTTATTAACAACAATTGCACACAAACTGTCACCCATAGATATGTTGTTATTTAGTGTGATTTTACTCCAAAAGCTTCTCTGATTACCTCTACAAGACACTTGTACTTCTGGACTCTTGTTTGAAGCATTTATGCATGTTAAGATGTTAAAAATGTTAAAAATATTTCCCATCCTGCACAAGTATTTGCTAATATGGCCTAATCCTTTTTATTTGTCTTTGAAGCTTATGATGATTGTTCATGTTCATGGTAACCAAAAAATAATATCCCTAGTTTAAAAAAAAAAAATGTTAGAATCGATATTTTTGTGTGAGGATTGATATTTTTAATATAACATCAGTTTTAGAAGTATCAATGTTTAGGATCGATCCCTACCTGTAACTTGTTTTTCCACTTTAAACTTCATGCAAAGTCCACATATAGAAATGTCTTGCACGGAGGAAGGAAAACGTAAATGGTGACTTAGCTAGTTGGTGAGTGGCTGAAACTATTTGAGTAAAAGTTTGCTGTAAAACTTAAAGGAAACAATATGATGGAAAACTCATCAAACATATGTTGAAAGTAGGGCTGCATTAACACGCATGCTTACCAGGGCTTAAGTCTTAACTCCAAGGGGTATTGTCCCCCATCTGCGTTCTCGGGAGGGTGCGTATGTAAACGCTGATGTAAACACAGAGAGTGTGCGCAACAATAAACCCAACCATGTAGCGCATGGTCATCAAGTGATAAATGTTCCACTCTGATGAATGGCATGGGCCCAGCCCACCTTAATGCAACCCTGGTTAAAAGTCTGATAATACGTCATGGTATTCAACCATATTCACTTTTGTATTGCATTATGAGGACATTTGAATGAGTCACTATAGAACAATGCACTTCATATCTATTAGGCTTTCAGTATGTTGAATGCCTTACATATTGGAGATAAATTGCCACCCACAGTTTGCAGGACAGGTTGTTCCATTCCCAGTGGAGGGAGATTGGAAATAGATTTCTATTTTCACTAATGGCTTTTAAGTTGTAACTTGCGGCACCAGCTCGCTGCGTCAGCTTCTCTGCATGCCGTCGCAATATTCCGCACCCCTGAGGAGACTGAGTCAGCACACGACGAGAAGGCATTCTAGAATGTTCTTCTCATTACCGTTCAAGAATAGAAGCATGTGTGCGACTATATTGGTTGCTATTAGAACTCTTTCTCTTGAAAATTATTTTAGTGTCCAAAACAAGGGGCAATATTGTTTTAGATATATATACAGTACTGTGCAAAAGTCTTAGGCTCATAAGATGTTTCACAAAAGCATTTGTCTTAAAATGGTTATTTATAGCTTCTCAGCTTTAGTGTGTCAATAGGAAATATAAATGTTAGACTCCCAAACATTAAATTTGTAAATAGAAAAGCTTAGAATAGAAGAACAGGGAACCCTGAAACAGATGTCATGCCACCCCCACTGAACATAGTGTCAGTCTGACATTACATGAAGAGACAGAAGCAACTGAGACAGCCTTTCTCCAAGAAGCTTGCAACATCATATCTGCCAACAACCAAGAAAAACTGTGTCCAGGTGTACCTAGGAGAAATGGTGCTGTTTTAATTGCAAAGATGGTCACACCGAATATTGATTTAGCTTTTTTATGTCTACTGGACTTTGTATGACATTAAGTGATAAATGAAAACTATTCATGTCATTATTTTTGAAGACATCCTCACTATGCAACATTTTTCACAAGTGCCTAAAACCTTTGCACAGTACTGTACATATATAACTTAGAGACTACAACAAATATACTGTCCATCTTTTGATATAAAAAACATGAATTGGTGTCAATTGAGAAAGAGAGAAATTGAGAAATTGAGAAAGACTTGGCCATAAAACAGTACAGACATTCTCATAACCATTATCTGTATTTGCAGAGATAACTTCATTATTCTTCAATGTCTTTTCTCTCCCATAAAGCATTTCCTGGCCAATAACCAGGCCTGTTAACAGTCTGAAACATGATTCAAAGCTTCATGGAAAGATTATTTAATTGGACATCATTAGATGCATAATATGCTTTTTTGACGTTTTTTGCCATTTTAAAACATCCATGCCTTCACTAATCACCTTCAAAATTCGATTATTTAACATAGTGGAGTGTTGCGCAAGTGGGTGTTGTCTAAGGAGACACAAATGTAACTTGACAATTACACTGTAGTTATCTTCTTCCTTTGCCATTTAGTATTATTATGGTTTTTATAATCAATTATTAAATCCTGTAATCAATGCATTAATTATTAATAGCAGATCACTGTTCTTGAATGCTCTGATGCAGTTTTACACCCCATGGTAATTATTCAATAACAAAATATATGTATGGTCTTCAGGTGAGTATATCAATCTTATATGTAATAAGTAAATTATCCATGTAATAATTTTTGTAACATTTATCAAACTTTCAGGGCTCTCACTGGGTCACTGTCAACATTATTTTAAAAGACAGCATTACACAAACCCATCCTTAACATTACATCACTTCAGCTAACAAAACCAGGGAATGTTAGATTGGGTTTCATATACAGACTATGACAGACAGAGAGAACATTCAGCGTGAGTCACAGCCCACAGAATAATTGGATTCCCCCAGCCTCTCTTCAAAAACTCATGGCAACATAACAAGATAGTGGAGCAGGACTTCAATTCATCATGACAAATTATCTCAACTCATTAGAGCCCTTAGTAATTAGAGAAGCTGCCCAATTAAGTGAAAAAAAAAACAACACCAGGAAACAAACACTAGCAGACTATCTCTCTCTCACCCACTGTCCTGTTCATTGTTTTGATAAAAACTGCTGCCATGACAACGGACATAGGTAAATACACAGGGGAGGGCAAGAACGTGGTTCTCATCTTTGTTTTGTTTCACCTCATATGCACTCTTTTCTATTTAATTCAAGACAGGTCTTATAGAAATATCTATAGCCTTAAATAGTAATTTCCCCCCTAAAAGGTAAAGAAATATTGCACACAAAAATTTTAATTATCTCATCATTTACTCATCCTCATTCCATCTCAGATGTGTATGACTTTCTTTCTTCTGCTGAACACAAACAAAGATTTTTAAAAGAATATTTTAGCTCTGTAGGTCCATACAATGCAAGTGCATGGTGACCAGCACTTTGAATGTCCAAAAAGCAAATTAAGGCAGCATAAAAGTAATCCAAAAGACTCCATTGGTTAAATCCATGTTTCCAGAAGCGATATGATAGGTGTGGGTTTTTATCTATAAATCTCCACTTTTACTTACACCATATTCTTTGGTAATTTGCATACTGCATACACCTACTGGGCAGGGAGGAGAATTTATAGTAAAAAAGTAATAAAATATTGATCTGTTTCTCACCCAGACCTATCACATCGCTTCTGAAGACATGGATTTAAACACTGGAGTCATTTGGATTACTTTTATGCTGCCTTTATGGGCTTTTTGGACCTTCAAAGTGCTGGCCATCATTCACTTGCATTGTATGGACCTACAGAGCTGAGATATTTTTCTTATTTCAAATGATCACATGAATTAAATTGTATTTGTAGAGCGTTTTACACAATGCATGTTCCAAAGAAGATTTTTTTTTTCAGCCTTTTCTTTTACAAAAATCTTGATTTATAAGACTATATATATATATATATATATATATATATATATATATATATATATATATATATATATATATATATATATATAAAAGACAACAGTATATTAATTATAATACTATATGCATTATAATTATTAATTAATAATTTCTTAATATTAAACAGCATATATTGCTTTTTATTTAAAATCTAACAAATGTCTTGTGATGTTTTACTTGAATAGTATTTTTTTTATTTGATATTTCTTTAAAATAAATGCCTCTTGGTTTGACATTATTGATATGAATTATAATGGCATTCTTATGTTTGTGTGGCCTATCGGTATAGGATATGTCTGTAGGTGCTGTATCTTCCCATCCAATTTACATTACCGTTAATCATATTGGATTTTGTTTTATTTTAAATAATTGGCTATTGCAATGTAACTCTGGATTATTCCAATAAAACGTATTTTTACATATATGGGTGGATAAGTCAGAAGCCTTCATCTGTTTGTGCGTGGTAATATCGTGTGCTATTTTTTTCCTTCGTGGAAATCTGTTTCATTGTTGCGAGAGGATTTCGTAACAGATACACGAGAAAGAGAGCCGAGAAGAGAGGAAATGCCCACAGCTGAAATGCTGGCGCTGTTCTCCCGGACTGACACACAGACAGCGCTCGACATGCACAGTTTCTCCTATGAAAACGGTTTCATTTTAAAAGTTTAATGTTATGAATCCTCCGTCCTGACAGCTTTTACCATCACTCTGTGCCTCGGTAGAATGAAGGAGAAAATGAAGCGACACGGAGCAAGTGTGCTGTTGACACTGTGGATGATTTTAGAGGTGAGTCGCGCGGATACTGTTAAACAGCACAGTAAGCGCTTTTTCTTAGATATTTGATGCTGTACGCTAAGGATGAACTTCATTATTTCTGTTTTAATCGGTGAAAAGTTAGTCCATCCTTTATCAAGAGCCGCATTACGACGATACTGTATTTTATACATATATTATGTCGTACCATTAGGTGAGTCTTTGTCTCTCTGTCCGCTCCAGCAGATGGAGGATATACTGTAAATATCATGTTGTGTTGTGTCAGTTCGAGTCGGGTCAGCTGTAAAGGCAATGCAGATGTCCAATCCATTGTGTGTGGAGCTTTGCTAACTTCAGTATTTTGATTGTTTTACTCTCAGCTAAACCTTTTCTATATAGGGTTACTTAAACAACCAATATAGGCAGAAAACTTATGAAATATGACATCAAACGTGTGTTAAAAGTGTATTTATTTCACTGTTTATGATTCATTTTTGTGTTTACCATATGATTGTTCACTGGATGATCGCAGGCCTTTTAGACAGTGCTTGTTACTGGAAATTCTAGTGAAGTTACAGTATGAGTTGTTGCAGTGAAACAATGCTGTTTATTCATTTGTTATTTTTTATGTTTTGTGCTCTCAGATACGTCCTATATGTCTTACAGAATAATGCAAATGCATTATGTATCATCATTTACTACCAATCCATGAGATCAAAAAGAATCCACTAAGCATCCTCAAAAGATTTAATAAGATCTGGAGCATCTGAATTGCCTACTTTTGTCTGTTTATTTCAGAATTTCAGTGTGGATATCAAATATAATTTTATTCTAAGATGATTCTGTTCAATCCTTAGACGATTCATTAAGATTGGTTCCAAATTATGATAATCCTTTACTTTTTTTTTTTACAATTATTGCAAGTATGATCTGCTCTGGTATGCCTTTTATTCTAATGTTTGTTATATTGTAGTTTATCTATTAACTATTTTGTTATTGACTGGCTATTTAATCCGCTTAATGTAATATTTCTAATTGACTTTCCAGCCTTTGATATGTAAAATATTTACATTTCATAGGCATTTGCTAAACTAAATCATTAAGCATCAGCAGACCTTTCTAATGTAATATACTGTCTCTGCAGTTACTAATGATATTTCACCTGATCAGCGCCTCATCAAGATAACATTATACTGCCTTGTAAGATGAGAGAGAGAGAGAGAGAGAGAGAGAGAGAGAGAGAGAGAATTTTTCACAAGCACTTAGATGGGGATAAATCAATATGTCATCTTATTCACTCACAAATCTTTGTGCATTTAGTCAATTAAAATCAGACTGTGATCATAAAGCCTAAAGACACATACGCTAACACACATATGTACGCGTCTTGGTTTTTTAGCATAATTATGTGCTCTTTAGTGTAAGCGTGAATGACTAAATAAAGTAGGACATATCCAAACCTGTAGGAAGCCTGAATCTCCACATTCACTACTGGAATTCATGTTTCGTAGTATTGAAATTTGGGCTGTTGATAAAATGTATTAATTTTGTAGGATTAATTATGTGAAGAATTATACTCCTGACCCATACGTAAATTACTAGTGTTCCTACCATCGGAGTAATTCAAGCTTGATGTACTACCTTAAATTTTTTGTGAATCTGTGGCAGTAGGGCTTTCAGTGCAGGCCCAGCTGTACAGGAAACATGCCTTGTCAGGCCAACGAGATTCTTTCACAGACTGGCACAACAGAATGCAGGATTCCCGAGACACATTTTTTAAAGTTTCAAAGGATGCGAGACACTCCAAAAGCTTCCATCTAGCGCACAAATACCTAGACTTTTTGGAGCAGCTGTTGCTCAGGTGGTAGTGCGGGTCGGCTGCCAATCGTAGGGTTGGTGGCAAGTTGATGGATAATTGAAGTGTCCTTGGGCAAGACACTGAACCCCAAGTTGCTCCCAATGGCAGGCTAGCACCTTGCATGGCAGCTCTGCCACCATTGGTGTATGAATGTGAGTGTGAATGTGTGTGTGAATGGGTGATTGGGACACAGCGTAAAGCGCTTTGGTAACCTCTAAGGTTAAAAAAGGTGCTATATAAGTGCAGACCATTTACCATTTTTTGTATCTTCTAAATGCTTTACTTGTCTGCTGCCAGGATATGTGTATACCATTTGATACAATGTATTTGAATTATCTGAATTATTATATTTATTTTATAAAATATTTATGATTATTTAATTATTATTAGGCTTGTGATCAATGCTGTTTTCATGCATTGATGAATGGAAGATTTTACAGATGATTAACGATATATATTAACAGTATTTCTGATATAAATTGAGCTGCTCGTTGTACAATAGTCTTTGTCTTTCAAACATATTTCTCAACACAACTTTGGTAAAGTAGGAGGGACAGGTTTAATTAAAGAGGGTCGTGCATTGGACGCATCTGGTGGACGACATGGCACATTATAAAATTTGAAATTTGAGTTATTTTCTATGAAGGTATGTACACACACCGCAGGCATGCCGTCTCCGGAGGCTGTTAAAAATTTGGCAGCGCGAGCCACAATAATCAATAATACAATAACTTTTCCGTAAAATTTTATCTAAATCATTATCAAAGGACATAGAATATTTACTCTTGTCAATACTGGATGATACAGTATATTGTGTATAATATCTTTAAGAGCCTACACAATGTATTTTCAGATACAAATATGTCTTTTTGTTGTTTGACAGCTTGAATGAAAGAGCTATTCAGAGAAATTGCATAATAAATGTCGTCATTTCTAATAGTTCAGATTTCAAAATTACTCCACTTTTATACACTAACCTGCAAACTCATCAACATCATTTTGTTCATTCTTGAAGAAGCACAAAAACCTTCGTAACTTTGGACAGCCATCAGCTCGTAATGCATGTAAGATATCTGTGTATTGCCCATGCTTCAGTACCGGCTTCATTAAATGTTATGTCACCCCCTTGTGGTCTCCCAAAGCGATTGTGTCAGACTACATTGAATGGAATACAACTAAATGTAAATTGAAAGCACACAAATTAGGCTTCTAATTTAAATGTCGGCTGATGTTAATTTATATATCGATGCCTCAAAAAAGTATTGCTAAAATAATGTGTTGATCAATAATTGATGTAACAATATTTTATAACATCCCTATTTATTGTGTACTAAATTATCTTTATTTGGGGTCCTTTCTCTGTAAATATTGTAAAATTTGATTAATTGCAATTAATTTGATTAATTAATCAGCACATCATGTAATGATTTTTGTATTTATTGACAGTGAATTTGAAATATATGGTATAGGCTGTCTACCTGCTTTGTTCTCATTTAAGTATCCTACAGTACATGTGCTTCACTTAAGCCATGATGAATGCATCAGTTTGTGTAACTCAACTGTTATAGAGCATGGAACTATCAATGCCAAGGTCATACTGATATAATGTATGCTTTGAATTCACTGTAAATTGCCTACTTCTAGGCAATTTGACAATTTTAAAGGTTTTTGTAAAAAAAATAAAAAAAAAATCTATGGCCAGCCTTCAAGGAAAACTTTTAGTGTCTTAAAACCTGGGAAACTTATATGTAGCTGCATAACTGTTGGGTCGAATAAGGTGTTGCCTTAAATAGGATATTTGTATTCCATAACCATGAGATATGATTGTGTAATTACAGTCTTCCCTGTGCACAGTGGAAAATGTTAGTCTGTCTAATGATATCATATTGTCAAATTTGTTTGTGACAATTACACCCCAGTGTCGATCTTCCTGTGTTGTGGTTTTGGCTCTGTAGAGGAACTCTTGAACCATATTGATTCATGCCATCTCTTTCTGTGACATTGAGAAAAGGCATTTGCTACTGACTGCTGGATCAGTCAGAAGTTGACAGAAAGCAGCAGGAACTTTGATTCAGCGGTGTGCATGTCTTGTAGCATTGATTCAGGGATTTGCTCACTAGGTCCTGTGAATCTATATTTAACAGAGACAATGGTATTGGCCTTATGCCCCTGGCTAATGCTTCGTTAACACCAGCTCTGTCCTCGCAGATTACCCCTCTCTCACTCTCAAAATGTCGTGTCTTGAACAGCAGCCAATGTTAAACAAGGGCTTATGCTAAAGTAATAAAGTATGGTGTAGGCCCTGAATGGTTCACCATCAATGTTTGCATTTGGATTGACGTGTATTGTGGAAGCACTGACCATAACAAAGATGGGCTGCAGTGAGCCATCAGAAATCATACTCAGTAAACAACCATTATCCTTCAATCAGGAAAGGATTAGATATGGGTTATGTTTAAAAGCATTCTTTATGTCCAGTGTCGGGTTTTATGTTTGCATAAGGGATGATGTTATTGAAGGATGAAGTTAATAGTGTGCAAAACTTTGTAGATATAATGTATAGTCTGTGCTTTGGTTCGACCTTCCAGTGCTTTCAAATGTACTGTTTTGTTGACAATCATCTCTGCGTTTAGTCAATCACTAACATAAGGATCTAGTATTTTTTATCAAATGAAGTGTGTTTGTGCTATAATCAAATATTTAACTTTTTTTGATAAATAATTCCAGCCTTGATATCCTTATAAATGTATTTAGGATATGTTTGATTTATAACATCATTTTTGATTATGATCATGATAATCATTGGTTCTGTTTTTTTATTTTTTATGGAACCAGTTCTAAACAAGAACCCATTCTCGGTTCCTAACCATACTTAAAATGTAAATAAAACTGCTTATACATTTTTTACTTTCACCAAATTTATTAAGAAAGTGCTTGTCATTTCTCTGTACAATATGCATCAGACCATTAGTGAACCAACCATGGGCCAATTGTTGGCATGGTGTCTGAGGCAGAGGCTATGCTGTAATAGACACAAAGCCAAGAGCAAAGTCCCTTTGTTCTGTGAGGAGCTTCCAACCTCAACATTAACTGGAACCATTTCCACTTTATGCTTTAAGAAAGCAGAGAGATTTAAGAAATTATTGGGGAGATGGAATTGGGACACAAAACAGGCCGGAATCAAACCTAACTGCTTGGCCTTTATCTCCTAAACCGGTAACCAAGATCCAGCATGCTCCCAATGGATAAACCTCCCTATTGGCCTCTTAAAAATGGTTACTGTTGTTTCCTTAGATGTAAAGTAGCCAGCAAAGTTTATGTCCCCACAAAAAGAGTCTGGGAAAATTAGTGCATTTGCAATTCCTTGCACGTATTATGCCTTTATGCCAGCCCAGAGATCTGTAGCACTGTGAATGAAAAGCCTGGCATAAGTCCCTTTACTGGTAGTGACATTGTTTCTTTACACAAAATGCATGTCTCAAGCCCTGAGAGTTTGTATTAACTCAACAAACATCAGATTGTAAAAATGATTCTGCTTCTTCCCACCAGATTTCCTTGGTGAGAAAGGCTTGAGATTTGATTGGATGTAGGCTTGGAAGTAGTATCATATTGTGTCCATGCAACAAGACATGTGGGAAAAATAAATCTTTTGGCAAGCAGCCATCTTAGTCATAGCTTGTTGACACCCTAAATTGCGACCTTTCAGATCTTGGACAAAACTGTATGCTAATTATGCACTGTTTACAACAGCCTTTCTACCCTTTTTATACATAGTTGAATATTGTTTTGTATTTATCACAGTATCAGGCAGTTTTGTTCACACATTTATTTAGGCATTTGCATTTTGGTTGGGTGATTGCTGGTGATATAGTTACAGTGCAAACTAAGTTCTACTGTGTATGTGTACGAAAATCTGTCTTACTGTATGAGCATGCATGAGGTGTCAAATGTGAAAGTGAAGATCGCAGACTTTTCAGAATGATTTTTTTAGGTGGTTAAAGTTTTTAGCTACAAGTTTATATTCATTATATAGCATTACATATACTGTAAGTTCACTATTCTATCATATCTAGACCTTTGCCTGAACAGCAAAAGGTTTCGTTCAAATTACAGCTTATTCTGGCCAAGAACTGTGCTTTTAGACAGGAAGAGACTGTATGGATGACATACAGCAATCAATCACAGATTGTATTGATTTCCGTATTAATTTAAATAATGATGTGGCAGTCTCTAAACGATTATACAGTAAACACGTAGAAAAATAGTGGTAAATGTTTACAATATCACTATAAAAAATAAGTATGGATTATTTCACAGACATAACTAAGAACAGACTGTGAATTTGGCAAAAGTAGGTTGAAAGTTAAGCTCTGTGCTTACTGAAATTCAAAACACTGCTCCCAGTGGCCAAAGCTGGAAGTGTTTTTGACTCTTTTACAGGTGTAATTTTAGTTGTAAATTATGTAATACAGTCAACATTTAACCAATCATATTTTTTGTTTCAGTAAGGTGGGACATTTCCAGCATCTAATGCTGATGCACAATAATTCCTGGAGGAACCACAATTGTCACTGTAAATGGATTTCCGTACTAAAAGTAAATATATGTAGATACATTTAAATGTAATTTATACGATACAAATTTGTGAAAATACTGCATGTTATTGCACCACGCTAGTTTTTGATGCTCTCTGCAAATACTGGACAACTGTTTCCCTTTTTTAATTTATTTAATATTTTTGCCTTTTACTTTTGTCAGTGGTGCCTTTTTCTTGTGATATCGAATCATTTCAATTCATATTTCTAAGCAGGAAAACAATTTCACTATACACAGAAAAGCACATAATAGTACACAAATAAAACAGATAACCATTAATTTTTATGTAGGCTACATATGGTAATACAAGATAAAGTGTTAACATGTAACGTGAATAAATGCAAATATATGAATATTAGAGACTGGGTGCATTTGTGTGTGTGTGTGTGTGTGTGTGTGTGAATTCCCAGTATGCCCACCTCTTCAGACACTACTAGACCACTGTGCAAACCCCAACCTAAACCTAAGCATCAGTGGAGTAAAAATTAAATTTGAGCCAAAATGCAGCCTCTGAATTATGCTCCATACACTCTAAAAAATACTGGGTTAAAAACCCAAACTGGGTTGTTTTTATCCCAGCCGCTGTTTAAATATGGGACAGAACACACGTTGGGCTAAACTAACCCAGCAAGTTGGGTTGTTCATGCCCAAACACCCGACTGTGGGAAGGGATGTTCCTCCATTTCCAGGGGAACGGGACAGGACAGAAGGAAGGAGGGGAGAGGGAGGGACCACAGAGAGAGAGAGAGAGAGAGAGAGAGAGAGAGAGAGAGAGAGAGAGCGGGGTGCATAGGCCCTCGGATACGCTGCTAAATGGTCTTCTGCCAGTTGCACTGCTTCATCCAACAATGCCGGTTGATTGCACTGGACCCAATCCACTGCCCCCTTCAGCAGTCGTGAGATTAACTGCTCCAGCACCATGAGATTGATGATATCACCGATGTTGCTGTCTTTCTCAGCCAGCACCCACCGCCGGCAGGCGTCACAGGGCTGTTGAGCAAAGGCAAACTGGCAGCTGACTTTGCTCAGCATCAGGAATCGGAACCACTAGCGGTGCTCTTCTGGACTGCAGCCGACCCGCTGCAGGGTAGCTTTCCTAAATATGGGGTATTCCAGGAGGTTGGTGAATGGAAGTTGTTGGGCCATGATCTGGGCCCCCTCGGTCAGCAGCAGTAGATGGACTACACATTGCGCCCACTGCCATTTCATAGCCTTGGCCGTATGTTCAAAGAGCTCCAGAAATGCTTCTGGATCATCTTGCACCCCCATCTTAGCAAGCGTTACATGGGCGGTCACTTTTGCCGGGGTCGCGGTGATTGCCCCCTCTTGGGATATCAAGCTCTGCCACACCCGTCAGTCCTCCTCTTGGCTTCGAAGGAGCATCTCAAAATGCTGTTGTTGTTGCACTCATAGATCCACTCTGCCTTGCGATAGGTCTGGTGGATGCTGGTGAGAGAACGGAAGACTTCCTCCAGTGGTGATGACAACTCGATAGCAGCGTATCCTTCCTCCTTCCCGGGTTTCGGCACCAGTATAACAAATGATCATAGTTGGGCAAACAAAAGAGGGATGCAATTTCAGCGGCCAACGTAAAACTGCTGCTTTTAGCCAGACAGTGAATCTTCCACAAAACACACACTCTCTCTCTCTCTGTGCACCGGGCCATTTTTATCTCCCCCGTCACTCACTGCAAACACAGAAACAGTAATTACCAGCAAATTCATCTCAGGTGAACCTCCTTCCCGCTTCCTCTCTCCCCAGATGGGCGCTCAACCATGCCCTTTCCTCCAAACCAGCCAATCAGATTAGAGTATACTAGACTGAGAAAGCATTTCACAGTTTTGTGTACAATTTGCATCAGCCTGTCAGTTAACATACTTTATTCTGAGACTATAAGTTTACTGTGAAAAAATTTTGTTTTTTAGAACATCTAATGTTGCAACACCCCAGAATAGCCTAAGAGCATATTACACAGCACAAATGAAAGGTCTTGACTGACAGCGTGGGTTAATTGCCCATCTGCGACCTTTCTCTCACTGTCAGATCTCTCTCATTTCTTCTGTTCCTAGATAGAGTGACAGGGGAAATGTTTGGTTTCTGGATAATTCCACCCACACACAATGATCCCTCCAACAAATGAAGCCATTCCTCTGATTGTTAGATCTTTTGTCTGCCCTGAAACTGAGAGTCTGCCTTGATACATGCAACTTATTTGGACACATGTATTTGATTAGGGAAAACTGTTCACGCAGTACTTCCAACATAATCTTTAAGTTGTCCCTTAAGTAGTCTCAGTCTCAGATGGAATGCCCATGGACTGTCCACAGTTCATTCACTGAGCATCTAATGCAGGGGTCGGCAAACTTATTGAGATGGAGTTCCATTTTTTATTTTTATTTCCCTGGTCAATGGCTGTGCCAGCACCAACATGCTGTGTGTTCAGGTGTCCTGAAAATATATGCTACCTATCAGGATGTGCTACCAACGCTATATTGGCACAGTTTTCGGGTTCGGGTTAGGGTTTGGGGTAGGGTTAGGGCTTAGTACAGCCTCACACCATATCACACTATCTGATAGTTATGCTGGTAGCACATCTTGATAGGTATTATCTGCCTGATAAGATGTGCTACCTGGGTTTTTAACACATCATGCTGTTGTAGTACATACCGACAGGTTCTCCCGTGCCTCCCGACATGTGCTACCCATGTTTTAACTTTACATATCACCATTTTTATTGCTGGTAGTGCATCCTGATCAGGTAGCACAGAGCACAAGTTCATGATGCGCGACTGACTTGCATGTGCTGCACAAGTTTGTTGGGTATACTGCAGTCTTGTTACATGTTAACGTTTTGTTTAGCCTCCCATTCAGCACATACAAACACACTGCATGGTCATGAGGAAGGACTACATAAATATGTAGATTAGAATGGGAACAGGTGCGGAATATATATATATATATATATATATATATATATATATATATATATAAATAAAATAGTCTACTCCTCTTTCATCATTGATGATTAGCCCTCCATGTGCCAGCATTGTTCCATGGGTTGCTTACCCCTGGTCTAATGCATATTGCACAGAGAAATGGCAAGCACTTCCTTGATTTGGCAAGCTCTAATTGGCTGGCTTAATGCAACTTCCAGGGGAAGTATTTATCAGTATGCATAGAAATACATTTGTATACAACCCTGCTAAAAAGACTGGATTAATAAGCATGCCATTCCCATGCTGGTCTAAGCTGGTATATGCTCGTTATGTGCTGGTCTAGCTGGTGGAAAAACATAGCCATGCTTTTCACAAGCAAAACCTAGCTGGTGAAGGTGGTTGACCAGCATGGTCTTTATGGCAAAGCTTGTTAAGCTAGTTAATAAGCCAGTTGGGGACTCCAGCACACTAGCATCCCTTGCTGGGGGAAAACGTCTTAGTTACATAGTCACTCCCCCACCGAGTTCGCCACCGAAAATAGAACTGGGCACAGCAACGACAAGGCTGGGTCTTTCTCCTCTGAAGGGAGCAGTTGCAGGTTCACCACCTGATCCCGAAAGGGAGTGGTGGGAACTTTGGGCACGTAACTAGGTCGGGTGTTTGCGCAGCCCCCGAGGCATCCACGTCGAGGTGAGCCTGGGACAGGGAGTACCAGTGGGGGTAATAAGAGCACTCACGGGAGGTGAACAGGTCCACCTGGAGGGGTGGAGTCTCCACTCTCCGCAGAGCATTACCTGTCATGAGAGCGCATTCGTTTATGTATGCCATGGTCGCTGTGTTGTCCATCTCCCTTCTCCCTTAACAGCCAGGGCAGCCTCTGTGACTTTGGTAAAGACGCGAGGAGACAGGGACAGGCCAAAAGTGAGGACCTTGTACTGGTACTCGTCCCTCGAAGGCAAACTGAAGAAAGGGTCTGTGTCGAGGAAGGATCAATAAGCAAAAGTATGTGTCCTTCAGGTCGATGGCTGTGAACCAATTCTGATGTTGTACTGATGCAAGGATGCAGTTCTTTAAACGGAGAACTAGGAAATGTGAGATACTCCCGTGAGATACGTCCCTCTTATTGACCGGAAAGACTTTCAGCGTCTGGCTGTTGCAAGGGCCAGAAGGGCTGAGTATTGGAAAATGACCCAGGGAATGAGGAAACTGCTCCTTCACTGACAAATTGGGTGCCGGGGTCCAGAAGGCACCCGGCGATGTTACAAGGGTACTCAATTCGTGCTGACCTAGGGGTGGGAGTGGGGCCTGTGTGCTCACCTGGTTCAGGCCAGTCAGTCGCCTTATCCCTGGGTCGTCTGTCTCAGGGCCACTTCAAAGCCCGTCCTGTGTTCTTGGCAGCTGGCTGACGGGCAGGTGGTGCCACTTTCCTTGCGGGAGGATCTTCTTCTCAGGGACAGGCTCCGGTGGTGAGTGAGCCGGGGTCCTGCGCCTAGAGGCAGGCTGGGCACAGGACTTCAGAGACCTCGAGAACTAATGGGCGAAGTCCTCGACTGTATCGCCAAAGAGCCCCCCTTGGGAGATGGGCGCATCGAGAAAGCAAACCTTCATGGCGTCATGCATCTCTGCTAGGTTGAGCCACAGGTGCTGCTCTTGGACCACCAAGTTGGACATTGTCCGGCCCAGGGCACGCGCCATGACTTTCGTCGCCTGTAGAGTGTGGTGTGCATTTCCTGCAAAAGCCCTGGGTCGGTCCTACCCTTGTGCAAATCTTTAAGCACTTTGACCTGGTGGACCTGCAGGATAGCCATGGTGTGCCTGACCTGCGGCATTGTAAGCCTTCACCACTAGTGATGAAGAAAACTTACACACATTAGAAGGGAGCTATGGCCGGTTCCTCCAGGTGCTGTGCCCTGTGGGCATAAATCACGGCCACAGTGCATTCTACCTGGGGAAGATGGACATATCCCTTTACCGCACTGCTGTTGAGTGTGTTTAGAGTGGATGAGCCGGTGAAGCATGTAAGGGCAGAGTAATGTGCCTTTAACGACTTCGCAAGCTCCTTGTGCACTTCCTGGAAGAAGGGCACCGGGGCAGGGGTGTGGCTGTGAGTCGTGCTTCGAGCCCAGAAATCAATATTCCAACCGCGAATGCTCAGGGCAGTGTGGAGGGTTCCACTCAAGCCTGATGTTCGCAGCCACCCGGGCAAGCACGGCTGCCATCTCAACGTCCACCTCATCCTGAGCTCTACCCCCCAAGGGCGGGAGCTCAGAAGATTTGTCCGCTTACGAAAGCAGAAGCCCGCCCTCCGATGCTGCAACCGATAACTCATCCTCATCGCGAGCCCCGAACGAGACATTAAATCCGCCCTGAGGCAGACCGCCTGCATCACTTGAAAAATCTACTGGGCAGAATGAGTGTGCTGGAGGGTGGGAGGACCGCAGGGATTGTGCTGGTGGAAGCGCTCCCATATCCACATCCAGATCGCCGCGGTGCTCACCGACCCTGCCGCCTGAGTTTCAACCCTAGACGGACCACATCAGCAAGCAGCCGCGGTGGCTTTCTGCTTCACAAAGAAGGAAGAGAGCCATGACTGTAATGTTCTCATGGGCATGTTCCATTCCATGAATCACTGGGCTGGACCAGTAACTGTTGGTTTCCTCCATTACTCCCATATTGAGCATGTCCTTAATTTCTTCCCATTCCACTTGTTTCTTGTATTTGGGCAAACTATAGAGACGAGTATGTACTACTACCCCTGGGGTTGTCTCAATGTGGTGTTCTATAATATTTATACGAACGGGAGTGTTGGGGGGAACACATTGGAAAATTCTGCTTGCAACTTGGCAACCTCCATGACTTGGGATGGAGAGAGTTGGTCTCCACACGTGACCGGGGTGATTAGATTGGCTATTTTACTATTCACCTCTGGCCCATCTCCTACATCTCTGGAACCACCATCACCAATGACACGAATGACACTGGCGGGTCCAAAGTTTCAGGAAATTAAGGTGGTATATCTGCCGCACTCCGCCCCTATCTGTTCATATTACCTCATAGTCAAAATCACGACCCTCCGTGTTACCTCAAAAGGTCCTTGCCACTTTGCAAAAAATTTAGAGCTTGATGTGGGCAATAGTATGATTACCTTATCACCCGGTGTCAAGCACCACTATTGTACAGTATTGTATTGTACGTTCTTGAGCCTGGAGCAAATTCTCCTGTGTTGCTAGACCCAGTGAGTATTTCTCTCAGGCCAAGAACATGCTGGATTTTGTTTTTGCTCTCTGAAGGTCCCTCTTCCCAATTTTCTCTCAAGATGTCTAAGACACCACAAGGCCTGTGGCCATACATTAATTCAAAAGGGGAAAACCCTGTGGAGGCTTGCAGGACCTCTCGTACTACAAACAATAGGGGTTCGAGCCATTTATCCCAATATCTTGCATCCTTGTAAATTAACTTAAAATGAACCAACAATGAACAATAATTTTTACATTCATTAATCTTGGTTAATATTAATTTATACATATAATATTGTTCAGTACATAATGTGTTAACTTATGTTAAGGTTTACACCTTTTAATGTTGAAATGTAGTTATGTGGAGAAATTGAAATTAGCAAAAATGAATAAATGTTGTAAAGGTATTGTTCATTGTTAGTTTGTGTTAGCTTTTGAGTTAACTAATGTGCATGCATAAAACCATATTGTAAATTGTTACATATTTTGTCAATGCCATGGTGTAGATGAAAGTTTAGAGAAACAGTGCTTCCCATGCAGTCTAAAAGCAACCGTTACTAGCAATGATTCAAAATTCCCTCTCTAGTTGCTGCCTCTGCTCTTTCTAGAAGCTTCCATCTTTCAGCCCTCACTGTAACATTTATATCACTGTCATTCTCCTGACTAGATGCTGTGGAAAAAATACAGCAACTTTCTCTCTGGCATACATTCACCTTTTAATGGTATGGCTGATGTCAAAGGCATCCATCCCTCAGTGTAATGAAGATGCCCCTTCGTCAGCTGCCTAATGGCAGGCGTTTGACATCAGCTGAGGGATGTCGGGTGAGGTATATTGATTATTAAACTGGCAGGCTGAGCTGTACTCTGTCTTAATGGATGAATGAACAACAGTGTAATAGGATACCAGAGATTTCTAGCCCTCCTGGAAGGAAAGGCAGGGAGCTGTTTAAAAGTGACTCTTTATCCAGTTAGATGGAGAAAACTACATCTAAAGCTCTAAGCGACCAAATCCTGCCAAAACTCAGCTAAAAAGGAGAGCACTGACAGTGTTGTTGGTAAAAGCCAGCTAGAGATATATTTGCGAAGAAAGCAGTGATACAGTCATGCAAATTATGATATCTAAAAATTTTGAATACAGTCTTGTCAAGTTTTTGTAAAGTCTATTGTATTTGTGTCTCTTATCCTGGAGGCTGTGTAAACAACCAGTTCTTGAAAACTTCAGTTATGCTGTACTATCCTGTGCAAAAGTCAATGCCACAGTGCATATTGTGGTTGTTTGCCAGGGCATTGCTATGCAGTTGCTTGAATGTTTTGAGTGGTTGCTAGTTGGCTGCTTACTGGCCCAAGTCAAAAGAGCCCACTTTTAAGTCTCAATATGGCTCAAGAGTCAAAACTTTCAGTCAATCGAATATTTTTAGACTGTTGCTTAGAAAAGTAGAACACCTATCCTCAACCGGCATGTTTTGAGGGATCGTTTGTGTCTGTTGTACAAAGATTGTATAAAGTTTGATATTTCGTTATAAGTGGTTTGTTAAAATAGTGCTTTAGCAAGCACTTTTAAATCAAATAAGATTTAAACGGACACTGCATTAAGTTTTTTTACGCATTAAACAGTCAACTATTAATCGCTGAAATTAACGCATTACTTTTCCCAGCCCTACTTTCTATGTATCACCATTCTCATCCGTTTCATCTTTTCTTTTATTGTAGTGCACAGAAGCAAAGAAGTATTGCTGGTATTTCGAAGGAGGATACCCAATCTATTTCATGTAAGTGCAATCACATTTTTTGTTTGTTGCAAACTGTCTTTCTCAGCCAGCCTAATTCATAATTTGAAAACAGTGATTATGTTTACTTCAAATATTGTATTACCTCTAATATTCTCTCAACAATGCCCACTTCCACAATTGCCATGCATTAACTTCACAGATCTCATTATGTGCTATGCATTGTACCGTTATGACTAGCCTCATTGGCTTGACCCAAGGAAATCTGACATTCACTAAGCCTGTCATCCAACAAGCTTTGCTCATTAACATTGTACTTGCTTGTGGATGAAAAGATAACACCTAGGTAATGAGATAATACAGCCCAGGCTTCCCTAGCCAAAGGAAGTAGAGCAAGCATAATTTCAGATATGCATATGTAGCTTAGGTTAAGGACCCTGAAGTCAAACACTGCTTTCACAGTATTTTGAAAAGTATACACTAAATTAAATGTTACAGTTGCTCCAAAAAGTATTTGGACACTTTAATTACACATAATTATGTAGTGTCATTACACTACATACAAAACATGAAACGAAGTGGCATTTTTTGAATAGCAATATAGCACACACCCACACTTTTAAAGCAAAATATTTGGACAAAGGAACATTTTGTATTTTTTTTAATTATCAAACAAAACATATACTGTTTAAATTGAAGACAAAAAGTATTTGAACTTATGGCTATCAAACATAGTGGAACCTGTCCAGTTGCTTATATTAATAATTAAATTAAATTAATACATTTGCTAAATTAAAATAGTCTGAGAAAAGTTAGTTAGTTCTTGGAAATGGCATAATTGTTTTGCAGATGCCCCTTGGTTTAATATATGTTTATCTAAATGCAATACAATTCATAGGTTTTTATTGTGGCTTAAGTGTCTATAGTGACTAAATACATTTTGGGTGCTGCTGTATGTAAGAGGTTTTAATGCTCACCCCTAATTCTCAATAATAAAATAAAGTACGTTCACTATATAATTACTGCCCATGAATATTTTTTAAATAGTTTCAGAAATCTACCAAAGATGGTAGCAGGATAGTAACCAGACAGACGACAAAATGCTCGAGGGGGATAGCTCCTTCCCCCAACCCCCTATTCTAGTGGTTGACACGCCTGAGCTCGTAAAGTTAATGTGATCATGTAACTTTTAACTTTATTGTCTAATGATAAAAAGGTAAATACCAACAAAACTAATATCATATACTGCCTGCAAATATGCCGATATCTCTTTAAAGAGATGTAAAAAACTTTAGGAAATCCAGTATCCTGTGACACACACATACAATATTTCTTCCTCTAAAGCACGTTTTCTGTCAGCCTCTCCTTAACATTTCCCTGTAACTTTTATTTATTACTTTTGTTTAATGATAAAAAAGCAAATATCATACTTCTATCATATGCCGTATACCTTGATGTAATTCACGAACCTCGCGGAAGTCAGCTGTTTCTTCCCATCGAGTGCTCTTCTAATATCTTCCTGTGAAGTGCATATCCAATCAGCCAGAATCAAAACTTCAGGATCAGTATAAAAAGTTTCCATGAAACCATGATGGTCAGTCTGTGACAATCCAAGCAGGTGATTCAGGCCATTTAAAATGTTAGGAGATTGCCGTTCGCACTGGATCCGCACAAGTGCGCGAATGCAACTTTAAAGTAAAATAGCTTATCGTGCGCTGAGTAAATGCAAGGGCTGGACGATTAATCGAAAAGTAATCGAAACCGAAATTCAGAACCTCTAACCGACGTAATATTCCAATGTCGGTTATTGTCGGTTGCTAATTTCTCCTTAAAAACATACTACCACGTGTGATGAAAAAGGAATTGGCTACAATAAATGATCTATGCCAGGGCTAGTATAATGGTGGCCACCAGATCATCTTTATCTGGCCCTCCAACTGTTTTTTTTATGTTTAAAAACCCTCGCAATCAGATATCAAACTGCCCTCTGCGCAATTGTTTAGCGCGTTCATAGGCAACCGCATTCATCGGTGAGTTTAACAACGCTTGACTCGCCGCCGCCGCTTGACTCTCCGCCCTGCACGTTGAAAAATGACGCCAAAGGTATACCCAGTGCGTTAAAAAGTGATGCCAAGGGGTCCTGGCCAAGCGTCCATATGTGACGAGTTGGGTGTGAGAATGTGTTGGGATGAGAAGAGAACACTGTATGGTAAGTAATAATACGTTTGAAAAAATTTTTTTTAAAAAAATCCTTAATCTGAATTAAGTTATTCACTATCTCTCTCTGCTGTATTTAATTATCCATGATTGGCGTAATATTGTGTGTAGTATACCTTTTCACATGTTCCGGTCAGATTTGATGCTAATCGAGCATGCAAATACATGTGACGGCTTACAAAGTTTCAAAGAAACAAACAAGCAAAACTAAACAGGCATAAATCATTATTATTTAAATATACTTAAAGTAAAACAACCTGTTTAAACTAAATAGTGTAAATAAACTATGTGAGATGTATTTTTAACTATGTATTGTACATAAAATGTATGGAATTGCACATACTATTTTGTCATTAATTTATGAATATTGTTTAGATTGGTTAATTAATGATAAATGTTATTTGTAACCTGCAGTAAGCAGCAGTAATTGTTTATGTGATTGAAAAATCAAATTACCCATAACAGTTTAATCTAAAATGTTTTTTGTGTGTGTGTGTTTTCATTCTGCTAGATGGCTGGACAGAAAACAAATCCCCTGTGGGAATACTTTACCATACTCATTTACTGTATTCACATGTATTGTATCGGCCTCATATCGGCCAATCGGCCAGATTGCTTTCTCAATATCGGCATCGACCATTAAGAATCCCATATCGGTCGACCACTACTGCTAATCCATTCGAGGTCCCCTGTCCAAGCCCTGCTCTTGCTCGTAATCAGCAGTGTTCTTTTTACATTTTTGCACATGGCATTATTTAAAACATTTGTTTACAGGAGATGCAAGTTATTTACTACTTTTCACATGACAATATTTAAAATAATGTATTTTCTTTGCAAAAAAGCAAGTTATTTATTTTCTAATTTTTAGGAATCTTGCTTTTTACACAACTGAAATGTGCCGTTTTCATTTCAAGCAATGTGTGTTTCTACGAAATATTCAATAAATAACCATAAATGGTTTCAATTATTTTAAAATCACAAAGATAAGAAATGCACTCTTTCATTAGAAAAAAATAATTTAATAGTTGAGCATATTTACAGTACAAACCTTGTCAGTGGACTATGAGGGCAAAAAAAAAAAAAAAAAAAAATCGTTCATTAATCGTCATCGAGGTAAAATGTTCAATTAATCGAGATTTTGATTTTAGGTCATATCGTCCAGCTCTAGTAAATGCCATTATGCACTGTATACAATGGGTTTGATTCTGCCTTTTGTGAGAAAATGCGATTGCTAATGCGCACATGCCATCCATGGTTGCTGGACTACTGTGTGTATTGTTATATCTTTTTTCCTAATAACTTATCAGTTTCTTTGTGTCCAAATAAATTACTAAGAGTTTATTTATTTTTTCGCAATTTTATGTTCGTTATACTATATTAAATGATGTTATATTTCGGCATTGTATAGGCAACCCTGCTCACTGGATATCGGCAGCAGCCATTAAAAAACCCATATCAGTTGACCACTAATTCTAGGCATTGTGTACCTTATTGAAGTGCAAAATGCTCAAGGGGGACCCACCCTCTGGTCAGACCAGGTCCAACACTTGAGGGTGACCCCCATCCTGTAGTCAAATTGCTCAAGCATCCTGTTGACAACCCTATCAGTAGCATTTTGAGAAGTCACTCTTAGGCAACTATTGTCTTTCGATTGATGTTGAATAAAAATTTCCAGGCCTTATCACACATTAGTGCAAATGTTGAACTCTTATTGACATCTGCTCTTTAAATTTTTCAGCTTCTGATTAATTTAGAGGTCCTCAAACTGTGCACTGTGAAACTTAAGAGGTTTGAGCTAGGATGTAGTCCCATTGGGAGGTCAGTACAGAGTTCATTGGGAGGTTTCCGGTTATAATGCCGCATGTATCTTTCTGTTCGTAACAAGCTAAAGGATTTGCACCAAATTGAACTTCCTGCTTGCTGGCTTTTATCCCTCAATGTGTCCTCATGTAATGCTTGTGGTAGTATTCATTTGGGGAAGTGACTGCATGGCTTTTTCATTGTGTTCTGGAGATAATGTTGGAGTTCAGCGTGGAGAAAAATGGAGGAATGGAAATGGAATGCACACTGTGTGAGATAGCAAACCTATCACGCAACCTAAAGCCAAGACTCTGACAGAAAGGAATTGAACATAATTTTTGTTTTCCCCTCTAATTTCTTCTACCCTAGTTGCCCATTCTCTTATGAAAGATTGACACCGGCTGACACTGAATGAAGAGGCAAAACTTGTATCTTGTTCTTTAAACTACTTTAAAGTAGCTGTATTAGGACGTTTAGCTGGATGATGGCCTTGACCATTCTGTTTCCTTCTGTTTGGAAAATTTTGCTCAATTTAGTTATGTTATTATGTTTACTCTAAACTCCAATAAACTCTCTTTGTGACTGATACATCTAAACTTGTCACAGACATAATATCAGCCTCAAATTACTTTTAAAGTGTAATTTACTCTCACCACCAAAAACATCATACAAACATACGGATAGCTATCTGATCATGAAAAGGCAAGGTGTAAATGTCGTCCGAAATGCATTTGAGATGGATTTCAATCAGATCACTCAGACCACTTCAGGAGGTGGTTTGAGATGCATTCCAAATTAAACTGGACAAGTCTAAATGCATCTGGCTGTTCAAGTCACATGCAATCTATACCCTGCCCAAACAGCGCTATGTCAGCATAGGAAAAATGCGAAACATTACAGCTATCACCTAATATTTGCATAGGGCTTGCGTCACACAGTAAATAACAACAAAGGAAATACGAATACATGTTGTAGGAGAGACAGAAAGTATTTCCTCATTTATTTGATGTAGATCGCTGATGAAACTGAAACTAAACACTGACATGAGGGTAGCTGACACGCACGATGCGTCTTGCCTACAAAAAGCCCCGATGACAAAAATACACTGAACGCCCATACAGAGACACACACGCACTGGGCAAATTCACTTGGAATCAAATAATAGAGCACATCTTTTAAATTCACTGCCCAGAATTTGCGTAATCACACAAGTGATCTGTTTTATTTGCATATTGTACAGGAAGTGAAAATCTGATTTATATCCATTTGGCGGAGACACTTTGATTAGACAAGTGTAAATGTAATGAGCTTTTTCAATCGGATAGCAATCCGGTCAATAAAAATGCATGAAGTGAACAAATGTAAATAGGCCCTTTTATTGCATTTATAATCAATAAGACTAATTAAATGTTAAATGCTAATGTAACATTTATTTAATGCAGTTGACACATTTACCTAATATGACATGTTACATTTGTTCTTTATGCGATTTCAACTTGATTTCAAATATCTAAAAATAGTAAAATATCACAAATATATATAAAATATATTTTTTGAAATATTAGGATTCGCAAATATTTGGATGTTTCTAAAGCTGTAAATATGTAAAAACGTTTACATTTTAGGTGGGGTTAGATTTTTCTGTAGGGAAATTGCACACAATTTTATGAATAAGGCCCAGGATTTTGGAACAATCTTCTCTGGGCAGCTGAGGCAATAGTAGAGGTGTGTGCTATCTGAGTGCCAAAAAGTCAACAAGAAGTTCAAGATACTGTATATTAGAGAGCACTTGGGGAGAATTCAAAGCCATCTGTCAAAAAGCTAAAAGCCAAATCATAAGTGGACTTTGCAACAAGACAATGACTTGAAACACTCATCAAATCCATATAATAGCTCAAAATATGACATAGAGTGTTGTGAACGGCTACATCACTGCTGAGATCTTAACCTCATAGAAATGCTGAGAGCACTCAGAAATGCCTTTAAAACATCACAGAGTTAAAAAAAAAAAAAAAAAAGTATGTACTTCAAATTGATGTAGGAGAAGCAATTACTGCAACACTGGAAATTGAAGCTAGCTAGCTCTGACTTTTGGTGGACTTTTTGGTGGAATAAATGATTGCAAAGAATAACAATCATTGTAACATTAAATACAACATAACAGACTGACAATTTATACATGAAAATTATGAAAATTGTCTAATGGGGTCTATATAAGTTATATTCATTAAGTTTAACTATGATATTTCTTCTAAAAATGTAAAGGATGAATAAAAATATATGTATATCTGACAATTGATAACATAATGTAAGTGTATAGAGCTACAAAATTAGATTGCATATCTCAGATACTTTGGTCTTGGAATAATTTGAAGACTTTGCAAATCTGATCACAGTTTAAGACATTGTTGAGATCTCTCTGAAATTCTAGAAGAAACACATAGGAAATAGATAAGATTGATCAGGCCTTTCTCAGAAGAAACATCTGAGAAGCAGGATCCTTCAGCAGAAGTCTCCAATTGCTCTCTATTTAATTTCATTGCTACCGTATCTGTGAAGACAAATCGAGATGTTCAAGAGATCGCTTTGTGTTTTTTTCACTCCAATGGGGTTTTCCTTAAACTATTTACCATTATCAGACACTGTGCATGGTTGCTTTAAATATAAGTTTTGTTTTTTCTCACAGAAGTTTTCAAGTTTGCATTTTTGTTTATGTTTGCATGCAAATCGCCGTATTTTTGATGATTCAGCTCTCTTTCACCCGATAATTTTACAACCATCTCTTTCAAAAGATTAAGTGCTTATATTAAAGGCTGAGAAACCTTTCTCAGATCTGTTCTCGGACAGTTAAAGACGAGCTCAGCCATGCTGTGCGTCAGAACATAAATCACTGTAGTACAGTGCCATATATGCCAGTATTTAAATAAGATGCTGTCATGTGGCCGCTGTGCTGAGATATGAGAAATTACTGGCTCAGGTTCAGAGCAACATCCTTAACATTTGAGTCACAGTATTTTATAGCTTTATTTATCATCACGTCAAGGGGTCTTTTCAGAAACTTTCTCATTACTTCTTTTTGCCCTTTCTTTAAGGTATTGAGCACAAATGACTTGTGAATCACATAGTCTTGGAGGGCAAATGTAGTGTAAATAGAGTAAGTTGACTTCCACTTGAGATATTTATTTATGTTTTTTTTTTTTATATATATATATATATATTGACTTTTATAGACTCATATTTTCATTTATATGTTCATGCTAGTCTTGTGTTGCCAGATTTTTGACTTACGCAGCTTATTCTATCCAAGAACCCTAGACTGTTCAACATCTGGCCAACATATAAAGAACCCAACCGCAGTTTGTTTTGTTTTTACATGCTCTTTAGGGACGGGTATACCTGAAATATATGAAAATAATAAACTGATTACATAAAAGTCTTGGATTACATAGTAATGGTTACATTTAGATTACATTAAACTAAAATGTTCATTGTTTAATGAAATTAGTGTAAATGGGTACCCACTCCCTGTCTACACCTGATGCGAGCGTCACATTGCGTCAAAAGCAGATAAATCCCATTATAGCCAACAGTAAACAGATACACCGTTCTATTGGTGACATGCTGCAGAGCCACTCCAGACACTTGGTCCACCTGAAATAAAAGGATTTTACTTACCAAATGGCATACGTTTGAATATCTCTGCCATAATTATTTGTTACAAGCTTAAATAACTTCTGACTGTTGTATTAGAGCCAACTTGTCATGTTTTAGGTCTCTCGTCAACTAATTTAAATCATTGTTTGTTTCTAGCCTCATTTATACGCAGGTTTAGCAACAATAGCGTTACAATAATTATTATATAATAAGTACGTTTTCATACCAGTGGATTTCCATTGAAAATAAAGTAAGATACTGGTTATTCACCCATTTAACCATTGCTGAAGTCTATTCAAGCTCACAACTGATTGTTCTGCCCGTCCTTTCGATTGTTCACTTTGATGCTTCTAGTGTAGACAGCCTGAAGTTGTTGCAGTGCGTGTGTAGCCAGGGTGTTAAAATTAGATTTCATCTCATGAAAACATGCATTAATCTAAAAGTAATCAGGTTAGATTACCTAAAAGTGTAAGCTAAAATATTAAGTTACTGATTGCAATTTAAGTTGTGTAATTTGTAATCAGTACTGGATTTGATTTCAGAAGGAATTTACCTACATACGGATTATTTCACAGACATAACTCAATAAAGTTGAGCATACAGTTCTGCTTGTGGATATCTAGTTACTTCAAAGATTCAAATATTTGTGTCCACTTACCTGGTCAACTCTTGCAAATCCAGTGATTATTTCTTCCTCAAAAACCTTGTCAAGTCAAATAAATGAATTACTCTCAGAAGATGGGTAAAGCCTTCCAATCAGATTAGAACTGGCTATTTCAGACAGCACATGCCATTTTGTATGCAATATGCATCAGACAGTCATTAAACGGACTGTGGGCTATCTGTGGGCAGTCTGAGGCTGAGAATATGTGCCTGCCAACTGTCTGCTCAAGCAAAGAATATTTGACCATGACCACAGCTTTTCCTAATCTATATTTAATAAATCATTCTCATAGATCACAACACAAACAAAGCAAGGTACTATAATTAAGATTGCAGAATAAGACAACCATTGTACAAAATAATTAGTATTTAGTTGGTTTGCTGCAAAAGAGGGCACATATTTACTTGATATATTTATTATTACAATATATTTTATAAATAATTTTGCACGATTAGATTAAGCCATTAATCTAACATCTCTGAATGGGAAAACCTGCTTCATCCATTTGTTTTATATTGTGTGCAATCTCCTTTATTTCTTTCAGAGAGCCGTAATGTGAACTGTCATCCATTATTGATCACATGTGGTTTATATGGTGCATGTAACTTTTTAAATATAGATCATAACTTCACTTTGAACACCTGTAGGTATAGATATAGCCTTTCTCTTTAATTCATGAAAGCTTTCTCTGTGCTTGGCCATTGCACTGCATCTTTCAGTTGATAAAAAAAATCATAATGTTCCTTGTAAATATGGGATGGGCATACTTATTTAGACCTACTATTGATGACATTATGTAATTAATTTATGTGCCATTCATATTCAGAAGTCAGAACTGTACATACTACAACTAATGCTGAGTGGAGGCACAATCCATACAGGCTCTGCAGTTTGAAAAAATAATAATAATGCACTTTGACACTTGATGACAACCAAAAGCACTTTCTTCATTTCAGTGGACACATTGACCTTTGTTGGCTCTGAACTATGGAGGTAGGAGGGCAGACTTTGCTCATCTGCTTTATCAGTTATTTGAAGTTGAAAAATGGCAAATGAAGCCTAGTCCGAACACTTGATCTGGTACATTGACCTTCCCTGCTCAGTTAAGTTGATTCCTCTTGGATGTTCCTCTCATTCTCACTTGGCTGTCGGTTCTCCAATTATCTGTAGAAATGTAGAAAAAAAAGTCACAAGGGTGTTTGATATGTTGCTCTGTTGTTGAGTGGAGTGAGTTCTAAACAGTCTAGTCTAATTCTATATGATTCTTTTCTTAATAGGACAGAATCATCTAACCTTTTTTTTAATACACTTTCCTGTTTTTTAATTAGAATACCATTTAATACAACAACATGTCTCGGTTACGAATGTAACTTTGGTTCTCTGAAAGGAAGGTACGAGACACTGCATTAGTGGCTGACGCTATGGGAGCTCCTTGCAGGAGTGAAGATCACTGAACCCTTTAAAATTGGCAGTTGGTTCCAAGCCCATTTTGTGTACATCATAGTGTGCATATAAACTGGAGCACATTTCCAATTCATTAGGATTTTTCAATTGAAGGGAGGAGACGAATCTCTCTGCCCCTTAACAGTGAGAAATCAGTAATGCGGCAAGTGTACGCAGTGTCTTGTTCCATTCTTTCAGGTAAACTTTCGTATCCATAAATCAACGCTGTGTCAGTAGCTGATTCTATAGGAGACCAACACTATAATGCTGTGCTACTGATTTACACATACAAAGTAATGCCTACTGTACTAGCCAATAGGCTTGTCAAAAGCATTGGAATGACCTCCTCTTTGTATTGAAAAATAGGGAGGAAGAGGAAACAAATAACCATTTGTACAATGTTTCATAACCCAGGATGGCTAGTGTCATTATTATGCTATTAACATACAGTGGATATAAAAAGTCTACACACCCCTGCTAAAATGCCAGGTTCTTGTGATGTAAAAGAATGAGACAAAGATAAATCATGTCAGAACTTTTTCCACCTTTAATGTGAACAATTCAATTGAAAAACAAACTGTAATCTTTGAGGGGAAAAATGAAAAATAAAACACTCTCACGATAACCTGGCTGCATAAGTGTGCACACCCTTAAACTAATACTTTGTTGAAGCACCTTTTGATTTTATTACAGCACTCAGTCTTTTTGGGTAGGAGTCTATTGGCATGGCACATCTTGATGTGGCAATATCTGCCCACTCTTCTTTGCAAAAGCTCTCCAAATCTGTCAGATTGCGAGGAAATCTCCTGTGCACAGCCCTCTTCAGATCACCCCACAGATGTTCAATTGATTTTAGGTCTGGGCCATTCCAAAACGTTAATCTTCTTCTGGTGAAGCCATACTTTGTGGATTTGGATGTGTGCTTTGGGTCGTTGTCATGCTGAAAGGTGAACTTCCTCTTCATCTTCAGCTTTCTAACGGACGCCTGAAGGTTTTTTGCCAACATTGCCTGGTATTTGGAACTGTTCATAATTACACCCTGACTAAGGCCCCGGTTCCAGCTGAAGAAAAACAGCCCCAAAGAATGATGCTGCCACCACCATGCTTCACTGTGGGTATGGTGTTCTTTGGGTGATGTGCGGTGTTGTTTTTGCAACAAACATACCTTTTGGAATTATGGCCAAAAAAGTGCAACCTTGGTTTCATCAGACCATAACACATTTTCCCACGTGCTTTTGGGAGACTTGATGTTTGTTTTTGCAAACTTCAGCCAGGCTTGGATGTTTTTTTTGTAAGAAAAGGCTTCCGTCTTGCCACCCTACCTCATAGCCCATTCATATGAAGAATACGGGAGATTGTTGTCACATGTAGCACACAGCCTGTACTTGCCAAAAATTCCTGTAGTTCCTTTTATGTTGCTGTAGTCCTCTTGGAAGCCTCCCTGACCAGTTTTCTTTTTGTCTTTTCATCAATTTTGGAGGGACATCCAGTTCTTGGTAATGTCTCTGTTGTGCCATATTTTCTCCATTTGATGATGACTGTCTTCACTGTGTTCCATGGTATATCTAATGCTTTGGAAATTCTTTTGTACCCTTCTCCTTACTGATATCTTTGAAATCCCTCTGATGCTTTGGAAGCTCTCTGCGGAGTATGGGTTTTGCTCTGAGATGCAACTAAGAAAATGTCAAGAAAATCCTACTAGAAAAGCTGAACTTTATTTGTGATTAATCAGAGTCACTTTAAATGATGGCAGGTGTGTAATGACTTCTATTTAACATGAGTTTGAATGTGATTGGTTAATTCTGAACACAGCCACATCCCCAGTTATAAGAGGGTGTGCACACTTATGCAACAAGGTTATTGTAAGGTTTTTCATTTTCATTTTTCCCCCATGAAGATTTCAGTTTGTTTTTCAATTGAATTGTTCATGTTATAGGTCACATTAAAAGTGGAAAAAGTTCTGACAGGTTTTATCTTTGTCTCATTCTTTTACAACACAAAACCCTGGCATTTTAACAGTGGTGTGTAGACATTTTATATCCACTGTATGTTAATAGCATAATAATGACACTAGCCATCCTGGGTTATGAAACATTGTACAAAGCTCTACTTCCTAAGCAGTGGAAAGGGAAGATATAAAAACAGTCAAAAACCATGAATACAAGATCCTAGCCAACGGTGTAGAGAAAAGTTGACATATATCTACCCTCCTTTGAAGCCAAAACCTGGGAAGAAAAGGAGGAGTCATCCAAGTTATAAAACCTGGCAAAATTGTGATGGAAAGCCCAACCTGCAGCCATACAGATTTCCTTTAAAGATGTGCCCTTTGCCTATTCCCAGAAGTAGGCCATGCTCCTGGTGGTATAAGCCTGTGCCTTCCCTTGCAAATCAAAGTGAGCGCAATGACATCCATCACCCAATGAGAAAGTCTAGCACCACATATACATTTACTGACCAGAGGATGTTTGCCCACAGACAAAACACCCAGGAGATTATGGCCAGTCCCTATGGCAGCGAAGCACAACTTAAGCGTTGATGGAGTAAGTCCTTCATTTTAGTGCTTTTGTAAGAAGCAGAGTATCGTCTGCACAGGGAAAAGTGCTGGGTCCTTACAATGGGAGGAAAACCAATCAGTGAAATGTCATTTTAAGGCATATGCTGCATTGTTCAGAGGCCCTGGCCGGTAGAGTCATGTCGAGAACCAGCTTTGACAGCCCTTGTGTGTCAGGCAAGCCTCATCAGTGGCCAAACATTAGGGATGCATCCAACAGCTCTACCAGTTCTGGGAACCAGCAACATGGTTTCCTTGTCTTCTCGATCATTGCACAACACTTGGTGTAGCAAGCGGATAGGAGGGAACTCATATTTTTGTTTTGATGGCCATTTGTGAGCCAGGGCACCAACGCCCAGCAGAGTTGGTTTGTCTCAGGTGACAAGTCTCTTTGGTAAATGTGCGGGGATCAAGGGACAAGCCGAAGCAAAGGACAGTGAACAGAGATGCCACCCCTCAAAGGGTGGGCAAATCTCAAAAGTGGTCTGGGGCTATTTTGTACATGAAAGTATGTGTCTTCTAGGTCCACTGATACAAATTAGTCAGATGGACAGACATGAGACAAAATCATCATCTGTCTCTCAGTAACCATCTTGAAAACAGAGGACATGGATGCAAAGATGCATTCAATGTGAACAGCACCTTAAAAACACAAGAATATGATGTTTTAAAAAGTGGCAATGGTCAAATAATAATGTCCCTCGAGCGCATGTTTACATACTGTAGAAAAACAATTGAAGAACAGGGCAGATGTATGCAAAAAAAACTTTAGATGTCTCTGGCCCCTTAGGATGAATAGCGCAAGAGTATTGCATTTTTAAAGAAAACAGTTACGCGTGGCACAAAGGTCAAAGACATTTTGCCATGTTTACATAGAAAAACTTGAAAAGCAGTACAGAAGGATGAAGGATGTGTTTGATGTGAATGGACCCTTTGGGTAAATATAACAAGAGTTTCACAGAACGATGGTGGAATTTGTCATTCCAAAGCAATAATTTGAGAGTTTAATACTGTCTTTTTTAAGCTTTTTTCTGATTTATATATATATATATATATATATATATATATATATATATATATATATACTAATTGTTTTGTGGAACCTTGTCTTTCTTTCTTTCTTTCTTTCTTTCTCATCACATTAAATTCAGACAAATACAGCAAATTCACAACTAAGCAAAAATACAATTTCTTGCCATGTCACTGTAAAAAGCAGTGTAGGAAACACTTGTGTGCAGGTAAGCCACATCAGCAGATCCTCGAGAAACAATCAAAGCACTATCACCTTGCTCCATTCTGGGTAAGAGCATCAAGTTGGTCAATAAACTGACAATGTACTGTGCTGGGCTACAATACGAGAACAGATTGTACTTATAGAGTCAGTGCTGTCTACATTCTGAGGCGTTTCAGATTCGTTTGCATATGTAATGCTGCTATGTACTGCCTGTGTGTTAGGGGTGCTGGCAGCCGTCATTTTTGCTATTGGGTGCTGAGGCAGCAACATCAAAGAATGAGGATGCAGATGACTGAATAAGCTGATCATTGAATGATAAGGTCATTGGTGAAAGATTGATTTACATGAGATTGGCTTAGTCCTAGAGCAGAGGTTGAGCTACAAATAATCTTTATCAATCCCTCTGGCAAACTGAGTTGTACAATTTCTGACCTTATTTACAGTAGCACCATCTTTAATTTTTGATTGGAATGACAACGAGGCTGTCCAGGATAGACTTACAGTCTCTTTGATGAGTTGTACTGGTGTTAAAAGTGTTTTGGATCATTCCATTGACAAAATATTGAAAAAATATATATATATCTATTGTTTCAAAAAATTTCAGTAGACAAAAACTCCATGAAACATGAGTTTTGATTTTTTTTTATAGGGCAATTAAAGAGATTCTATCCTTCACAGTCTCATTTTCATTCATGTTAAAATTAAACATGGCTCTATTGTAAATAAGGTCTATGGTCTATTTTTTCCCGTCATATTTGTTTTAATTTCCCCAATAATGATATACATGTATACCAGTCCATTTGGGTATGTAGATTTGATATCATCTTAATACAGCCAAACTAGGGCTGTCAATCTATTAAAAATTTTAATCAAATTAATTACATGCTGTCCTGATTAATTAATTAAATATACAAATATTTGCTGAGAAAGCCCCTCATATAACAATAATTTAATATACAATGATTACACATATTAATATCAACATATCATTATACATAGTTAACTTTAAATATTTAAAAATCATCAATTATCAATCATTGATAAGACAATACAAAAAGCGGCTTTAGAATACAATGTATTATTTACTACTATATTATTGATCATAAGTTCATCATTGGCATACAGTTCACAGCAATCCATTACACCATTACACACACAGAGTGGACATGATATGTTGCATTGAGCACTTCAGCAATTGAATAAGAAAACTTCTTAATAAGATTCCTTGTCAAAATAGAATTATACATATATATATATTTTTCCCTTGCAATTCATCTGATTTGTGATAAGATTTTCAAAAGCTATGACCAGTTGTGCTGCCTGCCAATACTGTTAAGGCAACCAGTAGTAGGAACGCCCATTACGACCAACAATACATCTACTTAAGCTGCTTTTCCAGCACCGGGCCCTTTCTGAACCTTTATGAAAGGTTCATTAGTATTTTCACTTGACCACATTTCAGTACGATGATTGCAAACTGTTCCCTGCACGCTTTTCTCAGGATAGTAAGTTAACTATACTCAGGACAGAGAACCATTCTGGTGGAATGCCTTTAGTGATGTGGCGCTCATGATTGGTCACTTCCTTAACCAGTACATTCTCATCCTAATTCCCCACACCACAGTGGAAAAATAAATCATGACAGTGTCAACAAGCCCAGATTGGCACAGAACAACTTGGTTTGGGAACAGTAACTGTTCAGCCAGATGGTGGAAAAGTGCCTTCAGCGACCTCCAGCGATAAAGTCTCTGTCAGTGTGAATGGGGCATAAGACATCAAGAGCAACACCAATCATCCATTCAATTAGACTGCAAATTCAGACAATTTACCGTCTTAACAAAATGTAAACAACAAAATTATATAACTGTGATGTCATCATGAGCAAAAACTTGCTACAAATGAATAAGTCATTTAGCAAAGTTTTCAATGGCAGCATACTTAAGTGCATCTGTTTCTCTATGTTATACTGTATACAGTATGTATTTATATTTTATATACATATATATATATATTTTTTTTTTACTTTTCTTTTTTTACTTCTCTGTGCTAACCCACAAAGGCTAAATACAACTATAAATAAACAATATTAATAGCAGTACTATTAATCAGCACATATAATACCCATATCTATATCTAATTTAAGTTTAGTATATACACATTACATTACATTTAATTTAGTATAAGGTGTAGAAACTTTTTCATATATACAATTTTATGACATGGTATACCATGAAATTTGAGATTTTAACTATTGTTCTTTTTCAAACTATTTAAAATCTTGTTTCTACATTTTTTGTTATTTTTTTTTTTTGTATTCGTTAGATTTTTTTTTAACTAAAAAATGTAACCAATTGAGCAAAAAATCATCTGTCAACCTCACAGACACAAAACCACTTAAGACACTAAAGTGTAAATGCACTGTCAAAGAGAACATCTTATTGACCAGTCAGCATTCAAGCTGTTGGATCTGTTGGATCCAGTTGCACAGAACTGTGCACTCAATACAGTAGAAATAATGCAACCAGTGAATGGGGTTAGTTCCATTTTAACTCTAATTCAAGCATTAGAACATTGGACATATGTTCATAAGACAAATTCAATTAATACGTTAAAAATGATAATTGAAATGAGACAATGCAAAAAAATACAATGCAAAATGCTTTTGACTAAACGTGTTTGAAAATGTAGTGACATTTTTTATAATTATTAATTTTATCATCATTAGCTTACTGCTGGCAGACAATGTAATTGGCAAGAAAATTTGGTCATATTAAGGGGCAGTGATTAACACCTAGCAACCATTCAGAACAATCTAGCAACATGGTAAAAATCACTGCATAGCAACACACCCGCATTGTGTTTGCAAGTTTTGGTTAAGCACCCACCACTCACATTTTCTTCAGAAACTTTTGAAATGCAGTTAAACCATTGAAAGTGCTATGGCATTTGGCCTCTATTTTGTTTAGGTTACAAAATGCTAACCTTTGTGCATGACATTTTGATATTTGCTTTTACAGTGTGAGAAATGATAGCTAAGAACGACACAGAAATTTGAGTTCATTGTGTTTCTTTTGTCTGTGACTCAGTCTTGTTTTGTTTTGTTTTTTTGTTTTTTTGTTTTTTTGCCTGTGTAAAGGATAGAGACAGATTTGCAGTGGTTGCTGTTGGCAAAGATTATGCATTGGACTGTGAGATTAACTGCCACTGCTTCCACCAAGAGCACTGACTCTTGCTGCGTCAGACAGATGCTTTCACTCTTATCATGATACTAAGAACTGTTGGAATATGACTTGCCATACTCAGATTTTGATATATTTTATTGCTATGCTTATCTGTTGTCTGTTTATCTAAATCTGATGGTTAGTACACCTTGTGACCTATACAATTATATTTTTGAGATGTTTGATTCTACAATATAATGAAAATAATAGTCATTATTTTTACGATTACGGTTGGTGGCATAGATAGCGCCGAAATTACACTATTAATTTTGAAAAGGCGACCAGTAGGGGGTGCTAGAGCTGTCTTTTATTTTGAAGTTGTGTATTTTTCTTTGGGGTCTCCCTGAATCATGTCATAGTTTGATTTATTCTTCCTAGTGTTCACATGAAACTTATGCCACTGAATGTAATGCAAGTTTTCAAAAGTTTCGTGCACTTTCAAAAATGGCCAAGAGAATATTACATTTATTTAATATAATATTTATATAATATATTATACTAACATATATATATATTTGTTTTGTTTTAAAAAGAGAACAGAATGTAAGGTATGACAAATTAGCAGTTACAACTTCTACATGTTTTTAACTTCAAATTTTCAGGGTTTCACCCATAAAATGCTTTTTTGTGTAAAACTATTTTTTTACACCACTGCTTAAGCATTCTTTATAGAAACAGGCCAACTTTCCTTTACTAGTTCAGTTATTGAAGTAGAAAATGTGTGTATGTGACAGTGGGCAAACAATCTAGAATAACCCCTTTTTCCTGATCATGGCAGGATTTCATCTGAGGGTATGCACAGAAATCCTGGAGTGCGGAGAATTGTTTGCAAAAGCATCACAAAAGCATTCAATTCTGATGACTTTGAGAAAGCATTTTTTTTTCTCTCGTATGTGTTGCATTCATGTAACTATTGGCTAAAGCATTTACAGACAACAGACATGTTCTAGTGCTAAAAAAAGCAAAACGCACCACAAAGAAAGAGCAGAACGCTGGTGTCTTGAGATGCGTTTTGAGTTATTTTTTAACTTAAAGTGGCTTCTGAAAATGCAGCGCTCTAGTGAGAGATCCTAAAAACACAGTGAAATGTGACACAGTTGTCAAAAGACATCCATCTAGCGAATGTTTACATGGAAAATTATTGAAAAACAGCGTGAGCGGACGCAAAAACACGCTCAGTTCACAGAAACCATTTACTTGAATATACCTCTTCTATGATGAACATATTTTCAATTTTTGAGTTTAGCATCATACTGATATATTTGCTGGGGCTTAAAAGTGAAAAATGTCATGTGGTGTCCAGAGACACAGTCTCATTAAAAGCTGAATTTCATGAAAAAATTTTTTGGCATGACTAGTGCAGAATAATCTTTTATTATTATTTCTTTAAAAAATAAGCAGTGAAAAAATTGTGCTCTAAAATATGATTCATATTTAAAAATCATAGTCATTTGGTGTAACCAACTTGTAGGTAGCCATTTTTTTTGTTTATGTTGACCATAAAAACCATAAAACAGAGCGGACACCTTTAGACCCTTAAGATTGAGTGTGACAATTATATTTATTTTGACATTTTTATGAAAAGACACATTTTTTTCAAGTCATGTGGTGTAATGCTGAGGAAATTATATTTTTGACACAAAAATTCATAATATTTATAGATATATATATAAAAAAATACCTTGAAAAATGTATTTGAAAACCTTTTGGAAATGAATGATTAAGTTGTTTATAATCTCATGTATTGAAGGTCCAAAGAAAATATTATAATACTTTTTACTTGACACTACATGTCAATTTGAATGTTTTAAATATTTTTGTAAAAATTCCATAATATTTTTTTAGAAATGTATGAAACAAAATTGGACACGATAATTACATGTCTGAGATCTTGACACAAGTGTTCTTAACTAGATTTTTAAAAGATTTCTTATTTTAGCACATTAAGCATGAATAAATACAAATATAAATATAAATGCTTAAGAACACATTCAACATTAATAACATATGATAATGTATCACATATGAACACATATGAAGAATTTATAAAGGAGTTGCCAACATTAGAATTTGATGTACATCAAGTCTGGTAAGGCCAGTAGACATTGTTATATGATATATGCAGGGAATGAGCATAAAGACCACAAAGTATCCATGGTAAATAGGATTCAGTAAGTTGGGACATCACTTGGAGTACACAAGTGAGTCAAGACATTACAGTAATTAATATAAATACAAAGCGGACTGTAGCAAAGTGACAAAATGCATCCTTTTAATCTCACTATAGTCATGTATTTTTGCTGCATTGTGACATAAATCATGAATTAGGGCATTTTATTTTTATATTAATACAAGTATGAAAATCATTTATAGTCAGTTTAAAGGCTCACTATTTGGCAAGTATTACATGAAAATCCTTCTTTTTATTCATGTTGTTATAACAAGATATAAATGATTTATAATGCATTTGTAAATTACATACTGGTGAATGAATGAACCCCATTATAAACCTGTAATAATGGGTGTGTATGACTTTCTTTCTTCTCCTGAACACAAACAAAGGTATTTAAAAGAATATGTCAGCTCTGTTGGTCCATACAATGCAAGTGAAAGGTGAGCAAAATTTTGAAGCTCCAAAATGCATATAAAGGCAACATAAAAGTAATCCATAATACTCCAGTATTTTAATCTATATCTTCAGAAGCGATATGATGGGTGTGGGTAAGAAACACATGAAAGTGAAAGTTGAGATTGATAGTAAAAAAGGACTTAAAAATGTCACCCAAACTTATTATATCACTTCTGAAGACATGGATTAAACCACTGGAGTCTTCTGGATTCATGTGGATTATTTTTATGCTGCCTTTATATCCATTTGGTGCTTCAAAGTTCTGTCCACCATTCACTTATGTTGCATGGAGCTACAGAGATGAAATATTCTTCTTAAACTCTTTTGTGTTCAGCAAAGAAAAAAAAATACACATCTGGGATGCATAAGGGTGAGTAAATGAGGAGAGAATTTTCATTCTCATGGGAAATATCACTTTAAATTTGTGGGACTAATATGATTACATTGGTTTATTTTTAGAGGCCAGTGAGTGTATTCTTCCATCGGTTAGCCCTCACAGCATTTTATAGTACTGGCATCTTGACACTTTCTCTCTCAGATGTGAAACGCCTTAGGGAGTAAACTCACTCCCATCCCACTGCTAAAATCACCTTGTGTCAAAATCATTTGTACTTTTGCTTCAAGCTATTAAAAACTAGCAATAATCTTACTTGCTTGTCTGTTACCATTACATCCAGATAAAGATTATTGTCACAACAGAAGAACAGAGTTTTCCCATTTTCCCTTTTTGGCATGTTTTCCAATATTGTCATTGTGGAAATGTGTGGAAAAGTGTCCCCATTTGATTCATAATTAAATGGTGCTACAATTATGTGAATCACAACCTATACCATTCCATTAGGCCCTGATAAAATTAATTGTTAATAGTTTTTTTTTTAAAGTCATTTGATTTATATTAAATTAATGCTTTCACCGGGAAACTTGCCGTGGCTATGACTTTATCTGCGTTTTCATTTAATCTGTTGTTACACACAGCTTGCACTACAAAAAAAAATCCTTATTTCTGCATCTACATTTCATTAACAATAAGTACAAAAAGAACAGATGCAAAAACATTAACTAAGATCATTTAAGAGTACCAATATCTGAAATTAAAAAAAACAAGACTTTAATTTAGGGTGGAATGTCACAGTACTTTGATTTAATTACTACCTTTCATTAAAAAGAAAAAAGAAAAACTCAGATCTACCTTTTAAGTATTGCAAAACAGACTGTTTATATAGTACATGTGGGGTGGTTTGCAGGTTTTAATGTTTACAATTTTAATTAAGTCTCCACTCCAATTTTAGCATGTCTTAGAATTGGCAGCTGACAATTGTAGACGCAGAAAAATTGGACAGTGAAATGAGTGTTTGGCACGTCTACATGCTCTTAAACAGCTTAATTCTGCTTGAGTGGATTCTATTTGCGTTATCTGTCCTGCTGTGTGGATATCAAAACTGGTTTGAGTGCTTCTGGACTCAATCAGTTGTCCGTCTGTCCATTCCACTTGAGAGAGGAAACTGGCCCAAAGACGGCAGGCTTTGAATTCTGAATTGGTTCCTGATGCTGATAATATCATAACATATTAATAGACCTAGACAAATAAGTTGACTTGTGGTTGTATTTGTTGTGGTGATTTTGGAGGGATGGATTTAAACATAGATTGTACTCAACTCCTATTGGTTGCTGAAAGCATTATCAAAATAGCCAAAATTATAATTAATGGGGATATAAGAAGTGAGGAATATGTAGAACTTTGTGCATGATGGGCATTCTAGTTCTGCAGGTGCAGATTCTGTGTTTATCTGCATATGAATTAGTTATGAATAAGGCAATTACTGATTAGGCACAGCTGAGAAAAGTTATTGCACTCCATTTGAGGCATTTAGATTTTCTACCTTGATTTTCATATTATATGAAGTGTCAATTCAAAGACAGGATAAGGAAGAGGAATACAGAGGAATGATCAACATGGCAGCTCTAGAAAAGGAGGTCTCCATTTTTCAGTAAAAAGACCCAATCGCTTTTTGTCTAAAGGCATTGCCTAGTCTTTACAGCAGTCTTTATTCTTGAACGTGCATGCACATTAGTTGGACCAACTTGAAAATATAGGTTTTTAGCTTGATTTAAGCAACAACAACAAAAAGCAAGATTCATAATTCCAAAGTGTTTTAACTTAAATAATTAAAAAAATCATCTTTAAATCAATGAACAGATTACAACTAGCTTGCTAACTCCAGGATGACATACATTTGTGTCTTGTGCACAGGTTGCTGTCTTTAAGTTGAAAAGTGCATTGCTGTGTCATTTTTTTTTTCATAGTCAGTCTATTTTAAGTCGTGTTGCTTTGACAGTGTTAAAATAGATGCTATTTGCTCCTCTAATGGAAATAATCATTTGCACCCAACCCTCTGCTTCTCTCATAAATGGCCCATTAAGTGTGATAATATATCAAAGTAATTCTAATGGAGCTCATTTATTTTCCTTCGACCTTTCTGTATATTTTAAAATATTCACAGTAAAACATTAAACATATAGTGTCATTTCTGTCAACACAAGCACATTTTTCTCAGTGAGAATCATTCAGTAAGTGTTTTTGATTCACTTAAAAGAACCAGTTCATAAGAGTGAGTCGTTTGGGAGTTGGACTATACTGGTCACACTGTATGCTTCGTGCTGTAAATTCAATAGAACCAACTCATAAGAGTGAGTTGTTTGGGAGTTGGACTACACTGGTCACGATGTGTGTTTCATGCTGTAGATTCAAAAGAATCAGCTCATAAGAGTGAGTCATTTGGGAGTTGGACTACACTGGTCATGCTGAATGTTTCGTGCTGTAGATTCAATAGAACCAGCTCATAAAAGTGTTTCATTTGGGAAATAAACTACACTGGTCACGCTGTATGTTTCGTGCTCTAGATTCAAAAGAACCAACTCATAAGAGTGAGTCCTTTGGGAGTTGGACTACTCTGGTCACGCTGTATGCTTCGTGCTGTAGATTCAAAAGAACCAACTCATAAGAGTGAGTCTTTTGGGAGTTGGACTACTCTGGTCACGCTGTATGCTTCGTGCTGTAGATTCAAAAGAACCGGCTCTTAAGAGTGAGTCGTTTGGGAATTGGACTATACTGGTCACGCTGTATGTTTCGTGCTCTAGATTCAAAAGAACCAATTCATAAGAGTGAGTCATTTGTGTTGGACTACACTGGTCACGCTGTATATTTCACGCTGTAGATTCAAAAGAACCAGCTCATAAGAGTGAGTTGTTTTGAAGTTGAACTACACTGGTCACACTGTATGTTTCTTGCTGTAGATTCAAAAGAACCTGCTCATCAGAGTGAGTCATTTGGGATTTGGACTACACCGAACATGCTGTACGTTTCATGCTGTAGATTCAAAAGAACCAGCTCATAAGAGTGAGTCGTTTGGGAGTTGGACTACATTGGTCACACTGTATATTTCGTGGCGTAGATTTAAAAGAACCAGCTCATAAGATTGTTTCATTTGGGAAATAAACTACACTGGTCGCACTGTATGTTTAGAACTGTAGAGTCAAAAGAACTGGCTCTTTTCTTTTACATCAGATGGTCTGTTCCTGTCTAAGTTTGCAGTTCTTTGCCAGAATAAGCTGCATTGTGAACCAGACCATTATATTAAAGGTCTGGTTATGAGACACTAAAGTCCCCCTAAATGAAGAAGCTTTTTCATGTAAAAATGTCATGCTTATTTTGATGTTGAAGAGTGTTTAGGCATTGTGATGTTCCTTCCTCAAAAAGTGAGCTTTATTTCTTTCTTCCCAATTATATGTACCTCTTTGATTACTGAGTCTTAGTCATTAGCAAGCTGCTGTTGAAGTAATGCTCACCGGAAAAATGTCCTTTGATGCAGCCACATTGTCATTTTGTTATGCTGAAGAGCTCACCCAGGAGGGAGATGACTTCTGCCGCTAATCCCTGTTTTATCCTTGAGCATGCTCTCTACTTACCTGCATTTCACAGGGTAGAATACCCAATGAAGAAACATTCATTAAATATGAAATCAGTACACTTCTGAGGCTGTGGAGGTTGTCGATGTGATATATGTCTTTCATTGGGTTTTAGAATGCTTTGAAATGATTCCCTTTTATGAAAGAATGTGGATCTAATATTATTTAGAAAAGCCTGTGGCTTTTATTCTTCTAAAAAGAAAATGTTAGGTCCAAAAGACTTTAAAAAAAATGTAAGTTCAAGATTAAAGTATGTTTGCTTATGTTTCTCTTGCCAGAACGACAGTGGTCTTGGAGTGCTGACACGTATCGGCATGCAACAGCATGAAGCAAATTGATCAAAAGATTTGACTAAAAGTTTATTTTGCGACTTGTTATCACTAATCCACATGCAATTTACATTTGCAGCTGTTATTTTTAGCATTTTAGTAATGAAACTGTCTGGAGGAATGTGTCAGAGTAAAATTTTTTCTTTCTTTTCTGGCATTAAATATAGTGAAGTAAAAGTGAAAGTCAACAGAAATATTTAGACTCAAGTAAAGTACAAATATTTAAAAACTGTACTTAAGTTCAGTAACGAAGTAGTCTATTTTTACTTTGTTACTATAAACCTCTACCATTGTAGAAATTCCCTTTATGCAGCCACATCTGCAACCCAATATTGAAGAAATATACCGGGTTCAATACAATATGAGCTAAATTGACAGCATTTTTGGCATAATGTTTACCACACACACAAAAAAAAAATTGACGTCTCTCCTTTTCTTAAAAAAAAATAAAAATCTGGGTTACAGCGAGGCACTTACAATGGAAGTAAATGGGGCCAATCCATAAACCTAAAAATACTTGCTGTTTAGTATAGTCAGTATAGCCACAAAACATAATATGCATGTTAACATGATTTTAGTGTGATAAAAGCGCTTAATAATCTTTTCTGTGTAAGGTTCTATTTAATTTGACAACTTCGTTGCCGTGATGATGTAATGCTTTAAACCCTAAAACCCTTAAATAATACACAAGTATAAACTAAATAATTAATGTAAGTGCTTTTATAAAATTATAAGCTTAACATTTCAGCCTATAAACCGTCTCAAAATAGGCCCCATTCACTTCCACTGTAAACACAGTTTTTGCTTTTTAAAAGAAATTGTCAAAAGAAAAATCTTTTTTTTTTTTTTTTGTGGAAATCCACATTATGCCACATTCTTCCTTTCATTTATAACCTAACTGAATGTGTCTGATGATAGAATGCTATCAGGATTTATGCTGCCTTCACATGCTATCGTAAATACGAGTTGCCTTCTTGGAAGTTGTACAAGTCGTAATTACGGCTGTGAAACTCTGAGATCATTTTGATACAGAGTTTCCGAGATGGGAGTCGTAACTTTCAACATGGCGGAGGAGAGTATGGTTTCTGTAGTGAATGATTGGTTTTATTCATTTTTTTAAATACAGCTAACACGTAACAGCATGTTAGCGCTTGCCATTTTTACATTTTGTATAATTTACATTATATTGTATTCAAATAAAATTCCATTAACGTCAGCAAGCTGAGTAATATTTTTTATGGTGTCAAAATAAAAGTTCCTCAAGAAATATATATGAATGTAGGTTTTTTTCCAACAACAAAGCACTTCAATGTGACATACAAATGATTACCATTTCAGAAGTGGGAAGTAGGATAATTCCGACATCACACGAAAGCAGCATACGTGAGCATCATTTGGCATGTCATGTGATCTCAACATGGCAGCAACCATGAGAGGGCAACCCACATTATTGTAGTTGAAGAACATGGCTTTTTCTAATCAACCACTGGTATTAGTGTCTTATGTTAGTGCACATTTCTTAAAACCACTTTTTACTTATTTATTGGAGTGAAACGATTAATACATAGTTAATTATATATTAGCTAAGTAATACATAATAAAATAGTAGTTAAGTCACAATTTAACAGATATTGTGTGGTACGTCATGAATTATGGTTAATAAGCAGAATGTAGACTCATGAATAGCTGGCATGTGTCCCATAACTTGTCAAAACTGTGAAAACTCCTTCCAAGTCTGTCCTCTGTGTGACAGCCTGCAGCAGTTTTGGACCACTGGCCAGCTGATCTTTCACTTGCTTTCATGAGAGTAAGATCTGACTGGGTCAGGCCCCGTGACTTTAAGTACAACCTCTTTGCCATAATAAAATCCCAATTGGTTGTGCAAGTCAGCAACAATACCTCAGCAAGCAAGCTCTAATGCTAATTAGAGTACAGTGCTCCCCTTGCACTCTTGATACATTTATAGAGTAGACAAAGTTAATTAAACTGATTAATGAAAAATATTTAATGGCATTACACTTATTTTACACAATCAGCACATTTACCTAATTTGACATTACAACTGTTTCATTCTGTTCAATGTGATTTCTAAAGGCTGTAGCAATAGGAATTAAAATATGACTAACCAAGACTAGCAGCAAAAATATTTAGTTATGTCCCAAATCACGTACTTCTACACAATACAATGCCACTTTTTAGTGTAAGTAGTTTCACACTGAAAAATGCAAAAAGAAGAGCACTACAAGTACCCGGATGATTTACTTCTTCAACCAAAATAACGGAGTGTGGAATGTTGGACACTTCATGCACTCAGCCTTGCCCTATGTAGTGGAGGAGTGGGGTTATCTTACCGCGATACTGACAAAACAATAGTAATTAATGGTGAATGTGGCAACTAGTGAAATTTCTGTCAAAACAGCACCTTGCAAATGTAAGTTGAATGCTTTACCATCACCCCATACTGTCTGAATATGTACGATATTTGAGATGTAAATCTTGGACTGAGGTTGGCTAACGTGCTAATGCGTGCAGCAACAAATCTAATGTGTTTGAAATGTCACTTAAGTCAGCTGAGAAATGGTGAATGCTTCTGTGTAGAAAAAATAAAAAAAATAACGTTAGTGAACCATTTGAGACAATAATGAATATTCATACAGTAAATTTGTATAGTGCATTGTGTAAGCGCAAAGCGTCATTTGGGACATAGCTTTTGTTACATAGAATTATTATTTTCTTCCTTCAAAGAGAAACTGAATGCATTAATATTTATTGCTCTACATTTTGAAATGTGTATATGTTGCAAATTATATTTTTTGTTTGTTTGTTTGTGTAGTTAACACTAATAAATGTTTATATTCAAAACGATTAGTTCAATTAATGGTGTTTGTGTTCTTGTGTAGAATATGTCTCTGGCCTTAGATTTGCAGAAATATTATGGAAGTGAGTGCAATGAGACTGAATGCTTTGTTTTATATGATATCATTGTTATCTATAACCGATCTCATTTAGATTAAATGGGGGTGGGTGTGCGACATCATCTCAGATTGAGGAACTGATAAATCAGTTACAACTCTTTGATTGCAGCAAAACGTCAAATCAAACATATGGTTCCCAGCAGGAATCTATTAAATGGGAGCACTATGCAGGTTCCACAAATAAACCAGAGCTTGGAATAATCATTATAAGGCACACCATAAAGTGTTCTGTAGTGCAGGATCTCTCTGTAATCAGTTTCAAGACTCAAGTCTCAAGAGTCTACTGGAAAAAGTAATATAAAAAGTATATAATAAACAGTATAATTGTGGTTCTCAGCTGGTTGTTTGGGACTCAAAAATGGGTCAATGGTCTGTTCTTGTAAGGTCATGGACAGCAGGGCAAAAAAACAATGCATAATGCAAAAATAATAAAATGCAACTAACAATATAATTAGTTAGGATAGCAAAGTAATTAGGCTTGTTATCTTTTACAAGGGAGGAGGATACGCTTCCTAATCTTTTGTTGGCGAAATCAAAGGTTAGCATTCCATTCGAACTCACTTCGCAAAGTCACTTGGAAGCTAGCCGAACTAAGCAGATGCCTTTATGGACAGCCTGGGGGGAAGGATTTGGAAACCATTATAATTTTCGCTGTTTGTCTAAGAGCCAGTAGCCCTCACTAGAGGGCGTCCGATAGTGGATTTTATCGATACGATAACTAAGTTGGGTAGTAACAGCCGACAAACGATGAATCAACCGATAGTTTTTAAAATTGATACTGAATGAAAAAATTGCATTTAAAGTAAAATAGTGCTGAACTTTATTACAAAAATAAACAGTACTGTCTGAACCATGAAAATCCATTGTACTTTTTTTTTTTAAATGAAATAAATATGTAAATATCAATATACATGAACTAATATTCAAGTTTTAAAATCAGTTTATTTTTAAATTGACATTGTTTCCTTAGTCCACAAGACAAAATATATAAAATATCAGCACCATTAAATTACTGCAAATAACATTTCTGGCTGTTAAAAAAAAGAGCATATCATTTTCAACTAATTTGCATCAAATAAATAAAAGATTTAGTCAGTTCATATTCTGTAGGCGTTTCAATAGACAGTTCACATGCTGTTACACTTGCACTGATTCCTACTACAGCAGACTCAAGCTTCATAATAACAGCGAAACACCACATTGATTTTTATTCAGTACAGTATGTAGAGTAGCAATATTCACAGATAGCAGTGTATTCAGCTGAACTCGGTGGTGAAGCGGCTCAAACTATGAGCCCAAACCAGGAGCTGTTTAAACAGATGGAACAAAACAGACTGGAACCGAACAGGAGAATCTTGAGACAGACACACAATTACAAAATGAACATCTTTCCTGAAAAAACATTTAAACAAATCATAGCTTAATCTGAGAAACACTTACACCCTACCAACTGTAAGGGACTGTTCACACCAAACACTTTTGCAACCATCCATTTGTTTTTCTATGTAAATAAAAACATAGACGAACGTGCTAGACGAACATCTTTGTTTCCCTTTGTTTTTGTTTATTCAGTGTCTCTTGCAGGAGTGCTGTTTTTTAGATGCTGTGTCTAATTATAAAGAACTTTAAAAGCATAATGAGACACAGTGCAACAAATACAGTTTAACAGAAATCAGGTGTCTCGTTATGCTTTACATTTTTTTATCATCACTGTAATTCAATGACATCAGATCGATCATATTCATTAAAAATGTTAATTGAAATCATATGTGTTTCTGATTTGTTTATGTTTTTCTCGGCTGCATGAAGATATTCCTTTGCTTTCTCATGTCACTAGCTTTAAATATGCAACTTAGCTGGCTAATGAATGCATAAACGTGACCAGCTGGATATAAACTAATGCAAATAGATGGTAACAATGGTGATATTTAAACATTTGGGTAGGACTTGTGTCCTTTTTTTGTCACATTGTTCTAGCCGCTTGAGGTTAGCATCCTCTCAGCCTTGTCTGCAAACATACTGCTGTTCTCTACTAATGCAGCATCTTGTTCACAAAATAGTGAAGTCTCACGTATCAAAACAAACACCACAAGGCATCAGAGAATTGATTTTATTTTGCCTCTAGAGAATGCTCTCATACTCTATAATGACAGCGGACCCTTGCCAGCTGCTCCAGCACCGGATGCAATGGGGAAAAAATATTGGTGTGTATTCTTTCCGATAACGGTCCAGAAATCGGTTAAAACCAATATATCAGTCGACCTCTAGCCCTCACTATGTAAATATAATAAGGTTAAATCTGTTGTCCTGGAAACTGTAAATTGAATGCCCTGTCCTTTAATGGCATGAAAGCATTGTGTCCATTTTACTCCATGAGGGACATTAGCATGCTCTCTGATCCCATTTGTAAGACCTCAAAGACATAGAAAATTCTTATTAGAGATCTAGATAATCCACTGTGACCTCAATGTGTGATGCAGTATTTTTATTGCTACAAGCAGCACCAATGCTAGGCTTGTTATTTCTCCTGATCAGATGCACAAGGCAATTTGTGGATAGCTTAATTGAGAAAAGCTGAATAATTAATGCTTCTTGGCATATTTAATAAGTTCTTTTAAACCAGGTAATATCAGCATGCAGCAGCAGTATGTCCTTGTAGAAACATTGCACTGGTACACAAGGAACATCATAAGCTCTGCGCAGATGGTTCCTTTAAAACATGTATTATTTGATAGTGAGTCAATAAAAAAGACTCCTAGGGCCCAGTGAGATATCAGATGGCTTGAGCAATGGGATTTGCCTTTGGACACTCAACACATTTTTTAAAAGGCCAATACTAGTCAAAGTTAAGACAGACAGAGAATACATCTACTCTAGTTGGAGCAATTGTAAATAGAAAAATCCAATTCACTTTATTGACCTGACTGCAGAAATAGAAATAATGGTTAAGTAGGTGGCGTATTGGCATACTTTCGAATGCCTCGTGAATAGTTCTGGCACTCAGTAAGAATGACACTGGAAAATGTTGAAAATCAATGGTTAGGGATATAAACAGAATATACTGTACACCCACACACTACATGCTTTTAGGAGCTCTCCAAATAAACAGTCAGTTGCATAGTCTGTTTAACAAAATTTTTAGTGCTTAATAGTGGGTTGCACAAAATATGCACATTCTGTAATCATTGTGAAATAAGATGAGCCTTAGCGGAAAGAGAATTGTTCTTCAAATGACTTCATCATAAGTTTAAGTCCTACAAGGACATTTCAGCAAAAGAGACCTGTTTTTCGTTTATCTTCCATTTCGTATTGTATTAGTATTCAGTGGATCAGCAGTTCAGTGGATTTATTTTCATATTAAATCCCTGCTGCCTCTTCTGTCAAATCATTGCTCCTATTTTCCATATGCAAGATCATATTGGCTCTCTGTGAAGGGCCCAGGGACCTTGCAAAAGTTTTGTTCAAAATAGATACAATCATCTTTCAATCTCTTAGTTTTGACCTGTCATTTTATTTCCACAGATGTCGCTCTTACGAGGACTGTTGTGGGACGCGTTGCTGTGTCCGAGCCCTATCCATCCAGAGGCTGTGGTATTTCTGGTAAGAACTACACTACCGTTCAAAAGTTTGGGGTCACCCAAACAATTTTGTGTTTTCCTGAAAAGTCACACTTATTCACCACCATACGTTGTGAAATGAATAGAAAATAGAGTCAAGACATTGACAAGGTTAGAAATAATGATTTGTATTTGAAATAAGATTTTTTTTACATCAAACTTTGCTTTCGTCAAAGAATCCTCCATTTGCAGCAATTACAGCATTGCAGACCTTTGACATTCTAGCTGTTAATTTGTTGAGGTAATCTGGAGAAATTGCACCCCACGCTTCCAGAAGCAGCTCCCACAAGTTGGATTGGTTGGATGGGCACTTCTTGCGTACCATACGGTCAAGCTGCTCCCACAACAGCTCAATGGGGTTCAGATCTGGTGACTGCGCTGGCCACTCCATTACCGATAGAATACCAGCTGCCTGCTTCTGCTCTAAATAGTTCTTGCACAATTTGGAGGTGTGTTTAGGGTCATTGTCCTGTTGTAGGATGAAATTGGCTCCAATCAAGCGCTGTCCACTGGGTATGGCATGGCGTTGCAAAATGGAGTGATAGCCTTCCTTATTCAGAATCCCTTTTACCCTGTACAAATCTCCCACCTTACCAGCACCAAAGCAACCCCAGACCATTATATTACCTCCACCATGCTTAACAGATGGCGTCAGGCATTCTTCCAGCATCTTTTCATTTGTTCTGCGTCTCACAAACGTTCTTCTTTGTGATCCAAACACCTCAAACTTGGATTCATCTGTCCACAACACTTTTTTCCAGTCTTCCTCTGTCCAATGTCTGTGTTCTTTTGCCCATCTTAATCTTTTTCTTTTATTGGCCAGTCTCAGATATGGCTTTTTCTTTGCCACTCTGCCCTGAAGCCCAGAATCCCGCAGCCGCCTCTTCACTGTACATGTTGACACTGGTGTTTTGCGGGTACTATTTAATGAAGATGCCAGTTGGGGACCTGTGAGGCGTCTGTTTCTCAAACTAGAGACTCTAATGTACTTATCTTCTTGCTCAGTTGTGCAACGCGGCCTCCCACTTCTTTTTCTACTCTGGTTAGAGCCTGTTTGTGCTGTCCTCTGAAGGGAGTAGTACACACCGTTGTAGGAAATCTTCAATTTCTTAGCAATGTCTCGCATGGAATAGCCTTCATTTCTAAGGACAAGAATAGACTGTCGAGTTTCAGATGAAAGTTCTCTTTTTCTGGCCATTTTGAGCGTTTAATTGACCCCACAAATGTGAGGCTCCAGAAACTCAATCTGCTCAAAGGAAGGTCAGTTTTGTAGCTTCTGTAACGACCTAAACTGTTTTCAGATGTGTGAACATGATTGCACAAGGGTTTTCTAATCATCAATTAGCCTTCTGAGCCAATGAGCAAACACATTGTACCATTAGAACACTGGAGTGATAGTTGCTGGAAATGGGCCTCTATACACCTATGTACATATTGCACCAAAAACCAGACATTTGCAGCTAGAATAGTCATTTACCACATTAGCAATGTATAGAGTGTATTTCTTCAAAGTTAAGACTAGTTTAAAGTTGTCTTCATTGAAAAGTACAGTGCTTTTCCTTCAAAAATAAGGACATTTCAATGTGACCCCAAACTTTTGAACGGTAGTGTATATATGGTAAGAACTGGTAAAAGTCCTCTTTTGCAAAGCAGTACACTTGTGGATCATTCACAGGAAATGGTGCCATTTGTGAATGAAAATGTCAGGTAAATGAATATTATTTAATGCATTTCCCACAATATTCAGATTTGTGGTCAATAAATAGGGGTTTTCCAATGGCAAAATACTTAAAATATTAACCCCTTCAACCCCTTCACAGCAAGTTCGGAATTCATATACTTAAAATTTGAATAGATAACTGAGTAAATTCTGATATTATTAATTTGTTTTGTTGTGCCTTATTATTAAGTAAATTAAAGGAATATTTGGGGTTCACAAGTTAATCTCAATCGACAGCATTTGTGGCATAATGTTGATTACTAGAAAAATGTATTTGGACTTGACCCTCCTTTTCTTAAAAAAAAAAAAAAAAAAGCAAAAATCTGGGTTACAATGAGGCACTTACAATGGAATCGAAAGGGGCCAATTCATAAACGTTAAAATACTCACTTTTTCACATAAGTGAGTATTTTTGTGGTATAGCCACAAGACATAAACAATATGTGTGTTAACATGATTTTAGTGTGATCAAATCACTTCCTAACACCTTTCTGTGTAAAGTTATAGTCAATTTTACAACTTTGGCGATGTTATGTCAACAAAACCTCAAAACAGATTTTAACAGAAGAATTAATGTAAGTGCTTTAATAAAATGATAAGCTTCAAATTTCTGCCTTTAAACCCCTCCAAAAATGACTTTCATTTAAAGTGCCTCACTGTAACCTCGATTTTTACTTTCTTTAAGCTCTGATGGGCCCGCAAAATTTAGTTTTTCCATATATGAACAACTACAGTCTTGACCAGCACAAAATGGGTATAATTTGAAAGCTTAGAAGCTCTACATCCCAATGCATGTAAACATAATGACCAAAACTGAACAAGTGCGTTGAAATTTGCAGACAAATCAAGTGTTAAGTTTTGAAAATGTATAAACAATTTGCACTGTACATATTTTTTGCAATCAGAACATCATCAAACTGTTGAAACATCCATGTGTTATATGTTGATGGAAAGCTCTCAAAGAGTAGAATACAACTATCATATTAATTTTACTCACTGACAAAAAAAAAAATAGCGAGTAATAGCTAAGTATGTCTTTGCCAATTATGTTGGTGTTGCTTATACGTCGCGTGTTTGCTAATAACTTAAAAATGAACGGAACATAAAATATCACACCATTATTTAGTGAAGGTAATTATCTTTCAAATGAGCTCACACACAAGGTAATTGGATGCATAGATAATCCACACAAAGCACAGTTTTACATATGGCCACCATGAAGATGGCCATATATAACACAGACACAGTGATGCAAATTCATCGACTCAGGTAGACCTCATTCTGTGAAATCTCATTACTAAAAACATGTCTGCATGCTATGCATACCTTTAGTCATTGTTGCATTTGGATGTGTAATTAGTTCTTATATACAATTATTATGTTTTATCTGCTTTGGACTCATGGAGATGTTTTTGGACACCATGACAAATGCAAATTGCTTTGTCGTAGCAACACAATATTTTTCTCAGATACAGGTGACATGATTGGTAACGAAAAAAAAGCAGTTTTTGGAGCCACCTTATTTACACAGTGATATATAATGTCAAATAAGAAAAATAAGATTTTTTTAATTTAAATTTTTTTTTTCAAAATGTTTGTAATTTTCAGCAGTTCCTTTGGCTGAGAGTTCAGAATGTATCATAATCTATATCATAAAATATCTTTACAATAATACCAAACACTTGATCTTTGATATTGTTTTTTTTTTTTTTTTTTTAATCCTTTATTTTTGGGTTTGCCACTGAAACAGGACATCTTTGAAAAAACCTTCAGAGCTTAAAGGATTAAAGAAAAAGAGGGATGAGTCAAAATATTTTTTATTTTTGTTTTGTGGTAATCAACATTATGCCACAATGCCGTTCGATTGAGCTTAACTTGTACTGAACCTGGAAAATTCAAACATTATAATCAAAACTAAAATAACTTTTCCTTTTCAAAACGTGTTTTGTGTCAAACCTGTGACATTGACAGTTTGGGGTTGAAGATCAATGCAAAAATGCCTAAGGACAGCCTTAGCTAGCAAATATGATCACACCACACTACTGTGCATTACTGTATTTTCAACCAATATTCTTCCAAAACAAATTCTATAAATAATTGATTTCTATGTTTTTCTTAAAAATAACAGATAACTATTGACCTTGGCAGGGCCGATACGGGTGTAAACATCATAAACTATTGATAAAGACTGTACAACAGGCTCATAAAAAGACTGTTTGAACCATGTGGTCAAAAAAGAGAGAAAGCTAAAAAAAAAAAAATTTGAAATAATTCCACACATCCCATTGAAATGTAATGATTTTGAATAGGGGTGTGCAAATTGGCTGATATTCAGATGAAACATTTGAACATAAAACTCTTGCATTACAAAGAAAAAAGAATTGACTCATTTCAATTCCCTTTTATTGTATCAGTAGTAATTAATGGGGACACAAGTGGGGAACAATTGGCACAGTTTCCAGAGGGTGATGCTTGTTAGGCTGTAGTTCAATCAACACCACTTTCCTATCCTAAATACTGTAGCTTATCCCAGCAGTCTTATTTTTCCAAGACAATAGGTCACAAATACTGTATGTTGTGCATTGACAAGACACACATACTGTTTGCAGAGCTAATGAGTTAATGAAATCACCCAAAATACCCCAGTAGTTCTTTCATCTTTTACTCAGTTCATATCCTCCCAGAACTGTATTCTTCAGGATTCCTACCCCGTCCTTTGCATCGCAAGTGCAGCGTTTTATCAGTCGAGCTACCATGCAATTTGGTTGGGCTTGAACAAGTTTGTTAATGTAGTTGGTTATGAAATGCAAATAAGTTATGAGTCGTGCTATAGAAAGTGTTTTGATGTTAAGATAACATTGTGTAAAACAGAGCAAAAAGTATGTAAGTAGTTTATGAACTAATTACAATGGGCCTCATTCATGAAACACAAGCAGAATTAATTTTTGTGTAAATCGTTTGTGAAGCCGGTCTGATGTAAATTTTCAGATTCATAAAAGTTTTTGTATTTTCAAAACGTTAGTTGGTACAAACTAAATTTACACCTGCTCCCGACCACGTGTAAATCGTGCGTAAGATATCTGAACGTGTTGTGTTCTTTCAGACAAACTGACATGACTACATTTTGATAGAAGCAAAAGTAAAAGAAAGAAGTAAAAGTAAAAGCCCACACACTGTCGCATAGCTTTTAATATCGGTAAAATCTTACAGCGCTTTGGTCAAAGATCTTCTTACACCCTACTGTCGATTTCTTGAAAGATTTGTAGTATATCACTGTACAGTCTTGGATTTACTCGAGAAGATTCTCCAATGATGTGGTCGATGCACTCAACTGAACCAGAGAAGGTGGTGGACATCCTCCTGTCAACATGAACTGAACATTTTTTACACTGAAGCTTCATGTCAAACCGCTTTTAATGACCTCTTGGAATTCATAAAAGAACCTCTGATGACAGCAAAGACGACTGTAAGTTCCTCACTTTCTTCTTAGATGCGAATGATAGCTAAATCAATATTTTACGATGTGAATGCAGTCCATTAAAAAAAAATTTATTACTGTTCGCGTATATGTTAAAAACGTCCTATTCTCATTTACTATACAAGCCTTCCTTATATGCTGTTTCATGGGTGTGGATTATGATCATTGATAATGAACGTGCACTCGCGCTCTATTTACAAATGTTTGAAATTCTCTAACATGCACAAGTTGTACAAACAAATCTTGGGCATGTGAAGTGTTCGTGAATCCGGAGGATATTTTTTTAGGAAGCTCCATTTTAAGTAGAAATTAGTCCCAGTTCTTTCATATATTTATGAAATTTTTATGAGTGAGTCCCAAAGTCTTTCTATCAAGTGAGTCCACTGTCGGCCATTGTTGGAACGCACTCGGGAGGGTTCCAGTCATGCCAGTGTAGCTTCTTTTCTACTTGAAATGGAAAAGACAGAAATCTCTTAAACGGTTGGTCAAGATTATGACTTATTTAAAATCCGCAGTAAAATCTGACAACACTGTAATAATTAATTGCGCTTCTTTACCTCAGATAACGCAAAAAAATTATAATAATAATTCTCCTCTTGTATAGCTACTGTGCGTTGTCAAGTTGTTTGACAGGTGATGTCTGTATCTAAAAGGCGATTGGATCTTTTACCGGTAAGGTGGGACTTTCTTTCTACATCCGTTGACTGTTGGGTACCATTCCAATTTCTCCCATTAATTTTAATAGAAGTAGCCCATTTCTGCTAATAATTCTCTGCTAATAATTCTCTGCTAATAATTAGCTCTTTTTGTGATTTGTATGAAAGGCACAAAATGCATAAAACTAGTCACGGAAAATGTTGCACTTTTGCAAAAATGTAGGTGTAGTGATGTTTTTCTATGTTTTTCTATCCATGTAGGATCTATTTGTTTCAGAAAGAAAACAGAGCTGCTTTGCAGTTCACTTTTCATATCCAACAAATATCTGCAGCTTTATGGCACAATGACTTTGCCAATGACACTAACAAAAGGAATATTGGGTCTTTTTATGGGCTTCGGGTGTCAACACAGATTTCATCAAGCATCAACTTAATTTTGTCATTTCGTCTTTCCCCGTAAGCTTATATTCACATCAGCTCTCTTCCGGCATTACTATTCAGACCTACCTCTTGCTTTAGAGCAAGGGTCATTGGTTTGCCCTTCTGAATCAATGCCCTGTGTCCATTCAAGTGATGCCACTTTAAATGAATTGCTTTCCTTTGGTCACACCTTTCATGTCTTTAAATTGTCTGATTTAAGGCAGTGAGTTTAAGAGATTTAAGAGATTTGAGATTTAAGGCTAAGACACATAAAAGAGGAAATATGGGGTATATACTGCAATCTGTATTAGTGCTCATGCATGATCCTGATTTGTGGTCAAAGAAAAAAAAAACAGTTGCACCACTTTTGCACTCTGAATAACACTGCCAAAACCTTCTCAAACCACCTGCAGACCAGTTTAAACACAAAAATTACAATTCTCTCATCATCTACTCACCCTCATAACAGATGTGTATGACTTTCTTTCTTCTGCTGCCTTTATGTGTTTTTGGAGCTTCAAAGTTTTGGTCACCATTCACTTGCATTGTAAAGCATTCTTCTAAAAATCTTTGTTTGTGTTCATACACATGTGGGATGTCATAAAGGTGAGTAAATGATTTTGATGGTGTGGAGTGTGTATTGAAATTAATCCAATGTCATTATTTTCAACATGATTCCTGTCTATGTAAATTATACTTGTTGTAGTTTGCACCTTTGTAAATTACCTACTTTGCACAATTTCTATAGTGAATTGTGTGCCAAAACAACATAGTGTGCAAATAAACAACACTATCACATTTGAATAATTCATTCTAAAAGATTCCCTGTTTTGATAGATCTTCCATCTTTCCCATAGGCTGTTGCTGATGATGGGTGTGCTCTTTTGCTGTGGTGCAGGATTTTTCCTTCGCAGACGGATGTATCCCTCTCCGCTCAGCGAGGAGCCTTCTTTTAACGTGTCCTTCACCAGACAGCCTGTCAGCACGCCTGGTGAGTTTATCGCTGCCGTTTAATTTTCACGTCAACATACTCTCTTGAACGAATGAAACTATCAGTTTTGGGGATTAGTTAAAGGGTTAGTTCAACCAAAAATGTAAATTATCTTATTGTTTACTCACCCTCAAGCCATCCCAGATGTGTATGACTGTCTTTGTAAATGAGTACCAACATTTTTAAGCTCCAAAAAGCTCATAAAGTAGGGATAAAAGTTATCCATAAGACTCCATTGGTTAAAGGGTCATGAAACACTTCAACACTTTTTTGAGATTTAAACAGGTGCATATGTCTTGCACACAAGGGAAGACAATGTACAAATTAGTTGTTTTTAATTTCAAGAAGGAAAGGGATAATTTAGGGCTATTTTCATCTTACGGGTTTGAAATGAACATCAAGTCAACGTCACAGGTCATTTCGTACATGGTTTAGGCTTTCCATTGTATTTCAGGAAAGCTACGTCATGGGTGTTCTTGATATTATTCATGAGAAGTGTGGCATTTACCTTTTGACAAGCGAGTCGTTGCCATGCGTGTGACCAGCACTTCAAAGACATTATGTGACTTTGGAGCTTCAAAATTTTGGCCACCATTCATTTGCATTGTATGGACCAACAGAGCTGAGACATTCTTCTAAAAATCGTAATTTGTGTTCAGCAGAAAAAATAAAATCATCCACATCAGGGATGGGATGAGGGTGAGTAAATTATTGGAGAATTTAAATTTTTGGGTGAACAATCCCAAAAACTAAAAGTAGTGACGCTACTTACTTAACAAAATTATTCAGTAGTGTGACAGTAGTTCCACTATTTTTATAATAGTGTAGCTTTTCTTGTAACAATCTACATTTTCCAACGAGAAGCGCTGTAGCGTCACAAAAAGCTACATTTGTCACATTGTATTGTGAACATTGCAATGGAACCGAGGGAGTAATCAAACACACTCACCTAAACCGTCCTCTCCCATGTAGCACTGTGAAAACCAAATCATTTAAGTGAATAAGTTCTTTCAGACTGACAGTTCATGTAAATGAACCGGTTAAAATAAACGCTTCCATTTATTTAGCATTGGGAACTATGATTCTAGTGAGTCGGTTCTTTCGGATGGTTCATGTAAATGAACTAGTTCACATAAATGATTCACTGATTTACTTGAGCCCCACGCAGTCTTAAAGGGAAAAAGTATTTTTTCTAGTTTATTAGTATTTATGTTCAATTTAATGTTGTCATCTTTTTATTTAACCCTTACTAAATTTAACAATGTTGTAGTAACCATGACTGTAGTAACCATGTTTATTTATTTGGCTGGTTTTTATACAGTTTACCATGGATTTACCCAAGTAAAACTGTAGTATCCTTATAGTAACCAATGATTTTACTATAGTAATATAGTTTGTAGTAACCATGACTGTTGTATCCACGGTTAATTTTGTGGTTCCTACGGTTTTACTATAAAAGCCTTGGTTAAACTATGGTTACTATAGTAAAGCCTTGGTTGATTTTCATAAAGGAATGTCACCCTAATTAAATATATAACTATCAGGAGATATTATTGAATTCAGCAATCAAAATAGACTTTTGACAAAATAGGCTGTTGCTAGTAACTCACTTTAAAGATTCAAAAGGACTCAAACGTGTCATAAAAGTAGTTCATGTGACTCCTGAGTCATATTTCAAGTCGTCTGAAGGCATATGGTGAGTTGTGGTGAGAAACAACCCAAAATGTTTGTGTGGCACTTCTGACTGACCATTTCTGGAATTGCTGCACATATGGATACAGTTTCAAACCAGTACAGGCTCTATTTTGCTGCCTTAGAAAGCAGCTGTCTATGTAAGAAGCTCACTAAGGTTTGGAACATAGTGTTGAACATGTTGCATTTAGTGTTGTCACTATTCTGTCTAGCCAGCAGATGCATTTATTATATCCATGCTGCTGCTACAAAAGATGCCAAACATTTCACAATTTGGTCTTTTTTTACGCAGCCAGATGAGGTTGAAATGCACTTCCTGAATCTTCTTAACTATCGTGGTCTTTAACAGGCAGTTATTGTTAGTGTGCTCTTACTAAAAGCCAACGCTGGCACCTCACCACAGACTTGATTTATTTCCCTATCTCTCTGTGCCAAACAAGTACAAATTTTCAAATGAGCCATTCTTGTGTGTGAGCAGATATGTTGCCAACATATGGCCAACAGTGTCCTGCTGTTCTGAATAGATTAATTAAAAATATTTCTGGATAACCAATTTTGTAAGATGCTGGATTATTGTTAGCTACTAGCTATTTTTTCACTTGTTTGGTGCATTATTGAAATCTTAACCTGCCCTCCACAGAATACTTATTATACAGCATATTTTTAAAATTAAAAACATTGCAGTGTAATTTGCAATAAGATCTTCATTTCCCACACAATATTTTTGGTGTGTTCTACTTATGTTTTGGGGGGAAATATAGGTCACTTTTCTATGACTTCTGAAACTTTATATTAGTACCGAGTGGAAATGAACAGAGCTGAGTCGTTATATGTGCTACTCGAGTGGAAAATTGAACTGGAAATTTTAATAAGATGGCAATTCCTTGGGTTTTATTTCCAAAGAGGTTTTGTTCAGAGGATAAATTAACATGAAAAAGGAAAAAGTCTTGCTCATTTATCTTACAGTACATAGTCGAATTGAAAAACAAAATAAATTGGTTCAGTTGTGTTCCATTTTAAGATGAAATCTAGCATCAATAGGAGACTGAGTCAAAATCCACAGAACTTCAGTCTAGTTAACTGAAGTTTAAATCTAAATAATATACTGCATTTGCAAATATATTGCAAATTGCATGTATATTACATTGTACAGTATCTACTGTTTCTCCTCCAATGCGACACCCTGTGGCTGATCACATTTCCTTAACTCATTAATATCAGATGTGGCACAGATTCACCTCAAGCTCTGTACTAAGGTCTTTCAAACTTGTGAGTATAAACTGTATACTTTACTAAGAAACAACTGGGCTGTAAAAATGCTAAAGTTACTGTAATACAGGACTTAGTTCACAAAATGTCAAGCAGTTTTAACAATGTCCTGTTGTGTGACTTGCCATAATTTATCTATAATTTATGATCTATAAAATAAATATAATAATTAATCAATTTAATTTAAATTCAATTTAAATTCTGATATATTCATTTTACAGTACATGCAGTTTTATTACCTCATGACCTCTTATTAAGAAAATAGCAGGGATGTCCCAATACAATATTTTTGAGAACGAGTACGAGTACCAATACTTTCTCTCTGAAACTAGCAAGTCTGATACCTGTTTTATTTTTATTTTTTGAACTATGAACTCCATATCAACAGATTATTTCAATTTTATCATCAAAATGGTGTTTAAATAAATGAATGAATTAAGACTTTAATCAAATGAATTTGACAAATGAACAAAATACAATTAATTTTCAAGATAATGTTGTATTATTTTTTTTATCAAATAAGTTTCTTACTGTTTATACAGAACCTCATAGCACAATCCAAAATGTGAGATATTGCTTAAATACAATACAATTACCATTGATGTATTATTATTATTATTATTATTAGTAGTAGTAGTAGTATTAGCAGTAGTAGTAGTAGTAGTAGTAGTAGTTACATTGAATATTACACTTTACAATAGTGATATATTTCTGTCATACTTTTTTCATTAAATTGAGCTTTTATTTTGACAGATCTTTTATTTTGAAGTGTTTCTTTGTGATGACAGTAGCTATTCAGTCTAAAATAGCCAGGTGTTACTTGACTCAAAGTTATTATTAAACTGCAAAAGGCTGCTATTTAATTAAATAAGTATGTACTCTGTATGTGCCTCGCGCTACAAAGTGAATTTGCACTCTGTTCACTGTCATCTGCGACAAACGGAGCATGCGATGCTATTGTTCTTTTTCCTCTGTGAGCCTTAGAGGAGCTTAAAGGGTGCTGAAACACTCCTCTTTCAACTCAAGACACACCCACTCACAACCATTTTGAAAAATGCAACTCAACTGGGCGTGGACATCTGTGAGAACAAGGGCACTTAGTGGGTGGGGCAGGGATGGGAAGAAAGAGGGGAGCAAGCAATTTGTCATCTGTCAGTTGCCCATGCCAGCTCTCACTAAATATCAGGATAAAGTATGATGAATTGTAAGATATGTATAGCTGGCAAAGTAAAAGTCCAGCTAAATATGTTGTACGCCACTGTTGAGAGAACAAATCAATTGTCTGAATTAGTCACTCATTATTATTTCACTAATTCACTGATAATAACAGCATCAAATATTCTCACAATTACTCAAAACAAAATGCACAAATAAGTCATACACTGTTTTGTAAGCTCACAATACAGTACACAGAATGACACTGGCTATTTATATCAGTAATTTACACTTAAATATGTTTTGAGACTTATTCCAAGACACTTTCACAAATATAAGTTAACACACTTTAAGGTTGGATGGATGGATGGATGGATGGATGGATGGATGGATCAGTCAATAGCGTTTCTGTCTTGGACAATCAATGTGAACTGCATCTCAAACGAGTCCCAGTCAGAGACAGTCCACCTCACTGCATATCTCAAAACGCTCATGTTAGAAAATGCATGCTGCACGAACATTTAAATGGTGTTGCCTTTGAATGAAAGTCCTTTCCCTCTGTCAGCAGTGCGGAGGTGAATCGCATAACAGTACAATCAACTCTCTCAACTGAGGTGCTTGAGAGTTTGAAGCGTAGGTCATGTGCATGGCAATCACACACTGACAAACCTGTAGTGTTCACTTGTCAAAGGGTAAAGGCCAATTCTCATGAACAATATCGAAAACACCCATGACATAGAGGCTCTGAAATTCAATAGAAAGCTAAACCTTGTTGTCACGTCCTGTGACGTTGACTCGATATTCAGTTGAAATCCTCTTCCCTTTTGTGCAAGACACCTGTTAACATCTAAAAAAAATGTGTTGTAGTGTTTCATGACCCTTAAAAGGTACGTGTGGTGCAGTCGAAGTTGGCACAACACTGTCTTCACACATTCACAAGTGCTCTGCCCACATTTGAAGCACACTACACATGCAGAAAAAAACAATATATTTATCTCATCAAATTTCAGTTTTTGCAGTTAAATAGTCTCACTGGGACATAATGTGATAAGAATTTGTGCGCTGATTGTTTACGTAATGACATTAGTTCGTCAGATGTATCGGTTTTTGGTATCATAGCATTTTTACGAGCATGAATATGAGGACACGAGTGTGGTATAAAACCCGATTCCGATACCAGTATTGGTTTTGGGACATCCATACAAAATAGGCTAAATGGAATATAAAAAATTTACATAAAAAAGATTTAACATAGGAAATGCACCATCCCTTAAACATATACATTAATTAAACATTAACCTAATATTGGTATGGTTACTTTCGTAACCTCCGTTCCCTGATGGAGGGAACGAGCCATTGTGTTGATGTAGTGACACTAGGGGTCACTCTTGAGAGCCCGGAAACACCTCTGATCTTTGATAAAAGGTCAGTGGGAATTGGCGAGTGGTATTTGCATGCCCCTCCCCCAGACATATGGGTATAAAAGGAGGGGACGTGCATACCGCTCATTAGGTTTTCTGCTGAGGAGCTGAGAATAAGGTCCCGGCCATTTCAGCGGTAGTTCAGCATTATGGCAGGAGGAACACAAAGTCTCATTCCCTCCATCGGGGAACGGAGGTTATGAAAGAAACCAGGACGTTCCCTATCTGTCACTCACTCTACGTTGTGTCGATGTTGTGACACTAGTGGTCCCCTACAAAAACGCCACAATTGAGGGTGGAGTCTTCACTCTCCCTTGCGGGTGACCAGACACGACAGCGCATGCACCACGCGCGACACGACAGCGCGACACCTGCTCTAGGGGAACCCCTGCCCGTAGAAATGCAAGGTCGTTCTAAGGGCTGATGAGACTGCGACAGATCGTGTGATGGCCACACGATGTGTGCCGTGGCACCATGCCCATCTTGGGACTCTAGTCTGTTGCCAGTGCTGAAGCGGTCTCAAATGCATCAACCCGAGCTGTGTGGCCACCGCCGAGAATGCCATATGCCCCAGGAGCCTCTGAAATAGTTACAGTGGAACCGCGGTCTTCTGCCTGAACGCCTCCAAACTGAGAAAAGAGATGCTCTGAGCTTGAAAGCTTGCTCTTTTCCCAGTTGACCCGAAGCCCTAGCCGGCTGAGGTTTGTAAGCTCCAGGTCCCTGTGTGCTCACAACACATCCCGAGAGTGAGCTAGGATTAGCCAGTTGTCGAGGTAGTTGAGAATGCGGATGCCCACTTCCCTTAACAGGGCAAGGGCAGCTTATGTGACCTTCGGGAAGACGCGATTGGACAAGGACAGGCCGAAAGGAAGGACTTTGTACTGGTATGCCTAACCCTTGAATGCAAACCGGAGGAAGGGTCTTTTTCGAGGTAGAATCGAGACGAGGAGTCTGTGTTAGGCCCGGTTCAGAACTCGCAAGTCCAAGATTGTCCACAGCCCACCACCTTTTTTCGGTACAATGAAGTAGGGGCTGTAGAACCCGCTCTTCATTTCGGCTGGAGGGACAGGCTCTATCGCGTGCTTCCGTAGAAGGGTGGCGATTTCCACACACAAGGTGGCGGTGTTCTTGGCCTTCACCATGTTGAAATGGACGCCGGCAAACCTGGGCAGGCACCTAGAAAATTTAATCGCGTAGCTGAGTCGGATGGACCGGGTCAGCCATCGCGATGGGTTGGAAAGCCTGAGCCAAAAAAGTTAAATAAAAAAAGATTTATCATAGGAAACGGGCGAGGGGGACCAGGTGAATGATTTCATCGGACACACTGACGGAGTTTGAGCCCTGTGGCAGTGTTGAGTCGAGAGACATCAAAGCACTTACCTGACTCCTGGTGCAAACCAGCAGATCGGGCGGATCAGGAGTTGCTTCGTCCCCATGGTCTGTCAAAGCTGTCCAGGTTTGAGTACCGTTCCACAGCCTGAGAAGGGCACTGGGGCAGGGCGTGGCTGTGAGCGGCTCCTTGAGCCCACATACCAATCATCCAGCCATGAGGGTTCAGGGGAGAGTGGAGGGTTCCACTCTAGCCCGATGCTTGTGCCGGCCCTGGAAAGAATCTGCCAGAGAGGGAGAAAGGCTGGTGGTCAGGGTGACGGCCGAACACACTGGTTATGTGACCCAGGGACTGAGGAAACTGCACTTTTGTTGAAAATGTGGGTACCTCAGCTACCGGAGCATGCAGCAAAATAAAAGGAAAAGGGAATAAAAGATTCTCCTCTCAGCCCTCCACCTGGGGATGGAGTGGTCTGCTTACCAGCTCCAGGGCAGTGTCTCACGTCTCAGGGGCGCTTTGAGGTGTTCTTCCTAGCATCCTAGAAAATCTAATGAGCTGTATGCACGTCCCCTCCTTTTATACCCGTATGTCTGGGGGAGGGGCATGCAAATACCACTCGCCAATTCCCATTGGCCTTTATCAAAGATCAGAGGTGTTTCCAGGCTCTCAAGAGAGACCCCTATTGTCACTACATCGACACAACGTTGAGTGAGTGACAGATAGGGAACTCCATGTTTAATAAAACATTTTTAATGAACATGTATGCCAAGTACCCATATTCAAAAAATAACAATATAATAGCCTAGTATTCCAATAACAAGCATGTTATGATATTTTATACTGATAGTAAAACTAGATATAAACTCATTCCTTCTTTCTCCAACAGTCTCCCAGCAACCAGGCTTGCAAGGCTACGTTGAACCCTGCGGCACCATGACAACGGCCTTAGCCCCTGCCTACCCTGGTCAGCCCACCCAAGCCCATATGTTGAGCATGTACCCGCCCCCCCCATCCTACTGCAATCAACCACCACCCTCATACGACCAGGTTTTCAAGACAGCCGAGAAGAAAAACCACAATGAATCATCGCAATGAAAGAAGCCACGAGAACAGTCCACATGACTGTTTTCTTTTTTTATTTGCTTGTTGTAAGGACGTCTATTTTTTGCACGCTCCCATTTTGTCATTTATCCCTTGATAGTTGCACTATGGTTGGGTAATAAAGGAAATGCATCCTTGAAAGTGGGATTTCAAAAGCCAAAAGAAGAAATGGACTTCTCTACCTGACAGAGGTTTGAAGAAACTGTCACAATGTAAAGTTCAGAAGAGAAATGGGAGCGTTTCAACTCTCTTTCTTTGAAAAAATGTGTATTCTCATCTACAGTGTGTGAGACGCTCTAAAGCAAACCTTGGAAGATAGTTACAAAAACACTCACGCTGAGAAACCAGGTGAAAGCAATCCGTTGTCCTTCGGAAAACAGGTGCTCACTCGTGGCAGATGAGATGCTATGGAAATTATTGAGCAGATTAATGCATGACATCAATTCGTTCACCTTGTAAAGTCATGGACCCATGAAGCAGGGAGTTGACATACTGTAGACATTGACCCAGATACTGATCCCAACTCAGTCTTGCATTTATCTAAGCCAGTGAATATCATGCAATCATGATAATGACAGGTCATGGAACAGTACATTCAAGCAACCTTGCCTCCAAAACAGGACAATGGCTGTTGCTTTGTTCAAATGTAAATGGTTTAATGGGTCAAGACACTCTGCTATGGGTAAATGGTTTGGAACTAATTGGTTTCTTATATGTGTTCTCTTTTATCCAGAAAAATTTGAAATAGATGATGAACTCACAAGGAGGGAGTCTATTGAAGCCATGTTAACCATTTCTGTCACAGCAAGAGAAAGAAAATGTATTCACATCTTTCCAGTTCATTACACTCATAGAGCCCTGCTGTTGTGGATGGGCTAGAAAATTACAAAAAGACATATTTTGGATTTATTGTCTCGTTTTGTTATGAGCTCAAACCCGTTCATGGCCCTTTGTGAGTATCTTGTGATTTGGTGGAATTTAGTTGTACAAATTGATTATTGGGGATACAATTATCATTGAATTGTGTGCAGTTGAACGACAAGGATTTATCCCAGTAAGAATTCAAACTGCGTTTTATGTCGTTAATGGAGGGAGTGATGCATTTAGTGCAACAAATGCTTGAAAGCAACTGTGGTCAGGCTCACTCTAATTAGTTTTAGCCATCTTTAATTAGGAATAATAAGAGATTTTGTTTTGGATTTGCACTCAATATTCTACATGCTTTCTATGTTTTGCTACAGTTTCCTGGTGAAATTAACACTAGAAGCGCTACAACAACTGTGCGTTTCTTTCACTTTCACACATATTACGGGTACTATGGCTGTTAATGACTTCATAAACACTTATTTTTTTTGCTCTATTATTCTCACCCTGCCATGTTATTATATCAAAACACTTTTACTCTAATGAATCATTTGAAAAATTATATATTTAATGCTTGTATTACAGACCCACCAACATTTACATGTTTATTCCAATGTGATTAGCTAAAACTGTAGCTCATTTGATAGTTGGGAGTGTTGGACTTTGGACTCAAAGACCGATGTTCGAGCCTAGCTAAGGATGATTGAAACGAAAGTGAAAAGTACGAAAAAGTGCCATAGAAGTGACAGGAAATTGCATGGTTGCTTCAATAAATGTTCTTTTAATGTCAAATTTGCTTTTAAAACACTTATCGATTAGGTTTACGTTCAAGTTTTAGGTTGTAGAGTTAAATTTAACATACATTATAAAACATTAAAACATACATAAAATATTCATCTTAAAACCTCATCTGATTACAACATAATTTCACTCGCTTTTGGCGCCCCCCACTGGACATTTCCATGGGAAACTGTTGCCAAACATGTAATAAAGCATCATTTTGCACCAAAATTACTGCCATTTTCATATAGAACAAAAATAAGACAAAGTGAGACAAGACTGACTGCAAAGTTGCGTCTTATTTCGCATACTGGATTCTTATGATTAATATATTGAATATTTCTATCTGTTTCATTGTTCTGACTGTAACTTGATGTGGTGACCTTGAGCAGAATATATCTTTGGGAGCAGAAAGGCATTAGGATTTTTTTCCCACAAATATCACCACACAGCCTGATTTCGTTCATATACAAAGCTATTTGTACTTTACTATTTGTAACATTTAAACATACATGTTGGTACGATTGGATAGACACTAAAACTTACATTAAGGGCATTTGAAAGCATCTAAAACGTAAATATCTTTACATATTTACAGCTTTAGAAACGTAAAATATTGACAAATCCTAAATATTAAAAAAACTATGTTTGAATATACAAATCGATCATAAATATGATTGTACATTTTTACTGTTATATAGATATTTTAGATCCCTTAACCCTATCCCAACCTCTAAATATAACCACATTTCAACAATATAAAAATATGTAACAAGTAGATTAATGTACAGTAGCAATATTTTTTGTTACTATATATTAATTTATTTATATTTCACAGCAGCTAATCCCACACCTACTCCTAAACCTAACCATAGCAATTTATTAAGTATATAAAACACGTAAAAGGCAGATCAATTTAATCACGTTAATTTATTCAGACAAATGGCAAAATTCAGTACAAAAGTAGTCCAAAGGGCGATGCACTGCATCCAATGTGCTCCCTGATGGCATACAATAGCATTGTGTGAGGTAGAGAGTAGAATTAAAATTATGAATCACTGAAATATGAAATTCTCCTGATGCACTCCATAATAGTGCTGTCATATCTCATTCAAACATATACATTGCAGAATACGGCATGTCGCACACAGTCAAGAGACACTTGAGAGCCAATGACCATTCAACATCACTGCCATAAAAACGCTTGTCGTAATGCTTGAGGCGGCAATTGTTTAATTTTGAAAATGAAACCAACGCATGTTGATGGTTACAGCAGGTGTGACGGCAGATGGAGGCTGAGATCGTTGAATAAAAAGCTTGAATTGGGGTCTCACAGAAAGCAGTCTGAAGATTTGGATTATAGCTATCAAATGTATGGATTAATTTTATTGTTGTTTATGGTGCTTTTTGTGGTTTATTTTGTTTCTTGACATATTCTGAAAACTCTTTTGTGTCCCATGGCAAACAAAAATTAAATTAAATGCTTAATAAATGATTAAACGATTACACAGTTTTTATTCATTTTAACATTTTAAAGTTTAGTCTTGGTTAAAGTGAAATAATCCTTTAAAACATTGTATAGGACAGCAGAAATCACACAGTACTGAAAGAAACCATTAAAATGATGTCAACTCCATTAAATAAATGTGATGGCATTTAACTAATATCATTGATTATAAATTAAATGTAATTGATTAAATCTATGAATTATTCAATATTAATCAATTCAAACAGTACACATAAACATTTGTACGTTTCTAGTACATAAAATGAATATGTTTAGATGCTGTCAATATTGTACATTTCGGTGTCTGTGCAAACGTAAGAGAATGTACGTTTGCTAGAACCAAACTTTACATAAGAATACATACAAATTCTCATTAGATCACGTTGCACCAATACACTGTTGTTGAGAATTAACAGACTGGTCTTTTAGCCCAATCGGGCAAGGTTATAAGTAAAGCATAAAAAGCATAATTTACCAGTTTAACAAAGAACGCCCCATTGAAGACCTAATATCTACTGAAAATGTTAGGTGACCATAAATAGGTCCTAGTATATATTGTATATGACAAGTACTTTGTATAAAAACATGTTAAATGTGTTTCTTTTCATAGTTGTGGTTACATTGTTAATGGTGTCATTTATTTAATTAGCTTGACATTTAACTATGCAAAGGAGAAATGGTGTCTGTTTGCTAAATGTTAGAATTTAATTGTTAAGATAGGTTAGTGTTTCTTTTAATTTCATGAAATCTTTTTTTGAGGCATGGTTGGGAAGATGTTTAAATGACAAGGTAGATTTTAACACGACACATTATAGGGTGTCAAAGACAGCTGTGAAATATTCTGCATCTCAAGCCTTGAGTGACAAATCAATAATTATGCAGCACTAGAAAGATGTGCGAGCTGTGATGTTGGGCATGTAAAAATGTGGGAAGATCTGACAATTTGGTTTAGTAATTGCACTGTTACCTACACTGTCATTGACACATCAACAACCATGTCATAATGAAAATCTTTTAATGTCAAAAGATAGTCAGTTGTTCATGAACTAAAGTAATAAAGCACACCTCTGTTTGAGATGTTTGGTTTACCTATAACAGATATTGTTAACTGCATTACTGTATATTATTGTATTACAGATTTGCATATTGGACAGTTATTGCTAATTGTAGGTTAGTTGTATTATGTGGCATAGTATTTCCACAGCAAAATAAGCTTACTTGCCTGGTTGTGCTGTAGAATTTTATAGCCAACTATCTAAATTAACTCAACAGCCAATGATGGCAAATTAATTCAACTACATACCCGTTAGGCTAATTAGATCCATCTGCTTGGCCCATTTTTCAGATTACAAAGGTTAATAACTTCAGTCAAAGCTGAAATAATTGTTTGATGACAGAGTTTTGCCATAGTGGATTCAACTTGTGGCTTTTAAAAAAATACACTTTACATTGATCTTGTATTGAAATGTAATCACAATATACTTATATAGCTGCAATGGCAATTATCTGGGTCCAGGCATATAGAAAATGGCTACAATTGAAAAAATTGACAGAATTGTTGAGATACATTTGTTATCCAAAGGTGGCACACCTTAATTCATGATCACAGCACACCTTAATTCTTGATCACATAAATTGCACAGTTTAGTTATAGCAATAGCACCCCCTTTCAGCAGAATTTTACAAAATTTGGTGCATATACTCAGATTGTCCTGGTGTATATGCTTTCCAAATTTTATTAAGTTTAGACATTGCATTCAGAAGATACAGGCCAATTAGCCAGTATGGGCCAGATGAAAACTTTCATTGGCTCATATTTGCGATTTTATTATTTAATGGTGTCTCTGTGGCTATGAAAAGTTTGTTTTGAGCGACCCATCTTAAGAGAGACAATAACATTGACTAGCCCAGTGGTGTGTGTTGGTGGTGGGACTGTCTGATTGTCAATCAACAGCAGAAAGGGGCATATTCAGAAAGCTGTTTAAAAAAATAATTATAATAATAATTTTCCAATTATTTTTGGTGGCGCTAGTGCCACAGAAATTACGTATTTCATCTTTAAGTACTCACAGGAAAAAGAACTATGAGTCTAGTCCATATAGTTTCTTAGTTACACAAAAAAGTACACTTATTATAGGGCCTACTAGTACCTCATGAATGTCTCTGTGCTCACCTGAACATTGGGTCTGAATAGTCACTAAACCTTCACAACTACTTCAAACAATTTCTCGGAATAAATAGTCATCATTGACGCACTAAAGCTTGAACTCAGCTCAGGGCAGTCAATCTCAATGCCCACTCAAGGTACTGGCAGTTTTAACACTGCAGCGGAAGGTGGGAACAATTGGATTTTATGTAAAACACAGCCTGTGACCCAGTATTACATTAATGGAGACATATATATCAGTGAGAATAAGGGTGAGTTGTTTCTTCAAGCAGATAATAATAGTCTACTTACCTGCCCAAAGAGTTGGATGTAATATTCAGGGCACCAACACACTAGCATATGATTTTGAAATACTGAAGCTAAAGAAGTTATTCTTGTAAAGTTGTGATTGATTTCAATTGACTAAGAATAAATGGCATCTTCTGGTAGCATTGTTTAGTTTCGCATGCTATTTGCATTGTTTTAGCACCTCATTTAGTAAAATAATTATGCAAACTGGGTAACGGCACCGGACTCGATTCTTTGAAATGCTGAAAGTGCACTTGACTGCACCATGCGTCTAGATATAGGCCTGGTTAAAATACATTTTATTATCATTTGATGAATTATGCCTGCTATCCTGAAAAGTAGAGAATCACTGAAAAATCGACAATGACCACACCACACCAGTGCAAGAAGCAAACTGTTTAATGATTTCATCCCTCAAACCTCTAAAAGGAAAACGATTGTGATAACTTACAGTACATACAAATATTTTGTGTATATAGATAGATTCAGACATGGTCATTTTTGACAGGTTCAAAAACAGCCCAATTTATTGCAACATTCATAACAGAGTTTGCCTGAGGAAACAAAATTTACCAGAACAGGTCATTCTTTCAGGTCAATGGGTTTTTTCTTTCATTGAGACATTTACAAGTGACAACTGGAACGAAACACTTGAACGTAGTACTCAAAGAACATTCTAAAGAACCACACCATGTTGGATACTGTTGATATTTTACCTAAAGTCGCACATACAACGGCACATTCACATTCCGACATGAGTACATCTGTTACCATCCTCATGCAAAGACAAAGACAACATAGACAGTTCCTGGACAAGTGAACAGCTTTTACATGGGAACAAAGATCCCACTGTGTGACAGAAACAATTAAATTGAGGGACTGCTATTAACCAGGAAGGAACACAAGCATGCAGATGCAAGGTTTTTAGCAAAACATTAAGCCCTAAAATCGTGTCCTAACTATACAAGCGAAGCGACAAGACATTTTGTTGATAACTTGGTTTCTTTTTCATCATGGTGGTTTCGCGTTCAGTGTGGACAGGCAAATTGCTTATCACTGGATTTGTCACGTTGCTCCTTGTTAGGACATGTTGAAAATATGATAAAATACAAAAATGAAATATTTGCATAAAATACTGTCAAAATAAAAATACAACACCACCATATGGATCAAGACAATAAGCTACAAAGACAGAACAAGGTTGCTGCGTTTGAATTTATAGGCTGAAGGTTGGATTTTTTTGCGTCTGTTGAGATGAGGAAGAAATTATTATGTCTTCTTCATTTTAAAGGGTCCTTCCAGGGTGACGTAATCATCTCATCAAATGTGCACTGAAAGCATGTAAAACTCCAGAAAAAGGAGTAAGAGTCTATGCTTCCAAATGCACAGGTCAAAGTTCAAATGCAGGGAAGCAGGAAGCCTCGGGTTGAGCGAGATCTGAGAGATAATGGATGGCTCCGGCCATACCTACAACCAAGAGTTAAAAAAGCATTATGTTAGATTTGTTTTTGCTGCCAGAGAGATTATTACTTCATGAAGAAGACCGTAATTAGTGTTACAAGCTAATTACTAAACTAAAGAGTACAAAAGTAGTCGTCCACTTTTCAGCCATCTTGGTTCCGGAAGTATTTTTCCTATTCATTTTTTGCATAGGCTTTTATAAACTCCTCCATAAAGGAGTTGTAAGCCATGAACCAAACCAACCAGCTCAGAGGTAAATCACAACATTACAAACTTTGATTTAAAGCAAAAACGTTTTCGGAAATTGGACAAAAAGGCAAAAGCTCCAAGACATTGACAACTACAATCCCATGAAGCATTGTAAAAACATTGGAAAAAAATATAAAACTATTGATTTAAAGTTGTTGATTTGAACTACAGAAACAACATATCTAAAGTGTATTACAAAATATTGAGGTATACAAAAAACAAGTCTTTTGACTTGTGTACAGAGTCTAATTCGATTGTGTCATTCGTAGTGTGTGATGGAAGTAAGCAGTTGCTGCAGAGCTCTTTTGACACGTTTCACTGGTCACGATTTTCTGATTGGTGTTCTTTCTCAGCAGGATCATAGTTAGTGTAATTACCCTATATTCGGCTATAAAATAAGATTTTTAAAATAAAGCAGACTGATGGCTTTAACTGCTTAACTTTAAATCTCCACGTTCACTTTCATCTTCTTTTGTTTTTGGTGATTCATATTCTTTGTGCATATCGCCACCTACTGGGCAGGGAAGTTATATTAAAATAGGACTTAAATAGTGCTTTGTTTCTGACCCACATCTATCATATCACTTCTGAAGACATGAATTTAACCACTGGAGTATTATGGATTACGTTTATGCTGCCTGTATGTCCTTTTGGACCTTCAAGCATTCTTGAAGCATTCCCTGAGCATTCTTTGGACCTACAGAGATGAGATAGTCTTATAAAAATCTTTATTTGTGTTCTGCAGAAGAAAGAAAGTCATACACATCTGGGATGGCATGAGGGTGAGTATATGATGAGAGAATGTTCATTTTTGGGTGAAATATCCCGGGCGACTGCACTGTAATCAGTTATTGTCCTGTACATTGCTAAGAAAGCAAGCATCTGCTAAATGACAGCTTGTTTTTGCTGATCATAAATCTGAACATGGTCAATATATTTAACATGTCCTATATGTACTTACAGATATAGATAACAGAAGGAACATATGATAAATAATAAGATTTAAAAAATACATTTTGAGCCACGTTTGTAAACTAGGGGTATTAATAGAAAATCCCTATTAATGATATATATATATATATATATATATATATATATATATATATATATATATATATATTATAGAAAAAGCTAAATAAATGCAAAAACACTTGGTTGACATGATCAAAGGTACATTGTACAATTTCAGATGAAAAGGCCACTTTGTGTGAAAAATACAGCAAAAAAATTGGAAGCCCGCATGCATTGTAGATTACTTGTGATTTATAAACTACCCTTCAATCTGAATTTCTGTTACTGATACAGTGATATAACGTTGTCTCAGTGTTGTGGGGATATTCAGCATGGGAGTTAGTAGTAGGTTCATATCCAAATGCCAGCTACTGTACAAAGAATGCGGAGGGACACATCAACCGACCAATCAGAATGTGGCTTTTAATAAGACTTGGAGTGCAGGAAGTGGGTTACCATGACAACAATAAGGTAAAGCAGCAGATAAATCACTATAGATGCCAGCTCGGTAGTTGGCAGGGAATATGGGCTCAGGCTGGCCCAGTGACCACACTGTCTGTGGGTAGTTTATTTTTATTTTTTTTAACGTGTCAGAGATTCAGTTCATTATAGGGCAGTCGATGAAGCTAAAGCCTTGCTTGCTAAAATACATTGAATTATGTAAATAAATGGATTTTTAATTTTATGTCTGGTCACTTTTTGGGTAATTTTGCCATTCATTTTTTATTACAGTAGAGAGAGGATAGGAAATTATTGGAAGAGCGAACGCTGAACCAGGATTGAGAAATGTTGCAAGCCGAATTCGACCTCTCATTACCCACATGAGCATCTCATATTAATATTTCTACATATTATTGCTTTAACTGAATTATCAATGCTGTAAAAATGCTTTACAATATATTAAAAAAAAAAAATTAGACTAAATATATGATGCATTACTGTATATACATTTCTATTTACATTATTCAGGAGAAATTGATGTAAATCATATCGTAATTTACTGTGGCTTTTCATATATCTCTCTGTGCCTCAGGCATTCATTACATTAGCAAGGTTGTTACTGGATACTGGGTAGTGTACACATTAAACAGCAACTACACAACAGAGGGATTCGAGCAATCTCTGTGTCTATTATTTCATCACAGATGATGGCAGACATTGTCTAATGAAGAAATAGGAGACGGTACTTCAAAGTTGAACAGACCAGGAAGCTTCATGTAACTGGCCTTTGATCGAGTCAATAAAACCTCATCAGAACTGAGGACAACCATCTAGCTTTATTAGCCCACAGTTACAGCAGAGATGTTTATTTCATTGATTTAAATATTATTAAATAACTATTTGAGGGTATTTTATCAGCGAGACATGACAACTGGTTTTACCTTCAAAAAGAGAGTACGGCCGATCAGGAATACGACAGCCATGGGTTCCATAGTCCAAACACCATTCAGCAAACTAAAAAAGATACATACAGTATACATAGATGATACCATTAGTCAAATCTTGGATCCAGTGGAGCACTTACAAAGGAAGTGAATGGGGGCTAATCTGAAATCGTTAAAATACTTACCATTTCAAAAGTTTAGCCACAAGACAAAAACAATATGCAAGTTATGATGATTTTAGTCAGATAAAATCACTTACTAACCCCTTTTGAGTAAAGTTATAACCAATATTACAACTTTGTTGCCATTATGATGCAATGTCAACAAACTCTAAAACAACAGTTAAAATGACCATTTAAACAATGTAACAGCTCATAATACACAAGATTTAAAAGAAGAATTCATGCAAGTGCTTTTATAAAATTAATAGCTTCACGTTTCTGCATTTAAACCCTCCAAAAATTGTCCCCATTCACTTCCATTGTAAGTGCCTCACTGTAACTGATTTTTGCCTTTTTACGAAAAGGAGGGACGAGTCGAAATAGTTTTTTTGTAGTAATCAACATTATGCCACAAATGCTCTCGACTGAGCTTAACTTGTACTGAACCCGGAATATTCCTTTAATTGTCATGACAATAACATCATAAAGAGGAACATTTTTTATATTAGTCTTTAACATGCTAATTAAGATGAAGCTGTTTGTTTATGAGAAAGACATTTTATTCCCCTGAACTGTGAAACACATTTGTGTCTTGATGCAAATCCCTAAACTCCACAGTTTCTCATCATCTCAAGGGAAAATAAAAACATGAGCGACGGCAGTGAATCAGTTGTATTGACATGGCAATTTCTGCTACACCTTTTCATAACAGCAACAGAAACCTTTCACTCAAGATGTAAAATTTTCCACATGCCAGAGTTATTCACTGTTCCACGCTGGCGATAGAGGGGCCAATTTAGTCAAACAGGACAAAATGAGAGATTGTGTCTGGCAGCATTGGTTAATTTAGGCTGGAAAATGACTACTGCTGTGGACAGCAAAGCCAATTATGTTTTCATTACTTTTGCTGGTTTGCCAGGCTCTGGCAATTATCGGCAAGTTGCCGGGAAACAGGGGGTGATACAGATCATCAGTATTTTAGACAAATCAGCTAAGGATGCTGTATGCTGATCGGTGATCGGAAATAAGATTTTGCCCGCAAGTTAATAATGACTAAAATTAGAAGTGAGATGGGATAGATGACCCAAGAGTACCAGTTTGGAGTTGGTACTGTAGTTCAGTTCTAGAAAAAGAGTAAAACATTGTACTGTCATATTTCAATGGCTATAAATCAGAAAATGTAAAAATGGTTATTAGAATAATGTAAAATTGAAAAACTACATAAAAATACAGTCTGAGGCCACAAATAAAAATGCTTTTAAAATGCTTTTTTAAATTTGTATTACAAATTACAGTATTAGCATTAAATTTGAAAAAGTAACATGCAAAACCTGATTATCCATGTTATCCCAGCATGATTTGAGAAATTTTAAGGAAATCTGACCTTTTGTACAAAGTAGTTAACATGGTCAACATCACACATTTCTTTACTTGATTAGGGACTTTTTTTATAGCCTTTCCTCCCAATTTGGAATGCCCAATTCCTACTACATGTGAGCGCAGCGTAGTTCTAGTGGGAAGACTAGCAGCTGTACATCATCACACCATTAGCTGGGTAATTCATAGCCAATCGCAGGTAAGCCATTGCTTTATATGTCTGCTCACAATCTATCACATTGCTGTTTCAATGCGCTAACACGGCAACCTCCACCACCCCACCACCACCAGTTGAGCCCCGTCCCGCACGGGGGTAGGCTCTTCGCCCCTGCCTCCTATCCCCGGCAGGATATGATGGTTCCGAGTACAACTCCCTCGGACCGCCAGACAAGGCCTACGCCAAAGAGACACATTACTTTCTTGTTCTACATTCATCAAATAAATGGCATCTTAAACCTCCCTCAAGCCTGCGTGTCTTCCCGATAGAATTACTATGACACCGCAGAGACTCCGCAATTGGAGGCTCATGCTACTCTCTGCGATCCACGCACAACTTACCAAACACCCCATTGAGAGCGAGAACCACTATTCGTGACCACGAGGACGTTACCCCCCATGTGACTCTGCCCTCCCTAGCAACCAGGCCAATTTGGTTGCTTAGGAGATCTGGCTGGAGTCACTCAGCACACCCGGGATTCGAACTTGCGACTCCAGGGGTGGTAGTCAGCGTCAGTACTTGTTGAGCTACCTAGGCCACACTTGATTAGGTACTTAGGACGGTCGCACACTGGACAAGAAGAGCCATGACGTGTCATTTTTTGACAGGAATCAAACACAGGGCACGTCGATGAGGTTCATGTTTTACACAGTACACACAACAGTTAGCAAGGTTTTTCCCTTCTTAAAGAATGAAAAAGGTTAGAGTAAATAATATAATATATATATTATTATATAATATATAAATATAAAATATAAAATATAAAATATAAAATAAAATAATATAATAAGTCCATTGATAAAGATTTGGGTAAAATTTTATGGAAAATATTCAAGTTGCGCTTCATGGTGCGGCAGAAAATTGAGCAGCCTCCGGAGTTGTAGGTGGGCGCCGCCGACAGACATAAAGGCGGCGGCGGTGTGTGTACATTCATAGAAAACAATTGTTTTGAATTTTATAATGTGCCATGTTGTCCACTTGACATGTCCCGTATGCAACCCCATTTAGGAATAGTGGTAATGTTCTTATTCGTATTCATGTTAAGTCACAAAATTACTGTTTTAATTGTTCAAAATCCATAAATTTGTTTTTTCCAGGTTAAAATTGGATTTTGAATCCTAGCTTTTTAATGTGGCCTCAGACTTTTGGACCACACTGTAAAAAATAAAAATAAAATACAAATAATAACAGATATATGATTTTAGCAACCTAAGGACAAAACACCATTAAAATACGGCCAAAATACAAGATAAGCCCTCAATCTGAGGTCAAGTGTGCGGTATACCTAGAAAGGCTCATACAGACAAGCAGTCAAGTGACTTTATCTACTGAAGTGCTGTTTCCATGATGTCATATTTAATAATATGGCTCATTGGGTCTAAACAGCAGGTGGTGGCTGTGGTGTACAAAGACAGAGCACACTGTAAATTAACTTAATGTGTTCACATGCAAAAGCACCTAATGTATATTACATTTTGCATTTTTGCTATTTTTATTGTTCAGCCAAAAATGTATAGTTTGCCACAAAAAGTACACAAAAAAACCCCAACAACAACACTGCAATTTCAGAGTGAATATTTACTTAAATGTAGACTTAAAGGGGTCATGACATGAGAAATCAAATTTTCCTTAATATTTTGATACATAAAAGAAACTGTACAATAAAAACATACTGTAAGTTTCAGAACTCAAAAGTTCTCATTGCAAAAAGAGCATTTGTTGAAACCAAGCTGCCAAAACGCCTCGTTTTCAACTTCCTCCGCATTGTGATGTCACACTGTTTTAGATATTTGCATCTGACTGCCTCCACAACTACACATCAATGCCTACTTTACCTTTAATCACTTCTATACCCCACCCAGTAGCAATGAGCAGTGAGATGGCAAGGAGAGAGAGAGAGAGCAGAGAGCCAATCATAACAGTGGGTGTTTACTGTCAAGCCTTATAGGAGAATTAGCACCAAACCAGAGTGTTTCTGGCAGAGGGTCAGAATGAAAAATTATACAGTTTTACAAACATATGACTGTTTTTTTGTACCAAAAAACTTTACTAATATAATAAGTGAACCTCAAGGAGCATATTGAAAGGATAAAAAAGGCATGCCATGACCCCTTTAAAAGCTATCAAATGACTTCAGAAAACATGAACTATATAGTACATAAGTCACTGATTGCTTTCACTGCGGTTTTATGTTGGGCCTTTTGGAGTTTTGAGTTATCAGACTGGATAAACCCCAAATAAATCCTTTGAAGACTTTTTAAAATGTATTTCTTTTGCGATCAACAGAAGAAAGAATTTTGGGGTGATCTATTTCTTTAACAAGCTAAAACATTTGGAAACGTATCGTCACAGGTTAAAAGTCTTATAGCAGCAATCACAAATCATTGTCACACACACTACCTTGCAGGCACGATAGAGATATTTCTTATCGCGTGTGATGTGGTAGAGGGAGAGAAAGGCATATCCGTTTCCAGCAGTGCCGTGGCAGATGCCGTACCCTTTCCTTAGTAAACCTCTCTGCCAGATCACCTCTCCACATTCAACAGCGTCTTTCAGGTACTTGTCATCCTTGAAGACCTAAAAAGCAAAAACACAAACACACTAATAATACAAAGATTAAAGTCTTTCAATGACTAGATTTACTACTTCCTGATGGTGTTGCTGCAGACTCAATGATTGATTTAATCTCAAAATCAATACAGAAATGACAAACCATAGTTTATATTTACAGTCAAATTAAATAATTATATTGATGCATTATCAAAGCATAATTTATATTTCAGTTCTGTTCCAAAAAACCTATTAAAAACCTATATATACATATGTACACACACATATACATACATATATATATATATATATATATATACATATATATATATATATATATATATATATATATATATATATATATATATATATATATATATATATATATATATATACATACATACATACACATATATATATATATATATATATATATATATATATATATATATATATATACATACATACATACATACATACATACATACACATATATATATATATATATATATATATATATATATATATATATAAAATTGGTAATTGATTTAACTGTCCTATATAAATCAATTGACATTGACAAAATGTTTCAAGATCATGAGAAACATTCATTCAGACAAGTGTATCCAATCGTCTAATGTTTATTAACTGTTATAACCCTTTTGTATGTATCTGCAGAGTGTGTTATAACATGATATACTCAGCAGCCCTCGGTCTAACCATCATTACATTACAACTAGATGTAGGCATACTGCATAACAGTTCTGTTTATACATACATACAACTAAAATAACCTCACTTTTTTTCACACATTTCAGTGCATTATGCAGAGTTCCACTCAACACGCCGGTCCTGACAGCTGGTGTCATTTGTCAAAGCTGCAGTGCTAAACGTGCTGGAAGAAAAATGTATTTTCCAAATTTAACGTATGCTCAATTTTCCCTTCCAGCCCAGAGGCTACTGACTCAGACAGAGATAAAGAGAGAGAAAGAAATGGCCCACCAGTCCATGCTACAGAGATAGGGGCAGAGAAAAATAACCCCATCAGACCTGTTCAGAAAGTTAATGACTCTTTTACATAATAAACATCTTTATTATTTTTTTAACTATTTTACACACTGAATTATGCCACAATAAACAAGTAACACTTACTTTTATAAAAATGGTATTTGTTTATCCTTTTTAAACATCACTATGATCTGACTGATAAAATGAGTGCATTATGTTTCAAAGGAAGTAACGGAACTCCAGGTTTCACAGATTCTCCACTAGATGTCACTGCGGGATGCTTTTTGCTGAAGGGGAGACAGAAAAAAACAGCAAGGAACTAACAGGAAGAAGCTCTGTGGCTTAAGGAAACAAAGGAATGTGACCTTAAGACCGACTGCACAGAAGACAGAATGATATTGAGAAAAAGAGAAAAAGAATGATCCTTGCTATTTAGTGGTTGCTCTAAGTGAAACAGTGATCTTGTAAAAGTGAGCTTTCACTGAATGCCATATAAAAGTGAAATGTGAATGCCTTCTAAGAAATAAAGAGCTGATTTCATCTGCTTATCCATCACAATTAGCTCATACCATCATACCAATTCAAGCATTGTTAAATTATATTTGTCAAATATATTTTTTCAAAAAAAGGGGCATATTTACAAAGCAGCTTTAGGAGGAAATGTGCCATAAAACAAAAAGGAAGTGTCCCAAATACATTTTATATTTCTAAAGAAATATTAATGTAAACCCCCAAAGAGACGTGTTTGTATACTAAGTCTGCAATTTGCAATTAGTGAATAATGAACTGCCTTGCACATATTTTTGTTCTTATGATACACACTTCTGGATAATGAATGTGTCTTAATCATTTTTCTAAACCATAACACGTGGGTTCTTTTCAGGATAGGGCGTTTTCATACTGCTGACATATCAAGAGTTCGGAAAGCTACTTTGAAACCGTAGCTTCCTAAGCAACAAGCTACTCCTAGCCTAAAGTAGTTTAAATACAATCAAGTTACTCTAAGTAGTTAGCTACACTACAAGTTACAAACAAAAAGTTGAAGCTATTTAAAGAAAAAATTTAAATACATACTGTATGTGGCAGCGGGGGCGTGGTCAAGCGCCTGTCCAGAGAGAGAAAGCAGTACTAAATGTGTGCTAAATTATGTCTAACGCCTGTCTCTAATTTCAGTGAGCATGGGGAGGACGGCATATAAACAGCCACAGAATCACCAGACGGGAGAGAGTGAGAGACTGTTCGGAAGCTGTAAAGTGCTGACTTGACTAATTAAAAAGTCTTACCTTTTTTGGAGCAACCTGCCTCCCATGTCCTTCCTACGCAATCCTCTACACTGGTGCCGAAACCCGGGACATGGATTAAAGTGCGCCCCATGAAGCCCTCCCAGCTCTCAGATATTCTCCAGGCCCTCGCCAGCCTGCACCTGAACCATCAACAAACCTTGCTTGTGCTCTGCCAGGACCAGGATCACAGATTCTTTGAGATCCTGCGGGCTCAAGCAGAGGACCGGCATGCAATCCGGAACCTCCTTGGCCAGGAGAACACCCCGGCCGCGACCCTGGACAACCACAGTTCTCTGCCCCCGCCCACGCTCCTGAAGATGGGGGCGGATGATGATGTTGAGGCTTTCCTCAACCTCTTCGAGAAAACCACGAAGATCTGGTGCTGGCCACGTGACTAGTAAGTGGCCAAGCTCCTCCCTCTGCTGTCTGGGGAAGCCCAGCTCGCTGCCCAACAACTGCCAGTGGTTAATCTCCTGGCCTATGAAGATTTGAAGAAGAAAACAGGAACAAGAAAAGCTGTTCCGAACCTTAAAGATAGGGAAGACCGACCGCCCATTTGTGTTCGCTCAATGCTTCGGGACGCGTGGGGGCCGCGACATCGAGGGAGTGGTAGATCAGGTGGTGCTGGAGCAGCTGGTCCATCGTCTACCCAGGTGTACAGCAGAGTTTGTCCAGTGCCACCGCCTGGCATTGCTGGAGGGGGCCCTGCAGCTTGCAGAGGATCATATGGCGGCACACACAAGGGCGGAAGAGCCCTCTTCTCCTCTCTCTCTCTCTCTCTCTCTCTCTCTCTCTCTCTCTCTCTCTCTCTCTTCCCCCTTCCCCTTTGTGTTCCCCCCTCCCCTTTCATTCTGCTCTCTCCCCAGAACTCTCTCTCTTCCCCCTTCCCCTTTGTGTTCCCCCCTCCCCTTTCATTCTGCTCTCTCCCCAGAACTCGCTCCAGCCCTGCGGAGATGCGGAGCTCCGCCACCGCTGCCTGTTCCGCGTGCGAGGGGGTGGACCCCCCCCTCTACAGTGCCCCTCAGTGTCCACCGACGCAGGTGTAGGTGTGGCATCTGGGCTGGCCTGCTGGGGTTGTGGGTATCCGGAACACTTCCGGGATCAATGCCCAATGATGGAGCTGGGGACGGTGGTCCGGATCCCCAATGCCCCGCAGGCTGGCCCCGACTGAGCCAGAGCTAACCGGATACCAGTAAGAATCAAGGGGGGTACTCACCAAGCATTGGTGGACACCAGCTGTAATCAAATCACTATCCACCAATGCTTGGTTCAATGAGGGGCATTGGGAACAGGTAAAACGGTGAGGGTGTGCATGGGGATATTCACAAATACCCTGTGGTGACCCTTGTAATTAAATTTTGAGGTACAAAACATAAGAGTGGAGGCCGCGGTTAGTTTCCACCTCGCCCATCCGCTGATTTTGGGAACTAATTGGCCTGAATTCAAGAATATATTAAGGGGAATATTCATTCCCTGTATAAAAGCGAGGAGATGTGATATGTGCGATGCTCTGGCAGGGGAGGTGGGGCCGGGCCGTCTTCATCTGCTCCACGTCAGGATAATGTGAGGGGGGGAGAGGCTGCAGCCCCTCCCATCCAAGGGGTTTCCCGAAGGGGATTTCCCTCTGGAGCAGTCACGAGATGAAACCCTCAAGCACGCCTTTGACCAAGTGAGAGTGTTTGATGATCAACAACTCCGCTCCAATGTTGCACTTTCATATCCCTATTTTACAGTTAAAAATTAGTGGTTGTATAGAGTGATGCAGGACACTCATACAAAAGAAGATGCAACCCAGCTCTTAATACCGCGGAGCCACCGGGAAATGGTTTTCGAGGTCCCCTCTGAGAGAATTGGAATGAACCTCATCGGGCCATTAGAGCAGACAGCATGTGGACATCGCTTTGTATTAGTCCTAGTGGATTATGCAACGCGATATCTGGAAGCAGTGCCTCTGAACAACATCTCATCATGTAGTGTTGCGGAGGCACTCTTCAAAATAATCTCCCGGGTGGGGATTCCGAAAGAAATTCTCACCGATCAGGGCACAACCTTTATGTCAAATACACTATGCAAGCTTCATGAACTATTGGGTATTAAATCGATTTGCACCAGCATTTACCATCCACAGACAGATGGCCTGGTGGAGCGATTTAATAAAACCCTTAAGAATATGATTGGTAAGTTTGTGCAAGATGATACTAGAAATTGGGATAAAGAGCTCGACCCCCTGTTCTTCACAGAGTGGTTCCACAAGCCTCCACAGGATTTTCCCCATTCGAGATGCTGTATGGGTGGCACCCGCGCGGGGTGCTTAACGTCATCCACGAAGCTTGGGAGGAGGGACCTTCAAATAGAAAGAATTAAATTCAGTACGTTCTTGATCTTAGATCAAATCTCCACACACTGGGGCAATTAACATAGGAGAATTTGTTCCAAGCTCAAGAACGACAGAGCCGGCTGTAAAACAGGGGAACTCGGCTGCAGGAATTTGCCCCGGGAGTTAAGGTACTCGTATTACTCCCAACATCAAGCTTTAAATTACTCGCCAAGTGGCAAGGGCCATTTGAGGTCACACGACGAGTGGGGGATCTCGATTATGAGTTAAAGCCAACCGATAGAAGGGGTGCACATCAAATATATCACCTCAACCTCCTGAAATTGTGGAGAGAGGTGGTCCCTGTGATGTTGGCAACAGTAATTCTGGAGAGGGCTGAGCTCGGGCCGGAGGTGAATACAAACCACAATCATAACAACCCGATTACTTGTGGAGATCACCTCTCACCATATCAACTCACAGAGGTTGCCGAGTTGCAACAGGAGTTTGCAGACATGTTTTCCCCTCTACCGGGTTATACGAACCTCATCCAGCACCACATCGAGAATGAACCGGGAGTGGTGGTACGTAGCCGTCCCTAACGCTTGCCCAAGCACACCCACGTTGATGAGTTGCTCGATTGGTTAGGCTCTGAACTATTTTATTCGACATTGGATTTGACAAAGGGTTATTGACAGATCCCCTTGACACAAATTTCCTGTGAAAAAACAGCCTTCTCCACGCCATTCGTATTACACCAATTTGTGATGCTTCCGTTTAATTTGTTTGGGGCCCCGTATCCTTTGGCCGCATTTGGCATACGCCGAGGCCTATTTAGACGATATTATAATTTATAATAATGATTGGCAGCGGCACATACTCCCGGTGGTATCTGGCTCTTCAGCCTTTTAAGTTCAAGATGGACCCCGGCCTGAGTTGGGCGGTGGGGATATGTGACAGCGGGGGTGTGGTCAAGCTCCCATCCGGAGAGAGAAAGCAGTAAGGGCGCTTGCACCTGAGCTAATTTATGTCTAACACCTGTCTCTAGTTTCAGTGAGCATGGGGAGAGCGGCATATAAACATCCACAGAACCACCAGATGGGAGAGAGTCAGAGACTGTTGAGAAGCTATTTTACTGTGTAAAGCTACGCTACTTTGTGAAGCTGTAAAGTGCTGACTTGACTAATTTAAAAGTCTTACCTTTGTTTGGAGCAACCTGTCTCCCGTGTCCTTCCTATGCAATCTTCTACACTGTAACAATTAGATTATATTTAATTAGGGTAACAAATAAACAAATTAAATTTAACGTATATTTATAAAAATATATATAAACTAATGAAAATAGAAAACAAATTATTTAATATAACAGAGTAAAATACGAAAATAATTGTATTTTGCTATGTTGAACTTCTAAAACAAAATGTATGACTTAAAATAAAAATATGAGGGATAAGGGCAGGGTAAAAATAAAGATTTTCTAATTAATCAAGATCCTTTTTTGAACGATCTTGATAACCATTCTTAAAATCCCAAGACAGATCTTTTAATAAAACAAAGTTAAGCAGTATATTTTGACTAGTCCGTGTAATGTTTGTTCAAAGACGAGATCTACACAATCTGTTTGTCATTGATAATATCCTTTCAATATCCTTTCTGTTCTTAAATGTCAGATGTTGATCAAAACAACAAAAATAAAAAAAATATTATAATAAAGAAGCCATACGACTCTCGTTAATATTCGCTCAAACAAAACAAACTGCACAACTACCACTGATATAGATCTGTGGGAATTGCTGGTTTTCTTAAAGAGACAGTACTTTTTAAGCGTTTGTTCTGCATATCAGTGTAAATAGTACAAATTGTGCATGCAAACAATAAACATGCAGGCCTAACTATATATATATACTGGATATACAAGAAAAAGTATGTGAAACCTTTGGAATTAGCTGATTTTCCACATTAATTGGTCATAACATGTAATCTCATTTTCATCAAAGTCACAAGTAGACAAACACAATGTGCTTAAGCTAACAACGCACAAACAATTATAATATTTCTTGTCTTTATTGAACACATCCCATTAAACATTCATAGTGCTGTGGAAAAGTATAAACAAACTTGTTTTGTGCATGCGCTCTCACTCACAGACACACGCAAACTGACAAGACTGTTCGGTTTCCCATTGTTTTCCTATGTAAACACATGCTGGATGAATGTCTTTGGCATTTTATTCAGCGTCTCGCGCACGACCGGCACATTTTAACCCACTGGGGTCTGAGGATGTTTTGGGCCCTGGAGAAGTTTTGACATGCCTTGACATTTGTGCTTTTTTCAGTTGCATAAAAACATGTAATGTCTAAAGTCTGATAACACTGTATTCAGCACAAACTGGGCTACAATAATATGTGAGCAATATGTGTGTACATGTTTGTATTTTTGAGAAAATAACGTTTATGTGAGTTTTTTGAAAAAACTAAAATTTTAACCCTTGTGCATCAATTAAACAAAGTTACACATACGTACATAAAGGACAAAAATGTCCGTGTCCAAAAACTGTCATAAAAATATTATAGATTTATATATTTTTCCACTTTCACTGACATAATTTTTTTAACCAGCATCAGCTCTAATCATAATGACCAAACATTCATTAATTTTCAGAATTTGAACCCTTAAAATGCTGGTTTGTTTACATAATGACACTGTTGTTTTTTTATGAAAAAAAGAAAAATAGTAATATTTTCAATTTACTAAATGCTAAGCAGAATTTTTTTTCTTTGATTATTACAGCCTTGGATATGTCAATGATTAACAACAACATTAATTTTGATGCATTAATATTTTTTATGCAGTATCAGATTTAAAAAAAAGCTACCACTCAGGTCCATAAAGGACAAAAATGTCCATGTCAAAAAAGTGTCATAAAAATATTATAGATTAATATTTTTTTCCACTTTCACTGACTTAGATTTTTTACTAGCATCAGTTCTAATCATAATTACCAAACAGTCATTAATTTTCAGAATTTTAACCCTTTAAACACCGGTTTCTTTACATAATGCCACTGTTGATGTTTATAAAAATTAGAATAATAATAATAATTTTCTATATACTAAATTCTAAGCAGATTTTTTTTTCTTTAAATATTACAGCCTTGGATATGTCAATGATTAACAACAATATTAATTTTGATGCAATCATATTTTTTATGCAGTATCAGATAAAAAACAAAACTACCACTGAGGCCCATAAAGGACAAAAATGTCCATGTCAAAAAAGTGTCATAAAAATATTATAGATTAATATTTTTTTCCACTTTCACTGACTTAGATTTTTTACTAGCATCAGTTCTAATAATAATTACCAAACAGTCATTATTTTTCAGAATTTTAACCCTCTAAATGCTGTGACTCATTTACATGGGGTGGGATTTGTGATTTCCAGTACAATATAATTTCTTTCTTTCACTGTTGACACACACACACACCTAAAATTTTCAGTACACACAAGCCGAAAACAGCAGAAAACAACAATAAAGTGATAATTTGCTTTATATGCCAAACCTGAAAAAATGGCACCATCTGATAAAAAATAGTAAAAATGTAAATTTTGAAGCCTTGCCAACATAATGAAAGCCTGTTAAGAAAGATTGCATCATTTTATAGTTGAATGGCACTGGGATTAAAAATCGCAGTTTTAATGGGTTTCAATGGGGACATTTTTGTCCAAAAGGCGCTGAGTGGGTGTATTTTTTGTACCTAGTGCAAAATAGATTTTTTAAAGTAAATGAAGGTGAAATATTAAAATTCCAATAAAAATACACACCTGTGGCAAATGTTATGCAGTTAGCATTAACACAGGCAAAGTTATCAAAAATACAAAACTGAAAAGGACAAAAATGTCCATAAGGATGCACGAGGAAATAAGGCCATATAACACATACTATACATTTGTCCACAAACCTTTTGAGAACTGGATCTTGAGGCCTAGAATTTTTTATACAAAATGATGTGAAAAACATCCTGATCACTCATTCATACAAAACAATATAGTAATTGAACTTTTGTAAGACACTTTTAGTGTTAGAAAGCTCATATGCGAGGAGGCGTGAACTATAATGAATATTGAGGTGATTCACACCTGAGGAGACAAAAGACCCCTCCCCTGGGCCTATCAATGAGGAATGTGACAGAAAGAGAATGAATGTGAGGAGACAATGATCAAAATCAAGTATTAAGTTAAAAGAAGTAATCTGACTATACATTTTCTTTACATAAAGACTTTACTTAATTTTATACCTACACTACCATTTAAAAGAAGTCTCCTCTGCTCACCAAGGCTGCATTTATTTGATCCAAAATACAGCAAAAACATTGTGTGAACTCTTTTTACAATTTAAAAGAACGGTTTTCTATTTGAATATATTGTAAAATGCATTTGTGATCAAAGCTGAATTTTCAACATCATTACTGCAGTCTTTAGTGTCACATGTTCCTTCAGAAATAATTATAATATGCTGATTTTCTAATATGGGCATATTTAAAGTGCATTTTACTCATTTACATCTGAGCAGATATTTGCAAGCACAAGCATTGATGATAATGAGGCAGCATAAACACTAGTTAAAATATAATCTAAACATTCATATTATTTTTATATCATATTACATATCGTATTTATATCATACAGCATACAATTTAAATGCCTGCTTTAGCCGAAACAGCATTTAAATGTAACTAAAACTTGCTTATTAGGACATGTTTCAAATTTCAATACTCTGATTCCTGGCAAGTCTGGAAACAGTCCCACTAGTAAAATATGTACATGTTTATATAAAATAGCAAATAGTCAACTAAAGAAAACTAAATGACTTACTCGTCCGAAATTGTATCCTCGATTGGATCAAATCTCTCTTCAAAATACAAACGTTCATCGGTGTCCCGCTCTTCTTCTGAGGAAAATGTTAACTCTTCCATACTATCCAGCAGTTTACACTTATCTGTATTCCCAAAAATGACAGAGTATTTTTAGTTGTTTCCGCTGTAATAACGAAAATATCCAGCAGGACGCGCCGGCACGTCCGTCGACCCCAGAGGGTTAAACACCATGTCAATTTAAAAAGAACTTCAAATTTTCAAAAACATTTTACCCAGAACTTTACACAAACAAATTAACTGTGCCTTTAAGCAGCTTGGAAAATTCCAGAAAATTATGTAAAGCCTTTGGCAATTAGCCAATTAGCTTCTGATAGGCTAGTTGGCTAATTTGAGTCAATTGGAGGCCTACCTTCAGACTCAGTGTCTCTTTCCTTGATATCATTGAAAAATCAAAAGAAATCAGCCAAAACTTCAGAAATGATTCAGTCTTCAGTCTGATTCATCCTTGAGAGCAATTTTCAAATGCCTGAAGTACCTTGTTCATCTGTACAAACAATAGTATGCAAGTATAAACACCATGGGACCACGCAACCATCATACTTAGGAAGGAGACGCATTCTGTCTCCTGGAGATGAACGTAGTTTGGTGCGAAAAAAGCAAATCATTCCTAGAACAACAGCAAATGACCTTGTGAAGATGCTGGTGGAAACAGGTAGACAAGTATCTATATCCACAGAAAAATGAGTCCTATATTGACATAACCTGAAAGGCTGCTCAGCAAGGAAAAAGCCAGTGATCCAAATCTGCATAAACAGTTTGCAAGTGCACATGGGGACAAAGATATTACGTTATGGAGAAATGTCCTCTGGTCTGATGAAACAAAAATTTTACAGTTTGGCCATAATGACAATCGCTATGTTTAGAAGAAAATAGGTGAGGCTTGTAAGCCGAAGAAAACCATCCCAACCGTGAAGCATGGGGGTGGCAGCATCATGTTGTTGGGGTGCTTTGCTGCAGGACGGACTGGTGCACTTCACAAAATCAATGGCATCATGAGGAAGGAAAAATTATGTGGATATATTGAAGCAACAGCTCAAGACATCAGCCAGGAAGTTAAAGCTCGGTCTCAAATGGGTCTTCCAAATGGACAATGACCCCAAGCATACGGTTGTGGAAAAATGGCTTGAGGACAACAAAGTCAAGGTTTTTGAGTGGTTAACACAAAGCCCTGACCTCAATACAATTTGTGGGCAGAACTGAAAAAGTGTGTCCTTCAAACCTGACTCCAGTTTTATCTGGAGGAATGGGCCAAAATTCCAGCAATTTATGTTGAGAAGCTTGTGGAAGGCTACCCAAATGTTTGACCCAAGTTAAACAATTTAAAGGCAATGCTAACATATACTAGCAAAGTGTATGTTAACTTCTGACCCACTGGGAATGTGATGAAAACAATAAAATCTGAAATAAATAATTCTCTCTACTATTATTCTGACATTTCACATTCTTAATATAGAGATCCTTACTGACCTAAGACAGGAAATGTTTTCTATGATTAAATGTCAGGAATTATGTAAGTAAAAGTCTCACTTCAACTGTATAATATATATATATATATATATATATATATATATATATATATATATATATATATATATATACACACACACACTAATCACTTCACTGGCTACCTATAGCTGCCCGCCTATATGCTCCAACTTGCTCTCCGCTGTCTATGAACAAGCAGCGCCTAGTGGTCCCATCACAAAGAGGCTCAAAGTTTATTTCATGATCTTTCACTTTCACCGTGGTGGAATGAGCTTCCAACATTCACACGATATGCTGATACCATTCTCAACATTCAAGAACTAGCATAAAACAAATTGCTCCATGAGCAATCTATCCATCTAACTGTACTTACTACTGAACTTAACTTGCACTTACTGTACACACACACACACACACAAAAACTTCTGTCTCTTTCTTCTGCGTTAGTACCTATTCTGCAAAATGACTAAATGTTAAACACAAATGTAGCATGACCACTACTCATTGGAAAATGTACCTCATTACTAGAAAAGCTACACTTTTATGAAAAAAGCAGAGCTACTGACCAGTGTTCAGTATGTAGTTTGTTACATCCCAACAATGGACATGTATGGAACATTTACAAACATGAATGAGAACAGAATCTGAAATATAGTGCATACATACATTTATGTCTCACAATAAATTCTATGCATATCTATACAATATACTGTACATAATACATATACTGTATATTATCAAGATGCATTGTATAAATGTAAAATGTGAATATTTATATATTTTTCCCTGTGTGTGTCTAAGCAGTGGTGAGTGAGTGAGTTAGTGTGTGTGTGTGTGTTTATTTCTCCAGATGGTTTGTGGTGACATTGCAGCTTGTGTGTTTGTCACTCACTGTATGAGCCATGATGAGCATATGCACCACCCCAGGTGCTCCATGACACCAGTGTACCAGTCTGTCGGTCTCGTTGCTCAGGGATGATGGGTAATTGCCAGAGCGGAACTTCTTGTGTCGCACGTAATCTACACTGGGCCGAACCAGCTCATTCAAAACATCTTGATGTACTTTAGCACTGGGCTGCAAAGTAAAGAAAAAGAGAGAAAGTGAAATTAAAGTTGTGAGGGATTTTTTTTTTTATTATCTTAAAATACTTTCAATAATCCCAGTTTAATAAGAAGAAACAACTATAAATAAACCATTTGTAGTTTATTTGCTCAAAAAGTTTAAACACTGTGTCTCTATTAGAGGTCGACCAATTTTGCAGATATTAATAACGCATAACGTGGTGGGAAAGGCCGATAACCAATTAATCAGCCAATTGTTTTTAAAATAATTTTATGGAACGTTAAAAAATATTGTATTCGTTTCACACTATGATGGTACAGACATAGAGGCTACAAGAGTGCAAAATGAATAAAATACCAGATGCAGTTTATTGTTCAACCAAAATCCCAATAATAATCTGAAAAAAATGAAGCCCAAAAAACAGCGGGGAATCTTGTTTGAAATTATGGAGACTTGGCCTCTTTACAATGCTCTATATTAGGTATTTATAACCAAATACATATGTATAACCAAATACATTTTTGTTTTCAGGCGAGGTTAAATAATTATAAAGGTTTATTATTATACCGAGATATGAGTTTGAGATACAATGTGCCGATGGGTTACTTTTCATTTCATTTCACTTTTCAATTTAGAGCACTTGATTATCTAATCAAAATAACAAAATATGCATTGAAGTGAGGATAAAAATATGGATGAATATTGTCAATGATGACAGATTGATGTAGATACACCAAATCCCCATGAGGTTTCAGTGACTGTTTTTCACTTATTTCACTTCTAGAAGCAGCTGTTATACTGTAGAACCAAGCCATTCAAACCATTGACTCCTCTAGTGCTGGATACAGAGGAACAGGGAGGAATAAGTAAAACCAAAAAACTATCAGCAACTATCAGCATAGGTTTAAGCAGTTTACCGATATTTCCAAAAAGCAACTAAGGGATGATGTGATATTTTGGCCTACCTCTAGTCTCTATGGCATTTTTTTTTTATAATTCTCTTGTTTGAGTGGCACAGCCAGCCAGACACAACACTGGCTCAACCAATGGCGAGAGTGTGGGGGCGGGACAATGATAGACTAAGGGTGTATTCAGAAAGCAATAACAAAACAATGTTAATTTTGCATACTGTTTGGTGTTGCTAGTGGTGCAGAAATTACACACTTCAGCTCTAAGTTTCCTTACAGGTCAGCAATGTAATCTTCTAGTAATAAAATTTACAACAAAAGGCACGGATTTATTTAATAACTTTTTAGAGGAACATCATCAAACCTGCAGCTATAGATACATTTAAATGCAGTCCATTTCTGTTAAGACCCAGACACATAAATATTTATAATACCTACCATGCAAATTCTCATTCATAGTGACCACTTACAGCATTTAAAGAGCGGAGCGATGTGTCAAAGTGAATTTAAAGATGTTAGGCCTGATAAACCACTGAAGGCTCCCACAGAGCTACAAGAGCAACTGCTGTTAGAGCAAATTAAAGAGAGGACGACATCTTAGCAGGCAGAGTAGGTGTGATGTACCAGATCAGCTGGAAAACCAGTTGACTCTTCACACTTCACAAATGTGCTACTTCCACTACAATACTGGTGTTACAAATTTATGTTAATACGAAAAAATATGAAGCTTTTCTGCTAGTTATGTGCTTGTTATATGGTACAATTTTAAAGTGACTTTTAGGGCAGCACAATTACGCAAAAATAATGGAGATTACGATTATATCTGCTGCAATTAACTATAATTAGAAAAGTGTCAATAATAGAATTCCACTTGCTCTACTCTTATTGCATTAACATTTCTATTTTCAGTACATGTACATGTATTTGCCATTGCTGATAATTGTAACCAGTCACAGCTATTCGCTTGACGTTGCTTGCAGTGTAGACAGTGTAACACTTGATGTACACTGCAAGTGATACATTTGTCCAGACGTTTTTTGTTACTTTTGTGACTGAACAGCAAAACAATAAATAAAATCTGCAAATGTCAAATCAAATCACTTTACTGTCACACTACCATGTACACAAGTGCAACAGTAGGTGAAAGTCTTGTGTGCAGTACTGAGCAACTTAGCAGTCATGACAGAGACGAGACATATACCAATTATAATAAACAACATATTTACACAACACGATTTACATATCAAATGTACATATACTTACACAACAAAATAATAATATACAATGTACAGTAAACAATACACACAATATAGAATACACATACAATAAAAAAAATAAATAGAGTATATAAAAAATATATATACAGTAGTTGAATTGAGGAGAATATAATTATGACAGTCCAGTGTGAGATAATAGATTAATAAAGTGCAGTGCTGATATATTGATCGTGAGAGATCAAGTGTTCAAAAGTCTGATTGCTTGGGGGAAGAAGCTGTTATGTAGTCGGCTGGTGCGGATCCTGATGCTTCAATACCGCCTGCCTGATGGTAGCAGTGAGAGCAGCCCATGACTCGGGTGGCTGGAGTCTCTGATGATCCTCAGAGCTTTTTTCACACACCGCCTGTTATATATGTCCTCGAGGGAGGGAAGCTTACCTCCGATGATGTGTCTGGCAGTTCGCACCACACTTTGCAGGGCTTTGTGGTTGTGGGCGGTGCTATTGCCGTACCAGGCGGTGATGCAGCCAGTCAGGATACTCTCTAGTGTACTGGTGTAGAACCATGTGAGGATGTGTTGGTTCATTCCAAACTTCCACAGCCGACTCAGGAAGAAGAGGCGCTGGTGAGACTTCTTCACAATGGCCTCAGTGTGGATGGACCATGTGAGTTCCTCAGTAATGTGGACACCAAGGAACGTGAAACTGCTGACTCTCTCCACCGGTACTCCATTAATGGTGATGGGTCTTTCTTCCTAAAGTCCACTACATGCTGGATATATGTGTTGCCGCACAGTCATGTGTGTACAGTGAATACAGGAGTGGGCTGAGAACACAGCACTGAGGGGCTCCAGTGTTGAGGGTCAGTGATGAGGAGATGATGCTGCCCATTCTAACCACCTGACGTCTGCCTGACAGGAAGTCAAGGATCCAGCTGCACAGTGAGCTGTTTAAGCCCAGAGCCTGGAGTTTCTCCTCAAGCTTGGAGGGCACTATGGTGTTGAAGTCTGCAAACAGCATTCTCACATCTGTGTTCCTTTTTTCCAGGTGGGAGAGAGCAGTGTGTATTGTAGATGCAATGGCATCATCAATGGAGTGGTTGTTGCGGTAGGCAAACTGCAATGGGTCCAGAGAGGTGGGCAGCACAGAGCAGATGTGATCTCTGATTAACCTCTCAAAGCATTTGCTGATGATGGGGGTCAGAGCAACAGGACACCAGTCATTTAGGCAAGTGATTTTGGCTTGCTTCAGTACAGGTACAATGGTTGATGTTTTGAAGCATATGGGGACTACAGACAGGGAGGGGGACAGGTTGAAAATTTCTGTAAAAACCCCAGCCAGTTGGTTCACGCATGCTCTGATGTCGCGGCCCGGTATGCCGTCTGGACCCGCGGCTTTACGGATGTTCACCCGTTGGAAGCATGGGGTTACATCCGCAACAGATGGAGAGTGAACCAACCTCTGTAGCGTCGGCCGCGAATACTGTAGCGTCGGCACTGCAAGGGCGGTGTTATTGTCCTCGAAACAAGCATAAAATGTATTAAGCTCATCCGGGAGAGAGGCAGTGGTGTTTCACGGAGTTTTTATTCCCTTTGTAGTCCGTGAGGATGTTAATTCCCTGCCACCTACTTCTAGAGTCAGTGGTGTTGAACTGTCCTTCAATTTTTTGCCTGTACTGGCATTTGGCTGCTCTGACAGAGTTACCGAGGGTATAACTGGCTTGTTTATGCTCCTCCGCGTTCCCGGAATTAAAAGCGGAGGTCCGCGCACATCGCCTTTAACCCATGGTTTCTGGTTGGGGTAGATCCATATTGTTTTGGTTGGCACAACATCCTCTACGCACTTCCTGATGGATCCTCGATGTCATCATCAGAGGCTGACCGGAACATCTCTGCGTGATCAAAACTTCTGGTGATTGGTCCGACCAGCACTGGATCGTTCTGAGGGTGGGTGCTTCCCATTTCAGATTCTGCCTATAAGCAGGCAGAAGCAGAATGGAAGAGTGGTCTGATTTGCCAAATGGTGGGCGGGGGAATGATTTGTAGAAGTGATTGAACCCGGAAAGGACAATAGCGATGGTCCAAAACCCGGTCTCCTCATGTGTTGAAGCTTATGTGTTGGTGGTATTTTGGTGCGATTGTTTTCAAATTAGCTTTGTTAAAGTCCCCGGTAACAATGAACGCGGCCTCAGGGTGCGCGGTTTCCTGCTCACCTATGCTCCCATACAGTTCCTTGAGTGCCCGGTCTGTGTCGGCTTGTGGGGGGGATGTACACAGCTGTGATAATGACCGCTGTGAATTCCCTCAGCAGCCAGAATGGTCAACACAGAAGCATGAGATATTCCAGATCAGGAGAGCAGAAAGACTTGATAAAATGTATATTCCTCTGATCACACCATGATTTGTTGATCATAAAACATACACCACCACCTCTGCTTTAACCTGAGAGGTCTTTCGATGTCGTTCGATGGCCGAGTCTGGAATCTCCGCTGACAACCAGGTTTCTGTAAGGCAGATAATGCAGCAATCCCTCGTCTCTTGTTGGAAAGAGATCTGCGCTCTCAGCTCGCAGACCTTGTTGTCCAGAGACTGAACATTTGCCAGTAGTATACTGTGTAGCAGGTGTCGATTTGCATGACGTCTTACTCTGATGAGAACGCCAGCTCTTTTTCCCCTTTTCCTTCTGCGTTTCCGCGGCCGGGCAGCCCAGACAAAGGGCTCCGCTGGCGTGTTTGTAACCAGTTGGACGGCATTGAGGAATTTGAAGTCCGGTTTTCAGTGTGTAATTGCAGAACCAATGTCCAAAAGCATTTGTCTGTCGTATACAATAAGGCAGACAACATCCAGACAAAAAAACAAAAAACTGTAAAAAAAAACAAACAATAAACTGCAGTGTATTAGCAACATAGCAGCCATACTCAGCACCATCAAGTAAACTGCATGAAGTTCGGTAGTGACTGGCGAAGAATAGTTTTAATCAAATCTTTTAAAAATTGTTATTCTTTTGAATGGGTAAAATCAAAAAGCAGTCTTAAAGATGTGTTTCACGTATCAATTCGCAAACTCACAAGAACAACCGAGAAAACACATGTTGTGTCTACACAACATAATCTAATCTGTGTTTTTGGTTATTTCTTATTTGATACATTTTTGTCTAAACTTTATTAATCTTGTCAAATACGTATTATTACCATTTACACTGATAAGCCAAAATATTCTTTTGGTCATCCGCTTGCTGACAAATCAGCACCGACCCACCGAGGCATGGACTTTACAAGACCCCTGAAGTTGTCTTGTGGTATCTGGCACCAAGACATTAGCAGCAGATCCTTCAAGTCCTGTAAGTTGCGAGATGGAGCCGCCGTCAATCAAACTTGTTGGTCCAGCACATCCAGGGAATTTGGAGGCCAGGGCAACACCTTAAACTCTTAATAATTTTCCTCAAACCATTCCCTATCAATGTGTGCAGTGTGGCAGGGCACATTATCCTGCTGAAATAGGCCATTGCAATCAAGGTACACCATTGCCATGAAGGGGTGTATGTGGTCTGCACATGTTAAATTGATGTCCACATAAATGGCTGGACCCAAGGTTTCCCAGCAGAACATCGCCCAGAGCATCACACTCCCTCCACCAGCTTGTCGTCTTCTCACAGTGCATCCTGGTTCCATCACTTCCCCCAGGTAAACGGCACACACGTACAAGGCCGTCCACGTGATGCAAAAGAAAATGTTGAGCCTTGGACACCCACCACCCTGGAACATCCAGGGATAAAGGCCAACTGCGGAAGGTGGTGCGACGAGAGAGATATCGTTTACAAGGGAAAAATAATCAATAATTATGTTCATCAATGAATGTTCAGAACTTCTTAAACTACTTCAAAGAGTTCTTTGCGGATCCTTGACATTCTAGCTGTCAGTTTGTCCAGATACTCGGGTGACATTTCACCCCACACTTCCTCTAGCAATTGCCATAGATGTGGCTGTCTTGTCAGGTACTTCTCATGCACCTTACAATCTAGCTGATCCCACAAAAGCTAAATGGGGTTAAGATCCATAACACTCTTTTCCAATTATCTGTTGTCCAATGTCTGTGTTTCTTTTCCCACTCTTACCTTTTCTTTTTTGTTTTCTGCCTGCAGTCCCCTGAGTCTTCTCTTTACCATTGTATGTGAAACTGGTGTTGAGCAGGTATAATTCAATGAAGCTGTCAGCTGAGGACATGTGAGGCGTCTATTTCTCAAACTAGAGACTCTGATGTAATTATCCTCTTGTTTAGTTGTACATCTGGCCTTCCACATCTCTTTCTGTCCTTGTTATAGCCAGTTGTCCTTTGTCTTTGAAGACTGTAGTGTACACCTTTGTATGAAAACTTTTTTTTTGGCTGTTTTAAGACAAAGGCAATTTCAAGCATTGTATAGTCTTCATTCCTCAAAACAATGATTGACTGATCAATTTCAATAGAACGCGGTTTCTTTTTTCCTTTTTTAACAAAACAAAGACAATGTTAAGCTTCATTAAATGAACCAAATAGCTTTCAACTGTGTCTGATATAATGGCAAGTGATTTTATAGTACCAAATTAGAAATTTACCATGATTACTCAAGGATAAAGTGTTGGAGTAAAGGCTGATGGAAATGAGGCCTGTCTAGATTTGACCAAAATAACTTTTTACAAATAGTGATGGTGCTGTTTTTTTACATCATTAATGTCCTGACTACACTTTGTGATCAGTTGAATGCCACTTTGGAGAATTAAAGTACCAATTTCCTTCCAAAACAGCAAAATCTGTACATTATTCCAAACTTTTGGAATATATATATTTTTTGTGTAGCCCTATATTTCCTTTTATAAACTTCAGCTGACTTAACTGTTCCTGAAATATTACACCTGAACTGCAAATGTGAATGTATTGCTTGCAATCCCGCAGGTTGCCTTTTTAGTTTTATCAAGATAAATAAACCAAATGAATGCAACATCATCAAAGCAACACATGCCTACACAAATATTAACATAAACTGTTGTTTGAGAGCAACAGCACTGGTTCACTATAATACCGGCCACAGGACCATGTCCTCTTGCATCACAATGACGAACATTCTTGTTACCTTGACAACTGCAGGCAAACACCACCAAATCGGCTTGCAGCCTGAATGTCTCTGCTTGCCTGATCTACCTACAGTGGCTGTGTCTGAAACCAGGAAAATGCTGCCTCTGGAGGCTGTAGGAAGGGATCAAGGCACGTCCGAATCCAATGTTTCCATCACATCCTGTCTAATGAGATACATTCATCTGATTGATTTTTGAAGGCATAGATCAAATCAATCCAATCAAATCAAATCACTTTATTGTCACACTACTGTGTACACGAGTGCAACAGCAGGTGAAATTCTTGTGTGCAGTTCCGAGCAACATTGCAGTAATGACAGTGACGAGACATAAACCACTTTACAATAACAACATATTTACACAACACAATTTACATAACAAATGTACACATACCTACACAACAATTTACATATCAAATGTACACAATACACACAATGTAGAATACACATACACTAGATAAGGGTATAAATATATATATATATATATATATATATATATATATATATATATATATATACACTAACTGAATTGGGAGCGAGAATATATTGACAGAATGAGGATTAATAAAGTGCAGTGCTGATTGTTGATCGTGAGAGATCATGTGTTCAAAAGTCTTATTGCTTGTGGGTAGAAGCTGTCATATAGTCGGGTGGTGCGGGTCCTGATGCTGCGATACCGCCTGCCTGATGGAAGCAGTGAGAGCAGCCCATGACTCGGGTGGCTGGAGTCTTTGATAATCCTCAGAGCTTTATTCACACACCGTCTGTTATATATATCCTGGAGGGAGGGAAGCTCACCTCCGATGATGTTTCTGGCCTTTCGCACCACCCTTTGCAGGTCTTTGCGGTTGTGGGCGGTGCCAGGCGGTGATGCAGCCAGTCAGGATGCTCTCTACAGTGCTGGTGTAGAACCGTGTGAGGATGTGGTGGTTCATTCCAAACTTCCTCAGCCGTCTCAGGAAGAAGAGGCGCTGGTGAGCCTTCTTCACAACGGCCTCAGTGTGGACGGACCATGTGAGTTCCTCAGTAATGTGGACACCGAGGAACTTGAAGCTGCTGACTCTCTCCACCGGTGCTCCATTAATGGTGATGGGGCTGTGTTCTCTGTCTTTCTTCCTGAAGTCCACCACAAGCTCCTTGGTTTTACTGACGTTGAGGGAGAGGTTGTGCTCCTGACACCAGCGTGTCAGAGTGTGCACCTCCTCTCTGTAGGCTGTTTCATCATTGTCAGTGATCAGACCTACAACCGTCGTATCGTCAGCAAACTTAATGATGGCATTGGAGCTATGTGTCGCCACACAGTCATGTGTGTAAAGGGAGTACAGGAGTGGGCTGAGAACACAGCCCTGCGGGGCTCCAGTGTTGAGGGTCAGTGATGAGGAGATGTTGCTGCCCATTCTAACCACCTGACGTCTGCCTGACAGGAAATCCAGGATCCAGCTGCAAAGCGAGCTGTTTAAGCCCAGAGCCCGGAGTTTCACATCAAGCTTGGAGGGCATTATGGTATTAAATGCTGAGCTGTAGTCTACAAACAGCATTCTCACATACGTGTTCCTTTTTTCCAGGTGGGAGAGAGTAGTGTGTATTGTAGATGCAATAGCATCATCAGTGGAGCGGTTGTTACGGTAGGCAAACTGCAATGGGTCCAAAGAGGTGGGCAGAACAGAGCAGATGTGATCTCTGATCAACCTCTCAAAGCATTTGCTGATGATGGGGGTGAGGGCAACAGGACGCCAGTCATTTAAGCAAGTGATTTTTGATTGCTTCGGTACAGGCACAATGGTTGATGTTTTGAAGCATGTGGGGACTACAGACAGGGAGAGGGACAGGTTGAAAATGTCAGTAAAAACACCAGCCAGTTGGTTCGCGCATGCTCTGATGACGCGGCCCGGAATGCCGTCTGGACCCGCGGCTTTACAGATGTTCACCCGTCGAAAGGATCGGGTTACATCCGCAACAGAGACGGAGAGTGAACCATCATCTGTAGTATCGGCCGCGAGTGCTCTCTCCGCGAGGGCGGTGTTGTTGTTGTCCTCGAAAGGAGCATAAAAAGTATTAAGCTCGTCCGGGAGAGAGGCAGCGGTGTTCATGGCGGAGTTTTTATTCTGTTTATAGTCCGTGATGGTGTTAATTCCCTGCCACATACTTCTGGAGTCAGTGGTGTTGAACTGTCCTTCAATTTTGTGCCTGTACTGGTGTTTGGCTGTACTGATGGAGTTACGGAGGGCATAACTGGCTTGTTTACGCTCCTCCGTGTTCCCAGAATTAAAAGCGGTGGTCCGCGCAGTAAGTGCCGCGCGAACATCGCCGTTAACCCATGGTTTCTGGTTGGGTAGATCCATATAGTTTTTGTCGGAACAACGTCCTCTATGCACTTCGTGATGAAACACGTTACGCTATCAGCGTAAACCTCGATGTCGTCATTGGAGGCAGACCGGAACATCTCCCAGTCCGCGTGATCAAAACAGTCCTGTAGCGCAGAGTCTGATTGGTCCGACCAGCACTGGATCATTCTGAGGGCGGGTGCTTCCCGTTTCAGTTTCTGCCTGTAAGCGGGCAGAAGCAGAACGGAGGAGTGGTCGGATTTGCCAAATGGTGGGCGGGGGAGGGATTTGTAGCCATCCCGGAAAGGAGAATAGCAATGATCCAAAACCCGGTCCCCTCGTGTGTTGAAGCTGATATGTTGGTGGTATTTTGGTGCTATTGTTTTAAAGTTGGCTTTGTTGAAGTCCCCAGCAACAATGAACGCAGCCTCAGGGTGCGTGCATGCGGATCCACAGCAGTTGAACTGAAGAAAGAAATTGCAGCTGAAGATGCAGTTGATAGCCAATTTGTGTATAATGTGTATACGTTTTTTCCAACTTTTGATTTAATTTCTAGCGAGAAATTAGTATTGTAGTTATGAAATATACACTTGGTTATCGGCAAAACTCTTTTGATTTTGTTCTAGATTATTAGACCATTTTGGATCGGTTGGACTGAATGAAGCTGACACATTACCTTTAATGGGTACCAGATGGTGTTAATAAGTTGCTGGTCCAAAACCAGTTTCTGGAGTTGCCTTCATATGCAAATGCTGTTTGTTGTGTCAGTCAGTGAAGCAACGAGACAACTACCTTTGGTTTCGGACATAGCCAGTATATGCCAGCTGCCCTAAACTTACAGCTTTGTTCAACTTGCATCGATGTGTAAGTATTATACATGGATGGAAAGGACAATACACAAATATATATTGTCAGTTTGTAGGTATCTTTTAAAAAATCATTTAAACATACATCAATTGAAATATTATATAATAAGATGCATTATAAGATAAGGTCAAATGGTTATATTTCAGAAGTCATATCCATCTGTCCCGTAAAAGAAAATCTACAATGTAGCACTAACATAAAATTATACAAACTCTCTTTCCACAAAGTGTGCCATTATTCATATTTACTGTATATAGTTATGTTTAATGAAGCAATGAGCCAAAACGGCTGCTCATTGCACCCTGGCAGCTCCATGAAGCTCTATTACTGTACCTCAAATTACATCACAGGCCCCCAGGGTTAGATTCTGAACAGCCAGTCACAATCCAGAACTCACCGTGCTATGTCTCTGTTAGAGCTGCTGTCATAGAGTGGAGTAGATCATTTACTACTAGCACATATGCAGAGGCTGAAAAGGCTGCCTTTATTGCATGGGATAAAAGATGAGCCATTTTAGTGCTTTTCACCTCTACTTCTCAGAGTAAAACATAAAGATGCAGCACAAATAGGAGCAGACTGCATATGTGGTCTTAGAAGGCTCCAAGAAAACCCATTAGAGTGGAACGGCAATAGCGTAGGGATTATCGGCCAATACAAGGATTTATGCTGAGAGACACAATATACATTATATAAGTTATCATCCAACTTAGTCAAACACTTCTTTGAATTCCATTCCACAGAATAGAACAGAAAAGAATAATATAAGCAACAAGAGACTGTGCGCTACAAGGATTTTACCATGGGTAAGGGGTGTTAAGGCTAGGATATACTGTACTTAGTTTGTTTCTATGTGCCGTTACATATCTTGCCTAGTTGATTGCTCCTGCCTTTTAACATATGCTTTTTGACTATGAGCCCATATGGACACTGCTTTGTGGTAATCTTTAATACTGTCAATTCAAGGCACATGTGCATACAGTGCTCACAGGCAAGTTTCTAGAAATACTGCACGCACACAGTCCACGTGTACTGTGCTGATGATGAAATCCATCGGAACACGGAAAACCACGGAAAACCAAAGTAAACAGTACTCTGGTCTTTACTAAAACCCCTTCCCTTAACCGTGGTAAAATCCCTGTATTTTACGCTGAAGTATATATAATTATAAATTATATAATAATTAAAAATGAATTAATAATACAATAATATATTTTTCCAAAATTATTATTAAACATTTATAATGAAGTTATTATAAAATGCCTTCTGTATGATGTGATAGTTATTTTAATTTTAATAATTGGACTAAACAATTCTTCCACCAAGTAATAGTTCAATAATATATTACGCTTGACAACTTGGTCCCTATTTGCTGAAGTGTGTAATTTCTCATCCACCGAACAGAACTGCAAATTGCTCATTTTCAAACAGCTTTCTAAATATGCCCCCCATCTGTTGATTGAACAAACGGATAGTCCTGCCTCCAACTCATGTCATTGGTTGAGTCAATGTTATCGTTTTGGTATGGATGGGTCACTTAGAACAAAGATGAATTTTTATAGTGCCACAGAGACACAGTGTTTACAGGTTAAGAAAACCAACAAATGGCTTACTTACAGCTGTGTCTGCATATTAAAGGAATATTCTGGGTTCAATACAAGTTAAGATTAATCCACAGCATTTGTGGCATAAGGTTGATTACCACAAAAATGCATTTTCAATAACCCCTCCTTTTCTGAGTTACAGTGAGGCACTTGGATGTGAATGGGCCCAATATGTAAGCTTTAAAATACTCACTTTTTCAAAAGTATAGCCACAAGACTTAAAAAATATACGTATTAACATGATTTTAGAGTGATAAAATCGCTTAGCTTTTCTGTGCAAAGTTATAGCCAATTTTACTATACATGATGTAATGCCAACAAAACCTAAAATCCTAAAATGACTAACAATTATGAGTTAAACAAATTTACAGCTCAAATAATACATGAGTTTTAACAGAAGAATTAATTAAAGTTCTTTTATAAAATTATACGCTTCACTTTCTGCCTTTGAACCCTCCAAAAATTGTCCCCATTCACTTCCATTGTAAGTGCCTCACCGTAACTGTGTTTTGTTTTTTAAAGAAAAGGGGGGATGAGTCAAAATAATTTGTTGTGGCAATCAACATTATGCCAAAAATGCTGTCGATTGAGCTTAACTTGCATTGAACCCGGAATATTCCTTTAAGATGAAAGCAGTTTAACAAAGATAAAGTTACCTACTTCAGCTTTAATATAGAATATAAAGTCAAAGATGTGCATTTATAGCCATTTTACAATAGCTTCCAATGAGGCTCATACACAATGTGATACACATACATCATACACAAAGATGCACAATCACCGATGTGCCATATATATCTTCAAACTGGGCTCATTCAAGCAGAATGTATAGTCATAACTTTCCATTTATAATATGTATCACCACAGAACCAGGGTCTTTGAATTTGTTTCTGTGACTTACAACAATGCTGAGATTGAACCAGCAAACTTTCAGTTATCATCTCTGAGCCATAACCGCTACACCTATATAGCCTGTATTCTGCCGGGTGATATTTCAATATTTTTTGTTCATTTGAGGACAGTCAATATACATACATATCTGAATACAATGATGTACTTTCTCTGGAATTGTTCTAAGTGTTATTTTCCCCTATAGGAACCATATTCGGGGCCAAAAAGCCAGAGCTGCAAAGTATATATATACAATATTAAATGCAAGAACTAAAATATAGTTAAAGAAAATTAGTTAAACAAATTGCTCAGTTGGTGTTTTGAAATAACACATTGATGCACTGATTTGCGGACATTAATCATACTCTAAATGTGATTCAGATCAACGTAACTAAACTAAAATAAAATAGTCTACAGACACTTCTTTAGAAAATTAAAATCATCAAAAGGTACATTAGGGATCACAAGGAAATTCATGATCACCATCATCAAATATTTATTGTAAATATTCTATACACAATTGACTACAATTGACTTATCAATAACAATTTTTCGTCTGTGTCGTTGGTATTGACTAACTGGAGCATATCAATATCATTGAATTACTACGGACAGACCATCAAGAAAGAAAAGATCATAATATCTTCGCCAAGGGTCACCATTTCATTATGGATTACATCTTTAAATGTAAAAAAGATTACACGTTATTAAGACTTTGCTGAAGGAGTTCAACAACAAAACTCACAGAGGGTAGAAGTGTGCACTCTGCACTAAAGTCAGCAACCCAAAATTCTTAACTGGTGCATTTGTGTGGCCCTCAAATCTGATCTTAATGTGGACCATAAGTCTGTCTGGGCCATCGTCCAAGGCAGTAAGTCAAAGTTGGCCCTCGTCATCACAAATTTTGTTTACAGCTCAACATTTTAAAGTTCAAGATAAATTATTCATCACCTCTAAGGAACTCCAATCAATCGTGCAGTTGACTTCTGTTCTGATTCACTAATATGGAGGAAAGAGTGCAAGACTAGGCAGCTATTTTTAAAGGATTAAATTAAGAAGAAAAATATCACACTACAGTTTATTTCACTGTTTTCCAGTGCTTCATGCATTCGGTTGCACTAGGATAGTTGGCTCAACATTGTGTCCATAATATTTAATTAAAATTTTGTAGTAGAGGACAGAAAACACTCCCTGATGGAAAAGTGAGGTGGCTTGGAAAAAAAAGCATGCTCATACTAATCTCCTATTGCTGCACAATCAGCTGTACTTTATGGAAGAAAAATGTAATAGAGCTGTGTTCAGAGAAAAGAATAGAATCAGCATGTCTTTCTGGGATGGTCCGAAGTCATCTAGAAAGTTCTGCACCATCAACAGAAGCTTGCATGGTTTGAATCCTTAGAATACCACATTTTTAATCTATGTTTTTTATTTGTGACCTTAATATCACTTTCCATCCAGTAGTCTTTAGTAATATCCCTTTCCCTAACAAAAGCCAAGTCCTTAATGACACCATCATCAAGAAAGTGACATCATTTTGGAGGGAAAACAATAGCAAGAACACCAGTAAATGTAAGCAATGGATTTTATTAAGTATATGATGTATTGTGGTGTAAGCTGGTTTGTCTCACCTTAAATCATCCAGTTTGATAAAATTACAGAAATCAGTGTGATATAAAAAATTAAAAATTAAATAAATAAAACTTATGTAACTTACGTAAGCTTACTTTGAATCCCTCACTGAGCAATGGCTACATTCACCTCTTTATTTCAAACTTGTTAGACATCCTGTTAATGTTCTTGCCAATAAAGTTGAATTGCCTAGCTTCTGAAAGTCCCCGCCCCTTTTTAGTGTTCCACTCTTCTGAAATTTGTCATCTAACTTCCTGTTTGTATTGAAGTTACTGAGATGTTTTCTGTCACTGTAAAAGTTTGTTTTCCAACACTCAAGAAGGAAAATTGGACCTGGCAGATCACATTCAGCTATCAGACATCTGTCCCACATTGCACTTTTTCATGATACAAGCGTTTAATTGTTATACGTGTGATTCTTAATTTTAAAAATAAAAATATAAAATAAATGGGATTAAAATAGTTGTAAACACAATATTAAAAAAAAAACTTACACTACTGTCAGAGGTGTCAAACAGAGATATTTTTAATGACTTTGTGTTGTCTCGTGGAGTTTCATGAGCAATGAGGCATATCAGTCTGTCCACAGTGTGAAGGTAGGATCTTATGGATTTATGAATGAAGTGTTATTGTTTTAAAATCTCCCGCTCTGTTTCCAGTTGTTATGACATTCCCTGAACACTTTAAAATACCCATGATGACTTTTGACATCTCAATAACCCATAAATCCACTCTGCTTGCTAATTACACTTTTACATCAATGCCATAGTTATCTATATAGATAATGCTAGACCAGATGTTCAAAGACAAAATTTTCAAGATGGCTGCATGCTAGATTCTCTGGCGCATAAGGTGAATAGAATTAATTACTTCAAACTGCAACACAATCATATCCATTTTTTATTTAGTTGCAAAGTTTAAAACAGCAATTAATGCAATTCTTAAACAGAATATATGCATTTCCCCAAGCAAATTATTTCATGAACTTATATTTAAAAAAAAAAATAAAAATTTTAAACCAACATACCCAGACATAAAGACTAACTACTAAATACTATCGTATTTAGTAAAAATGTAAATGTATAAAGTACTAAATACTATCCGGAAATTCAGGCCACCAATAACCAATTTGCAAAATATAAAAATCTTATATTATGGCACTGCAAGATACAGTAGGCCTATAAACACAATGTAAAGACATCCTTTATGCATACAATGTCTTTCTTACCTGCATTAGTATGTAGTAGATGCCTGCCAGACCATGGGCTGCACCAACATACTGTTTCTTATGCCACTCGTAGAGCAGTGGGCATCGCTCCGTTTTCTTTTCCTCTTTAGACAAGTTTTTTCCCGACTCCAAAATAACATTCACAACCTAGGAACAACAGAGTCCACTGGGATTAGCTACTAGTCCTTTGATGAATCAATTTATTGGTCATTTTAAAGTGATCAGCAGGTTTATTCACAGTGGTTCAGCAAAGGTTAAAGAGCAGATGAAAACACTTTGTCAGCAAATGCTGAGGAACCGAATTAATGCACTGCAGTAATGCCACTGTAAAATGTTCAACAGAGATATTAATTAAAGACATTGCTTCAGAGGAATGAGGAACTAACAGCAAATTCAGACCAAAAATAAATAAAATTATCACTCAAAATAGTTCTCTTGGTAAACTGACAATTACTGGACACTTTCAGTTGCAGAATAAACTAATAATGGGTAGATTAATAAAGCCAAAATACAAAGAGCTGGGTGGCCGGCAGGCCACTAACTGTGTTGTCAAAAGTACCAGTATTCGGAACTAAAACAATACTAAATTAAAAAAGATGTAATGATACCAGTGTTTCTGCAGTACCAGTATTACCGAGCACCAACTAAATCTGCTACCGGTGTGCAGAATGACTGACACACAGCTCATTTTGAGCATGAGCTCTGTTACTCCTCCTTACACTGAAATGGACAATTAATCAAATTAAAATAGTGGCAGGTCCTAGTGTGATTCATTAAACTGCTAAAGGCTGCAATCTTATTGTGTAAGAGCTGCGTACTTTAAATGTATAAATCCAATCGCTCATGCATACTGAGTCATTCACGACATGTTGTATGAGATGACAGAGCAGAGCAATAATCTACTGTGAACCACTCAGCACATGTCAACTATATATTTATATAATTAAATCACACAGAATCTGTGCTTAAATCTAAACACAGCTTTATTTATAGAGCATTTAAAACAACAGAGTTGGCCAAAGTACTTCACAGTAATTCAATTTAAAACATAGCGGATAAAACACCCACGCCACGGGCAGTGGGGAGGAGAGAGAGCAACACGTCAGTCCAGTGTTGGCGTGTTCCCTGAAGTCAGAGAACTTTGTGTTTACTGAATTCAGTGAACACGCCAACACCTGACTGCCGTGTTGCTCTCTCTCCTCCCCACTGCCCATTGCGTGGGTGTTTTATCCGCTCTCCCCGTGCTCACTGAAATTAGAGACAGGTGTTAGGCACAATTTGGCTTAGGTGTAAGTGCCCTTACCGCTTCCGTCTCTCCAGATGGGCACTTGACCACACCCCCGCTGCCACAATAACATTTAAATTACCACATAGACAAACAAATCTAAAATCCAAACACTCCAAAACTCTGTCCTACATTTCAATTGTCAGAATCAAAGGCCAGTGTATAGAGATGAGATTTCAGACATGACTTAAAAGTCTCCGTGTCGCAAACTGTTTATCCGGAAAGTGAAGCTTCAGGAAAAAAAACAAAACAAACAAAAAAAAACGTCATAATAAAACCAAAGAAAAAAATATTTTAGATTGTATTATTTTATATTAAGGATTATTATTAATCCCAGAGCAAACTTGAAATTTATCTGGCCCTAAAAAGAAGAAATATTCTGTGGCAAGTTACCTAACCATAGTGACCAACCAAAAGGAAAACTCTGACAAAGTACAGACTGAGTGAGCACAAGCTGGCCATAGAGGAGTGTCGACACAGGCAAACTTGGCTCCCTAGAGCAGAGAGACTGTGATAAAGAAGCAGTTGAAACAGAGCAGCATTTACTGACCAAGTGCACAAACTATCAAATCATTCAGCAAGACTACTTTTTCAAAAAATACTAAAACCTTATTAATTAAGACAATACTAATTGAACTGGTAATAATAAAAGTAATGAATGACGATGACAAGTAAGAATGAATTGATTAGACACCATGTTGATGATGAAATTAGCTTTAATTTACCACTATATATAATCAAAATTCAGGTTTCTGATTTGTCATCTAATTTTAGTCATTTATATGCATACAAAATAGTTAATACATTAAAAGAAGGAACAACAGAGCACACGGTAGTCTAGGAACCACAGATGCCATGTGTCCATTAGCAATCACATTTTCTCACAAAAGACTAATTGTGCATACAGTGCACAGTGACTATGACATTAACTTACAGCATACGTGAAGTACGCATCCAGCAAAAACAGCAATCTCCTGACAGTTTTCAGTTTACTCGGCCCGGATCATCTGCTTGCAGTGTCATAAAGTGATCATCATGTAACACTTGTGGGTCAGAGCAACAGAGTTTTGATCCAGGCTGATAGAATACATGCTTCAAAGGAAAATATAAGAGCGCTTCAAAGAAAGAAAATGCTGAATTTGTGAGGTTTGTGAAAAACATTTGTTTAAAGGAGATATTTGCATATTTTCAGATGGTATATAATATGATTTATTGTAGTAACTATAATTGTAGTAACACGATGGCAATTAACCAAACCAAACCAAACAGTGATTTGTTCTCTATATGTCTCAGGCAGCAAGGCATGGATTAACTACAGGGCCCATTGGACCGTTGCCCACGGGTCTCTAAACCTTAAATATCTAATATCCAGTAATGTGCAAAAGTCTTAGGAACAAAAGATGTTTCACAAAAGCATTTGTCTTAAGATGGTTATTTATATCTTCAGTTTTAGTGTGTCGATAGGGAATATAAATGTTAGACTCCAAAACATTACTTTGCAAATAGAAAAGATTAGAATAGAAGAACAGGGAGCCCTGCAGGCTGCAACAGATGCCCCCCCACTGAACATCCTGTCAGTCTGACATTACATGAAGAGACAGAAGCAATTGAGATTAAATAGATAAAAGATCTGTGGTGAATTCTCCAAGAAGCTTGGAACATCATATCTGCCAACAACTAAGAAAAACTGTGTCCAGGTGTTCCGAGGAGAATTGGGGCTGTTTTAAAGGCAAAGGTGGTCCAGTAAATGTTTACATAGAATTTGTATTTTTTTTTTAAACGCGTTGACGCACATGTGAACAGCCCCTAACTCGACTTGAAAAACTGACCCGGACCTGGCCCAAAACCCGAAGGTTTATCAGGTATTGTCAGATCTATACATAGAATAAGCGAATAGTGATTTTGGTATTTGAATACATGCACATCTAACAGTTAACCGAATTTCAAATATTCTAGGCTAGGAGTTACCCAGCTAATGGTGCGATGATATACAGCTGCTAGTCTTCCCACTAGAACTATGCTGTGCTTACATTTATAGCCCAGCATATATATATATATATATATATATATACACACTCACCTAAAGGATTATTAGGAACACCTGTTCAATTTCTCATGAATGTAATTATCTAATCAACCAATCACATGGCAATTGCTTCAATGCATTTAGGGGTGTGGTCCTGGTCAAGACAATCTCCTGAACTCCAAACTGAATGTCAGAATGGGAAAGAAAGGTGATTTAAGCAATTTTGAGCGTGGCATGGTTGTTGGTGCCAGACGGGCTGGTCTGAGTATTTCACAATCTGCTCAGTTACTGGGATTTTCACGCACAACCATTTCTAGGGTTTACAAAGAATGGTGTAAAAAGGGAAAAACATCCAGTATGCGGCAGTCCTGTGGGCGAAAATGCCTTGTTGATGCTAGAGGTCAGAGGAGAATGGGCCGACTGATTCAAGCTGATAAAAGAACAACTTTGACTGAAATAACCACTCGTTACAACCGAGGTATGCAGCAAAGCATTTGTGAAGCCACAACACGCACAACCTTGAGGCGGATGGGCTACAACAGCAGAAGACCCCACCGGGTACCACTCATCTCCACTACAAATAGGAAAAAGAGGCTACAATTTGCAAGAGCTCACCAAAATTGGACAGTTGAAGACTGGAAAAATGTTGCCTGGTCTGATGAGTCTCGATTTCTGTTGAGACATTCAGATGGTAGAGTAAGAATTTGGCGTAAACAGAATGAGAACATGGATCCATCTTGCCTTGTTACCACTGTGCAGGCTGGTGGTGGTGGTGTAATGGTGTGGGGGATGTTTTCTTGGCACACTTTAGGCCCCTTAGTGCCAATTGGGCATCGTTTAAATGCCACGGCCTACCTGAGCATTGTTTCTGACCATGTCCATTCCTTTATGGCCACCATGTACCCATCCTCTGATGGCTATTTCCAGCAGGATAATGCACCATGTCACAAAGCTCGAATCATTTCAAATTGGTTTCTTGAACATGACAATGAGTTCACTGTACTAAAATGGCCCCCACAGTCACCAGATCTCTACCCAATAGAGCATCTTTGGGATGTGGTGGAACGGGAGCTTCGTGCCCTGGATGTGCATCCCACAAATCTCCATCAACTGCAAGATGCTATCCTATCAATATGGGCCAACATTTCTAAAGAATGCTTTCAGCACCTTGTTGAATCAATGCCACGTAGAATTAAGGCAGTTCTGAAGGCGAAAGGGGGTCAAACACAGTATTAGTATGGTGTTCCTAATAATCCTTTAGGTGAGTGTATGTATATATATATATATATATATATATATATATATATATATATAACTAGCAAAACAAAACCAAACAATATAAAAAATTACATCGAAACTAAACCAAAATCTGAAACAAGACAGAAACAAAACAAACCCAAAACATACAGTATAAACAAAAATAAAACAAAAATAAAATCAAAACCAAATAAAAAAAAAAAGCCAAACAAAAATCTGGACACAAAACATGAACAAACAAACAAAATAAAAAACAAAGGTCAAGTAAAAAGAAAAGAAAAAAGGTCTAAAAAAAAGTCTACAGACACAAATGAAAATCATCAAAAGGTACATTAGGAATCACAAGAAAATTCATGATCACCAACATCACATATTTATTGTAAATATTCGATACACAAAATTGACTACAAATTATCAATAAAAGATTATCATCTGTGTCGTTGGTACTGACTAACTGGAGCATATCAATATCATTGAATTACTACGGACAGACCATCAAGAAAGAAAAGATCATAATATCTTCACTAAGGGTCACCATTTCATTATGGATTACATCTTTAAATGCTGTTATTAAGACTTTGCTGAAGGAGTTCAACAACAACAAAACTCCCAGAGGGTAGAAGTGTGCACTCTGCACTAAAGTCAGCAACCCAAAATTCTTAACTGGTGCATTTGTGTGGCCCTCAAATCTGATCTTAATGTGGACCATAAGTCTGTCTAATAAAACAAATATAAAACAAACAAACCAACACCAAGTACAACAAAACCAAATTAAACAAAAGCCAAACAAAAATTTGAAACAAAACATGAACAAAACAATAAAATAAAAATAAATAAATAATAATAATAATTCACATCACTTATTTATGTTTGTATTTCACTGCAGGGACAACCTGTACAAATATACCCATAAAAAAGGTTTTGATTGTGTCTGGCACACCTTTCTTTATTGAATTGCATTACAATGCATATAGGCAATATAACCACACATTATGATTTATGAGAGTCTTATTCTCTAACTCGATTTCAAAAAGATAGAGCCCATGCATTGCCCAGTACTGTTTGCATGACTGATGGGATTAGACATGACACGTTTCCAAAACAGACGTGTCTCCTGAGAGTCTAGATGGTGTCAATGAGACGCAAGGCAGCACTCAAAGATTTACCAGTAAAAGAGCTTTGTCATCTGGGGAGTACTGCAGAGGGAAGAAAATGGACAGATGAAAAATAAATGACATAAAGCAGAGATAAACTAGTAAATAATAGATAGACGACAGATTTTAATGAGGAGAAGTAATGGGACCAGTTAATGTTACGAGTGACTGATTAAAATGCACTAAGAGGCTAATTTTAGTAATTGTATTTAAATGTTAATGTCTCAAAGTATCTCGCTGAGACTTCTTCAGACAATGGACTGATGGGAAGTGATGGGCAATCGTTGATCCTTAAGTACTTGAGTCACTCAATATAGGACATCACTTTTAAATACAAACATGATTGGTGGATTATTTATCCTAAATATTGACAAATCTAGAAATCACTTTAATTAACTCTGTATGTATTTACAGTATAGTTTTTCTTAAGTTAAATATATAATTTAATCTAAATGAAGTATGATTTATGGTCTGTGGACAGGTGGATTTGGGGTTAATATTATCCATCCATCCATCCATCCATCCATCCATCCATCGACAACCGCTTATCCTGTGTACAGGGTCGCGGGGGGGGGCTGGAGCCTATCCCAGCTAACAATGGGCGAAAGGCGGGGTACACCCTGGACAGGTCGCCAGTCCATCGCAGGGCCACAAATAGACAAACAACCACTCACACTCACATCCACACCTAGGGCAATTTTTTGGAGACATCAATTGGGTTAATGTTATAATTTTAGAAAACATTTTTTTAAATGAAATCGTACATTTGTGTTATGGAAATCATAGTTATTATCTCTGATTTAATTAGAAGTGGAGGTGTTACTATTTTCAAAATGAACATCAGGTAAATTTCTTGGACATGTTCAGTCTAATTTCTCAAGAATCAATGTAATGTGCATACAGTATGCGCCATATATTTGCCTTGGGCAATAAAGATGACCTCTGGTCAGCACAGAAGTGATCTCGCTTTCTCTTTCTCTGAAGTTGCCAATCACAAAAGGACAACTGCAGCATAGTGCTTGAGAAAATCCCAAGAGAACAGACAGTGTGCTTTCAATATAGCAAGTCAAAGTCACCGATTGAGACCTTTGCCATATTTAAAGCTGTATTCTGACCCAATTCACCACCAGTTGCATTATCAGTAAGTTACTGTAAAACTCTCTGCATTTGTCACCTCACTACTGTACTCCCACATCCTAAACAACAGAATCAAGACAGAGTCATCATAAATAATACAACATACCCACACACCGACCAACAGGCTTGATGTACAACCGTGAAGGGTGGCATCACAAAACCACACCGTCACCATCTGTGCCCATAAAGCTCTGGCATTCAAGTATCAAGCAGGACTTGTTTGAGCAATGTATATAATTCAACACAGAGCAAATACATTCAAAACTAAATCTGTACTGAATATCATCAAAAGGCTGATACTTTGTCTTATTTTTCATTTGAAACCTGACTAAATTTGTCATTCACATTTTTAAGTGTGGCTTAATTGTGCAAATACTTTTTGGAGCCACTGTATAGCTAACATTATTTTCATTTTATAGCACAGTTATACTGTAGCTATGTCGCCAAGCCCCCAATACGATTTCAGGAGAAATATATTGCATGTGAGAAATCCTTCCTTCAGCTTTAAAAGCACCCTTTAAAAAGCATAAAATAAACATTTTACCTCAAGTACTGTATGGCGCTATTTTTTCTGAACAACTAAGAACAAAAATAGTCTTTGCATAATTTGGAAAGCAAAATGGTAAATACACCAATTTAAATCTTTTCGATGAGGTGTATGAATGTTTCCCTCAGATCATTGAGAACAAGGCTGCCAACAGCAGCAAACTGAAGACACATAACAAGCAAAAGAAAGCTATGATATTCAGTGTTTAGCCTACAGAGAGTTTTTGGGTGCCAAAGCTGTCACTAGAGAAATGTTGAATCTTCCATCAAAACACACTGTTTAAAGTGTAGAAAATGTCTATTTTAAGACACTATAAACTGCAAAATGCACTACAGAGGATAAACAGACTATTACTGTGTTGTAGAGTATGCTTTTACCTCACTGTAAAGACAATAATGAGATGATGCTGAGCAAAAAAGTGTCTAAAACAACAAATTTAACTTAAAATGTCCATTTTAAATAGGTTTTATAAAGTCAAATGTAAAGATACTAAACCCTATATAAGGGAGGTTATTTGTAGTAATAAGCTTAAGTGATATATGCCGATTTTGAGATTATCAGCATTGACCGTGCTCAAAAATGGCCAATTAAAGCTGATGTATGAGATTCGGTAGGATGTTCAAATTCTTTCTAGTGTCCCAGTGGTAATGCCGATTTATAATTCTGTGTAGACTCAGTGTTGTGGCCAAAACGGTGGTTTGCATTTATAGTTTTGCTTTGGTGTGTTTGCGTCATTTTGGGAATTCACAGCTATGCCATAAATAATCAAAAGCTTTGTCATCCAAGGATATACAAGTATTTATTAAATGATTGTACTTTGCTTTAAAACATAGTTTATCAAAGTATGTTGTATTAAAGTATTACATTTATCATACATGTTGCTTGCCATGCAGATAAAAAATAAATCAGTCATATAGAGTCGCTTAAATAATAATAAATAAATATTTTGGCATTTTTGACACTCCATGCTGAAAGAATTACATAAAATAATCCGCACCAAATTAAGAAATAACTACTCGCTTAAACAACACAAAATGTTTGTTGTTTTAAAGCTTATGAATTGCATTACAATGCATATAGGCAATATCGCTTAGCAGTTGATTTTTAATTTGCTGACAAATTAAAAAGCATTCCTTTTTCATAACTTATGAAATATATTTATTTTACTGTAGACCATACAGTCAATCATATGGCCAAAACATTGTTCAGATTGGAAAGTTATTGAGTAAAATACAACAAATATTGTGCCACTCACATACCAAATATCTATCAAGTAAAAGCCCTGAGAAAAAATCTTATAAGAGTTAAGTTGTAAACCGATGTTTGTCACGTTTTCGCTTGCGACTTCATAAAACATAAACAGAAAAATAAAAACAGCAGATGACCTTGAAAAATTTAAGGATTCTAAACACAATGTAACACAATCGCTGATCAGTTGATCCTATGCATAGATCTTAAAATAATCTTGGAGAAAATGTGACACAAACTCAAATACCCGGGTATGGTGCAAAACCCACTTTTGTGGTAGTAGGTCATGAAAGGAACAATGGAATGCTCCTTCCCTCCTTAGTGCTAGGGTCAACTACTTGGGCAAGAGTGAATAACCCTTGAGCCTCCCATACTAGGTTCACAGTTTTTTATATACATTTTTAAGTAGTAAAAGTCCTAGCATCCCCTTGCTACTCATAAAATACAACAAAAAAGGGTGACTTGTTTGACGAAAAGTGGTGGAGGAAGAGATCCTGGCTCCTGAGAAATGTGGTTTGCTGCAGCTTCCATTATTTCAACACAGTGCTTTGGCTCCTACTTTACACAGATGGGAGATTGGAAAGGCCTGATCCAATCAATCGGCTAGTCAGGATGTGCTTTGGTAATGCTGTGTGATAGGTTAACATCAGCTATCTTTTCCATATCTCCAGAAGGCGTTGGTTAAGGGTCAATCGAGTAGATGGAAAATCTCTCGTTCTTTGTACTCGAGTATACCATCCCTATATCCCTGGTGCATAATCTGCAGGATATCCGTGGCTCTATGCATACCTTTTTTGGACTCCAAGGTGGATGGGGAGTACAGATGATGGAGCATAATATGCTAAATATGACTACCAAACACACAACCAAAAAATGACTTTTAGACCAGGACATGGATTGCACTTCTCAGAATCCATGTGCTTCTGCATCTAACAGTGAAGATTGGCTAAAGTTTATAATTATTGAATCGGCATCATCAGATATCTAATTTCACCATTCACAAGGGCATTGCAGAATAGTTGGTACTCTTGGGGAGGTGAAGAAAGAGCTATCTGGCCAGATTCTGGTGGAATGTTGTAAGAAGGCTAATTCAGAGAACCTTCTCTGTGCCAATTTGCTTTCCAGACTTGATATAAAGACTTCTCCTCACTCAACTACAGCAAAGGAGTGATGTAGAGATTTGGATGATGTAGATGAAGAAGAAATAACTTCTGAACTTAAATCTCAAGGAGTGATGTATGAGAAAAGAATAACAATCAAAAGAAAAGATTGAATCATCAAAACTGGCACTTACATTATTACCTTCAATAAACCTCATCCTCCAGAAAGAATCATAATCGGGTATATGAATGATCCAGTGGACTTATAAATACCAAATCGACTGAGATGCTTTAACTGTCAGTATGGACATGGTTCAAACAGTTGTAAAAAAAATAACAGCTGCAGTAATTGTGGAGAGGAGGATCATGACAAAGAAAATTGTCAGAAGACATCCAAAATGCTGCAATTGTGCAGGAGAATATATGGCTACATCAAAAGAATGCTTGATGTGGATGAAAGAGAATTAAATCCAGAAAATACGATGTACAAAAATAATGAAGTATGCAAATTGGTCTCTTTCATTGTAAATAAAACTTTCACCTCTAAGGTCAAAAAACCTTTTGTTCAGTGGATTGCCAGACAGATCTAACCTGGCTACAAAAGGATAAACCACAAACTGTCAACAACAGTAAAGACACACCTCGTCCTAGATCAAAGAGTGCTGTAAATTAGAACAAAACTACGTCAACCCATAGCCAGACTAAACAGAACTTACAAACAGAAAATCTAATAATTAACAAGAATTCTAAAAAAGCAGGATGTTCACAACCAAAAGTATCACAAGATACAAAGGCAGAAGCAATCAAAGATGTTGAAATGAAAGAAAGTGGCCATCACAATAGGAGCCGCTCATCAAAAGGCAGAACTCGGGGTTAATATAACTATTCTCCAGACTTAAACATGGATCACACTATTATCCAATGGAACTGCAGTGGGCTTAGAGCTAACTTCTCAGAATTGCAACGATTAGCTGCAATTATCAATACACTTGCCTTTTGTCTACAAAAGATTCAGTTTTCACCTGATACTACCCTTTCTTTTAAAACCTTTACCATTTTAAATTATTTTGGTCCAAACAACAGACAAGCTTATGATGGTACAGCTATCTTTATTAGAAATGCTGCGATACACAGATACATCACACTAAATAGCAATTAACAAGTAACCACAGTATATCTACCCCTCCAGAGGCCTATCACAGTATGTTCCAAATAGATTCCACTGGATATGACAATACAGCATCAAGATCTAGACAAACTTGTGGAGCATCTTCCTTCCCCCTTCATACTTATGGGGGATTTTAACAGCCATAATACCTTGTGGGGTAGCAATCAGTGTAATTCAAAAGGCAAGAACACTGAGGACTTAACAAACAACCATGCCTTGTGCCTTTTAAATGATGGGTCTCACACCTATTTACACCCTGGACATGGTACTTATTCAGCAATTGACCTAACCATTTGCCAGTCTGAGCTACTACTAGATCCATCATGAAAGTGTGGCCTCTGTAGAAGTGACCATCTTGACCTTCAAAAGATGTACAGAGATGTAACTTAAAAAGGCCAACTGGTACAATTTTCAAACCTTATGTTATGAAAGACTCAATGCAGTTCCTGAGGATGATCCAGATCCTATTAAAATGTTACCACATTTCAATAAACTTGCAAAAAGGCTATAAAAGAGCGGAAGAAAGCTGAAAGAAGATTCTTAAGAGGTCCAACAACAGAAAACCTCAAAGTAAAAATAAATAAGAAGTGTGTAGAATAATAAATGAAGTGAAGAAAGAAAGTTGGAGACATTTTGCATCCAATTCTACATCAAAAACTCCAACAAAAAAGGTGTGGAATCTGAAGAATGAAGAGCAAGAACAGTGGACCTCAAATTCAACATATTAAACATCAAGACATCAATAAATTGCAAATGTCCTAGCGGAAACCTTTGAAAAGAACTCCCTCTACTGAGAACTGCATCCCTGCCTTTCAGCCATTTCAGGCACAGAAAGAAAAGAAAGATGTAAACTTTTCATCCAATTATATGGAACCTTCCAACCAACCTTTCACTATGGAAGATCTATTGTGGGCCATAAGCAGATCACATGATACTGCAACTGGACTTGACAATATTTGCTATAATTTTATTAAACATTTGCCTCACACTATCCGTTCCTTACCTTTAAAAATGTTTAAGTCTATATGGATGTCAGAGGATGTTCCATATTCTTGGAAAGAAGCGGAAATTATTCCTATTCCAAAGGCAGGAAAGGATCATAAAAAACCTTCCAAATACCAACCTATAGCCCATGCAGAGAATGATTCATGAACGAACAATGGATGTTAGAGTCTCAACATCTTATAAGAAATGCACATGGTGGATTTAGAAAACGAAGAAGCACTATAGATCACCTCATCAGCCTTGAAAGTTGTGTATGTGATGCTTTTTTGAAAAGAACATGCTGTAGCTGTCTACTTTGACTTGGAGGAAGCTTATGATACGACTTGGAAGTATGGTATTTTAAAGGATTTACATCAACTGGGTTTTAGAGGACATCTACCCATAGTATTGCCAACTTTTTATCAAATAGACATTTTAAAGTCAGGGTAGGTAATACGCTATCGGACCCACATAGACAAGAGTTTGGAGTACCTCAAGGAAGCATCTTTTTAGTGACCCTGTTTAGCATAAAATAAACAGTGTTGCAAAAGTCATCGGATCAAACACTCATTGCAGTCTTTATGTAGACAACATTAGTATTTGCTACAGAGGCAAATTCATGAACAGTACTGAAAGGAAAATCCTGCTAACAATTACTAGGGTCCAGGCCTGGTCTGTGTCCAACAGGTTTAAGTTTTCAAAGGGTAAAACAGTCTGTATGCATTTTTGCCAATTACGCTCTCTCCATCATGACCAAGAGCTATTTATAAATGGCGATCCCATCAAAGTTGTTAAGGAGACAAAATTCCTTGGAATAACCTTTGACAATAAATTGTCTTTTATCCCTCAAATAAAGATTTTAAAAGATAAATGCTTTAAAGCAATGGACATTTTAAAGGTTTAAGCAAAGACTAAGTGGGGAGCAGAGAGTTCAGTTCTTCTAAACCTTTATAGAACACTGATCAGATCAAGTTTACACTATGGAAGCATAGTGGATGGCTCAAACAGGAAATCATATATCCAACTTTTGGACACAGTTCACCATCAAGGCATATGTCTGGAGGGGCCTTCAGATCATCACCAAATCAAAGTCTATATGAAGAGGCTAATGAAGACCAACAAAGAAAATCCAGCATATGATGCAATCTTCTCACCCCAATATTCATATCTGTATGAGGGAAAACTAAGGCTTATCCAACCTCCTGGTCTACAGATTAAATCCATCTAGAATTCATAAATGTTGACTTAAGCATATAGGAACAGACATAAGTCTGCAATATCCCACCCTGGAATCTCAAAAATCTCAAATAATACTGGACTTAACATGAAACAAAAAATATGAAATCCATCTGAATGAATACCTTCAACAAATCCTGGATATCAAAGAGATGTTTCCATCACACACACCTCAGATAGATCAAAGTCTGGAGATCATGTGTCGGCTGCATATGTGATCAAAAGCTGAATAATGATCCCCAATCAGAGTTACATTTGCTAACATAGGTCAATGCTATTTTTACAGCACATTAAGACCACACTTAATAATTAATAATAGCAGATTAATTAATTAATAATAGCAGATTCAAAATCATGTCTTCAAGCACTTGCATCACTCAAAAATGACCAACCAGCCCTTTACTTTTGATGGGTACCTGGCCACTGTGGAACTTGAAAAATTAACAAGCAGACTCTGCTGCTAAAGAAGCACGTTCTACAGATCTTAAAAAATGCTCCATACCACCCTCTTAGCTGAAACCAACCATAATCTATTACATCATCTGCAAATGGCAAACATAATGGGATCAATGCATTAACAACAAATTGCATGTAACCCGCAGTGGGCAAAAGACGTATCTATATTTCAGTAGTCACTGAGATCAGATCATTTACACCTGTTGACAAACAGGACATTCCAGACTCACACATAAGTGTTTAATATCAGATCCACCATTATGCACTGCATGTCAGAATCCACTATCTTTGAAGCATATTTTATTGAATTGTGCTGGTTTTATTTTATATAGGTTTTTAATTACCTTTTAACATATTCTTACTTGTTTTTCAGCATGAAAATAGCCATGGAAGCTTGCATGACTTAAAATCAATAACTAACTACCTAAATAATAGGGGTGTAAATGGATGTTTCATCACGATACGATCTTGAATCGATTCTCTTGGCCAGCGATCCGATATTGGCCGATACTTCAAAATCTGCCACGATACGATTAAATTCAGGGGCCTGCTATAGATTTACTATTTTTAACTTTTTCTTTTTTTTTCCCCTCAAATGCAACCAAAATATAATTTAATTATTTTATTCAGCTCTCTGCATACACATTGGGACATCCCCAACAAAATAAGTTACATCAGATGTTGAAAAAAATTATATAGATGCATTCGATTCTGTTAATGGAGCTTGCATTTCTCGGGAAGCCCGATAATGATCACATCCGTGTCCCACATTAAAAGCATATTTAGCACTCATTAAGTAAAATTAATGATGCTTCGTCACCTGATGGAAATGAGTACGGACGTGGCTGACATGAGAGTATTAAAATAAAATATCTTAAAAAAATGTCTACATCAATATTTAAGCATTGCATCTATAACATTGGATCATTGGATCGATACACCCCTACTAACTAACTACCTCCGACAGTATATTTTTTGTCATCCTGAGGGACGGTCTCTGGTTACAAAGCAGACTAATCACAGCTATTGTAGTCTGCGTTGACGCAACGCATTGTTACATTTTTTTAATAGGTGCACATCAGGCTACAGCATAGGCTATGCCATAAAGTCTTTTTAACAAGTCAGTCCACTCCGCACCATCTTTTAAATGATGCCGGGCAGCTATTTTCTATGCAAACAAGCGGAATACAAGTGCATCGCCTATCTTCTTAAATGGGGAAAGACCGAAATCTCCAAAATGGTTGGACAAGATCATGATCAAAGAACATATTTCAAATCAGATTACGCTAAATTAGCTTGTATATCTAATGAGTTTTCTCGAGTCGATTGACGGTGATTGGCTCCTTTACCTGTAAGGTGGGACTTCTTTTCTACATCTGATGACGTTGGGCATTCCAATTTCTACCCTTCATTTGAATACAGTTGCCCATCTCTGCTAAATAGTCTTTGGCCATAACCGCCATAGCTGCACATAGCGTAATTTCGACAAAGAATTGTAAATCGGCCTTAATATGCAGAGCCAGCTATAAGTTGATTTCACCTAAAAGTGTGAGAACACAGTCTGTGGCGCTATCACAACATTCCTCTGTTTATTTGAGTGGCCCATCCAGACCGACACAGCAACATTGGCTCAACCAATGCTAAGAGTTTGCGGCAGGACTAATTATTTGCACAACCAATGGAAAATGAGGGGAGTTTCGTAGAACCCGTTTGTAAACAATTATTATTTTTTGCTATTCCAGTTGGTGACTGACTGATACCAATTGGGTCAGTCTCAAAATCTCCTTACAACCCTGTCACTGGAAAATGCACATTTTAATTTAATGTTGGTTGAAGGTTAATTTCAGTAATTTTGCATATCTCATTTGATTTAATTGTATTACATACATTTTGGATTTATAACGGCCATGGTCATCCTGCTCTAAAGATATGGGTCTGTAGATATACAGACAGGCCACTTGTTACTTTTTAAATAGATGTTACTGTAAAGGGGGTTCAAGGGAAAGGAGGAGGCGAGAACCGGCTTGTCAACATAAATACAATTTTAATTACAAACTTAAACCAAAGGACACAAACACACACATGACGGACATGTCCGTAAACGATCTCTCTCTCCCGCACCATCCTCTGCAGTCGGCCTTTATCCCTCTCAGAGGCTTGATTAGCCTGATACGGGACCGGGTGTGTAGGATCACGACCCAGCCCTGCCCTCCGCCCTGCCACAGTTACTATATAATATACTACTATAGTACATTACTACTGTGTACTAAAATAAATTCTATAAATAACAGATATAGAAAAAATATTAGAAATCAATAAAGACAAATACAACTGACATCATTCAAACATTTTCAAGAAAGAATGTAATAGAACAAATGAGGAGAGAGGTTATTCATTTCACAGCTTTTTCGTGGTTTTAGTAGGGTGCTTGTCCTTAAACAATTTCATTAAGGGATTTAAAAGTCCACAAACCCTACAAAATACACACTGCAACAAAAGAACTTAAGATATCTATTGATATGATGCCCCAAAAAAAGGTTTTAAGACAGAGAACCCTGTTTTCAGACATTTCTTTGTGCTATAATGGGTTCTGCTTGGCTGCTAGCATTTTGTTTGCCTGGTTAGCCCTGAGACCTGCACTAAGAATAGCCAGCGATGAAGGTAAGGCAGATGTGCGTGTGTGTGTGTTACTGTATAAATCATTTCAAGTGACTGCAGAGCACAGATTTTACACTTTACCAACACTTCCAAATTCTCTACCTCCTCCCCTTTTAAAAAAACAACACACACATGCACTCACAAGGTGTCCACCGCCTGATTATTTCCGCCTGTGAGGGGTGCAGTGCAGCAGAGTGGAAAAAAAGCGGTTTACTTCTCTTGCTGCCTTCAGTCTGAACTACACATTCTTGTTCACAGATCCTTTTTACCCCACAGTTTTAATAGGCTTCAATTCATTGTATGCTTGATTAAAGTCAACAGCAGCACTAATGTTGGATAATTACAGGTCTTTTGTCCCAAACATGGCAAAAATAAAATACACAGTGTGCCAACAAACATATTTCTCTCTTCTTATTCTCTTCTCTTTTCTGGCTGTGTCCCCATTTGTCCTGCCCACATACACTGTAAAACTGGATGGTGGCCAACGCACAAAGACTATAATGTATGACACACACAGTTAAGTGGCCCACGAGAGGCTAAACATTTACAGTGCAGGTCAGTGGGTTTAATGCATCTGATGCAGCGTCTGGGAGGAATAGACACACAAACACTCACAAATACCCTCTGGAGATCGAGGAAAAAAAGAATACGCAGAAGATTTTTATCAAAGCATGTTTAGCAATGCAATGTACAGTATATTTATCAATGAGGATACCTGCCTGCCAATGCTATGTACATATATGACCACATTTTGTGCTTAGAATGTTAATATATTAACAGAAGTCGATTAGATCTGCCACTAGTCTCAGTCGGCACAATTATGGTATACCTCAGATAAAACTGCCTCGGATGGCACTTAATAACAAAACCGATTGCGATGAATCACTTTTTATTTAATTTACGTGAAAGTGGAAATACATTGGTCGCAGATTGCTTTCTATCCACAAAAAATACACTGTAAGCAAACCACACTGGCACTGTGGACATCTGAAATGGTTTGAATTCATTTAAAGTGACCACACACACACACAAGTCAGTACTGCTGATGCTTCACAGTGTTTTGTGAGTCATCGCAAAAAGTAAACATTGGCCTGCCGATTAGTCGACCACTTTACTGGACGACTAGTCGACTTGTAAGAATTAGTGTTGTAAAATACCAGTAACTTTTCATGATTCTCAATACCAATTTCAATACCACAGAAAAAATAGGTAATATGCTATTGAACACACTCCTTTAGCCTATTAAATGTTCAATTTTAATGTAAATAATAAATTTAAACAACAGCATGTGTACTTAAATGTTTCTCAGTTAAGTAAACATTGCTTTGAGTTTTTTTAAAGGTGCACTCAGTAACTTTTGTCTTTGTGCCATCTCTGACTTACACTTAAACCTAGCGGCTTGGATGCTTTTCGATGGTTTTAGATGCCATTGTAGAAATTTAGTATTCACAGTCAGCCATGATAACTTTAATCGATCAGTGAAATTGTAAAATAACTAGAAGGTAACCGAGTTTAAGAGAGTAGTATTCAGCTGGTCATGTGATTCTAACATGGCAGCCACCATGTGTGGATCATCTCCATATAAAATAAAACAGCTTTTATAAGGTTACTGCTCTGACTGGAGTCTTTATTTTAATGTGAGTGGTCATGATTTCCTACATATATAGAAAAATTACAATTCATGTCTTTAAGAGTTAAACTTTTGAATGAGGGAAAAAATTACTAAATGCACTTTAAGTAGGACCTTACGTAAGCATTTCTTTACTATTTCTATTAATTTTCTTCCCAAATCCCATGTTTTCCCATTGCTTTTTATTCAGAATTCCATGTTTAATTCCATGTTAATTCAATTTCATCTTCAAAATTTTGTCTAATCAAATGAATCCAAAATTCTATCAAATGAAAAAACTGTTACTTTTCAACAAAACAATTAAAAAAATGTGCTTTAGTAAAGATCCTCACATCATAATCTAAAACACAACATTGGTCTAAATTTGTCAAATAAAATGTTGCACAACAGAGAATCACTTTAATATTAAAACACTGATGAAAACTTCTATTTAGTACAAAAACACTCTGGGCTTGTGAGATATAGGTTCAACATAATAATAATAATGGTAATAATAAATGGCATTTTACTAAACAATAGTACAATATATCTGTCGCAATTTCTTAAATATCACTCGTCAAGCTTTTATTTTGAATCAGACATTTTATTTTGATGTGAAGGCATTTCTGGTTCTGTGTTTAGTGACACACTTCTGGATTAGACGTTAGTAATATAACTCATAATAAGTGTGATTATTGAAGCGCAAAATGCTGCTATTTAATTATAATGATATATAGTCTCCAGGTTTGTAGTCTTAAATGAGCGCTCTCTTCTGTCATCTACTACAATAAGCACAGCGTACAATGACATAAAATGTGGTGTTTTGATCAGTCTATGTTTTTAGCTTATGAGCAGCTTCACACATTCACTTTGCAACACCAAGCACATACAGACTGTATATTTATTTAATTAGCCTAAATCACATCCATTTGCAGTTTATTAGGCACACTAGGACATATCACAATTTTAATTTTATTAACGGTCCATTTCTGTGTAAAAGGAGTTATCAGGTCACACGTTCAAATGAGTGTGTGAGCATTTGTAAGTAGCCACCTGCCAGTCAGACAATGCTAGGGGACCGAATAGAGTCGGTGCTCTGTACTACCAGTACAGTACAAACACTGGTATCATTAAATCTTTTTTATTTTAGAATCGACTTGGTACCGATTTGACATCACTACTAAGAATATTAGTCATGGGAGCCTGGGTAGCTCAGCGAGTATTGACGCTGACTACCACCCCTGGAGTCGCGAGTTCGAATCCAGAGTGTGCTGAGTGACTCCAGTCAGGGAGGGTAAAGTCACATGGGGTAACCACCTCGTGGTTGTGATGAGTGGTTCTCACTCTCAATTGGGTGCATGTTAAGTTGTGCGTGGATCGCGGAGAGTAGCATGAGCCTCCACATGCTGTGAGTTTCCACGGTGTCATGCACAACGAGCCATGTGATAAGATGCGCGGATTGACGGTCTCAGAAGCGGAGGGACTGAGACTTGTCCTCCGCCACACAGATTGAGATGAGTAACCACACCTCCACGAGGACCTAGTAAGTAGTGGGAATTGGGCATTCCAAATTGGGAGAAAAGGGGATCAAAAAAATATTAGTCATACAGTCCTGATTTACAGTGTAATAACAAATAAAACAATCACCGTGGCAATGGTAGTCTCGTCCACAGTATCAGGCCCGATTTCTTTATTCACGTACAGTAGGGCGAAGAGGTAACCGGCCCGCCCATACAGAAGCTCGTCAGGAATGTCAGAGTCAAGACTGAGGACTGAACGCTGGAGCTGAAGCAATCTGAAAACAGAGGAGAAAGAGATGTAAAATGTAGAGTTGAATATGCAAAATCTGTCTTTGTAAAATGGCTCTTAAACTTTATAATTCTAAAAAGAAATAACAAAAGGGAAAAGTATTAAGGAAAGGAAGAGGTACAGGAAAAGTATAGTTTATACTTTGTATAGTATTTATTATACTTTTTATTCTACAACCTTCTGTTTTTGCACTTTTAACTGAAGCCCGTGTGCCACAAGCACAATTAATTGAGAGCACAATAAGGGCAGCGTTAGATTAGGGTTTACAGGATATATAATCAGACGCATGCTGAGAGCTGCAGTCTAGCAAACCATCCATCAGAGGAACTGAAAACCATGCCAAAGTACAAACACGCTCCACACTTAATGCATGAGCGAGACAGAGAGTGTTTCAATACAGCAAAAGGTTGTGCTTCTAAAATGCCTCATAGACGAAAAAGTAATCTCTTCCTCCAGCTCTACAATGCCTGTATTTTTTAAATAACGTCCAAACCAATGTTCTCTCTAGTTATTGTGTATTGCACCTAGCAGAGCTGTAATCTAGATAAAGGTTCACTACTTTGAAGAATCTAAAATATAATCAGCCAATATTTCTTTTTAACATTTCTTTATCATTTTCAGCAAGAGAAAGGAAATTACTGACAACAGAGAGAGGGGGGGGGGGGGGGGGGGGGGGGTTGTATTGAGACATGTCACAGACTGGATTCCAACCTGCATCCCTCACATGAGCACCAAAGTGCAAAAATGTCAAGAGCACATGCGCCAAGTGCTGCGCCTCAGCTCTGCTTAGGTGTCCATGACAACAGATGGAGAAATCAAAGCTAAGGAGAAGAAGCAAAAAGAAAAAGGGAAAGTCTAAAATGGTGCTTACTTAGTGAGGCACTCCTGGGACTCAGTCTGGTTTTTTAAGTGGTGGTGGACAACGGCACCTACAGCAAGAGGCCCCGCATCTCCACACAAGAAGGTAACACGCCGGCCGTTCAGGTTCCGCAGTGTCCGTTTGACATAATCCAGAGCGCGCTGCAGATGTGAGGCCTCCTGGGTGACCCGATTAAGCTGCAGGTAGAGAAGGGCTATGCCTGGAGACGACAATCACCTTTCAAAACATTGGGTCTCCAGCATTTACACAGTGTTGCACTACCATAATTATATACATTTATATAACATATAAAAGACCCCATTACATCAAAACTAATTTACAAATATATTTCAGATAATCCTTTCATATTAATTGTTTAAGCATGCCGATTATGTTTGGTATTCACCTGTCCAGCCCGTATAGGTGGAAAAATCATGTGGATCTGCAGTCTTCAAACCCTCCTCCATTTGCTGTAGAAGATCTTTAATCTTATTCTGCACTTTCTTCTGAAAGGCATCACTGATCTATTTTCAGAGAAGAAAAATATGTTTTCCAACCATTAGAAATTATTTAATAATTATTGTGGTCTTAATCCAGAGACATTCTCTACACTAGTATGCAAACATACTTGAAGGATACTTTTTAAATGTTATTGCCTTGTAGAAGCCCCACCATAATTCAAAAGAGAATCCACTAATCAATGTCTTAATATGGTGTGATCTAGCCTATATGTCAAAGACACATTTTTAACTCTAAAATATTAAAATATTCTTCAGAGGCCTCTTGACCCTTCAAAGCACATGTAGCTCTGCCTTAGAGCAATGCTCACACTAAAAATTGATCACAAAGTAATTTCCCAAAAGCATGCAAACGATTAACAATAAAGTCACGAACAGTACAAAATAGAGACTAAAAAGGAATTGCTAATTGTACTCCATTCTAACTGCCATCTGTGATTTGTTGACAATGGTACAAAGGGATATATTTGACAACCTCAGGATCTTGGAGGTCACCCAAATCCTAAAACAAGAGTCTTTTGTTTTAGGTTCATAATGTGTATTGTCATTTGATTTTCCCCCACAACTGATGTCACCTCTGAAGGTCTGGGTTCAATAGTTTAGTAACCTTGAGCACAGAAGAGGGTTGGTGGATCGAATCCAGAGCCATTTCTTTCTACTGCAGCAATGTGACTGTGAGACAAATCTTAATGAGGACCAAACCTCACCACCCATGTAGGACACTTACTTATAACCAGCAACCTGTAGAACACTGATATATCCAATCTTAATATACATAGGCCAATATAAAATTGGTAGGACCAAGAAACGTCCTGGTTACTTCCGTAACTTCCATTCCCTGATGGAGGGATTGAGAAGTTCTGTCAAAGAAGTGACACTAGGGGTCACTCTTGGGAACCCGAGACACCTTCTGATCTTTGATAAAAGGCCAATGGGAATTGGCGAGTGGTATTTGCATGCCACTCTCCCGCACATTCGGGTATAAAGGAGCTGGTGTGCAAACCATTCATTCAGATTTTGTGCTGAGGAACTGAGAGAGAAGGTCCCGGCATTTTCAGCGAGTAGTCCAGCGTTGTGGCAGGAGGGACACAGCGTCTCGTTCCCTCCATCAGGGAACGAAGGTTACAGAAGTAAGGATGTTCCCTATCACTCAGCGTTGTGTCGATGAAGTGACACTAGGGGTCCCCTACAGAAACGCCACAACTAGCTGGACTGTGTTACGTGAACTGGCAGTGCGAGATGGGCAGACTACTGTGTACCTCATAGCCAGCGCACTAAGCCGACACGTAACCTCCCCCGACGCTGTTATGAGCATCGAACAACCCTTCGGGGACAAGTCGATGGCCCAAAGAAAGAATAGGGGTAGGCTAGCCCAGTCGTGCCTTTTCCCTCTTTTTTCCTTTTGTATTTTGTGTGTATTTTGAGTGGAAATACATCACATTGTCTTGCTGACTCTTTTTCGTCAGAAGTGAGTCATGTGGAGAAGTCCCATGGTAGGTACTACCCAACGGGGGAGGAGTTTCTACAAACATGGTGACTGGGGCAGAAGGCCCTCTGCTAAAGGAAGATGCAGTTTACCAACATGGAAACGATTTAGCAGAAGATATACGTTGCATGGGGTTACATACGGGGAACCAGCACATGCAGAGCACCTACCCCAGTACAGGGCTTAGTTAGCACGTGTCCTGAGCCAGCAGTAAGTTTCTCCGCAAACTTGTCTGCCACAGGGCTAGGAAGAAGTAATCCAGGGAACACATCTTGTGAACACCAGTGGGAGTCAACAGTGCACGTCTTCAGCTCAGCGAAGGTGAAAGGCGCTATGCGCAATCGATACACCTGGCCAAGTTCTGTCCCGTACTTACCCATTTGTTCCTGCTAAGACAGGGGACGAAACCAAGTCAAGTCAAGTCAAGTCAATTTTATTTGTATAGCGCCTTTCACAACACACATCGTTTCAAAGCAGCTTTACAGAAGTTCAGCATTAACAGACGATAAAAATGTAATGTCTATAAAGTCGATAAATCATCATCCTTGTGCAGTTGTAACCAGTTGTAGAACCTCGCAAGGTTTTGGGTGTTGCCCAGCCCGCTGCACCGCAAATGTTTATTAGCGAGGCACCACTGGTCAGGGCCCAGGAGGCCACCACATTCCTGGTAGAATGGGCTCATAGCCCTGCGGGAGGTGGCACATGCAGGGCGTGGTATGCCATAGCTATGGCGTCAATGGGCCTCTGCTTGACACAGCGCTTCCTTTCCGCTGTCCACTAAAGCAGACAAAGAGCTGCTCAGAGACTCTTAAGTTCTGCATGCAGTCCAAATAGATGGGTAAAGAGCGCACCAGACACAGCAACATCAAGTCTGGGTCTGCCTCCTCCTGGGGCAGCGCTTACAGGTTCACCACCTGATCCCTGAATGGGGTCATGGGAAACTTGGGCACATAGCCCGGTCAAGGTCTCAGGATCACGTGAAAGTAGCCCGGACCGAATTCCAGGCATGTTTCGCTGACAGAGAACACTTGCAGAGCACCTACCCTCTTGATGGAAGTGAGAGCAGTCAGGAGGTCTTTAAAAAGAGGGTGCCTTAAACTCAGCTTACTCCAAGGGCTCAAAGGGGGCTCCCTGTAGACCCCGAAGGACTACAGAGAGGTCCCATGAGGGAACAAGGCGCGCTCTGGAGGGATTCAACCTCCTCGCGCCTATCAGGAACCTGATGATCAGGTCATGCTTCCCTAAGGACTTACCGTCCACTGTGTTGTGGTGTGCTGCTATAGCGGCTACGTACACCTTTAAGGTGGAGGAGGACAGCCGTCCCTCCAACCTCTCCTGCAGGAAGCACTGATCCAACTGAACCTCTCTGAGCTGAAGAGGCGGTGACAGGCCGATATGATGGCCATGCAATGTGTCCCCTTGCGCCATGCCCATCGTCCCCACAGTCCATCGAAACCGTCCGGGTGTGGGCGTGTTTGTGCCACAGCTGGGCGCGCAGGAGCCGCTGGAGCACAGACCTGCCAAAAAGGAATGGTGGATGGTGGTAGTATTGACGGCAGTGCACACCGGATCTGTGACCTAGGGAATAAGGAAACAGCTCTTTTGTTAAACTTTTGGATACTGCAGCTACTTGAGTATGCGGTGAAATTAAATGAAAAAGGGAACCAGGAATAACACAAACGGAAAGGCATCTTTAAAAATTTGCGTTTTTAAAAAGACTTTTCCGTGTGTTCCGCTCTTTTGGACTATACTCTTTTAGGAATTATACACATTTATAATATACTCTTTTAGTTTGTTCTGTCGAAGCACCCAGGGGTGATCTCTGCAGTGAACCAGTGCAGAGAGGGGGAGAAGCCACTGTAATGCACCATCAGAATCCAGCAGAGGTGAATGGCAGCCGTGGGAATTCAGCTCACTTATTTCTCAATGAAATAGCGACCGCTTGGCTCCGAAGAGAAAATCTGAATGAGCGGTTCACACAGCAGCTCCTTCATACCCGTATGTGCGGAGGAGTGGCATGCAAATACCACTCGCCAATTCCCACTGGCCTTTTATCAAAGATCAGAAGGTGTCTCGGGCTCCCAAGAGTGACCCCTAATGTCACTTCATCGACACAATGTAAAGTGATTGACAGATAGGGAACTGCATGTAAAGTAATTATTTTTTTTGTTTTGTTTTTTGTTTGTTTGTTATTTTAACACAGGACTGATTGACATATTCATGCTCCATGGTATGTACATGGTACTTATGGTACCAAGATACTTCAAAGAATACCAAGGTACCAAAAAAACATGGAATTGCAATGGTACACATAAAAAAATAACATGGTATTACAATGGCATGTCCAAATAAACAAAAACAAAACAAAAACACACAAAAAAAACATGGTAGTACTATGGGAATATTTTATTTAAAAGTAATGTAGATGTAGAAATGTTCCTAGATTTGGCTCCCGTCCCTCCTTCAATGCAAGGGATTTTTTAATCGCCCAGGCAAAAATGTTAATTCTGATCCCTTAGATAAGTAATTGCACATATCTCCACAACAAGCAGCAAAATTTATCATTCTGTAGCATAAACCATGTGTGATGATGAGTACCTAAGTTTAATAGTTTAAGGAGTATACTTAAAACCCTAACCCTAAGAATAAGCAATAGTAATTAGACGTTTAGTGAAAACAAAATGTAAAGAAAGCAAGCTTTTTTTGGCAATCCAACTACATAATTTTTTCTCTTGCATACTGTCCCCTGTGCTAAGCACTGCCAGGTACATCTGGACTTAAACACTGCAGATAAACAAGATCTAGTCCCTGCTGTGCTCTAAAATCAGTAAAACAACCTCCTTCCTGTTTGTTCATTAGCCTGAAACAACACTCAGCAGCCTGCTCCAGGAATGAGTGTTTTAAGCAGATTAAGCCCTACTGCATTTACGGAAAAGAAATAAGCACAAACAAGCTTGCGACCAACAAGTCCAATACACGGTGGCTCCACCTCGCATCTTACAGGACTTGAAGGATCTGCTGCTAACGTCTTGGTGCCAGATACCACAGAACACCTTCAGGGGTCTTGTAGAGTCCATGCCTCGGCAGGTCGGTGCTGTTTTGGCGTCACACAGAGCATATTAGGCTGGTGGTCATAATGTTTGGCTAATCAGTCTACATTATATATTTGTATTAAATTGCCTTTATATATAAAAATTTAGTGATGTTGGTTGATTTGTGTTTTATTATGTGGATTATTTAGACTTTTGGAACGTAGAAATGTTATAACGTTAAATTTGTAAACTGGCAGGGTTTTGAGCAATTGTAAAATACAAGTAGATATCGTTCCAATTGATAACATGTTTTAACCGTTAACGTTAAATTGTTTTATTTCTAATCACACCTCAGACTGTGTCTACTGTAAGTTGCAATAGTTTGTGAAAGTGTCTCGAATGTGTTTTCCTCCTTGAGCAAATCAACAACACACTTGCCATCAATGCTGCAGCTTGTAGAGAGATGCATTTTATTTTATCTATAGGCACGCTGGAGAACTCCAATATATTTCGTACTGTGGTGATTCCATAGTTGTTAACTACTGAACTTGTCAAGTAGTTCTTCTTCTCATCCATGATGGGCAAAGGGCAGTCAAAATAAAAGTTTCTTTGCACCACCTACCATACAAGGGTAAAACTGCTTGTCAATTAGTAACACCTATTGTTAAGTCGTGAATGTGCTAACGGTGATAATAAGCTTTTAATTAGAAAGGGCCATTCGTTGGTGATTCGTTTCAAATTATGGCGTCACCTCTGCCGTGCAACGACCTTTAGACAGCAACTTATCCCTAAATCATGACAAAGGATATAAAGGATAACAAAACAGCCACTGAAAGCATTGTAGCATGGGTCTTGCTATAATGGTGTGTTTCGGGTCAGTTGATGGAAATGTCACTTGCCCTGTCAGGGCAGTAATGCATAGTCGCTAAATGTAACATTCGATGATCTTGTAAATGTTTTTATATAGTAGCATGAGGCGAATTCTGCTGATTTAAACTGGCAAACACATAGGCCTATCAGTTTTTGTCCAAACAGGTGGCAGTATAAGAAAATGGAATCAGTGAGAATGGGTTAAATATTACAAATCAGGTGTAATATTTTGCACTGTATGCCACCACTTTCCAGCGAAGCTAGTATTTTGTAAACAAAACGTAACATTTAATGTAAAATAGAAATATTATTCCTGGGACACACACATCCAGTATATACACTGGCGACCAAATGTTTGGAATAATGTACAGATTTTGCTGTTTCATAATGAAATTGGTACTTTAATTAGCAAATTGGCATTCAACTGACCACAAAGTATAGTCAAGACATTAATGATGTAAAAAATAGCACCATCACTATTTTAAAACATTTATTTTTTATCAAATCTAGACAGGCATCATTTCCATCAGCCATCACTCCAACACTTTATCCTTGAGTAATCATGCTAAATTGCTAATTTGGGACTAGAAAATCACTTGCCATTATATCAAACACAGTTGAAAGGTATTTGGTTCATTAAATGATGCTTAACATTGTCTTTGTTTTTTTTTTTGAGTACCCTCAGTATGCAATAGACTGGCATGTCTTTAGGTCAATATTAGGTCAGAAATGCCAAAAAAGAAACAGCTTTTTCTAGGAATGAAGGCTGTACAATGCTTGAAATTGCCAAAAAAAAAAAGAAGATTTCATACAAAGGTGTAGTGTTGTCAAAAATACCGGTACCCCGGTATCAAGTCGGTACTCAAACAAAAAATTATTTACGATACCAGAATTTCTGAAGGTACCGGGGTACTGAGAACCGGGTACCCATGCAGAGTTGGGAACCTCTGAACACTCAAAAAGCAAAAGTTGGCGACAAGCAAAGTAGCTGCTTCTGCGAAGTCTCAACTTAATCTTGTCGAAAAGAAAAGTGGAAAAAGCCACATTTTTAAATTATTTGTATTTGAGGCTGATGAAAAGGGAAACATCATAGATCAGCAAAAACCTATTTGTAATCACTGCTTTCGCAATTTTCTGATGAAAGGAGGAAACACATCAAACTTAATAAAGCACCTGAAAGACAGACACCCGGATTTATTCAAGCAAATAAAGCAGGTGAGTTTAAAAGCATATTATCATTTGCCTTAGGGCTGAAACGATTAGTCGACATTATCGACAACTTCGAAAATACAAAATTGACGAGAAAAATGTTCGTTGTCGAATAGTCGTTTGATCTAATTTAACGTAACATGAAATCACATTAAACTGTAATGCTGTCACATGAGAGCAGCACTGCCGTTCACGCCTGACGGAGGAAGAATTACACAGATCAGTCCAGATGCACTCTAAACTTTCACAGTTTATTTTATGTAGATCCCAAAGTATTAGGGAATCATAAAAAAAAAGTACATTCAGAAGCATATACCGTTGTGGAATAAGCGGAGGCAGAGCTCTTTAAAGGAAACATGCGTTACATCTTAAATGCAGTAAAATTTTATGCGTTATTGCTTTATTAAAGTTCAAATAACACAGAAGCAGATCATGTTAATAACTATAAACTCAGAAACTGGCATTTCTTTGTGTGGTCGGTGCCTCTTCTATGAGTTGCGCGAATGTCTCGATCTAAAGGGGAGAGATTGAAACTGCACCCGGCTGAGAGAGACTCTGCCTCGGGGATGCTCATCCCTCGAGTGCGGACGCTTGATGCAGCTAGATTATAACGCGATTGCTCGCAACTTATTTAATCATAATATACGTCACTGTGCATTTCTTATCGTGAAGAAAAATGGCAATATGCAGCTTTATTAATACGAGAGCACATTGCACATTAGTTTGGAAATTGTTTTTTTATTCATTCTATTGTATACTTGTTTTTTTTAGGCTTTGTTTTTAGTACTTGGTAAAAACTTAAATAAAAAGTTGCAAAAGTTGAAGCAAATCTTATATAAATGTTCAAAAATACTTTTAACCATACATTGTTCAGTTGTGTTATAATTAAAAAATAATATATATAATTAAAGTGTTGCACAATGGCATATTTTTGTTCTTAGTTCTGCTGCTAATGTTTTGTAGACTTTGTTAATAAAAGAGTGTTGTTCAGTAACCTGTTTTTGTGTTTTGCTTTGGTACCGAAAATGGTACCAAAAATTTCACTGGTATTGGTACTGACTACTGAAATTTTGGTACCGTGACAACACTACAAAGGTGTAAACTAATGTCTTCAAAGACAAAGGACAACTGGCTCTAACAAGGGCAGAAAGAGATGTGGAAGGTCAGATGTACAACTAAACAAGAGGATAAGTACATCAGAGTCTCTAGTTTGAGAAATAAACACCTCACATGTCCTCAGCTGACAACTTCATTGAATTCTACCTGCTCAACACCAGTTTTATGTACAACAGTAAAGAGAAGACTCATGTGTGCATGTCTTACGGGAAGAATTGTAAGGAAAAGTCACCTTTGAAACAGAAAAACAAAAAGAAAAGGTTAGAGTGGGCAAAGAAACAGACATTGGACAACAGATTATTGGAAAAGAGTGTTATGGATCTGAACCCCATTGAGCTTTTGTGGGATCAGCTAGACTACAAGGTGTGTGAGAAGTGCCAGACAAGAGAGTCACATCTATGGCAAGTGATACAGGAAGTGTGGGGTGAAATGTCACCTGTGTAACTGAACAAACTGACAGCTAGAATGCCAAGGATCTGTAAAGTTGTCATTGCTGCATGTGGAGGATTTTTTTGATGAGAACTCTTTGTAGTATTTACATTTTTCTGAAGAAGTTCAGAATTTTTTTTTCAAATTGTAATAGGAATTTTTCACGTTATTAACTTCTTGACCATACATTGTGATCAGTTTTATGCCACTTTGGTGAATAAAAGTACAAATTTCTTTCCATAAGACCAAAATCTGTACATTACTCCAAACTTTTGGCCTTTTTACATATAGAAAATGTTTTTTTGTGGCGCCAAAGAAAATGTTGAGCTCCAGTACTTACCGTTGAGCTCTTAAACTTAAATCAACAACCTTCTTGACATGAGCTTGTTCAAATAGAAAGTTCTAGTATTTTGTTATGATGGATAACCAGTCCTTGGAATGTGCTAAAGGCCTTCTTTAATCAGAGTTAGATTTCATCTGCTGTACAATTAAATGTATCTGTATTTTCACTCTTGTATGCTCTTCTCCAAGGCTGTTAGAAGAAATCCAAAGCGGTGCCACCTCACAGAGTAACAAAATCACTTTTCAGACTTTGTCTTCCACTGTTCTACGCTGGTGGAAAGACGTTCTGAACTTCACTTGAGGTAGCTGATTCTCAAGCTGCTTTAAAGGAACATCTGAACATACATCTCTTTCGTGAACAATTGACCCAATCCTACTAATGCACTAACTGTCTTGCTTCTCCCTAAAAAAAACAGTCTCTCTCCTTCCTCCCTACTTGTACTTCTCTGTGCAATTTGAAACTTTGTATTGCAGCACTTCTCATGTTATTGCCTCATTATGATGAATTGCTTTTGCTGTATTCTTCATTTGTATGTCGCTTTGGATTAAAGTGTCTGCTAAACAAAATGTAAATGTAAACAATGAGACCGGAGACAAGCACTCTACAATAAACAGATATGGGAAAACTCTCATATCAAAACAGTAAATGGCTTTTGGGTACATTTTGGACAGTAATTCAATGCGGTATGTGGGCCAAACCTGCAGTCAGAATGCAGACAGATCCAGGCCAGGAACTTTTCCTATCTGGTTTCTCATATACACACAGCACATGCTGCAGTTCATCTACATAACAGAGTAGCAGACAGTAGAAGTCTAACAGATATCCAACAATGCAGTCAATACGTACACAAACAGGACCCTGCAAAAACAATCTATAGGATATTATAAGCTTCAAAAATACTGCATATCTAGGTTATTTGGATCAGCCTATTATATTTGGACTTGCACAACCAGAATATGAATCAGAAATGCATCAGAATTGTTGCGCATGATTACGTGATCATCTATAAGTGACGAATGCTGTGTGTCAAAACCCAAGTAGACAGCGCAGTGTTTGTAAACACAGACCCATATGCACCAAACACGCAAATAAATCGATCACAGACCTTTCCATTCGCATCAAAAGGGTCGTTGCTGTTACTGTCAGCTCCTGAATTTGACGACACAAGTAATCCCTGGTCCCAGTCCGAGAAAGGGTTGATAAAACTGCGTTCCTCCATCTCGGACTCTCCGCCTGTGGCCAACTTCAGTCTCTTCGACATGTTTTCTCCCATCTCAACGGCGGCCCGCCAGGGACAAACTTACTACGGCTGGCGTACGGGGAAAACGCGTTTTGTTTTTGTTTTCTCTTATCAGGTCCTGATGCTGCTGGTCGCGTGATGAAGCTGGAACAGTCCGCACTGTTAGTGGTTAGAAGTCACTTCCAGAGTACTCAGGGCGGTGTCCCTTTTGAAATAATGCAAAAAAAAAAAAAAAAACTTTACTTTTAAATGGGTCAATGACATGAAGTTTTTTTTAAATACATTAAAAATGCAATTCACACAAAACAATTACTTGAATACACCTCTATTATGATGAACATTTTTCATTTTTTGAGATCTTGGTAATTTATTTATTTTAAATTTTTATTATTATATTTTAGAACAAGTAAAAAAAAAAGTTGTGTAACAGTCCAGAGACAGTAAAAAAGTTTTTGGTATACTATTTTATCATTGTTTCTTTAACGAATAATCAGTGAAACTGATTTTTTTAATCCCCTTTTTTCCCCAGTTTGGAATGCCCAATTCCCACTACTTACTCGGTCCTCACAATTACTCACCTCAATCCTGGTGGTGGAGGACAAGTCTCAGTTGCCTCTGCTTCTGAGACAGTCAGTCCACGCTTCTTATCTCGTGGCTCATTGTGCATGACACCACGAAGACTCACATCATGTGGAGGCTCATGCTACTCTCCACAAACCACGCACAACTTACCACGTGACCCATTGAGAAAAAGAACCACTACTCATGACCACGAGGAGGTTACCCCATGTAACTCTACCCTCCCTAGCAACCGGGTCTATTTGGATTCGAACTCGTGACTCGAAGGGTGGTAGTCAGTGTCAATACTCACTGAGCTACCTCAGTGAAACCATTTTTAAAAACTTTTGCCCATCAAATCAAAGTCAGGTGGTGTGTGTTGTCATGTGAACAAAAAATAAATAAATACATATTTATGAAAAGGAAAACCCTCAGAACACTACTTGCTATTTGTGACTCAAAAATTCATGATAATTTTTTTTTCTACATTTTTTTTTAAATGGTTAATTTAAATGAATGATTAAGTTGTGTAGGTATCCCGTGAAGGAGGGTGGGCTATTTCAATATCTCTTTCTTGGAGGTTACACCACTTTTTGAAGTAATTTTTAAGTCATTAAATTATTATTATTATTATTATTATTATTATTATTATTATTATTACTTTTTTAAAATTCAATAAAAATAATTATGAGAAGTAAAAATGGTAAATATATTAATATGTATTAAATTAAAATATGCTATCTAAAATATATAGGCTACATTTCTTCGAACAAGTCACGTGTGTTTTAAACTAGATGTTTAAAAGATTTCAGATTTTTACAATCTCGGACATCCTTATTTGTTAATGACCCATAAACATTGAAATCATAAAATCTGCTGTTCATTGAAATCACTCTTTCGTAAAGTTGCGCTGAAGTGCACGTCCACATCATGAGCACAATGCGTCGTCCTAAGACTATTTTACTGGCAAAGCAATACATCCATGGACATTACTGTTTTGAATACAAGATCATCCCATTCATAAGTAGTGGACGCGTTTAATGACAAACGATCACTTACATTCCCCGTTCAGTGCAGCATAATCGAGGGACGCAGAGCTTGAACTGAAGCAGGATGATTTCAGTCCTGAAGAATACTGTCAGCCTGAAGACTTTACATTCACCATCCTCAAAAAGAAGCGATCCGATCAATTAAAGCAGGTCTGGATGCATCGTCTTCCATTGCAATTCCCATATGCCATACCAGTCCTTTCCTTTCTCATTTCCGGGCTTTGGCTTTCTCTTTTTACATTTACGCACTGAGGGGATCAGATCCGGCTGGTGTCACCAGAGCAGGATAAATAATGATTCTGCTGCCTCTATCTTGAGCACATTTGATGCATAGGACGAAACAGATGGCGATTTCGCTGTGTGATTTGCTTCACCATCCAGGATTTTACAGCAAACAAATCCATAAAACCCCTCAGCCGCATGCTCTCTCTCTCTCTCTCTCTCTCTCTCTCTCTCTCTCTCTCTCTCTCTCTCTCTCTCTCCCTCTCTCTCTCTCTCTCTGTATATATATATATATATATATATATATATATATATATATATATATATATATATATATACTTTATATAGTATCTCACAAAAGTGAGTACACCCCTCACATTTTTGTAAATATTTCATTATACCTTTTCATGTGACAACACTGAAGAAATTACACTTTGCTACAATGTAAAGTAGTGAGTGTACAACTTGTATAACAGTGTAAATTTGCTGTCCCTTCAAAATAACTCAACACAGCCATTAATGTCTAAACCGCTGGCAACAAAAGTGAGCACACCCCTTAAGTGAAAATGTCCAAATTGGGCCCAATTAGGCCCATGTGACTTGTTAGTGTTACAAGGTCTCAGGTGTGAATGGGGAGCAGGTGTGTTAAATTTGGTGTCAACGCTCTCACACTGGTCTCTCTTACAGGTCACTGGAAGTTCAACATGGCACCTCATGGCAAAGAACTCTCTGAGGATCTGAAAAAAAGAATTGTTGCTCTACATAAAGATGGCCTAGGCTATAAGAAGATTGCCAAGACCCTGACACCGAGCTGCAGCACGGTAGCCAAGACCATACAGAGGTTTAAAATGACAGGTTCCACTCAGAACAGGCCTCGCCATGGTCGACCAAAGAAGTTGAGTGCACGTGCTCAGCATCATATCCAGAGGTTGTCTTTGGGAAATAGATGTATGAGTGCTGCCAGCATTGCTGCAGAGGTCAAAGGGGTGGGGGGTCAGCCTGTCAGTGCTCAGACCATATGCCGCACACTGCATCAAATTGCATGGCTGTCGTCCCAGAAGGAAGGCTCTTCTAAAGATGATGCACAAGAAAGCCTGCAAACAGTTTGCTGAAGACAAGCAGACTAAGGACATGGATTACTGGAACCATGTCCTGTGGTCTGACGAGACCAAGATAAACTTATTTGGTTCAGATGGTGTCAAGTGTGTGTGGTGGCAACCAGGTGAGGAGTACAAAGACAAGTGTGTCTTGCCTACAGTCAAGCATGGTGGTGGGAGTGTCATGGTCTGGGGCTGCATGAGTGCTGCCGGCACTGGGGAGCTACAGTTCATTGAGGGAACCATGAATGCCAACATGTACTGTGACATACTGAAGCAGAGCATGATCCCCTCCCTTCAGAGACTGGGCCGCAGGGCAGTATTCCAGCATGATAACGACCCCAAACACACCTCCAAGATGACCACTGCCTTGCTAAAGAAGCTGAGGGTGAAGGTGATGGACTGGCCAAGCATGTCTCCAGACCTAAACCCTATTGAGCATCTGTGGGGCATCCTTAAATGGAAGGTGGAGGAGCACAAGGTCTCTAACATCCACTAGCTCTGTGATGTCGTCAGCGAGGAGTGGAAGAGGACTCCAGTGGCAATCTGTGAAGCTCTGGTGAACTCAATGCCCAAGAGGGTTAAAGCAGTGCTGGAAAATAATGGTGGCCACACAAAATCTTGACACTTTGGGCCCAATTTGGACATTTTCACTTAGGGGTGTACTCACTTTTGTTGCCAGAGGTTTATACATTAATGGCTGTGTGTTGAGTTATTTTGAGGGGACAGTTAATTTACACTGTTATACAAGCTGTACACTCACTATTTTCCATTGTAGCAAAGTGTCATTTCTTCAGTGTTGTCACATGAAAAGATATAATCAACTATTTATAAAAATGTGAGGGGTGTACTCACTTTTGTGAGATACTGTATATATATTAGGCTATATTACAGTTAAGAAATCATAGGATATGGACTACTGTTCAATGCACACTTAAAAAAAATGGTAACCTAAAAATATGCTTTATGTGGTGACAACTAAATTAACTGGTTTTATTCAAGTCAAAAAACATTATTTCAGTGTCACTGCTAGGCCTACATTAGGTTACACCAACAAAACAAATTTTAAGGTTTAGATAAGGTAAAAATAGCTCCTTAAAATGCAACCACTTTGTACGTTTCAGCATAATGTCATGAAGCTTTGATTTATGTTAATTCATACATGATTTGATCTGCTAAGTGTTGTGTAAAGGAATATTCCGAGTTCAATAAATCAAGCAACATTTTTGGCATAATGTTGATTAACACAAAAAATGTATTTGACTCCTTTGTCCTTTTCTTTAAAAAAAAGCAAAAATCGAAGTTATGCTGTGGCACTTACAAGGGAAGTGAATGGGGACAATTTTTGTAAGGTTAAAGAAATGTGAAGCTTTTCATTTTATAAAAGCACTTACATTAAGAAATGTTGTTTAAATAGTCCTTTTAGAGTTTAGAAGTTTATGGGACTAAGTTGTCATGGCAACAAAGTTATAAAATGGGATATAATTACACAGAAACGGAAAGTGTGACCAATTGTATCACACTAAAATCATGTTAACATGCATAATGTTTATGTCTTGTGACTTTACTTCTGAAATTGTGAGTATTTTAACGTTTATGGATTGGCCCTATTCACTTCCTTGACACATGTTAATTTTTGTGGTCATCAACTTTGTATTGAACCCGGAATATTCCTTTAAATTCTTATTACTGAAGTGTTTCCTATTTTATTTTTTTAAATCATAAATTAATAAATTTTTTGTATCACTGTTATAACCTATAACCTTTTGTACAATTTGTTTACCTTAAAGGGAAAATGTATTCATTATTTAATACATAAGGAACTTTGAGAAATATTTCATTTCCATACAATAATACTGAATGGAGACTGGAGCTGTCCAGCTTCAGAATGACAAAAGAGACCATAAAACTACCATACATCTAGTTCATACCTGACTTATGAGCCATATCCCATGTCTTCAATAGCTTTCTGAGAGGACGTTTTATGAACTACTTTCATGATGATTTTTTGTCCTTTTTGGAGCTTGATAAAACCCGGTCACTTTATGCATTCACTATATGTAAAGTGCAGAATGAATAGGCCTATTCTTGAAAACCCATAAAATCCATAAAAGAAAGAAAATCAAGTTTGGAATGACAGTGAGTGAATAATGACATACTTTTCATTTTTGTGTCTAAGTCGACTCTTTTACAGTTTTGATAGAGAGAGAGAGAGGGAGAGAGAGAGAGAGAGAGAGAGAGAGATTTGACTTTCTTTAACCCAGTTACTCACTCTATCCTGAAACATTCACTTTCTAATTTGAGAAATTCATAATCTGTACTCTAGAAAATGGCACTGGTAAATCACATTACTCCTAGATGCCTTGGAGCTGAATAATGTTGTAATAACTAGAAAGAAAGTCATAAAGGTTTTGATTGACATGAAGGTGCATTGAAAAAAGGGAAAGCAGCTCTACTGATAACACTAAACCAGTACACTTGAAATCAACATATAGTAATACATTTATGTTTGAGATGAGAACATAGTTATATTGCACGAACTCTGAACTCGAAGTGATATAGTTATCAAAAAGTGATATGATCACATTGCTATGAAATGTTCAAATGGACTCAGACTTCTAAAAGATGGTGTTCACTTAATATTAATTTTACTGCTAGCTCAATTAACTTATTTTAAATGAACTAATGCAACACAATTCTTTAACATTTGGTCTCAACTTCATTTCATTGGGTACAATCCATCTACGTATGTTCACTTAATCCAACAGTGTTAGGACTATGTGAATAAAATTTGTTGAATCAATATTTTGCTGAAATCGAAAAGGGGATTTCCAGATTCCAGCATGCTTTGCATGGATTTGGAGAGTACATTTTAAAATTAAGTGTTATTTTAATGTGTTTCTATACAAAATGAAACAAGTAGGAGACTTTTTAGAGTTTAATGTCCTGTTTAATGTCCCTTTTACCTAATATGTTAATAAGACTTATTGAATGTTAGTAACCTATGACAATGTACCTTAATGTAAAGTGGGCACATTTGAAGTATTTATTAAAGAGTTACCAACATTAGAAACATATGTACATATAGTTCGGGATGGTTTAGTTGTCATCAGGCTTTATTATTTGATCTACTTTATGCTGTAAATGAGCATGGCGACTTGCAGAGGACTTTAGGTAACTACATGACTAGTTAAGTTGGGACACCACTCGGAGTAGCACCAATCTTATGTTTTCATCATGACAAGGAAATGGAGAACACAAGTGAGTCAAGACATTACAGTAATTAATACACATTTACATTTATTCATATAGCAGACTCTTTTATTCAGAGTGACTTATAAAAAGAGGAAGGATAACAATATAAGCGATTCATCTTAAGGAGACAGTACTTCGAAAAGTGCTGCATTACAAAGTTTCAATTGCATTAGAAAAGTACTAGCCAAGACAGAGATTATAGTGATATATATATAATTTTCACAAAGCAGACTGTAGAAAAATGACATTATCCTTCCTTTTGTTCTCACTATAATACTCTATTTTTGCTGCATTGTGACATAATCATAAATTAGGACATATGACATTTTTGAAATAAGTATGAATTAGTGTGTTTATGAAGCATTTTTAATATTTAAGCTAAAACGCTCACTTTTTGGCAAGAATTGAATGTTGACCTTTTTATTCAACAAACCCCTTAATGAAGCCTTAACAAAGAGAACGTTGATGTAAATCTATCTGTCTGTCTGTCATCTGTATACATGTATACATAACATGTATACATTGCTCCCCATCTTCACTTTTGAGACCAGATCAGCAAAAATATCCCATGCAAAATATTTACCAAATAGATATTCACTCCTCTATACCTTCCAACCTGATCTCATGAAAATTCGTACACATTTTAGGAGTTGGATATTTCGTATGATTGTGTACGATTTTGTTCGTATTAATTAGTACAATTTCATCACATGCTAATGCTCGGAGTGTGTAAACATGATAGGAAGCTGTTGTGTGTGATAGAAGCAAGTAATTGTCACATTTTAGATGTCCAGCGACGTCATTGGCTGTAGTGAAAGTCGTACGAATTTGTACAAGTGCAGTCATGTGATATCAAACGTAGTGGCTAAATTTATAAGTCATACAAATTCTTGCGCTGTAAGAGTGTGTTGATCCCTTCACAATCTTCAAACATCAGGTCTTTCCAGAGGCATCATGCAGTTTAGAGAGCCAATTTCTTGAGTAAACATGAACAGATGGCATCTCCCTTTGCTACAAGCCATGATCAAACCAAACACCCCTGCATGCCCAACGTTTATGATCAAATGCATCCATGTATGCATTTGGTGTCTAGATCAATTATATGCTTGCATTCTTTGTAAAACAAATACATTTATTGAGTGTATGGTTTTAAACCATTGGCTTGACTCTTTCTTTTCTAAAATTGCCTTTTTTTATTCTTGTTTACTTTATATCTATTTCTAAATGTACGAGGGTTATTTAACAATGTTCAATAAACTGTCTTAGAAATCTGAGCCTCACAAACTCATGATGACTTTATCAGTTATATTTGAATTTGATAAAAATGGATAGTTCCCATCCTGGTTGCTGATTGGTCAATACAGACATGCTAAAATACACAACATACACGTAGCAACAGCTTTGATGCAAAACACCTGTTTTTTTGTGTCTTAAAAGATACTGTATCAATGTCAAGGATGAGACCAGAGATCCAAGTGCGGAGGCAAAGTAACAATGTATTGATACTAAAACACAGCAGAGCTGGTGAAGTGTGCGGGAAACATGGCACTGACTGCAGTTTGTTTGTAGGCTTGTGTGCGTTGTGTTAGTGGGGAGCACAGATCCACAAGGAATCCTCTGGAGGATAGTGTTCATAGGTTTGTTTAGGTAATATGAAAGGCTGAAATTGAAGCGTGTAAAAAATAGTGCCCAACGATCCTGTCTACAATTTAGACGCTTTGCTCCACGAATATAATAGTTTTTGTGGTAAGTCCAGACCACGAAAGGTACCCTCGAACCCTGTAACCAGTGGCACCACTCACCCAAGGTCAATCTGACAGCCAATAATTCTCTATTACCGACATTGTAATTCTGTTCTGTTTGTGTGAGGTGGTGCGAGAAAAAGGCGCATGGATGCATCTTCCCATCCGAGGAAGAGTGCTGTGACAGAACAGCTCCGACGCTGACCTCTGATGCATCCACCTCCACCACGAACTGATGTGAAGGGTCGGGAGTGTTAAAGATGGAAGTAGTAGTAAGTCTTTCTTTTAATTTAGAAAACGTGGCTTCAGCCCGCGGGGACCAGCAAAACTCAGTACAGATGGAGATGAGATCTGTCAGTTTCGGATGAAACGGTGATAAAAACTGGCAAACCCAAGAAATATTTGCCAGGATTTGTGGGAATCTGGGGTTGGACAGCTGGAAACTCCCCTGACCTTAACCGGGTCAATGCGCACTCCCTCGGACAAGAAGATAAACCCCAGGAATGGAACCGATTGTGCATGTAAAGCATCCTTCTCCGCCTTAGCAAACAGTTGGTTCTCTAGCATTCGCTGAAGCACCTGCCTGACGTGCTGGACATGGTCCTTGGTATTCTGGGAGAAGATCAGCATATCATCTAAGCATACAAACACAAAGACAGAAGCTCTATGCAAGAGTTACAAAGCCAAGGACATCAATGGAAAAGGATAGCGAAGAACCCTGCCCCTGCAGGAGAAGAGTAAATATGGATGAGACCGGCTGCTAAAGAATCATTGATGTATTATTCATGGCCTCCCTCTCGGGAGCAGAGAGCGAATATAACCGACCTCGTGGGAGGGAAGTACAAGGAAGCAGATCAGTAGCGCAATCATACGGGTGATGAAGATGAAGGGTCGTGGTGCAGGACTGACTGAACACTACCCTCAGATCCTGGTATGCCAAAGGTACTCCGGATAAATCCACCGGTTAATCCTGAAATGAAACACAAGACTGGACAGGAGAAATAGCAGGTTTAAGACAATGAGACAAACAATAAGAGACGCTGGTCCGCTCTACTGGCCAGATACACCAGATCATCAAAACGGGGAGGCAAGTCCAAGGTGAAAATTTCATCCAAGATGGTATTCAATCCCATTTGCAGGATGAGGCGAGGGTGCATAACTCGATGACATAGCCAGCAACTGACTGGTTACCCTGGAACAAACAGGCCAGAACCCTCGCCACTTCACGGCCCTGGGCAGAACAGTCGAAAACTCACCGGAGCTCTGCCGAGAATTATTGGAACAATGAGCAGCAGGAAAGGACATTGTCCCAGCCCTCCCAGACAGGAGTGTTATGGCGAAAACCACCATAGCTGTTTCCAAGTGGAATGCGGAGGGCTGCAACTAGAAAAACTATGCGCAATGGGAGAGGAATGAGCAGCATGACCCCACCTCACCTGAGTATGGAGCTGGAGGGTTGAGACGGGGTTCAGAGCATCCAATGTTGAGGGGAACTGCTGGGGCCAGTGCGGGAGCTTCCGCAGTGGGACCAGTATCGGGAAGCAGGCGAAGTTGTTGGACCAAGGACATGAGCTCCACAAGCTGTGACACCGCTGTGACACCATCATCTCTATGGTGCAGTTGGAGGCAGGGATCTGGTCGTGCTGGCGACCCAACAAAACTCCATGACAGAATGCCGACCGATGGTTAATGTCCTCTGCTGGATCCATCCAGGCTAGATTGTTCTGTCAAGGATAAAACCAGAAATCAGGCAAAGTAACATAATTTATCGATTAGATAAAATATTTTATTGCTAGATATAAAAAAAGATGTCACATATATCATTATCTCTCATTATTGATGCAGTCGCTCCTGTATATTTGATAACCAAATCCTTACATTTAGTGTTACTGCTTTAACGGCGTTCCATAACTGTCAGAGAATAAAAATGATAGACAGATAAGATGCTCCATGTGCAGAATAGAGCCTTAATGTTGCAGGATGATAGCAATGATGAAATAGTAAGAGAAATAAATAAGGGCAGTGAGGGTGAGAGAGAGACAGAGAAAAGATGGAAAGTCAAAGAGAGAAGAAGAGAGCATTATGTGGGGGAGGAACAGTGAAGTCATTAAATGGATTGGTTGCCTAGCTCCAATACACAAGTGACACATCAGTACCACCAGCGCAGAGACCTGCTGCCTGACTGTGGATTTGATGGATATAAGAATTCAGCTCTGCAGTTGATTGGCCTGAGGCCTTTAAAGGTCAGCACCATTAATTTCAGCTAAAGCTCTCAAATGGCCCAAGTTTGCGGAACATTTACAAAACACTGGGGGGCTTAATTTAGTATGATTAATGAATTCAGTTGCTTTTAGCTGTGGTGATCATCGACAAAAATATATAATTGATTAAAAATAAGTCAAATTCTGGGATAAGGTTGGTTATGTAAAATGTTTAACTCCATTCTGTACACTCTTAAAGGGATAGTTCACCTAAAACTGAAAATTCTATCATTTGCTCATTCCCATGTCATTCCAAATGTTTTCATCTGTGGAACACAAAGGGAAATATTTTTGCTAAATGTCCATGGAGCTCTTTTTCGTACAATGAAAGTGAATGGGGTCTTTGATTAAAATAAACGTAGTCCTCCATGACTATATAATATATATCCATATATTCCAAGTCATCTGAAGCCATATGGTTGCTCTGTGCCATAGCTCTCAAATCTGTTGTCTGTTGTGTTTACGTGCATTCAAATAAGGCATGACAAAATTCATCATGTTTTGACATCAGTGATGATTGGTCATGAAACACGTGGGAACTGATTACATTTGATGTCATCTAGTCAAGCATGGAAAACTTTTTATGGTACCTTTAGTACTTTCTTGTCATTTGTGCGGCTTGTGGAAAGCCCCAGTCCCTTTTGTGTTCCACTTAAGAAAGAGAGTCAAGTCAACTTTTATTTTTATAGCGCCTTTCACAACACACATCGTTACAAAGCAGTTTTACAGAAAAGCATGCATTCAATTTTTTTTTACTGTAATATCTATAAAGTCTTAGAGTGATCATTGTGTAGTTTGAAAAAATACGATTGTGAATTGTGTTTAAAAATAAGTAATTCATAGTAATTGTAATTATAACCTCAGTGAGCAAGCCGAAGGCAACTGTGGCAAGGAACACAAAACTCCATAAGATATTGGTTAATGGAGAAAAAAAAAACCTTGGGAGAAACCAGACTCACTGTGGGGGCCAGTTCTGGCTAAAAGCATGAATATGCTTTTATTTTTTATTTTTTTATGCACATTATGTAAATATTACTTATGTATAATGCAAGTAAACTAAGTAAGTGTTAAGGGTCAGTGTTTAATAAAAGATTTTGTATGAACTGTAAGATTAATGACTAATGTCTTTGAAGTCCATCCTGTAATAACTGCAGTAGTTCACATAGATACACCGTCATTTCTTAGTTGGCTGATGAAGGGTTTTGTTGGCAATTCATTGATAGTCTGTATTCCAATTTCAAGAGTGTATTCCATCATTAGACCAAGGTGATGCAGGCAGAGATCAATGAGGTGCATCGCTGTTCAACCTGGCTGGTAATTTCGGTGAGGTCTATCCTGAGTCCAAGGTTCAGACAATGGCATATGAAGTCATACAGCTTTGAAACGCCATGAGAGAGAATTTTCATTTTATGCGTGAACTATCCCTTTAAGGCTTGTGTTTGATTTGCTAAATACAGACAATACAATTCGAATATCGCTGTCGTAATTAAATGCACATGGGATCATACATTTGTAATAATTTTTTATACAACATTTTTATTCCAAATTATGGTGTCTGCTATAATTCTTAGTTTATTTAGCATAACAAGCAAAATAGCACTAATGTGGAAAATAGGTGCTTTAAATATGGAACTTTCTGGTTCCACAAACATGAATTACACCACTTTAAAGAGACCAAACCAGACACTCAGTACAATATCAAAGAAGTGAGAAGAGTGCCACATCCATTAATTTTCTTGTCAACCTGTTGGTGTCTTAAATACCGCTGCATGTGGGCAGCTTTCTTTCACTTCATTTGCACACTGTGAAACTTGATTAAATGGCTTGCAGAGAATAATGGTCATATTTACAGTGCCAATAAAAAAATCATCATGCTTCTTTGGAATAGACACTTTTTTTTGTCTTACAGCCTGAAAATAAAACCCATTAATAATAATAATAATAATAATAATAATAATAATAATAACCCATACATTCAAATTTGTGCTTTAAAACATGTAATGAAAAAAAAAAGGCAACAGTTACAAACATGTATAAAATATAAAGAAAACTAGTATAACAGGGTTTTAAAAAAGTGATCAAACCCCTGGATTTAATACTTACTACTCTACTACCTTGCTACCTTTAGCTTATGAAAGCCATTAGTCTGTTTGTACTCTCTACTAGCTTTGAAAGCCGCACAATTTGAGGTATAGAATGAGTTGCACACTAAAGTTGAATGGTTCAAATACCTATCTATAATATGAGCAATGGTAATAGTGATGCTTGCCTTAGCAATAATTCCTCTCCTGTTCTTAATGGGCACTGGAAATCTGATGAGGAATGGCAAATGTCCTGAAAGAATATGCCATGTGAAACACACATGCAAACACACAGCGTTAGACACACAATGTGCATGACAGCATGTACAGTCATTGCCATGATAGCCGAGATAATCTCTGTGTAAACAGGACGGCATTGATGATGAAAAACATCACAAAAGGAAATGTAATAGCTTCTGCAGGAGAGGATTATGGGACAGAGCCAACAGCAGCAAGACACTGAACAGCAATTAATCGAGAAGCGGCATTCAGTGTAAAATACGAAAAAAAGTGCTCCTGAGAATTACTTCATTTGGGCTCGAGTCCAGATGGTATGTCAATGATGTATGAATGCTTTTGTTTGTAATGAGATGTGATGAATTGTGCTGGCTGAAATCATTTTGATAATGCTGAATTATCACATATTTCTCTAAAATGATGCAATATAGTTTATCTTTCATGCAACAACTGGAAAATGTAAAAATTTAATATATTTATATAATTTAATAAATTTAATATATTTAATAATATATTGTTAATAAATTTAACAATATGACGTCTGAGATCAAGCAAGCTGAATATACATACATAAACTAATAGTTCACCCAAAAATTTAACTTTTATCATAATTTACTCACCCACATGCCATCCCAGATGTTTATGACTTTCTTTCAGCAGAACACAAATTAAGATTTTTAGAACAATATCTCTTTTGGTCCATGCAATGCAAATGAATGGTGGCCAACATTTTTAAGCTCCAAAAATCACATAAGTCATATACTCCATAAGACTCATGTGGTTAAATCAATGTCTTCAGAAGTGATATGATATGTGTGGGTGAGAACCAGATATTTTAGGATAGTCAATCTTCACTTTAACTTTCACATTCTTGTGTTTTGTCTTGTGTTCTTGTGTTCTTGTGTACTGGGCAGGGAGAAGAATCTCTAGCCAAAATGTGCTTAAATTTTGATCTCTTTCTCACCCACACCTGTCAAATCACTTCAGAAGACATGGATTTAACCACTGGAGTCATATCAATTCCTTCTTCCTTAATGTACTTTTTGGAGTAGAATGTTCATCTTTGGGTGAACTATTCCTTTAAGATCTCCATAAAAGTATTTTATTTAAAAGTATTTTGGGTGGTTGCCCTAAGTGGTTGCTAGAGCGTTTGGGGTGGTTGCACACTGGCCTGAGTCAAATGAGTCCACCCTCAAGTCTATATTATATTTTTATCACTCAATATGGCTCTGGTCCCTCCTCTTTAATGTAAGACTACTTTTTTAATTGTTGGTAACACAGTCCAAGTAAGTGGACCACAGTCTAACCACTAACTAACCACAGTAAGGTTCCATTTGTTAATATTAGGTATTGCGAATTAACAATGAACAATCTAGTTTTTTTTTTTTTTACATAATTTATTAATCATTGTTAATGTTAGTTAGTAAAATACAATTGTTCTTGTTAGTTTATGTTAGCTAACAGTGCATTAACTAATGTGAACAATTGTATTACTATTTGTGGAGATTAGCATTAACAAAGATAAATAAATACTGTAATAAATACTACTACAGATTCAAACATTTTCTATTAAATCCTTGTTGCTGCAACAAAAATAAACCACTTTAAAATCAAATTCCCCCCCCCCCCCCCCCCCCCCCCACCCCCACCCCCACCCCCCACACTCTTGATGTTGTTTTCCAATCCTGCTTTAATTAACATGATATAAAAAGATGAATAGTCACAGTGGGGGGAAACAGGGAGTTGCATATTATCATAACTGTGTTTTGGAGACTTAATATATTCTCTTAAACAAAATGAACTTCAGTCTAATTCAAAGTGTGGGCTGGTAATTATATTTATCAAACTGTGTTTATTAAACTGGTGGTTTCAAAGATTATATGAACAAGGCTTCCCATGAGATCTCCCAAAATATAGATGAATTATGAAGCCAAACATGCCATGTCCATAAGGAAATAGTGCATTTATTATGAAGTGAATCTCTGAGAATGAGAAAATCAACAACTAAACCACCTACATGCCATGCTTGTCAAAAACCAACCTACGCACTTACTGAGTTGTTTAAAACACCCCAACAAATCTTCAAAGTTGCAAAAACTGTCCAGTCCTGATCTGGAATATGAAAAGTTTAAAACAAGGTTAAGATTCTCTAGGTCACTAATCAAATGAGCTAATTTGTGAGTTTTTCAAATTGCAATTTTGGAGTCCATACCAGCTCAAACGCATGCAGTCATTAAAGTAAAAGTACATAATATGAAATTGTACTTTTTTTTATTATTATTTTTTTTTTAACGAAAGTTACTATGCTGACCATTTACATCTGAAACCAAATGCAAAATAGATGCATTTAAACAAGTGGGCTCAGACTTTTGAACCCCACGGTATGCATTTGAATAAATGGCCAACCTCAAACAACTGCTATTAGCCCTCTTATGGAATTGAAAAATGGCATCTCCCTTTGGTATTCACTTTGGTATTCACTTTGGTATTCACTTTGGTATTTTTTAAAATTTGATTTTTTTTGGTGACGATGATAATGATGCCATTTTGTCTCCACTGAAGTAAGAACAATACAATTATTCATATAATTTGGGATTTCAGAATCAGAATCAGCTATCAAGTATGCTTACACATACAAGGAATATGTCTTGGTGACAGGAGCTTCCAGTGTACAACAATACAAAAACAGCAGCAAGACATATAATAATAATTTTAAAAAAACATACGTACATACACTCAGACACACACCTTCATACATACCCACATACACACACGTAGTGCAAATCTATTACAAATCTGTTATATAAAGAACAAAAAAATACAGTATATTATGTACAGTGCAATGTATGTAATGGCAGAAGTGGATATGTTGGATAATGTAAATAGACTTAACTGTGTATTGCACATAATTATTGCTCAATGGGGCAATTTTAACTGTTCATGAGATGGATAGCCACAAATTTTATTTATATGTAATTTTCTCAATTTTACCATTAATTTGCATATTAAAAATAAGAACATTTAGAAAAAAAATAAAAATCTTAACCTACACTTCTATAAATTGAAACATGAAGAAAATATGAGATGTGACAAATTGGAGGCAGATTGCTGCCATCTGGTGAACAAAATATAAAAATATGTCATGCCAGTAACAACTGTAGCCACCTACTGTGTAGTCTGATGATTTACTGAAAAATAATTGTAGATTTTATCACAAGATAAAGATGTTTACATATATATCCAAAGATGCATTTGGGTATATATATATATATATATATATATATATATAAATAAATACTATTATTTGTAAAAATTCATTTCAAAAGTCTCACCACTTCATTTCAGAGTTTGTTTAGCATTTTGACTGATTTATTTATTTATTTTTGACAAATAATACAAAAATAGCTGTGTTATAGACTCACCAGTTCATTTTTGTGTGTTTGTGTCTGAGAGGGTTTGCATGTTTTCCACTGAGGATGTTTTAAAGTCACACCCTGTAATTTTATGCATTTGACAGCAAAAAAAAAAATGCAGTTTTTTGTCTTTCCCATTAATTTTCAATTGTTGGTCAATTTTGACCGCAAATACCAAATGTGTCATTTTTATTTTATTTTTTTATGACTTCTTGGAATCAAGCCCACATTTTTGGTATGTTCAGATGGCAAATGAAGGAAAAGTCACCAAGTCTTGTACAGCTCAGATAAAGTAAACTATTTTTATTAAATGAGGAAAATTGATTCATGACAAAAAATTACCGAATTCCAAAGGAGGGTTAAGAGACAGCTGGTAAATCTGCATAAATACAATTCTTGTTTAACAGTCTTTGTGTTATTGACTCAAGATGAGTCATAATCCATTTTCAGAAGTGGTATAGGCCAAAATGTGAAACCATTATTTAAAATAAAAAATTCAGACAAGACAAAGTACCTTATCAGTTGCATGCTGCATATCTTAGAGAGTGCAAATTGATGCAGGTAAGTGCTTTCTAAATTCATTTTCAATGTCTAATCTCCCAATACCACTTCAGAAACATAATGTCAAGAAGTGGCCTTGTTAACAGCCAATTATTGTTTTTGACAAGATGCCAAGTCCAAAGTATAATAACCAGGATTTAGGAAGCACAAAAACAGCTGAGAAGAACCCCATTTCTTTAACGTGTAATACATAATGTAACAACAATCTAAAATATTCCACTGAATGCTTTCTCAAGTACTTGTTGGGTTATTTTAAGGTGTTTTGATCCAAACAACGTGTGCATTCTTTTTTTCCCCCATTCCATATAAGCTTATTACATTACACATGTATGATATTATAGGCTACTGTAGTTACTCAAAATGATGGCATACGAAACCCATCCTTGATATTAAAAATCAATGTGCAATTTCACAAACTGTATTACGTTTATTACATGCTTTAAGAGTTCAAAGACATGAGCGCCCTCTGCCGGTTGAGTTTGTGTCAGCCTCAATTCCTTTGGCTTCTTTGTCACGGTAAACTGTATTGCACTTAAGATTTATGTTTGAAACTCTACATGAACACTGCAGTTTTCAAAAACAGGGCTGACTTTTTCCTGAAACCCTTTTCAGCCTTAAAGAAAAGCTTGGTGACTGACCTTTAGAAAATCACAAAAGCGCACAAAAATCAATTCATCCTCACCATTGCGTGGTCTCTCCGTCAGCAGCTTTTTCAACAAACTCCTGCGTTCGGGGGGAAACGTGAATGAGGAGATATTCATCAATGTCAACCGCAGCTGGAGGCAAGTTTGAGCTATTTTTGCTTGCAGTCTGACAAGTAACATGTCAAATAAACTTGAAATAGTTCAAGGGTCTAAAATGCCTGCTACTAACAACTCATGACATACATTGTGGCTAATAAATATTCAATGCGTTTTTATGGCTTGCTTTCTCTCAAGAGCCTGGGTGCTTTAAAAACCAACGTCTTGACTCAAATCACAGCTAATGTGTATAGAGTCAGAAACATATCTCCTGAGAAATTATCCAAATCGATCGTAACAAGTGTTATGAACATACAAATAAGCCTAAACCACTGTATAAATCATGATGATATACAGCAATAAAAATAATCTCTAAATGAAAATATATTTTACAATGCTGGGAAGATACTATAGGTCTAATGGATGTACCTTACATTTCTCTTTGATTCAAGGCTACTAAGAAGACAATATAAAAGCTTTATAGCAAGAGTCCTTAAAGGGATAGTTCACCCCAAAATGAAAATTCTCTCATCATTTACTCACCCTCATGCTGTCAAAGATGTGTATGACTCTCTTGTCTTCTGCTGAACACAGTTAAAGATTTTTAGAAGAATATTTCAGCTCTGTGGGTCCATTTTTTTCAAGTTTAGAATAATTTCTACATATACTAGTCCATTTTTAACATTAAACATTTTATAAGTTAACATTAGTTAATACAGTGTGAACTAACATGAACAAACAGTAAACAATTGTATTTTTATAAATTGCCATAAGCCTAGATGAATAAATGCTAAGACAATTGTATTATACATTGTTAATGATACCAAATGCAAACCATATTGTAAAATGTTACCCAGTAATAATCATTCTTGCAGTTTCCATGACATCATATTAACTGAGACACTGGTTTATTTATAGAAAAAGGTAGAAAGGTGATTAAAATAAGGCAATATATTCATGATTTCGCCTATGGCCCCACAAACCCATGGGCCACCCCTGAAGGCAGCATAAAAGTAATACATTAAACTCCAGTGGTTTAATCCATGTCTTCTGATTTTGGGTGAGATCAGACCAAAATATAACTTCTTTTTCACAATACATCCTGACACCAGTAGTCTTCTTTGCGCTTATGTTTTCAAGCTTGATTACACTTCCTAGTGTCATCTATTGCTCAGCTCATGCGTCAAGCACTAGGAAGGCAAGATGTCTTTTTTTGAAAAGTTTGTTATATGTTGTTATGTTCTCACACAACTGTTTAGATCACTTTAGAAGACATGGTATTCTTCTAAAAATCTTCATACATGGCATGAGTGTGAGTAAATGATGAGATTTTCATTTTCTGGGGAACTTTTCCTTTAAAGATCTATAAAAACAAGGAGATAAATAGAGAGGGCATGAGGGCATATAACGAGCAAATGACTGAAATGAAATGGGTTCAGCTGTGACATCAATAATTCATCAAAGGATTTCCTCATTTTTAAATGACCTCTTTATTGTTGATTGTCATCCTCTTGGCTGTAAGTGAAGGTTCACTTCAACCTTTCAGATGACTTTCATTTGAGATCTTAACTCCATATAGGCTTTGATATCCTATTGGTCATCTTTCATTAAAACTACTATTCAAATGCATTGTTTTTGCAAGCTGATATTTTATGATAACTCTACCTGAAATAAAATAGTTGGTTGAAAGTATAAAAAGGACAGATAGCCATACACACTGCAGAGAAATCACCAGCACCATCATACCAAAACTCTTCAAAGTAATGATGTTTATATATAATATGTACTAAATATGTAATAAACATTTAATTAATTGTAATGAATGCTTTCTCATGCACCTTTTGGGTTATAATTGACTTCTATTAATGGGCGAAAAAAATTCTGATGTCTCTTTATCACTCTGCAGTCTCTTTATTTTTTTTACTCAAAGTCACATTTCATGTCCATTTATTTATTGGGTAGCAATGTAATAAGCACTTTTTGTTGGGGTCCTGATTACCCTGTTTTTATTTATTTGATTATTTTTCATTATTACCAGCTGACTGTACATTATCCCTTTCTATAAACTCAGCAAAAAAGAAACGTCCTCTAACTTCAACTGCTTTTATTTTTATGAACATAAAAAGATTCAACAACTAAGACATACACTGAACAAGTTTCACAAACATGGGACTAACAGAAATGGAATAATGTGTCCCTGAACAAAGGGGAGGTCAAAATCAAAAGTAACAGTCAGTATCTGGTGTGACCAACAGCTGCATTATGTACTGCAGTGCATCTCCTCTTCATGGACTGCACCAGATTTGCCAGTTCTTGCTTTAAGATATTACCCAACTCTTCCACCAAGGCACTTGCAAGTTCCCGGACATTTCTGGGGGGAATGGCTCTAGCCCTCACCCTCCGATCCAAAAGGTCCCAGACATGCTCAATGGGATTGAGATCCGGGCTCTTCGCTGGCCTTGGCAGAGCACTGACATTCCTGTGTTGCAGGAAATCATGCACAGAACGAGCAGTATGGCTGGTGGCATTATCATGCTGGAGGGTCATGTCAGGATGAGCCAGCAGGAAGAGTACCACATGAGGGAGGAGGATGTCTTCACTGTAATAAACAGTGTTGAGATTGCCTGCAATGACAAGAAGCTCAGTCTAATGATGCTGTAACACACTGCCTCAGATCATGATGGACCTTCCACCACCAAATCAATCCCGGTCCAGTGTACAGGCCTCTGTGTAACGCTCATTCCTTCGACGATAAACACGAGTCCGACCATCACCCCTGGTGAGACAAATCCACGACTCATCAGTGAAGAGCACTTTTTGCCAGTCCTGTCTGTTCCAGCGAAGGTGGGTTTGTGCCCATAGGTGACGTTGTTGCCGGTGATGTCTGGTAAGCATCTGCCTTACAACAGGCCTACAAGCCCTCAGTTCATCCTCTCTCAGCCTATTGCGGACAGTCTGAGCACTGATGGAGGGATTGTGCATTCCTGGTGTAACTCTGGCAGCTGTTGTTGCCATCGTGTACCTGTCCCGCAGGTGTGATATTTGGATGTATCAATCCTGTGCAGGTGTTTTTACACGTGGTCTGCCACTGTGAGGATGATCAGCTGTCCTTCCTGTCTCACTGTAGTGCTGTCTTAGGTGTCTCACAGTAAGGAAAATGTATTGCCCTGGCCACATCTGCAGTCCTCATGCCTCCATGCAGCATGCCTTAGGAACCTTCATGCAGATGAGCAGTGGAAAGGTCTCTTTAGTGTCCTAAGTTTTTATAACTGTGACCTTAATTGCTTACCTTCTATAAGCTGTCAGTGTCTTAACGACCGTTCCACAGGTGCATGTTCATTAATTGTTTATGGTTCATTGAACAAGCATGGAAAACATTATTTAAACCCTTTACAATAAATATCTGTAAAGTTATTTAGATTTTTTACAAAATTATCTTTAAAATACAGTGTCCTGAAAAAGGGATGTATCTGTTTTGCTGAGTTTATTTGTCTGCAGTCATCATTAACAAATAAGTACCAACAAGTACTATGGTAATACCATGGTATTCAGTTTGAATTTCCTCAGACTATCATGTAAACCATGGTTAAATATGGTAAACATTTAACACCATAGTATCACCATCTAACATCATAATTGTTCCAATTAATGTGTGAACCACCAAATTTGAGATTCAACATTTCAGCCTATTTTTTTTTTTTAATTTACTTATTTCAAATGTGACAAATTTTCATCAAACCGAGTAATCTTTAAATAGTGAACATACTGTCCTATGAATTCAGAATAAAGATTAAATGTTAAATTCAAATGAATGAAGAGTATGAAAATGATTGATCACTGTTTACATTTATATTCTGGACAGTAATAAAGAGATTCTATGCTTGAATATGAGCACTGAATTATTGATTTCTGTACTCATATCTATAGATAATCTATGAGATGCTTGCAAGATAAAGAGCATAGAAAAACAGCCAAAGAGGAGCAAACATATAAGATAATTTTTATATAAATTTCAACGAAGACAGATACTTGTAAAACTTTCAAACAGAATTGACTGATGGACTTTCATAATATGCTAGTACACTTGGAAAGATAATAAGAACAGCTCTGAAAAGACATTTTGCTTCATGAAAATATTGATGAAATCAAAAGAGAAAAATAACCCAAAGAATGAATTTGGTCTCCAAATATTTGAAGTGCATTTGCTGACAGTTGTCTTTATCAAGTGTGGTGGAGTGTATCTATGTTATCTAAATGAAGGAAATTGATAGTAGAGCTTACAAGAAAACCTTAAGAGAGATAGATAGATTGAGTCAGTCAGTTTTAGTTTACTGAACTAAATCTGAATGGCCCAGTTGGAACTCCAATTATAATTGGCAGTGTAACAAGAATTGATTGATGCATTAAATGCAGCATGAAACCTTGTTGAGCTGCTGGGGTCTCTGAGCCATTCCTAAAACACTTTACGATCAACTACTCCATAAATTGGAAAGTGGAGGAAGGGAGGGAGTTTTTGATTGAGATGTCCACCCTTCTCTCGACCACTCCTTTTGTTTGGTGCCCATATTCTGGGTGGAGTATAGTACTGTGCAAAAGTCTTAGGCACATAAGATGTTTCACAAAAGCATTTGTCTTAAGATGGTTATGTATATCTTCAGTTTTAGTGTGTCAATACGAAATATAAATGATAGACTCCCAAACATTACTTTGCAAATAGAAAAGATTAGAATAGAAGAACAGGGAGCCCTGAAACAGATGCCCCCCACTGAACATCCTGTCAGTCTGACATTACATGAAGAGACAGAAGCAACTGAGACAGACTAAATAGAAAGAGAAACTGTGGTGAATTCTCCAAGAAGCTTGGAACATCATATATGCCAACAACTAAGAAAAACTGTGACCAGGTGTACCTAGGAGAATCAGTGCTGTTTTAAAGGCAAAAGTTGTCCCACCAAATATTGATTTAGCTTTTTTTATGTTTACTGGACTTGTTTAGCTTTTTATATATATATTTATATAACTTTGTGGTGGTGCCACAATGCCAAGATGTTACTATGTGTTTGCCAAGGTGTTCTGGATCATTTTTAGTATGCTCAGTGGTTGCATACTGGTCCAAGTCAAGGTTCGGCTCCCTCCTTCAGTTAAAGTCCATGGGATTGTTTTGCTTGTTTTATTGTCCACCAAGGGAAAATCTTAAGTCTGTTCACTTAGATAAGTAGTTCAGACCTCCCCTAATAAAACCACTTGATTAGAGGTATCATTCAAGCCCGTAATACAAACAAAAAACAAACCATTCTGGAGTTGCTCTCCAAAGTTTAATGCATACTGTAAGAGTTATGTTCAAGTCCCCAACCCTAAGTATGAGCAAGTAATTGGGACTTGCCTTAGTAAACATGTCTATTAACTGTTCACTCAAACCTCGGTTCTGACTGAAATGAAAAAAAAAAGATTATATGAGGCACTTTTTAAATACGTATTTTGCTTTGACCTGCAATCTTTGGCAGATCATTAGCAGATGTTCCTGTTCCTAACCACATTTTGATTTATAAGCTCCAAAGTGAAGAAATGATACTTCGAAGCTTTGATTACTGCTAAATAAAGTTGAATTTCAAAAAGTATTCTAATATTTCCTTTCATTTAATAAAGGTTCTCTTATCAAGCAGGTTAATAAGTAAAACATTTTTACTCATTTAAATATGTTTACAATAAATGGGAGTGGGGCATTCTGATGAAACCCAGATGCAGAAATAATGCTGTTTCATGTTGTTGAAATTACAGCAATTTCTAGATGCCAACAGAGATTCTCCTCCGGGCTGTTCTTGTCCTCAGACACCGGAAGTTATGCATTTCCATGGCAACCCTCATAACACCAAAACGGCTTTATTGTTCATAACAGCAAAATTAAGTGGCAACAAAAAGTATGTGAACCCTTTGGAATTATCTGGTTTTCTATATTAACTGGTCATAAAATGTGATTTCATCTTCATCAAAATAACAAGTATAGACAAACACAATATGCTTAAGATTACAACACACAAACAAATATATCCTTTCATGTCTTTATTGAACACATTGCATTAAACAAGAAAAATTCACAGTGCTGTGGAAAAAGTAAGTGGTATATTAACTGGTCGATCCTCCTTTGGAAGCAATAACCTCAACCAAGCATTTCCGGTAGCTGTGGATTATACCTGCACAATGTTCAGAAGAAATTTTGGACCATTCTTCATTACAGAACTACCTCAGCTTAGCCATATTCTTAGGATGTCTGGTGTGAATGGCTCTCGAGGTACAGTATTCCACAGCATCTCTATTGGGTTAAAGTCTGGGCTCTGACTGGGCCACTCCAAAAGGTGGATTTTCTTTTTTTGAAGCCATTCTGTAGTGGATTTACTTTTAATGTTTTGGGCTATTGTCCTGTTGCATCACCCAACTTCTACGGAGCATCAGCTGGCGCACAGCCACCCTGATATTATCCTGTAGGATACCTTGATAAATTTGCACATGTATTTTTCCCATCATACTTCACAGTTGGGATGATGTTTCCATGTTGGTATGCAATGCCCTTTTTACACCATGCGTAGTGCTGCATGTTCTTCCCAAACAATTCAACCTTAGATTTATCAGTCAATGAAAAATATTCCCAGCAGTGTTGTGGAGTGTCTAGGTGGTCTTTATCAAACTTCAGGCATTCAGAAATGTTTTTGTTGGAAAGCAGCAGCTTACTTCATGGTGTCCTGCCATGGACACCATACCTGATTAATGTTTTCTGTATAGTAGACTCATGAACAGAGATGTTAACCAGTTCCAATGATTCCTTCAAGTCTTTAGCTGTCATTATGTAGCGTGCTTTTTTTTTTTAACATCATTGTGCATTCTGCTGTGTGCCCTTTTAGTAATTTCGGCTTGACGGCCACTTCTATGAAGAGTAGCCACAGTACTAAATCGTCTCCATTTATTGACAATTTGTCTAACTGTGGACAGATGAATATTTAAGCTCTTCGAAATAACATTGTAACCCTATCCAGCTTTATGCAAAGCAACAATTCTTGATTGTAGGTCTTCTTTTTTTGTGAGGCATGGTCCACATCAGCAGATGCTTCTTGTGAATAGCAGTCAAAATATTTGAATGCTTTTTAAAAGTCAAAGTAGCACTAACCCACACCTCCAATCTTGTTTAATTAATTGGATGCCAGATTTGCCAACTCCTGACTCTAATTAGCTTTTATTAACATCATTAGCCTAGGGGTTCACATCCTTTTTCCACTATACAATGAGAATTTTTAAATTATGTATTCAATATGTACAAGAACAATACAATAATTTGTGTGTTATTAGATCAAACATATTGTATTTGTTCATTATTGTAACTTAGATGAAGATCAAACCAGATTTGAAGACAAATTTAAACAATGCAGGTAATTCTGAAGGGTTCACATAATTTTTTGCCGTTGTATGAATCACTATATTCATTTAACGCTGTGTTTTGCAAAATATTTACACACATATTGCACATAAATTCCCATTAAGATCAAGTTCACCAGTTCATGGTAGCATGGTTAATGATCATAAAGATTTTAGAAAGGCTACATAAACTATAATATTTGCCAAAAACAGTGCCTATATCTTGGACTATTGGTTAACTTTATTTTTCCTGCCCACAATACCTTGGTGACATAAACAGAAAAGTTAAGAGGTTTCAAAGGTGGAGCGAGTTCTTTAATTTCAATGAAAATTTACATAGGCAAACTTTTTGTTTCTTTAGAATAGGGTGCACTGACAAACTGTGCACACTAAGACCAGAAATGTGTATTAATAATGTAAATTGGGTAATTTAATTTAAATTGGGTATTTTTAGTGTTGACTTCAAGAGGAAACTGAAGAGGAAAAAAAAATAAGCCAGGAAAGCAATGAAACAAGTAGACATATATAAAAGTTTCACCATTTTTTTTATTCACACCCATCTCTACTCCACTATGTTAGAAAGCGACATCAGCTTCACTCTGCTATGATCCTATGCAGTTCATTTGTACGTCTGTACACAGCTATAAAAACTCAATACATAATGCTTTAGAAATCACATGGGACACAGGTTATACTGTGTCTGTAATGCAGGCTCTCTGAAACCCCCCATACATCTAATTTTGTCCAGAATTTTCTTTTTTGGAAAACAAGGCATTTCTATACAGCTGAGAATGAGGCATTTAAAGGGCATAGTATGACATCAGTAAAGCACTTATAATTCATACAGAACAAAAGAGATAAACAATAAAACCAAATAATGGTTTAAAGAAGGAATATACCGTTTGGACAATAATACAATACAATGCCATTGACAAGTACCACCGACATAAAATGTCATTTCAGCATTTCAAAGAAACATGATTTGGAGTAAACAAATCAAATATATACACTGAGGTAAAAACACATTGGTCTTCAGAGGAGGTATTTTTGACATTTTTTTTTTAACTTTTCCTGACATTTTTTTTTTCTTCTTTTAATTATTTTTATTTTTTTTTATTTTTTTTTTTTTAAAGTGATGCAAACATTAGAAATAAGTCCCATGCAGTGCATCATTCTAAATGAAATAATATTCATAAAAAAAATAAAAAAAATAAAACAGTAAAACTTAGGCACCAAATAAAACACAATAAAGCTTTCCTCTTCCATTTCACAATGTTTTATCAGCTGCCACACAAACTGACCAAATGAAATGCACCTGGGATAACTCTTTAACTAACTGTCACCTTTAAATGACCCAGACTTCTGCCTTGTGCTTTATGTTTACCCTAAATTGAGATACCCTCACATCCTCGTACATTTTTAGCAAATTACAGCAGGCCTACATATGGTTTTCGAAATGCATGATTTTTGGTGCTGCCGGTCCACCGTCCCTCAAGGGTCTTTCTCACAGTGTCTGGATATTGGCATAGGTGTTTCAACAAACTGTAATAAATACTACTGCAAATGCTAGTGGAGAGCCTGAGGACTGTGTCACCCTATACAATTGCATAAATAAGTGAAAGACTCGTGTTTCTGCACAGCACCATAAAAAAGAAAAGAAAAAAGAAAACGGAAAAATGGCATACCTTTATTGAAATTATGCGAATTGTGCTGTACTTGGTGGCACATTGCAAGGAACATTGAGCATTTAAAAAGTTAACATTCACATCAGTCACATTTGGGTTAGACATATACACCCCTGGCCTTGACTTGATCACACAAAAGCTGTGAATTAATCCTGCTGATACTACGTAATATGTTCCGAAACACATATGTGTGCATTATAGAGTGAAACATTTGCATAATTCGCCTTCAATCATTGAATTATTAATTAAAAGCTGCAAGTAAAGTCTGGGTCAAAGAAGGGTACCCGATGCAACCTCACAGACATCTGGCCTGGCTACTGAAAAAATGTAAATCTCCTGGCATGAATGAACTCTTTCCCATGCACTGCAAATGAGTTTGAAAGGAGGCACAAAAGTTGACATCAAGAGGGATGTTGGCTGCGAAAGGGCGAGACAGCGAGTGCACGCCAGAGGGACACAGATAATCCCATTGGTCAATCTCAAATATCTCATTTCCTAAATGTTTGACAAGTATAGAAAAAATCTGAGCTACACTAAAAGGGAATGGACTATTTGAAAAGTGCCTCACTGTCTCGCCCATTTGTGTGGAACCAGAGTGAACGTGATTTTTCCAAGTAGGACCTGTTCCTGGATCAACATTGCTATAATCAAATCAGATGTAAGGGATAGGGAAAACAGTAGGGTTGGAAATGTTTATTTTCGGGGGTGAACTAAAGAGCTTAGAGATAGTTTATTTTGACAAAAGAACATTGTTCCAGGACCAACAGAAATGCTGCATTAAAAACACATCTTGTAATCACGTTAGCTGTGGAACCAGAGGTGCAATGATATGTTTTTTTTCTGTCAAGTTGTAGCTGGTGTGGCATGGCCTTCATGGCCAATAGGATACCTGGATGTAAATGTTACCGTGTTTGATTTTAAAACAAAAGGCTGCTGGTGAATTAGAATGTGTTCGACTTTGATGAGAGACGTGGCATAAACGGGAGAAGAAAAGACTGTTGAAAGTTTGTCGAAGAAAGCTTAACTGCACTCGCATTCCCTTAAACTACCTTATCAATTTCTCTAATGTTTCCCTTTGAGCTCATATCCTCTTCCGGCAGCAATGTCCATTATATTTTGGTGAAAATGGGTTTTATTTACACGTTTTCCTTTCTTGAATTTTCATTAACAAACTGTACATGACATAGGGCCAATAGCCTGACACATGTTATACATACATATTTATATACCTTTAAAAAAATTTATAGACACTATTTCCTATCCACACATTAAAAAGTACTTCATTCAGGAATTTTGCATTTGTAACACGTAGAAGTCATTAATTCATTCAATCACTGTAAGTATGGAACATCATGTTGAGTCTCCAACAAAACAGCATCCAATTATCAAGAAGTAACAGACCATAATACTTTCTATCCAACAGACTGGCATTGTTTTGTTTACAAGTATGTATTCTTTCAACTAATGCCATCTCAAACAAGCTCTATAACTCATAATTGCGATTATTTTAAAACCCGAAATCACTCTGCAATATGGTCATTACTACAAGAGAAGTGGGTTCTTTTACACTCAAATGAAAAAAAATAATAAAAATACTAACAATAATTTAAAAGAATTGGACTGAGAAACCCTGTTCTGAATATGTCAATTATCCAAAAGTAATCTGGGACATTCATGTTACCTGGTAGGTAGAATTCAGGTAAATTGGGCAGCTTTTTAATAAAAAATGTAAATAATAATAATAAAAAAAGAAACCATTACCTGCATTCACCATACTAAGTACTAGTGTATACTTAGTAATACTTTACAATACGGTTGCATATTGATAACATTGGTTAACTAAATTAGTTTACATAACTCATAATAAAAAAAAAAAAAAACGAAATCCTTTTACAGAACTTATCAATCTTGGTTAATATACGTAAATTTTTAACATACTAATACATTATTAATAGAAAAAGTTAATTAACATTGACAATAAACAATTGTATTTTTAAACAACAAAGATTAATAAATGCTGTTAAAAATATTGTTCATTGTTAATTAATTTTAACTAAAGTATTTAATAATGTTAACAAATACAACCTTATTGTAAAGTGTTACTGTTTACTTTACTTGCCCAGAAATGAGAATTGAAATGCATAGCAGTAATGTCAACTACTGCAACATCAATTAACATTGAACTTCGGTAATTGCCAAACCAATTAAAATATTCCAGTTATTTCAAAGGGCTCTTACTTGACTATAATGATGAATGCAATGAATGTATAGCCAGTATAAGAAACTAGTTATGTTTTTACAAAAATAGTGTCACTAAAGATGTAGCACTGCATGTAAATAAAATATCAAGATGCACACTTAAGCACTGTATCTTCAGAAGTGGATAACTTCAAAAACAAAGTGTATAGAAACTAGTTTAGCCAAAGTTCAGAGAGGCGTTTCAGTTTTCATACATAAATGCAGCTATGAAAAACAACGCTATCAAATATCATCCAGCTTTGAAACACTAGACAGCCAGCTTGTTTGGGTGGCAACACAGTTCACCTCCATGGAAATATAAACTGCTTGATCTTTTGCTACATTTATGTATTCTGTTACATACTGTATTGACCCTCCTGTGTTAGTATAGTTGATTCAAACAGAACTTTTTACAACAAAACAAACAACATCGACATGTTCGATTGGTCCCTTAAGCAGTCCTTGAATTCATTATTCTCTTTTTGTTTACATTCTATTAGAAAAAAGTAGCCACACAATGTTGGAAAACCTATGGCTTAGTAAATATCCATTTGCTATATTTAGAATGAATTTACCTTACCATTTTTGCACACTGAGAACAAAAGCTTATCTCTAAGAAATATCCTAATCATATGTTTTCATTGGGCAACTTTCAGTAATGCTACTGGTTTCTTTCAATAATTCTATTGTTTTTGTTTTTCAAAGCCAACTTTTATATAGTCCAATCCCTGGGCTGCTCTTCATTTTCTTTGCATCGAGTGACAGTTACTTAGTCCTTGCTATACTCCATCCTTGATATAGTAGTTTTGCAACTCTAAGCTTTGTTCAAGCATCAGCAACAATCTGCACTGAACTGCAGATCCTCATCAGTTTCCCAGTTTCGACCAATCAAACCATAGAACAAAGGTGGGTGTCCGATCACAGCACCGTTAGGGTACTTGAGTCAATCATTGGTTTCCCAATATGCAGCAATTCCATGAAAAAGTACATATTGTCCAAAAAAAGAAGCTGTAAAATGAGAAGAGGTCTGGATTGTTGTTGTTACATCCCTCAGTGCTGCATCAATGAACATCATGAGGCGGCAGAAAATGAAAAAATGGCACCAGTAAATTTGAGTGTGGCGGCCCCTTGTGCATAAGAGACATCACATAAGAAACTTTACAAAGAATCTCTCCAACATCAATACTTTAAGACCGACAGCGGCTGAAGGGGCCAGCTCACACCATGAGGGTGGGTTTTTTCAAAGCAGTGTCACTTTCTGGTAACACCTGGCTTGGAAGGCATGGTTCTCATCGTTGTTGAAGTTGTAGTTGTTGTTGCAGAGCAGTAAAAATATAAAGTAGATAATATTTATCTATATTGCATATGTCACAGCATGTTTGCCAAGACTAAATGAGGTCATGTCCAGTTTAGTTTTTGCAAAAAACAAATGAAAACGAAAAGAACGAAAACATTTTCGTTACGCTGACCTGAAGAACTGCAGTGATAAGTGAAAAGGATATCAAGGTGCAAAGAATACGGTCCCAAAGAAATAAGTCAACCACTAAAAGTCATCCCTCCATGGGAGAAAAAAAACCCCAAAACAACTACAATTCTACCCAGTCACTGAAGAAGCTAAATGTATAAATAAAATAAAAACCCCTTCCTTGCAGGGCAGCTTTTTCCCAGCACCCAGGAGGCTAGTTTCAGTATCTGTCATGCTATTGTTGGAGTCTGGTGCTGTGCTCCCATAAAAAATGATATTACAGCATCTTCAGGGCCAGCCTATCAACAAGACCAGACGTGGGATATAGTTATTACATCAAGAGTTCATGTTCTCTAAGACCCACAGCAAGTCCACACGCAACATTAAGACCAAAAGGAACGCAAAACAACTGCAAAACTTCATTCAAAGTGCTTGTGTCCTCTCTTGAAGACAGAGGATTATGCAATAAAGGAAAATGAGAAAGGTAATGAGATCTATCGTGATCATAGTTTGACGGTAAGTCGAGTGACTTTCCTCGACCGCTGGCCTACATTTTAATTCCCTCTTGTTGGCTGAGCTGGGATAAGGTCTTTTTGATGCGCAGGGCGGTGAGGCGAGCGGCCCCATTGGCGTACCAGCACTCTCGCATGATCTTGGCCATCACCCGCAGAGCCTGTAAACGAAACAAGAGAAATATGTTAAAGACCCCATGAAAATGCTTGATGCTCGCCCTTTTATTAAAATAGCCAGTAGCTTTTAGTTTACATCTCAGCCATGAAAGATGATTCGATACTCGCTAGTAGGTGTGTTCGACTTTGAACTCGATTTACCAATCAGCAAAATTTGCTGATTGCAGTTGGAGGACGAGTTGATATGAGAGCCTTCAAGCCCAACAGTTCACTCCCCGTCATTTTCTGAACCTATATCAGTCACGGAAGATCGTGTGATGTTTGCAGACGAAGTGGAATTCAGATAGACAGATGCTTATATTTTCATAAAACAATAAGAAACATTGTTAATTTGAGAGGTTAATGTGCTGCTTAATACTGTGCCTGCTGTGTGTACAAGAAGAAAGTCCAACATGCGCCTATATTATTTTAATAATAAAAATGTGTCAGTATTTTACTAGAGTCGATAAAAATTCAAACCAACATGCACTGCTTCAAGTATGTCGCAGATCATTCAGCACTAGGTCTGAAATGATTAGTCGATGTAATCGACAATGCCGGCAATAAAAAAAATTGTCGACAAAAATGTTCGTTGTCGAATAGTCGTTTGATCTAATTTAATGTGACATGGGATCACTTTAAACTCTAATGATGAAAGCAGCACTGCAGTTCGCACCTGAATTAGGAAAGGAAGAATTACACAGATCACAGTCAAGATGCACTCTAAACTCTCCAAAAAGCTTCAAGTGATGTAGATCCCAAAGTATGAGGGATTTACAATGCAAAAATACACAGTAAATAAATACAGAAGCACTCTCGTTGTGGAATAATTGGAGCTGGAGCAGCTGCTCCGCATAAACAAAACTTGAGTGTCGGGCGTCTTTTAAGGAAACACCAGTTCAAATAATATGGAAGCAGATCATGTAAATAACTACAAACGCCGAAACTGCTCGCTAACAATAGGATGTTTTTGCAGTCAATTTCTTTACTGAATTAAACTTAATAAAAAGTATTTTTCCCCCCTTTTAATTCAGTAAATGTCATTTTTTTTCCTCTTTATTGTTAGCAAGCACGTTTAATACAACCATTTCAGTCGAGACACAAGCTGAATAATCGGTTAAGAGCTAATGATGAATCGTTGCAATAATCGCCGAATAGTCAAATAATCGTTCTAATAATCGTTAGATTAATCGATTCTCAAAATAATCATTAGTTGCAACCCTAGTCAGCAATGCGCTGCATGAAGTCGATCACACCTATTGCTAGTCAGAATTAGGTGGTATTAGGAAGTGGCAAAAAAAAAAAAAAAATGAAAACCAGCAAATGTCAAAATGTCCTGTGACTCATCATGGTTAATTAGGACAAAAACTCTGATTTACTTGGAGGAAATGGCTTTTATTTCTATTTAATACATTCATTGCTGAACCACAAGCATGCTGTAGGTAATAGTGTCTATAATAATTTTAGTAATCTAAAAAAAAATTTATGTTTACGATGTGTGAAAAACACTTATGGACTGTTCAGACCACACATTATTGTACTAAAAAGCTAGATGTAGCGCAGCGAAAAGAACAGAACACAGATGTCTTGAGATGTATTTTTAAAAGATGATGTTCTTTTTAATCTGACATGGCATCTACAATAATAAAAAAAGATTTTTGCAGGTTGTTCAGTTTACTTAATTAAAATGAACTAAAGCAAAGCAATTCTAGAACATTTAGTCACACCTTCATTTCATTGAATTCTATCCAATTCAATTTGTAAATTTTAAGTTTACTTAATCCATTTGAGTTTATCCTACATGAATACGTTTTGTAGCATTGATGTAGCATGGCAGTTAATTTACATTTCCCAGCATGTTTTGCATGGGACTGGATTTGCTAAAATTAAGTGTTATTTTATGCATTTATGAGCAAGATGAGAATAGGAGATTTGTTAATGTTTAATGTTCTGTTATATTGGTATTTAAAAAGAGTGTCAGTTATGCTGGAGTTTTGGGTTACCATCATGGTGAAGAATGGCACTTGTGCTTACGATGAGGATGGACTTTCACTTTCAAGTGATGATTGATTCAAGTGCTGCTTCGCTATATAAGCGTTTGCTATCAAATTGACAATGCAACAATTTAACTGTCCTTACACTAGCTCACCTAGCATAAAATAATTATTAATAAAATTAAGTTGAAGTTTGATGAACCAAATAAAGTTAAAACTATTACAGTACATTGATTTGACCTAATCCAATACAATTATTTTGACTGAATGTAAGAAATTAAATTGCTTGTAAAAACTTACAAATTCAAATTAAGAAAGGGTAATGACTAAATTTGAGTGTAAAAAATGTGTCCTTCCTGCATGACATTGCTGCAAAAAAAATTGTGAAACGCAACAATGGTCAAAAACGCCCATCTAGTGCTATTTACATAGAAAACAACTGAAAAACCTCAGATTTCAATGTAGATGGCTTTTATTACTTATAAATGCATTGCTAAACCACAAATATACAAATAGCTTTCAGTCCAAAAGTGCATCTGAAATGTTTACATTATAGATATGACACATAAACACCTTCGGGTGTTTGAATGAACAAGTTCTTACACTAAAAATAGCTAGACACAGCACAATGGACAAAACACAACATAGGTGCCTTGAGGTGCATTTTAATTTTTTATTCTTTTCAACCTGACACAGAAAACTATTTTCCACAAACAGTTTTAGAAAATTATCAACTGTCTTAGTATCCAACATTGAGGTTCATGCCAGCTCAAACATGCTAGAATGAATAAAAATACACTACTATAAACCTTTATGTCCCTCTGGCCATTATCTGCACATCATCTCCTAATGACTTCAGCGTGAGTCCTCCTCTAAAATCCCTTAATAAAGAGTTTGACAGAGCACCGCTCCAACAGATTTACTCATCACTTGGATTTTTCTTGGATACAAATTAGACAAAGCAAGCAAAAGAGCTTTTTATACTCTGCAAACTGATACCAGCGTACAAAATGCACAACAATCTCTGAAAAAATTGAAGCTCTCTTAGGGGTAATTACTCACACCCACATTCGGCTCATGGTGTGCAAGTATTTTCTACAGAATGTAAATCAAATTATTTCTGACGAGATAGCGCTACCAAAACTGAATTGAATTAATTTTATTTAGCTGCCTCCAAATCACATTCTTGCTCACACAAATCAAAGAGTGTCACATTAAGTTAGAAGATTAAGCCTTAAAAAAACCAACAAGAAGTTTTTTAATAAATTTTTGTAATGTTTCTTTATGTTTCTTAATGTTTGATCTAAATCAACCTGCACAAGTGTGAACAATCTGGCACAGTCTGATTTTAATAAAGTGGTTCCACTCAAGTCCAAGGAAAAAATACAGAATTAGCTATCTTGGGGGGGGGGGTATACTAGTCAAACTCTTTCCTTTTTGTGCGTAAAAATCCCAGGGATCAACAGTTACAGAAATACTTAAACAAGCCCCATCTGGCACCAACAATCATGCCACGGTCAAAATCACTGAGATCAAATTTTTCCCCAATCTGATGGTTACTGTGAAATTTTACAGAAGCTCATGACCTGTATCTGCATAATTTTCTGCATTTCACTGCCACCACATGATTGGCTGATTAGATAATCGCATGAATAAGTAGGTGTACAAGTGTTCCTAATAAAGTGCTCAGTTAATGTAAATGTTAAACACAAAATAGATAAAAACATAAGTATAAAATAATATAAATGTAATACTAAACAAACAAAATGCTATTTTTATCATCGCTCTTATTTTGTAAAAAATATATAAGCATTTACAGATTCTGCAAACATGTAAACTTATGAGCAGAACTGTAATTCGCACCCCACATTATCTGATACAGGCTCAGATTTGACAAGTTACACCTGGTCAATATGAACAAAACATTTTCCAAAGACACGGATCACTTTGCAAGTATCTGCGTTTACTGGCTAACCTGTAAATGAGAGGAGAATACAGAAATACTATCTGCTTAAAACACTGCACCAAACATTAAATGTCACTCGTACTGAAGAGTCATGCGCTAGATATGAGGTCCTACAACACCGTTGGAAAGAAACAAAGACAGTAATATCTATTTATGAGAACGGAAGGCAAGACAAAGCAACACAAATCTCTATTTCATGGTTTCTCAAAATAAATAAATAAATAAGAAACCATTCTTCATATGATGCAGACAGATCTTGCATCAAGACCCATATTTTACATTGGACATCATGTGGTAGCTCAACACAGAACCAGAATTGTTTATTGAGCAGAAATAAATAAAAATGTCCATAAATTAAACACTGAAATGTATTTTTATTATTTATTATACTTATTATTAAACAAATAATTAACTCTCATTGCAAGTAATCCCATATTTAATCATTTTATTTTAAATTGTGTAGTTTTGTTCATGGTATTTAAAGGATAAGGGGATGTCCATGTTGGCACCTGCCTATTTTGGCTAGTTTATACCAAGTGACATTAAAGGTGCTGGAGGGGATTTTTTTCATGGAAAGGTATGCATACAATTTTCCTACTCCCTGAATGAAAATAAGTGTTGTGAGATAAATCACCAGTCTGTGACAGCTGTAGACTCTGTAAACAGCAAACAAAAATGTGTCCGCTAGGGGGCCTGGGTAGCTCAGTGAGTATTGACGCTGACTACCACCCCTAGAGTCACAAGTTTTAATCCAGGTTGTGCTGAGTGACTCCAGCCAGGTCTCCCAAGCAACCAAATTGGCCCGGTTGCAAGGTGGGGGTGGAGTCACATGGGGTAACCTCCTCATGATCGCTCTCAATGGGACGTGTGGCAAGTTGTGCGTGGTTTGCGGAGGGAAGCATAAACCGCCACATGCTGAGTCTCCGTGTTGTCATGCACAAGGAGCCACGTGATAAGATGCACAGATTGATGGTCAGAAGCAGAGGTAATTGAGGCTTGTCCTCTGCCACCCGGATTGAGGTGAGTAACTGTGCCACCACGAGGACCTACTAAGTAGTGGGAATTGAGCATTCCAAATTGAGAGAAAAGGGGATAAAATAAAATACAAAATGTGTCCGCATTTCATTGTGCTGCGAATTATTGAGGCTTAACGTCATATTTTACCATGTTGCTCATAATAGTTGTCAGTTGAGGGTGCTATTTTGCTGCTGTTGTTTTTGACAACAGTTTCTGCTTGTGTCGCTCTTAATAAAGCTCATTTGGTATCTTTGGATTGTGGAGTTTTGGAAAAAGTGTGCATGGCTAATCCAGCAGCTCATCTTGTGAAAATCTAGAACGGCTAAAATCAATTACGCCACTACTAAATTTTGTCAAAATACAATAGAATTTGCTTTAGACGCACAGCCTTTGATGTCAATCTCTTTTAAAAGTTGAAAAGATTATTTAATTTGCCATCCTAACCATGCACAATTGTACGGTTAGTTGCGTTTAAAAAAATTATAATAATAATTTCCTGCTGTCTTCGACCTTATCAGATCCGACATCCAAACCTACTTTTGGGTCATGACCCACCAGATGAGAACCACTAGATTGGATTACAGAGCAGTGGTATCGTGGATTAAATCCAATCAAATTCTGTCCATCCCAAGTTAAAAAAAAGACACCACTGATGACAGAACATGAGCATGTCGGGATCTCCTTTGATGACCGGTTGGAGAGCAACAGACGGGAAACCTCTCACGCCACTCCGGTGGGGATTGTGGTTTGCTCAGAAAGAACAGTGTGGTGTCTCCAATGACACAAGAGTGCACAGATGTGAGAATTTAAATGAGAGAAGATAGCCATTAAGATTGAGTAATGCTACATCCTGTGCCAGGGGGCCGCAGTGATGTGATTACCCCTGAAAGAGAGGCCAGATTTGTGTACCACATAATGAAATGCTGGCATACACGTTATTTATCAACAAGGGGAAATTAAAATTCTTCTTGAAAAAAAAATTATAATAAAAGAATATATTTGTTGAACAGAAAGCCATAAGCATATGTACAGGGGGCCCACAAAATATTTGGGCACTTAAGCAACACTTAAATATCTATGAATTTCATTGCATTTATTTTATGAGTGGCTTAAAGGAATATTCCGGATTTATGTTAAGATCAATCAACAGCATTGTGGCATAATACAGATTACCACAAAAAAAATTTTTGTCTCACCCCTCCTTTTCATAAAAAAATTTAAATAATAATATGGGTTACAGTAAGGCACTTACAATGGAAGTGAAAGGAGCCAATAGGTAACCTTTAAAATACTCACTATTTCAAAAGTATAGACATAAACAATATGTGTTAACATGATTTTAGGGTGATATATTAGCTTACTAACCTTTTATGTGTAAACTATAGCAAAAAAACAACTTGCCAAAAAAAAGTGTAAAGACAACAAACCCTAAAATGACTGTAAAAAATTACAATATTAACAACTTTACAGATCAAATAATACATGAGTTTTAACAAAATAATTAATGTAAGTGCTTTTATAAAATTATAAGCTTCATATTTCTGCCTTTGAACCCTCCTAACATTGTCCCCATTCACTTCCATTGTAAGTGCCTCACTGTAGCCTCGGATTGAGGGACAAGTCAAAATTATTTTTAATGGTAATCAACATCATGCCACAAATGCTTTTGATTGAGCTTAACTTGTACTGAACCCGGAATATTCCTTAAAGGTCCAAATAATGGGGCCAACTTATGTACACCAATTCATTCAGACATACAGTATTTTTTGGCAAAGTTGCACATGCTTACCTCACAGCTTTGCCACCTGTTTGGAATGTTGGGTCGTAATTTCTGTTCACACACGACTCTCCTCATTTCCTCCACTGACGGGTCGGACTGTACCAAGTCATGGTACGGCAGCTGGTAGTCTTCATGAATGCCTGTGGAAAAACAGTGTTTTGTAAGACCAGGGCTGTAAGCACAAGGACAAATATCTCTAGATAATCATTAAACAACATTGTGACATGTTAATGCACTGCTGATGACACTGAAATATTTGTTAGAAAGTTTACAATTAATTACTGTAAATCGTTTTGTTAATTGATAATGGAGAAAGAAAGTGCATGTATATGTTTAGGGAGTAGAAAAAAGCCTGTTACCTCCGATAGAACATCTGCTTGCAATTTCCCAAAAGACGAGACCCATGGCATAGATGTCTGCCCTCTTGAAAGACTCGAAATGCTTCATATTTATTGAATCGTCAAGTACCTCTGGGGCCATATACCTGTTGAAGAGTTATTTTATTTCAGAACACAGAAAAATAATGCTAATCCTGAGCTGAGCAGATTTATGCACAGCAACCTAATAATAAAGAAGAGTCGTCTTTTTCAAGCTTTATTTTATTGGTACTCGGCACTTATATGAACAGAGTTGTCAAGGGCCGAGGTGTACTACTCACAATACAACTGCACCCCTGCTGTGTCAATTTTTTAGGACTTAATCATAAGTTAAAAACTTTTGCCTTTAGGACTAGTTTACTGAAAGGAACAGTTAAAGGGAAGGGCTAAAAAATTGTGTCCAAAGCCTGTATGATTTAACAAATAAAATGACATATTGGGGAATGTCCAGAGTGCATTTTCATAGTGGGAACTGAGGCTGTCAAGCACAAAAATGGGGAAAAACACCATAAAAGTCACATATGTAAAAATAGTTTTCTGTGACTAAATCCATACATGCAATAGCTTTGTGTGAGGAAAAGAATGAGATTTAAGTAATTATTAGGTGGATCTTTTAAATCTCATTATATTACAATATGGTGCATGTTGTGCCGGGTCTGACATCAATGATGTAATGATATGTTAGAAAAAAACATATGGGTTTGAAACAACATGAGGGTAAGTCAATTCATTTTGGGGTGAACTACAGTATTCCTTTAATTTTAAAAATATGTTGAAATACCACTGAAACAAACATCTAACAAAATGTCTTGGAAGTAAAGACAATCCTTAAGCCTTTCAAATTTAATGCTTTGTTCCATCAAGCTGTTATAATGCCAGGAGCAGGGAAGAACATTACAAGGTTGTTGTGAAGTCTTTCACAGGACAGAAGGACATAAAAACAACTAATCTTCCCCAAAAATTCAGCTGGGTTAAGTCCATTTCTTGATCATGATTCATCTGGACAAATTCAAGGTTCTGGTGGGGTGGAATTCTGGCTGTGAGCCCGGATAATAGCTGGGTTACTAGAGATGCTTCCAACTCTAAAAAACGTGACAATGTCAGACCTCCCATTGCCCTCTAAGAGGCTCTTCACAATGAGCATGTTGAGAAGAAGTGGGCACTTTTTAATTCTCTTTTGTCGACTAATTATATTGTCAAGGCAAATGGGTTAAGTAAACTGAGAGATTGTTCCTTTTCAACATGTTAATTTTAATTTAACGCCATTTCAAAAATGCAATTACTAAAAGAATTGTTAATGTAATCTTTAAGGAACCGCTATCATTAAATGGATTCGGGATCAAAACAGAATTGTACATTTTACAACATTTCTCATCCTTACCTGTTGGTGGAAGACATTAGAGACAAAAGAAGTGAACTGTCCATTTTAGTAGAAAAATACGAACCTCAATCAAACAGAAGTTTCTTGACAGGGGAACATTACCTTTTCGTGCCCACTCTGTGATTAGGTGCAATATCGATGGTATCGGTGGCCGAGTCGTGGCGTACAGCCAAGCCTAAGTCAGCAATACAGCATGTGCCGTTCTTCTTAACAAGAATATTCTTCGATTTCAGATCCCTGTGTGCGATAGCAGGCTTGCCTGAAATCAAATGGAGGAATAGAAGGTCAGAGAAGTTCACAATTTGAAGAGAAAAGAGTTTTAAAAAAGAGCAACAGACAAATGATCAATTAAACTAGGACTAGAGGAAGGTATTCTTATCTGGAAATGTATGCCACTGACAAAAAACGAAATTTATTTTTACATGCACCATAGTAATTAGCATTTTACATTAATACAGATTCATTTAGAAGATGCTTTTAATCAAAGCAATTTAAAAATGAGGAATACCTGCACATGGCATTACCTGTTTATTTGGACATTTACCATGGCATTACCATGTTTTTTGTACATAAATCATGGTACTACCATTTTTACTTGGACATGTGCCATGGCATTATCTGTTTATTCGGATATGTACTATTGTATTACCATATTTTTTGGACATGCATTATGGTATTGCCTTGTGTTTTTTTTTAGACATGTACCATGGCATTACCTGTTTAGTTGGGCATGTACCATTTCATTACCATATATTTTGGATGTACCATGAGAGTACCATGTTTTTTGGACATGTGTTATGATACTACCATAGTCAGAAAGGAAGAGAAACTGGTTAATCTGAGTATCTGCTAGTTGCCTTGAGATGCCACACAGGTAACAAACTCATAGAGACGGTATCACCTAGATATCATATTGAGACTGTGTCTGTTCCCAGAACTACCAAATTCAAACCCCATACTAAATAATTTAGGAACAATTTGATTAAGGTCAGAAAATCTTAAGGCTGGGGTAAGAGTGCAGGGTCAGCCATGATACAGCAGGAGGGTCAAGGGCCTTGCTAAGGGGCCCAACAGTGGTGTCTTGGCGGTGTTGGGGCTTGAACCCAGAGCCTTAACCGCTGAACCACCAAATGGATTTGAAAATCCAATTTCCAATGTTTGTACAACAGTATTATTCCACCTCAGAAATATTGCTAAGTTATGAAACGTGCTCTCTGTTGCTGATGCCGAAAAACTAATTCATGCGTTCATGACCTCAAGACTAGATTATTGTAATGCATTGCTGGGAGCATGTCCAGCAAGTTCAATAAATAAACTTCAATTGGTTCAAAATGCAGCTGCCAGTGTGCTGACTAGAACCAAGAAAGATTTTATCGTTGTTACATTGGCTACCTGTTAAATTTCATAATAATTAAAAAATTCTGTTTAATACATACAAAGGTTTGAATGTTCTAGCTATGCAGTACTTAAGTGACCTTCTGACACGCTATATTCCATCACGTTCATTACGATCACAAAATTCTGGCTTGTTAATAGTTCCTAGAATATCAAAACCCACAAAAGGAGGTAGGTCCTTTTCCTATTTGGCTCCTAAACTATGGAATAGTCTCCCAAACACTGTTTGGGATGCAGACACACTCACTGAGTTTAGGTCTAGACTTAAGACTCTTCTATTTAGCCAGGCATACACCTAATTTATCCTTCAACTCACAATTAGACTGCTTTACTTAGGTTTGCCATAACCAGAAACAATCTGCATAAAATTTAATTTAATCTACGCTAATATTATTCTATTTTTTTCCACGTCTCAACCTCGGGATTCATATCATGGTACTTCCATTTGTATTTGGACCTGTTCCATAGCATTGCCTGTTTATTTGGACATGCCCCATGGTATTACCATGTTTTTTTTTTTGGATATGCCCCATGGTATTACCATGTTTTTTTTTTTTGGATATGCCCCATGGTATTACCATGTTTTTTGGACATATATCTACTACCATAAACAGGGTTACCAGAGCCGGCCAGGTCTACTGTAGCTCTGTTCCTGCTTGTTGTCGAACTCCACTGCTATGTGTTATCTGAGTGATGACGACTAAACAGGTGGGTGCGAGCCTGATATCACTTCAGTCTTTTACAAAAGACTTCAGAGGATGAACTGATGCCAACTCCAACTGTAAGATATTGGATATATCATATGCCACTGCTTGAACCTCGTACTTAGGATGGACCCCACCGAACCGCACCGAAATGATCTGCCAGTTGAACAGCTATGCACCTCATTGATCTCTGCCTGCACCTTTGTCTATGGATGGAATAAACTCTTGAAATGGAATACATAGACTATCATTTAATTGCCAACAAAAGTGTTCATCAGCCAACTACCAAAGGACAATGCATCTATGAAGTCAATCCTGGATTAACTGCAGAAATTCACGAAGACATTACTCTTATGAATCAATCTTAACACTTACTTAGTTTACTAATCTTAAACCATAACCTGCACTGCATATAAATAACTAAAATTGCCATTACATTCATGCTGGTAAGCCAGAGGGGAACTGGCCCCTACAGTGAGTCTGGTTTCTCCCAATATTACTTTTCTCCATTAACCAACATCTTATGGAATTTTGTGTTCCTTGCAACAATGTACTTCAGCTTGCTCACAGGGGTTCTAAATACAATTACTATTTAATTATTTAATTTGTATACACAATTTACAATCATATTTAATCAAAGTACACAATGATCACTCTAAGGCTTTATAGATATTACAGTAAAAAAAAATGTCTGTTTTATTTCTGTAAAACTGCTTTGAAACGATGTGTGTTGTGAAAAGAGCTATACACATAAAAATTACTTGACTTTTCTAGACATATACCACATGTACTGCCACATTTTTTGGATACTACCATCTGATTCAATCACTGTACTATGGTACCACCATAGTACTTTTGATAAGTGCAGGTGAATATCATACAACTACGGACATGCAATAATTTCTGGCCTAAAGCAGTGGGGAAATGTCAAACATATCACATTCAAACACACAAACAAACACATACACAGTCATGTGCACACTGGAACACCTCCGCACACCCCTCACATGCATATAAACCCACACAAGTGAGCATTGTGTTCCCTAGGGGACCATTTCACAGTGCCCCATGAGCTAAATAACCACTTTTCATTATTCGCTGACGGTTAAATGCTGCCTCAGCATGTATCTACTGCATGCATGTTGCTCTAACCTTCAGGCACACAGGGGAAACCAACAGAGTAGTTTGACAGGAACACTATAGACTTACTCTGTTCCTCTGCCTTCACGGTTCTAAGACTACATGCAGATTAGTGTTGCATTGCAAAGAAAATCTTGAGGGCTGTTTCAAAGCATGACCAGGAATTTCTCTCACATAAGACTAGATTTTTACACATTCTCAATGAAATTTGAGTGGTGCTTGCTTATGCAATTAAATTAATCATTAATTCTGTAGGAAGCGTTGTATGTTTTGCAGTGAATATTTAAATGAACTGGCTCATAAGAATCATTCATTCTGCAATCAGACTACACTGGTCACACTGTATGTTTCGAGCTGTAGATTCAAAATAACCAGCTCAAAAGAGTCATTTTGTTATGTTTTTTGATGGAACCAGTTCTGAGTGTTCTAAGTGGTTGCTAGGGCATGGCGAGGGTGTTCTGGGTGGTTTCTAGATGATAACTTACTGCTTCAAGTCAAAAGAGCCCACCCCTAAATCTCTATGGAATCTGAATATTCAGATACCAATTTGCACAATGCATTCCAAATGCATCTCTAGTGTGATTGGGCAGAAACTGTTAGCACTTACCAATGCAAAATGGAAAACAGCACTTACAGATTACATATTACTTACAAAGTTGTTGTTACGCAGATAACAAAAATGAATTTGCATTTATAACTTAGTTGAATCTGTCCCTGACCCCCTCTAATGCCATGTCAACACTAATACGTTTTCAGATGAAAACTCTTGTTTTCCATTTCCATACATCATTGTTTTCTTAAGTATGCAGTTCTAGAAAGCATTATGAAAAGTCTTTTACACAAATTACATGGTTTTGATAAAGCCTGAGTAACAGTAAGTGTGAAAGCTTGTCTTTGCAAGCACTACTAAAAATGCATTACTTTTCAGCAGTAATAAACAAATTAAAACTTTGTTATACCTTTCACACTACAATAAGCCATGTTAAATTGATCTTAAAAGGCTTGATTGTGCCAAACTCTCGAAGTGTAAAGGGGCATTATATCTCAATTATATGAATGTAATAAAGCTGCTTTACCATTAAATGAAGCTTGCTGCAATTGCAAAAGCCTCAGTTGATGACATAATTATTCAAGAAATCCCATCAAATAGTCACGCAGTCTAAATCAGTCTCAAACCAGCAAAAATGCTTAAAAGTTTGGACCTGGAGAAGTAAAGAGTGACTTACAAAAAAGACTCCAACTACTATTTTGCAAAACAAAATCCTTCCCTGAACCTATGGTGGGTAAATGAGCAAGGCTTGTAAAGCTGAAATATTGATTTGGCATTAATCGAATGATAATAGCAAAGTCTGTCAGCAAAGGAATTAACAGCTCTCTATAAATGAGCAACCAAAATAACATCTGCTATGGCTGACGTGGTGACAACATCCTACACAGGCGCATGCTAAGGCTGGACAGGGAGTGAAGAGGAGCCACAATGTCCTGTTTAGTCCCTTTTATGGAAAATGATAATCTCTTGAAAACTCCCGTTTAATTTCAAAAGTTTTGTCAACATTATACTCCGTTTGAAGTGTTCAGTGCAACAAAGAGGTATTCAAGACAGCTGCAAATTTCTGTACATACAAAACAGAACAGTGATTGATTCAGATGGTACATAATATATATATATGTATGTATATATATATGTGTGTGTGTGTGTGTGTGTGTGTGTTCATTGTACTGAATGATTACCATATTCATATACAATTTTTTTCCTTTATGGTAACCTTAGGTCTTTCATCATATTAGGATCAATAACAAATGGATCTCCAAGATCAATAAAAGGAAAAAATCTTTCAATTCTAGTTTCAAATGTTCCAAGTTCTCAAGATGTCACATATTTAAAAAACTTGTAACCATTTTCAACAAAAGTTTAGATTTAATGACTCTTAAACTGTCAAGGGTAAGTTCACCCATTAACCCTTATGTTGTTCTAAACCTGTATGAGTTTATTCTGGGGAACAAAACAAAAAAAAAGTGATGTCAAGTGGCCTCAGTCACCATTCATTTTCACTGCATTATTTTCCAAACAATGAAATTAAATGTCAACTTAGGCTGTCATTCTGTCTAACATCTCATTTTGTATTCCATGGAAGATTTGGAACAACATGAGGCTAAGTAATTTTTGGGTGAACTATCCCTTTAATGTGCAATAAAACAACAATGTGACTGTATGTGACAATATCAAAACATTGTTCTTTGTTTATGAGTGTCACATCATTGACATCATTGATTGTTAATACCATGGTACTTTTCTGTACTTTTTTGTTAGTTTCAACACTAAGAGGAAAAAATAAATAGTCATTAAAAAAAAGTCATTCATTTCTGTTTGATATCAGGCAGTCGGTGCACCAAACACAGGTGTGAGTGCTACTGTGCTGTCTGTGGGTTTCAGAGCACAGGTGAGCAAACAAATACCTTGTGTTCCCACAATCTCCATGTGCAGGTGAGCCAGGCCACTGGCAGTGGACAAAGACAGCTTGATCATGCCCTCCACAGTAACTGTGTACCGATTTAGGTAGTCAAACAGGGAGCCATGTTCATGGTAGTCTGATACAAGCCACAGCTGGGTCCACGTCCCATTGTCTGAAAGAGAGAAAAGAGAGATTGAGAGAGAAAAGACAGATTAGATGAGCAAATATCAGTGGTTTTTAGAGTGTGAGACCTCCAGATGGCTCGTGATATCTTAAATCCGCTGGGCGGGCTTCAACAACTGCTCAATATAAACACAAGCACACACACCTCCTGCTTTCTACATTCCCTCTGAAAAAAATGTGTGATAGATATTCAGCAACACTTCTTTTATCTAAATGAATTCTGTCTGAAGTGAAATGGGATCTGACGGTAATGTACTGTAGCTCAAACATTCTAGTCATTAGAAATGGCTCAGGTCCCCGCTTCAATAGAAGCCTGCAGAATTTTTCCCATTTTATCTTCCAGCAGTGTGGAAATCCTAAACTAGATTGCTTAGAAAAGTAATAGCAAACCTTTCCTCAACAAGCCGCATGACTTCAGGAATCATGACTGTAGCACATACAATGCACGACGAATTTTTTCAAATACCTAAACCAAAGTATGAGCAACAGTAATAGTGATGCTTGCCTTAGCATCGCTAATTCTTTAAATATTTATTTGCAACATTTGATATAGTTACATATAAATGTATAGATACATATTATGTCTTAAATATGAGTTGATGTTAATTTAAAATTTTTATGGTAAAAGTTAATAAATTCTCAATCTTGAGAACTTTTATTAATACATTTATTAAATTTACATATTTGACACAAAAGGATGAAACAGTTTTTGTTTTAAATGGTTAGGAAAAAAATACCCTAAAAAATCTAATCCAGAGGGCAACTATTGCCCCTTAATGTAAAACTTAATTTCTAACACTGTTCCAAACTCATATGACTTTCTTATGCAGAACACAGAGGGAGAAATTGTAATGAATATCCCCAATCAGTATGTTCAATACGATGAGAGTTGAAAGTGACTCAATTTAAATCTTAAAAAAAAGAAATCACCCTAAAATGTCCTACAAGTAGTCAATGCATCTTGTGCGTCATAATCCAAGTCTTCTAAAAGGCACACAATAACCGATTTTCATTTTGTTGCACATTAATAAGCGCTATGAGAGAAGCTTGTTCACGTGAGACATTGCATAGTGTTAAGTGCAATTTTAATGATGCTTTTGGGTGCTTTATGCTTTAAAGGGAGTCATTTTTAACTGCATTTGTACTTAAAAAGATGGACTGGAATTAGTGCTGTTACTCGATTACACTATTGAATGCGTTTAATTGCATAATTCTTTTAAGTTAAATCGCAATTAATCACAGATTTAAAAAGTGCTAAAATTTGACACCATATATACTTCGTTACTTGTCAAAATGTATTTATTTCCATCTTAGGAAAAAAAGAAAACAATATTTAGCAATATAATGCTTTATTAACATTTTCCAAACAAAGCCTTTTACAATATAAAGAAAGAAATGCACTAAAATAGGACCAATTAAAGTAACAGTAAACGTTTCACAAAGTGTAAGTGGGAGTTTGACTAATTGAAAGACCTAGTCCCCACATAAGGTAAATATTTATTGCAATGGGAATTAAATCCCTTAAACTCTTTTCTCCAAAATATTAATCTACCAGTAGATTGTAGCTATTCGCATTGTAGCATCAATCGTGAAGCTGCGGTCATGTTTCGCGTCAGTGGATCAACGTCAGTGTTGAGTGCCACTTTGAACTCACCATGAAAAACAATTACAAACAAACACGTCTCATTCTACATCGTGGTGATGTCTAAGACTTGATGTGCTTCTGTGGTAATTAAAATGCACCTTACATAGGCTGAAAACTGGCAACTAGTGTGTTTTATGCTAATCTTGAAGGCTCCTCTATGTAGAAGGGCTCTGGCATTGTTGCATGTCTGTTTGTGGCGTGTGTCAGTGTAATGACTCCAGACAGACACATTAGAATTCTGACAGCCCTAACTGGAATATCCGTTATATTCTCAGCTTTTGTGTTCCACCTAATTAAGTCAAGTGTGTATGGAATGAAATGAGTGTGAGTCAATTTTTTTGGTGAACTATCCCTTTAATATTCACAAAACACTTAAAAACATGTTAAGGATTCATCCTAACTAATAACGAGCCCTTTAAACTAATCCCTGCATGCATCAGTGCTGCTGACCTTTGTTGTCAGCGGCGATGAAGCCGAGGATATTCTCATGCCGGAGCATCACAGTCTGGTAGATCTCTGCCTCCCGAAACCAGGACCGCTCCTCTCTGGAGGAGAATATCTTTACTGCCACCTCCTCTCCTCTCCACTTTCCCCGCCACACCTCTCCAAAGCGGCCCTTGCCGATGCTCTCTTGCAGGATTATGGTTCTGGCTATGGTCCTCTGCACCAGCAGAGGAAGACCTGGAAAAGATTAAAGAGAAAGATAGATTATATATAGACAGAAAGAGAAAAGAAATTGGATGCCATGACTGGGCCAAACAGTATGCTAAACAATAACCAAAATGTTTATTTTTTAATTTTATTTTTTTAAGGTTTACTTATAATGTTAGTAAATGTTCTTTTGCACAAAAACAGTTTGAATGCAGTATTATTTTCCTGGTCCTCTGTCTGAAACCACTTTCAATGTTAAAGTATCTAAGCAGCTCTTTTTTACACCATGAAAATGACTTGGGATGCGGAGATATTAAAATGAACAGCACATTGTGACATAACTACAGTATGTGGATGATTTAAAACACTTTTTTGTATTTGTAGAAAATATAAATGCTCTATTTGTGCTGAAGAGGAAGTTTTGAGTTCTGAAACTTACAGTATATTTTTTATAATATAATGACCTCTTACAGGAAAATTCAAATCCTCAAGTCATGCCCTCTTTAAGTCTCTAAAGCTTTACAAATTAGTGTTTTTAAACATAGCTGTAAGAATGTACACAATACAGTATTGGTTCTCAGTTCTCATCGTTTTTGTCACATAGTTTTTGTCTGACAGATTGTTCAAAAGTATTGATTTGTGGTTGAGTGAGTAAATTGTTAAGAGTCAAACCAATAGCAAGTGAGTTCAAAACAGACCAAGAATCACTTCAATGGATCATTAAAAAAAGAACCATCTCATAGTAGCCATTCGTTTGTGAAATCAGTAGCCTTCACTGACTGACTGTTTGCTGTTGCCTGCAACCAGCAAATAGAGTGTAATTTTGTGCAGAGCCCAATCTTTCATCAAATTGTTTTCTAACTGCAAGCTCACAACTCAGCTAAAATAGAAGATTGTTTTGCCATGGGGCAGTAGACTTCACAGCAGACACTGGCAGTTGTGAAGAAAACAGTGGCATTAAGTATTTAAAACCTAATTTAGATCAGATGCTAGGGTGTCATGACAGGAAATCAACTATTTTGGATAAGTGTCTGAATTAATTCAGATAGTCAAGTGCAGCATACACTTATACAAGTGAAATTAGCAGCTGAGACCCCCACAAGAATATAATATTTGCAATTGTAGCAGAGCATCCGAAATATAGACATGTCTTTATCACATTAGTACAGAGAGAAGAGACATTTGTATTATTTAAAAACAATTAAAAGCAGATTGAGATACAGGTGCTGCAACATGTTGCTGTTCATACGGGAGGTTTGAATCTTCCCATTGTCTGAATTCGGCTGTTGACTATCCCTGTCAATAATACAAAAAAAGGCCAAAAATGGAAAGGAATGCCAGAGGAGATTGTGTGTGTGTGTGTGTGTGTGTGTGTGTGTGTGTGTGTGCGTGCGTGCATGTGTGTGTGTTTGTGTAGGAAGTGAAGAGTAACATATCAAAACCATTTAACCTCTATGGCCAATCTTGAGGTTTATGTTCTCTAGCAACATTACAGCGAGTAATTTTACACTAAAGCCTTCAGGGACGCACTCAAAAGACTGGTGCCGCATCAAAAATAGAACAGCAAGCTATTAGAAACCAAATGGAGCATGTATTCTGTATGGGAATGGTGGAAAGCCATGGAGACAATGGAGGGGTCAGTATAAGCCAATCAGTATCCAGCCAACAGCAACTACCCCACTAAAAGCTTACCGATCTGCCCAATAATCTCATAGAGAGGGCATGAGAACTTTGGCCTTTGCATGGCTGGGATATTCAGAGCAGGTGGGTTGAAAGTATGCATGGGTATCCATAGGCTAATACAAACACCAGATAAGAGCATTTGTTAAGTTATGTTTAATTATTCCAACCAGAAACCCCAAACTAGGGTTATGTGCCATGCAGCACTAAATTGTGAAGGCCTTTTAAATTCCAATTCAATTCCTGAATGTGAACTGAATTTAAATTGAGATAGCAAACAGGACGCAGAATTGCATTTCAAAATTAATTTAAGAGAGTCAATTTAAAATTAAATGAAATTCAAAAACATTCTTGGAAGTGCTACAAGTGTAGTGTTAGTACTACATCTAATTTTTCAGAATGAATAACGCATAAGCATGCACATATACAAAGCAAACACACATATTCGGGAAACGTATTTCAAGGAACATGGAAAAAAAAAGGACATTATTTCAGTGATGCTATTATCGAGTCATAAAAATTGTATAAAACTTGAAATATCACAGGATTAGACAACTTTGGGATGAAATGAATGTCAATTTTACAATTAATAAAAATAAATACATAAAAATTGCAATAGGACCAAGTGTGATTATTTAGCCGCAAAACTGATGATAACATAACATAAAATCCAGATAAACTAAAAAAGAATTTATATTCATAGGTCCCTACTTTATATGGTATTAGTAATCATTGTCTGAATTGCCACCTATAAAAATTTTCTATTCTATTTAAATATTTAAATTTCATCATTTAATACATTACATTTTATTAACCTCTATTGACCATGGTGGAAGAACTGCTTTAATTTACCCCAAAGTCTTCAAAATTGAGCTGAACTCCATGAAGCTCACAAGATGGAAACTTTAATTCTTGCAATTTTCATTTCAAGAAATTTGGTGTGTGACTGATTAATTTCTTTGAATGGCAATTTAGTCAAATTCCTCATAACATTTACTATGAAGATAAATAATAAAAACAGTGTAGTGGGAGAATGTGTGGGCTGACTATCTCTTGACCTTCTCAGTTATATATGCTTCCAATCACTGATTCAATTTGCCTATGACAGGGATGGCAAGTTCAGGCAGACAGGCGGAGAACTGCAGAGACTGTGAGCAGTGTCGTGGGACAGACATGAGGTGTACAGACACAGCCAACAGAGGAAGACAGGGAAAAAAATTATGGTGTACAATGTGACTCACTGGTGAGGTTATGTCATGCAAGAGATCCAGACGCAGACAGTTAAAGTAAGACATGTAAGTGGCGCCACACCAAGCCAGACATACAGACTAAATCAAATGTGGCTAAAAATGTCTAACAGACACCAGACTGCTTAAATGCATTAAGAAATGGGTTACTGGGAATTCAAAAAAAAAAAAAAAAAGGTAGTACAAACCTACTTAAAGAACCGATTTAAATGTATTCTTTAAACCTAAGGCCTCTTTTAAAAGTGAATTATGTAGTTCCAATTCAATTCAATTCAATTCAATTAATTTTCTTAATGCACTTTTCTGGTCATATTTTGAACATCAGCTCATGATACCCCCCCCCAAAAAAAAAATTATTAAATAGAAATCTTGCAAACAAATAAACTTTTCAGCAGGTTTTTAAAGAAATCAGTTGTTAGGCATCTGAACTCATGTGAGTGTTCTTCAAAAGTACTATTAATTTATTTAGGGGTAAAACATTTTTTACAATGAAAAAGATTTTGAGTGCACCTTTAAATAAAAGGATGTGGGAAGGCAAACTTATTTAGATTTTTGTAAAAATTTCACACCCTCATTAAAACTGCAGAATGGCTGTGTCCTTGGATATGTTCCGTCTAAGTTTCAACCACCTCCACAGATTTTTTTCTTTCAGTAAACATGAGAAACGGCAGAGGAACCTTTTTTTCCTGTGCAAATTAAGTTGGCATAGATATCTTAGTATGTGTGACCTCAACTGAAGCCTACGGGTTTGTTTGGACCTCATTCCAGTTCTTACACAACAGATAAGGCCTTGGAGAGAGACGTTAGAGTGTCAAGTTAGCGCTACCCTGTTTTTACGGCTTGCCGTGGAGACAGCACAGCCGAAGACGTGCCAATAAGATAACTGCCAGTTTACACTCAGCACCGCATCTTTAAACCTGCCTGAGATGTCGTGCGATGACTGCTGCGATTTGTGAAACCACAAACACACACAAAAGTGGAGGGAGGGAGAGAAATAAAGATAATCAAAACAGACAACAAAGAGCCATGCAGACATGTAGACATAACATTCACGGTGGCACGCACACATCAAAGGAGGCAGGTGTTTAAAAAGACAAGCAGGTAATTATATTGAGTGAACAGTGTGTAAATAAAGCAAGAATAACAGGAATCTTCTAAAAAGTTTCCCTGTGAATCAGATTACAATTAATTAAACTTCATGCATCTTTATCGTGCAAATTGCTGTCTGATTGGGAATTGGCACATACCATTTACACTTAGGCCATGACCACTATAATGTTTTAGTTGCAAAACGCATCTTTTTCTTTACATTTTGCCCTTCAATACACACTGAGATAGCATTTTTGACAGGGAAAACTGTGCTTTTTGAAAACGCTCTCCCGAGTACATAAACTGATAAACTGTCTTGTGTGGACAGGGAAAACGGAGATACCTGAAAATGATCATGCATTGTCATGAGAAGCAGTCCTGTGATACATTCCACCCAAAACAATCAAGATGGCGGCCCATGCTGTAGAGGCATTGTTGTGACTGCTATTCACTTTGAAAGCATTGTTAAAGATAAATGTTACTTTGTAAAACCTTCACATTGCATTCCTTCAAAGGTAACAGGACGTTTGCGCAGAATTGCTGTCTGGCGACAGAACACGAGGACATTTGCTTTTTAGATTGTCCATGGAAAGCTGATTTCTTTGCATGTGCAGTAATTTGATTTAGGAGCTTTATTTTCATACTTTTCAGTGTGGATGAGCAACTTTTCGAAAAATGCTTTAAAACAGCAGCCTGGATGGAGAGTGTTTCAAAAATGAAAACGGCCTTTTCAAATGTATCTGGATTAAAGTGGATGTGGCCTTAGCCACTTAAATATAAGATATACAGATATAAATCCAATTAACTATTCCCACACTATACGCATACTCTGGAACACTTGATTCTGATTTGTCAATGGCGCAACCCAGCAGTATGATATTTTTAAAAAATGACCGCACATCCGGGGATAAAGCAATATTTCACCGGTCATCCGGTTATTGAGAGTCATCTTTTGTAGATCTCATATCACTCTGTGATATTTACAAGTAAGCTAACAAAATATTTCAAATTCAAATTCAATTTATTTAATGTGTCAAGTAGTCTTACAATAAACGAGATAATGTCCAGTTACACGGTTATTTTCAAATAAAAAAAATCAGATACAAACTGAAGGTGGAATTCAGCTGTTTCTGGAGACTCCATGATCTCTTTCCTTGCACAATATAATGCAATTTAATCTCAAATCAATATTTAATGTCCATTTATTTGGCAAGTAGTAATGAGTGGGATAAAGAGCAGTCAGTCAGTCATTTTCACAATACAAAGTCAGATGCAAAAAGGAGATGGAATTCAGCTGTTTCTGGAGACTCTGTGATCTCTCTATCTGGGTTTAATTTGTGATAACCGGCTGACTATAGATTATCCCTTTCATAGTTCATTATGTGAGGTTGTTAGAATGATTGGATTACTATTCATATCAAAGGGCACATCAACTTGGTCTTTTCATTTTTAGAATGATCTCGATCTTGAATTTACCAATTGTAAATACACCAAAATACAGGCAAAAAGATAAGACAGTTTGGACACCATTAGCTATGCGTGAGATTGAGTACACAGACACTGATTATGGCATAAAATGATTGTGACGTACCAGAGCCTGAACCCGATGTGGTCATGTCATATATGAGGTCTTTAAGTGTGGTTCCCACAGTAATGAAGGGGTGGTCCATGGAGGGATCTTCCTCGTTAGGCACACGGTGGTGGATGACCGAACGGCTATGGCAAATGTAGAAAATGGTGACCATCATGAAGCAAACCACACACACGGGACCTGCGATCAGGGCAGCAAAGGCCACAGGCCCCAATGTTGGAGGCTTTTGTGTTGGCACTGTGTGAGAAAAGTGAAATAGAGAGAGAGAGAGAGAAATTGTTGTGAGAAATTACTTCAATAAACTTTGACTCATCATTTTCTTATATTCCCATTTGATCATACATAAACTACAGATTTCTTTAGCAATATTAAATAAAGTCATAAGCAGGGTGCATAAGAGGGTGTGTCAATGATTTTGCCATGGTTAAGGCATCTTCTAAGGAACAATGCCAATCAGTAAATCTTCCCTAACCTATGATAAAAACTTTTTATCAGTTTTAGACCTAGAACTATCAGTTTCATTATGTTATTTAATGGCTAATTAAAAGTAATCATTATTAAAAGTTACAGATTTCTTTTAATGATTTGTACAGGTTTTGATGGAGTCTCCTTGTAAAGTAAGCAAGACCAGATTGCACAAGAAAAAAAAAGACATTCATTGTTTTTATATTTTATTATTTACTGTATTAGTAGTAGTGTCTTTGAAAACTTTAGAAATCAGAAATTAAATCCGTAGCCAAATAAATGAAAGGTAGCTGATGCCATTTACTTTATTTGTTCTATCAGAAGGATCTATTATCTTCAAAATTGTTTCAGAACAAAATGCTGGGTTTCCATTTACATTCATATTTTTATGCAAATTTTGGGATATTACAGAAACAATTCCTGGATTGGAACACCAATGTGCATATAAAGATAAAAAAAATATCTAAAAAACATAATTTAACATATACGCTTGCTTGAGGTGGATATTTTTTTTCAGTAAGAAGACATGCGCATAAACTATGATGGAAACACAATTTGTATAGAAATATACATGCTCATCAAAAAAGTAATGTGACTTTGCCTTAACAAGCCATGTGAATACACAGTTCGCACAGAGTATCATCAATATCACCGTATAGACTAGCATCTCAAATGTTGCTCTGGTTCTTCTGAAATTCATCAAAATGATTGTCTTTTGTTACCTCCCACAACTATCTGACATGCTTTTACTCCGAGATATAAGGCATCTGCCTCTGAATGCTTGCAAACATTAAGTTTGTCAGAGCATTTTGTCTGCATGCTCTAAACCCCAAGTAATATACTTTATTTAATCGAAGAGCAACAGTGGATTCAACTTCTGTTCCCTATCTGTCACTCACTCTACGTTGTATCGATGAAGGCGAAAGCCTTCAGTGCTGCTGGACAAGCCGCCTCCGTCATGGATCGATGCGGACTCTCGGGTGGGCGATGTCCACCTTGTTGGTCCAGGAGCGCCACCTTTGGCTCAACCTGGTCGAGATGAGAGAGGCCGACAAGGCACGGTTCCTTAATGCCCCCATTTCCCAGGCTGGCAAATTCGGAATTTGCACAGCAGTGGCAGTGAAGCAGCAGATGGAGACCATCCTGCCCGTCTGATCGTTGCAATGGGTGTACCCCTGCGGCGGCTGTACCGGCTCTGCTGCTGCCCGCAAAAAGCAGACGCCATCCGCCTCATGGCTGGCTGCCAAGAACGCGGCTTCGGGCTACCCAGGGTCCAGGAGACCTGCTGTTCTGGAGCTGGTGAACAGCCACTCCATCTCCCGATGGGAGAAACTTTTGTTCCTTTTTCATTAAATTTCGCTGCATGCTCAAGTAGCTGCGGTACCCAAAATTTTAACAAAAGAGCGGTTTCCTTATTCCCTTGGTCACATAACCGATATGTACGGCCATCATTACAACCACTGTCCACTATACCTTACACAGACCGTCCAACTCGGCTACGTGATTCAGTTCGCCAGACGCCCGCCCGAGTTTAGCGGCATCCACTTCACCTCTGTGAAGGCTGAGAACGCCGCCACCTTGCGTGTGGAAATCGCTACCCTCCTATGAAACGGTGCGATAGAGCCTGTCCCTCCAGCCGACACGAAGAACGGGTTTTAAAACCCCTACTTCATTGTACCGAAGAAAGGCGGTGGGTTGCGGCTAATCTTGGACCTGCGAGTACTGAACAGGGCCTTATACAGAATCCTGTTCAAGATGCTGACGCAAAGACGCATTCTAGAGAGTGTCCGGCAACAAGTATGGTTCGCAGCTGTAGACCTGAAGGTACTTCCACTTCTCGATTCTACCTCGGCACAGACCCTTCCTGTGGTTTGTGTTTGAAGGTCGGGTGTACCAGTACAAAGTCCTCCCTTTCGGCCTGTCCCTGTCCCCTCACGTCTTCACAAAGGTTGCAGAGGTGGCTCTTGCCCCGCATGGGGAAATGGGCATTGCATCCTCAACTCGATGACTGGCTAATCTTAGCTCACTCTCACGATATGTTGTGCACACAGGGACCTGGTGCTCTCGCACCTCAGCCGGCTAGGGCTTTAGGTCAACTGGGAAAAGAGCAAGCTCCTCCTGGTTCAGAGCATCTCTTTTCTTGGTCTAGAGTTGGACTCACTCTCGATGACAGCACGCCTCACGAACGAGCGCGCCCAGTCGGTACTGACCTGTTTGAAGGAGTTCAGACAGCAGACAGTGGTCCCACTGAAACTGATTTAAGAGGCTCCAGGGGCATATGGAATCCTCAGCGGTTGCCAGACCGCTTGGGTTGATGCACATGTGACCACTTCAGCACTGGCTCCGGACTCGAGTCCCGGGATGAGCATGCATCGCTGCAAGATTTACATCGTGCGGCTATCATGCTGATCTGTTGCCACCTCTTCAGCCCTTGGACCGACCTCACTTTTCTATGGGCAGGTGTTACCCTAGAACAGGTCTCCAGGCACGTTGTGGTTACGACCATCTCCTCCAAGACAGGCTGGAGCGCTGTATGCAATGGGCACGCAGCTGCCGGCTACTGAATGGGCCCACGGCTATGTTGGCACATCAACTGCCTTGAGTTGTTGGCAATACTGCTGGAATACCGCCCTGCGGCGGTTCGGGCCCTTGATTCAGGACAAGCATGCGTTAGCTCAGACAGACAACACGATGAAGGTGGCTTACATCATTCTCCAAGGCGAGATACGCTCCCGTAATATGTCACAACTCGCCCACCATCTCCTCCTCTAGAGTCAGCGACATCTCAAGTCGCTGCGAGCCACTCACATTCCGGGCGACCTCAACACTACAGCGGACGCGCTGTCATGGCAAGTTACCCACAAGGGAGAGTGGAGACTCCACCCTGAGGCGGTCCAGTTGATTTGGAGTTGATTCGGGCAGGCACAGGTAGACCTGTTCACCTCCCCAGAATCCTCCCACTGCCCGCTCTGGTACGCCCTGGCCCCTCGGTATAAACGTGCTGGCACACAGCTGGCCCCCTGGACTACGCAAATATGAATTTCACCCAGTGAGCCTAATTACACAGACCCTGTGGAAGGACGAGGAGTAGGTCGTCCTAGTAGCACCCAACTGGCCCACCCAGACTTGGTTCTTGGACCTCACGCTCCTCGCGTCAACCCCTCCCTGGTGAATTCCCATGAGGAAGGACCTTCTTTCTCAGGAACGGGGCACCATCTGGCTCCCACGACCAGACCTCTGGAATCTCCATGTCTGGCCCCTGAATGTGACGAGGAAGACTTAAGTGGCCTACCACCTGCCGTGGTAGACTCTCTCAGACCACTCAGGCTAGGGATCCCTCTACGAGGCGCCTGTATGCCTTGAAGTGGTGTTCTTCCCGACGCGAAGACCCCCCAGAGATGCGCAGTCAGATCGGTGCTTTCCTTCCAGCAGGAGAGGTTGGAGGGATGGCTGTCCCCTTCCACACTGAAGGTGTATATAGCCGCTATAGCTGTACACCATGACACAGTGGATGGTAAGTCCTTAAGGAAGCAAAACCTGATCATCAGGTTCCTGAGAGGTGCCAGGAGGTTTATTCCTTCCAGACTGCGTCTCGTTCCCTCATGGGTGATTCTCACGAAATCCAGATTTAGAAGGCGTCCAGCATCAGAATTTTTAAAATGCCCTTAAAGCCAATTTTCTTTTTGCACATATAAGATTAAGGTCTGAACTTACTATAACCATTATTTTTAGAAGATTTAAAAAATATTTCCTATATAATTATTTACATTTTTTAGATGAAGTCCATTAAAAATTATCATTACCGCAACATGACATTACATTAAATATATGGTTAAAAAAGTGTATTTTTGGCTAATGTTAAAGTAGACTCTTATTACTCATGCTCAAAGCTATGTAAAACTCTGGAGAGATTACTTTTTCATATTTATTATTTTTTGTAATTTCCTTATTTTCTCTCATTACCGAAACATACGTGATGATTTACAATTTGTTTTATTTAATTGTTTTACTAAAAGATAACATACACATTTGTTATGTAGCAGACCTTAAATAAGTAGTGTTGTATAATATGTATATACATTTTAAAACAAAATATGATTATCTAATTATTACTTAATTTGTAAAAAAGATACATGTTGCGGTAATGAAAATGCCATTTCGGTAATGAGGATCAATGTTTCGGAAATGAGATTTAGCTCACACATTCACTGTTGACAAAGGGGTTTGATGCCTAACCCTATTTTACATATTTAAAACGCATACAATTTTTAAAAGAATATTTATTTCATAAACAGAGTTTCTGTTTTTGTCAAACAACTAAAACAAAGAACTGGAACGACTGCTTTGTACCAATCACGTTTTCCCCCAACTGTAACTCATTCATGAGCGTTTTTTGTGTTTTGCCCATATGTCAGGTAAAATGCAGAAATGTCTAGCAGAGGAGTGACAGGAAGTGGTTCTGGGATTATGTCCCATATGTCCTGACGATAGTATCTTTGTATCCAAGATGGTGGCGCGGTAGCACGCAGCGGCCACTCCGGATCCAAAATGGTGCTATTTTTGTTTAAAAAGCCTGACTTTTGCGGCACATGGACATCGGAGCAACCAGTGTTCGTGTCTACCATCACCAAACACTACTAAGTTATAAGACTCATGCAAAAACCAAGCTGCATGATGAACTGCAGGAGGCGCTACACGTACTCGGCTTGCTACGGAGACCAGGCCTTGAGGCCTCGGCGTCGCCTGATGCCGGTGGCCGGGAGAGAGGATGTCGTAAGCGGTGTGCGAGAAAGCGGAAGTGCGGCAAGAGGGCAGGGGTCCATGCTAGACTAAAAACAAACCCTAGCCGGCCGGCTCTCCCATCTATCCTGCTCTCAAATGTTTGCTCCCTGGACAATAAACTGGACTATATCCAACTCCAGCAGGCTACGCAGCGTGAGTTTAGAGACTGCTGCGTCTTTGTTTTCACGGAGACGTGGCTCAGCGACAGAGTTCCGGATGCCGCCATTCAGCTAGACGGGCTCGTCTCGTTTCGTGCCGACAGAAATACAGCTCTGTGCGGTAAGACTCGCGGTGGTGGCTTGTGTGTTTACATCAACAAGGAATGGTGCAAGAACTCTGTGCTAGTCTCTAGCTACTGTTCATCGCTGTTGGAGCTTGTGACTGTTAGATGCAGACCTTTTTATTTACCACGGGAATTCACCACTATTTGCATAACCCGAGTTTACATTCCCCCCAGCGCTAACGTTAAGGAAGCACTCTTTGAACTGTATGGGGCTATGAGCGAACTGCAGAACGATCACCCCGACGGACTGTTTATTGTCGCCGGAGATTTCAATCATGCGAATCTCAAGACAGTGTTCCCTAAATTCCATCAATATGTGGACTTTGCAACGAGAGGGGCGAACGCACTTGATCTTGTTTACGCGAACATCCCAGGCGCGTACCGGGCGGAGCTCCGCCCCCACCTCGGCTACTCAGACCACATCTCTGTTATGCTAATTCCAGAATACAGACCGCTCATCAGACGCACAAAACCGCTTCAGAAGCAGGTGAAAACCGGCCAGCAGGAGCCATCCCTGCTCTTCAGGACTGTTTTGAGTGTACTGACTGGCACATGTTCAGGGAGGCTGCAACATATGGTGACTCTACCAACTTGGAGGAATACACAGCATCCGTGACCAGCTACATCAGCATGTGCATTGATGATGTCACTTTCCCCAAGACCATCACAACACGCTCCAACCAGAAGCCGTGGATGACTGCGGAGGTGCGCACGCTGCTGAAGACCCGAGACTCCGCCTTCAGAGCAGGCGATAAGGCAGCCCTAAGAACAGCTAGGGCCAAACTGTCCCGGGCAATCAGAGGTGCAAAGCGTGCACACGCCCAGAGAATCCACAGTCACTTCCAGGACAGCGGCGACACACAGCGCATGTGGCAGGGCATCCAGGCCATCACCAACTACAGGACAACATCCGTTGCCTGTGACAAAGATGCCTCCCTTCCAGATGCGCTGAATGACTTCTACGCTCAGTTTGAAGTGCAGAACGACATGGTGGCAAGGAAGACCACCCCTCCTCCCAACGACCAGGTGCTCTGTCTCACCACGGCAGATGTGAGGAAAACTATACGTAGAGTCAACCCATGCAAGGCCACTGGACCAGACAACATTCATGGCAGAGTGCTCAGAGGATGTGCAGACCAGCTGACAGATGTTCTTACCGACATCTTCAACATCTCTCTGAGCAGCACCGTCGTTCCAACATGCTTCAAGGCCACCACCATCATTCCCATGCCGAAGTAGTCTTCAGTGTCCTGCCTCAATGACTACCGTCCCGTCGCACTCACACCCATCATCATGAAGTGCTTCGAGAGGCTCGTCATGAGGCACATTAAGACCCAGCTGCCCCCCTCACTGGACCCACTGCAGTTTGCATATCGTCCAAACCGTTCAACGGACGATGCCATCACCACCACCCTCCATCTGGCCCTCACCCACCTAGACAAAAAGGACTCATATGTTCGAATGCTGTTCATAGACTTCAGCTCAGCATTCAACACAATAATTCCTCAGCACCTGATTGGAAAGCTGAACCTGGTGGGCCTGGACACCTCCCTCTGCAACTGGATCATGGACTTCCTGACTGGGAGACCTCAGTCAGTCCGGATCGGGAACAGCATCTCCACCACCACCACACTGAGCACTGGGGCCCCCCAGGGGTGTGTGCTCAGTCCACTGCTGTTCACTCTGCTGACTCACGACTGTGCAGCAATGCACAGCTCGAATCACATCATCAAGTTCGCCGATGACACGACCGTGGTGGGTCTCATCAGCAAGACAGCATACAGAGAGGAAGTGCAGCGGCTGACGGACTGGTGTAGAGCCAACAACCTGTCTCTGAATGTCGACAAAACAAAAGAGATGGTTGTTGACTTTCGGAGAGCACAAGGTGAACACTCCCCACTGAACATCGACGGCTCCTCTGTGGAGATCGTCAAGAGCACCAAATTCCTTGGTGTTCACCTGGCGGAGAACCTCACCTGGTCCCTCAACACCAGCTGTATTAACAAGAAAGCCCAGCAGCGTCTCTACTTTCTTCGAAGGCTGAGGAAAGCACATCTCCCACCCCCCATCCTCACTATGTTCTATAGAGGGACTATTGAGAGCATCCTGAGCAGCTACATCACTGCCTGGTTTGGGACTTGCACCGTTTCGGACCGCAAAGCCCTGCAGAGGATAGTGAGGACAGCTGAGAAGATCATCGGGTCTCTCTTCCCTCCACCAAAGACATTTACAAAAAACACTGCATCCACAAAGCCACCAGCATTGTGGACGACCCCACACACCCCTCACACAAACTCTTCGCCCTCCTGCCGTCTGGCAAGAGGTACTGAAGCATTCGGGCCCTCACGTCCAGACTGTGTAACAGCTTCTTCCCCCAAGCCATCAGACTCCTCAATACTCAGAGACTGGTTTGACACACAGACACACGTGTCCTGAGTTGCACTTTAATAACTGTCACTTTTTAACTGTCTGCTACCTCAATAACTGCTATGTGCATAGAACACTATCTCATAGTATGTTATGTTTACATTTGAAATTTTTAGGAACTGTCATCTTTTTGCACTACTGTGTACTGGTCGGCACTGCACTGTCTATCACTGTGCCTATTGTAATATTCATTGTTAGAAATGTATTGTACTGTCCCGTACTTTTGCACACGTTTTTGCACGTGCACTTTATATAGGTATTATATAGGTATTTTATATAGGTATTTTTATTTAGTCTGTGTAGTCTCATGTGGTTCTGGGTTTGTCCTATGTTGTTTTATGTAGCACATGGTCCTGGAGGAACGTTGTCTCGTTTCACTGTGTACTGTACTAACTGTATATGGTTGAAACGACAATAAAAACCACTTGACTTGATTTGATAGTACCAGACACTTTCTCCTGGAAATCTGATGCTCGGTACATAGAAGCGGTTTTCCCCTGCACATATAGTGCACGTCCCTCCTTCATAAGTCTGTTTCTCATTACCGAAACATTGAGTATCTCCACCGCAACAGGCCTTCAATTGTTGCGGTGAATGATAATGGTGTTGCGGAGGATGAGCGACCTTAAACATTCTTGCTAACTGTGGAAGCTAAATGAGGGTTAGCTAAACTTTCCCTCTCTTTTTATATTTAGACCATAATGGGGTATATAGTAATCAAAAAATTAAAACGGCAACATTTTTTGAAACTTCACAAACTCATGTTTCAGTAATGAGAACTAAAAAGTCGTGTAGGTACTATGACAAACAAAATTTTAACTTTTATTTGGAGAGAAAAAATAAGAACTTTTTACCTGGTAGCCATCTTGAGTGTCACAGTCAATTATGTCCCTTCAAACAAAATTTCTTGGAAATGATAGTTCCTTGAGGACTTAAACAATGATTGAAAATTGTTGCGGAGGATGAGAAAATTGGTCTTGGACACATTTATATTCCTTATTATTGTCACTACATTTACCAATGATCACCAAATACCACATGTTTCTTTACTGTAAATGTTTATAGTATAACATGCACTGAAGCTTTTTATTTTTTATATTTTTTAATTATAAATATTTCCATCTCAAAGAACACAAATCCAGTCATGGACACGTTGCGGTAATGAAACATTTCCCCTTAAATGTGGAAAAAACAACAAAATTGGTATTTATGATGCCATTTGAAATCATGTGCAAAATAGTACATGAAGAGATGTTTATAACTGTATCCTTCTTATTTTGATAGCATTTACTTTTATCATCAAAATGTTTCATGACACCTCATATGTCTATTTTCGTGAGAATCACCCTCATGGGACCTCTCTGTAGTCCTTCGGGGTCTACAGGGAGCCCCCTTTCAGCCCCTGGAGTCAGCTGAGCTTAAGGCACTCTCTTTACATTTACATTTATGCATTAGTCAGACGCTTTTATCCAAAGAGACTTACAGTGCACTTATTACAGGGACAATCCCCCCAGAGCAACCTGGAATTAAGTGCCTTGCTCTAGGACACAATGGTGGTGGCTGTGGGGATCGAAAATACAACCTTCTGCTTAACAGTTCAGTGCTTTAGCCCACTATGCCACCACCACTCCTTTAAAGACTATCTCCGATCAATTCCATCAAGAGGGTAGGTGACCTGCAAGCGTTCTCTGTCAGCAAAATGTGCCTGGAGTTCGGTCCATGTGCCCAAGGTTCCCACAACCCCATTCAGGGATCAGGTGGCGAACCTGCAAGTGCTGCCCCAGGGGGAAGCAGACCCAGCCTTAACATTGCTATGTCCGGTGCGTGCTTTACACATCTATTTGTATCGCAAACAGAGCTTTAGAGTCTCTGAGCAGCTCTTTGTCTGCTTTGGTGGACAGCAGAAAGGAAGCGCTGTCTCCAAGCAGAGGATCACCCACTGGCTCATTGATGCCATAGATATGGCATACAACACTCAGCACATGCCACCTCCTGCAGGGCTACGAGCCCATTCTACCAGGAATGTGGCAGCCTCCTGGGCCCTGACTAGTGGCGCCTCTCTAACAGACATTTGCAAAGCAGCAGGCTGGGCAACACCCAACACATTTGCGAAGTTCTACAATCTCCGGGTTGAGCCCGTTTCGTCCCACGTCTTAGAGGGAACGAACAGGTAAATCCGGGACAGTTGGCTGGGTGTACCCCTCCACTGAGCTGAAGACATGCACTGTTGACTCCCAGTATTGTTCACAAGATGTGTTCCCTGGATGACTTCCTCCTAACCCTGTGGCAGATGAGTTTGCCTAAAAACCCGCTGCTGGCTCAGTACACGTGCTAACTAAGCCCTGTACTGGGGTAGGTGCTCCGCATGTGCTGGTTCCCCATAGGTAACCCCATGCACCATATTTCTTCCGCTAAATCGTTTCCCTATTGGTAAACTGTGTCTTCCTTGGGCAGAGGGCCCTCTGTCCTGGTCACCATGTTTGTAGAAGCTCCTCCCATGGGACCTACATGTCTCATTTCCGAGTGTGGTCTCTATGGTGTCCTCCCCTTGGAAGTGACACCCTCTCTGACGTGGACACTGGCGGTCCCAATCTGTTGAAAAATGTCTCTTTTCGGGGAGAAAAACGAAAAAAGAGGGAAAAGGCACAACTGGGCTAGCCTGCACCTATTCTTTCTTTGGGCAGTCGATTTGTCCCAGAAGGGCTGTTCGACGCTCATAACAGCGTCAGGGGAGGTTACGGGTCGGCCTTTTGCACTGGCTACGAGGCACACAGCAGTCTGCCCATCTTGCACCGCCAGTTCACGTAATACAGTCCAGCTAGTTGTGGCATTTTTTTAGGGGACCCCTGGTGTCACTTCATCGACACATCGAGTGAGTGACAGATAGGGAACGTCCTGGTTACTTCCGTAACCTCTTTGTGTCCCTCCTGACACAACGCTGGTCTACCCACTGAAACGGCTCATTCCTGAATGAGTGGTAGGCACACCCTTCCTTTATTCCCACTTGCCTTTAATAAAAGATCAGAAGGTGTCTCGGGCTCCCAAGAGTGACCCCTAGTGTCACTTCATCGACACAACGTCTCGTTCCCTCCATCAGGGAAAAGAGGTTACGGAAGTAACCAGAAAGTTTTCTGTTCTACTTCGCAACAATTTCCCCAGAAGTGAAGATTTTCTTCTCTTAAACACATCGAATGGAAACACTTCTTTATTTTCAAATAGTTTTTCCGATGTGCCACATATATTCAATTTGCAACTCAAATGGATACCAGCTATTGACCGTTTTGGTAGGCCTGAATAGCATGTCTGTCAATTAAGAAAAATACAAAAAAGCTTCCTGATACTGACTAAGTGAACTTTCATAAAGTTTATAAGCACATTAAGTCTAAATGGTCTATTCTGAAAGTATCAGGGAATTACCCTGCATTAAATAGATGTCTTTTTTCAATAACTTTGAGAACATGGGGCTTTTTTCTAACAGTGCGTTACATTAGAATTTGAGTGGATGATAATGCCATCTCAGCCACTAAATTGAATAGTGAGAAGGAACAATGAGCCATTATAATCCATGTGAAAAAAAAAAGGTTAACAAAGTAATGCCAGACGATGTGTGTCTGGTTTGTGTAAACAAGCAAGTCAAGCTAAATTCTGCATGCTTGTCATATTCTGTGAAGCCAATGTAGTTACATTGACATTATTCCTTTTTAAAATAAAAAAGTTCCCACAGATGACCGTCTAGACTTCAGACAGATATTCCATTGCAGGGACATCACAAGCTCATGTGATTCATCTCATGAGGACATTGATAACTTCATTGAAAACAGGCACCATAGCATGATCCGAGGAGTTAAGATAAAAACAATGATTTTTTTCCTGACCAAATTTATAAATTGAACATAACAATTTTACCAAGCTCATGTTTGTCAGTTGTCCATGATTTTAGTTCTTTAAATGTTCCCTGAAGGAAAATGTCCAACTCAGTCTGCCAAAGTGACAAAGAATTCCTTTTTTAAGTGCACCCTCTGGACTACAGCAATAGTTTCCTTCTATGAACTATTCTTTCTGTTTCTCAAATGTGGGCTGAGGATTTGCTTTAAAGCTATTTATGAGCAGCAACCAGAACATTAGGCTTTTTGCCATGCCATCAAGACAATAACTTAATAACAGACTCCTGAAAGCATTCACATTTGATTGCTGAATGGAGTGAGCATATTTTTGTGTTCATGTTTAAAGCTATGCGTGACTGCCAACATTTTTCAGTAACTTCTATAAAAATATAAATAGTCATTTGGAAGGTAAATGACTATTTACAAGGATAAACATTTGAAAGGATAAACATTCCAATAAAAGTATTATTATTGTTATTAGCAAGCCTGACTAAATGTTACTCCGTATTGATTCAGCCGACCTTTAAAAGACTGATCTGCAAAAAACTATACTATAAATACTATAGACTTTTTAGGGACACTGCATCTGGGTAATTGACATGAAATATATTTGGAAAATCAACATGCCCTGCAGTGTGACATGCTATAACCAATCTAAAACTACTTTAAACAGCATTGTGCTGTTTAAATGATTTTATAATCATCATACATGGAGCTTTAATCACCCCATATTAATTGCAAAACTGCATGGAATATTAGCACTTTAAACTTTTCACACAGCAGGACCATGTCCCAGGGGTTGATTTTTATTAAAACTGACAGATTTCAACTTTTTTGCTTTTGTAATATGAAGGTTACATTAAAACTGACTTGGAAAAGTTTTTACCAAGCCATTTATTTTTTTTGGGAAAATCCTGTTATGATTGTATTATTTTAGCCTTGTCCCACACCCAAACATTCAATATTAAACTATGAAAATAAATAATAAAAATGCTATTTTAATTTAATCTAAAATAAAAAAAATAAAACATTTTGTGACAGTCACATTGTGAAATAAACAAACCATTTTAATATTTATTGTGACAATTATTTCTAACAAACTTCACACAAATACGCTGTCACACAGTTCAGGTGTAATTTCCACCACACCAAACAATTTTGCCCCAACTAAAGTTTTTTCAAAAGCTAGTGTACTTGTTATAACTAAGTCCACAAAAATGAAGATCATGCTTGAGATGAAATATGAGATGTGATTTTAGAAGAAAAAAAAAAAAAGAAAAATCAAGGTAAACATCACTTATGACCATCCATCCATCATCAACCGCTTATCCTGTGTACAGGGTCGCAGGGGTCTATCCCAGCTAACATTGGGTGAAAGGCAGGGTACACCCTGGACAGGTTGCCAGTTAATCGCAGGGCTACACATAGACACACACACACACACACACACACACACACACACACACACACACACACACACACACACACACACACACACCTAGGGCAATTTTTTTTTTTTTGGAGACACCAATTAACCTAGCCTGCAAGTCTTTGGATGGTGGGAGGAAGCCAGAGAACCCAGAGAGAACCCACGCAGACACGGGGAGAACATGCAAACTCCACACAGAAATGCCAGGGCAACTGGGGTTTGAACCCACGACCTTCTTGCTGTGAGGCAACAGTGCTAACCGCTGCACCACCGTGCCGCCCACTTATGACCAGACTACTGTATTTTTGTTGCATCATTTCCAACCAAGCTATAATTTTGTCAAAAACTGTCAAATGTCAAAATGTCATTTCCATCACTGTCATTTCCACCACAAAATTCTTTTAAACACAATACATAATTTAAGATGTGCTGAAAATGGCACTGTGATGGGATTTTTATGAAAAGTTTACATTTTGAAAAATGTTTTAACTAGATTTAACTTTCTAGAAGTCTACAGTTACGTTATGTTTCAACTACCAATCTGCTATTTTGCTTTTTAAACATTGGTAACAGCTATTGTTTGACCACTGATCTGCATGTCAATCTACGAAGTCTTACCTGGGAATGTTGTGATGTCAGGGTTCTTGTTGCACCAGTCCGTGTCACAGCACATGGGGTAAATCCCTGTGTTGTCCTTGGTGGAGGGTGCACAGACGAAGGGCCGGTCACGTGGTATCAGCTCAATCTCACTTATGCAAAAACTCTGTTGCGTGGTGACGCTGCCTGATTTTGTGATGGAAACGTAGCACAGACCGTCTGTGGCACAGGTGTGGTTTGGGCATCGGTGACAGTAGCATTGTAAGGCTGAAAAGAATCAGAAAAAATAAAATGAATGCTTTATAATTAAAAAGACACCTTTTTTAATTAGACAAACCTCAACCTTGACCAATAAAACAAAAATTGACAAAACAAGCTACAGTATGAGAAGAACCACTGACAACAGTCTATTGTTCAAAATTAAGACAAAAATTATTGACACTTTCTGGATGACAAAAGTTAGTGGAACATGTCCAGAGTAAATGTAATAAACTACACCTGTAGTTACTCTGCAAGTACACCTGTGAGAACTGGAGGGGAAGTGACTATCATCCCCTAAAGATTACCCTGAGACCAATTGGTTAAAAGAAACCAAAAAAAAAAAGAAAAAAAAAGTTAGCTCTCAGAAAAGGTCTTGTCATTTGTTTGTAGATGCCACTTGGTTTAACAATGAGACAATTTTAGTATGACTTGAGTATCCAAAAATGTCCAAATACTCTTTTGCCTACCAAATACAACCAGTTTTGGAGATGTTAATCTTTACTCATTAAAGTAGATAGGAGCTGTACAGTACGCCAATTACCTACATAGAAAATAGCTTCCTGGAGGAGTTACCAAGATTGCTGTTGATTGAACTGACTTGCCTCAAAGGGACTTTGGAAAAAACAATTATGATGTAACATCACAAACAAAGAAACAAATCAAATGTAGGTAAAGACTAAACTTTCACATTAAGCTTGCCTAATCAGAAAGCGGTCATTGTTCTTTTCGGGTAAAATGTACAATTTCACAAAAGAGAATTCCTCAACCTGGCATCAACAGATTGCCATTAGCATTTCTGCTGTCTGAGTTCAGTTGTACCATACTGACCGCCTGTCTCCCTCATCAACAAACATATGATGGCCACCATCCAAAAACAGCCCACCATCTGTACCTACTGGGTGAAAATGCAAAAACGAAGGTCATGGCAGAGCTTTGCTACAATCAAAACGATAACATTCTAAACAAATATATATATATATATATATATATATATATATATATATATATATATATATATATATTGCTTGTCATAATGGGAAAAATCTAAAGAAATCAGCCAAGACCTCAGAAAAAAAATTGTGGACCTCCACAAGTCTGGTTCATCATTGGGAGCAATTTTCAAATGCCTGAAGGTACAATGTTCATTTGTACAAAGAATAGTATGCAAGTATATACACCATGGGACCACGCAGCCATCATACTGCTCAGAAAGGTGAGTTCTGACTGTTGGTTATCACCTTTCACCTCTCTGAAGCTCTCACAGTGGAGGGTAATTGTCTTCAAAGGAAATAATTCATAAGGGTGTCTGTGGAGATCATTTCTGAACAGGACACGCCAACGCTGGAGCTAGATGCGAGGACAAGAGTTTTTTTTTTTTTTATTTTGTTGCAGCTGGTGGTTTCCTGGAATGTACAGTTCTAATTATTAGGCTTGGTATATTGTGATTCATAACATATAAGTATATATTATTCCTTTGTTTTTCATTCATCTGTATTGCACAGCGGCTCCCAACTCATTGCAAACAAAGACTGCGATTTACTGTGTGCGTTTGTGGGCACGTAATATAGTTATGTTGACACAGATCATCGTTCAGTTTTCAAATATTTGGAAAAGCTGCCCGATACTCAGGGGAACTTTTTCCAGGAATTGTACTTTTTTAAGAAGTTTAAAAATGTTATACTTTTTAGTATATTTTAAGTGCTGTAACTGTACTTTTACTGCGCTATTTTCCCACTGTCTGTGTTCGTAACTTCCCCATCCTGATTTTATTTTTATCTATCAACATGATTGGCAAGGGAGAGTCTTGTGACTCATCCAATTAAATCATATGTAAAATACTTGAACGGCAGCTGCAGATCTAGTGCCAACTGTTATGGATGCTTCAAGCAGTTTACACCTGAACATCACAGCACAGCAGCTCCTAAAGGGCTTTCTCAGTGAAAAAGGCCAACATCATTAATCCTGCTTCTAATTTGGAGAAACATATTGAGGTAAATTTTATATTTCTGCTTACTAAATTCAATGTCTGTAATTTAACTATCTATCACTGAGATTATTGGGCTGCTGTGAGAAAATAAGGTAATGTTATCAATAGGATTGGGCAATAAAATGATCTAGATGTTTATAGGCTCAAACTTTTGAGTTGTTTTCTATACTTGGCCTATGTTCTATATCTAGAACGGTTCATTAAACGATTGTGGTAGCAAGAGCACCACTGGTTGGTTGATCTAGATGAAATATAAAAGATTGACTTGTTATTTCCTGAAGTCTGTTGCTGCGTGCTGTTTGATTGACAGGTGGCTAATGTTTGTGCGCTAATGCAGGTTCTCACCTAAATACTCAAATACACTTTATAATTCTGCCAATGCCCGTCTTGATGAGGATTTAATGTAAACACATTCGTTTGTATCTAAAGCGAATTAAACAGTTGGACAATAAGTGTATTTGCATCAAAAGTGTACATGTAACTGAATTGAGCACTGTCTAGTAAGCTATGACATATAAAGGCTATTAATCAAACAACATTATCATGGAAATGAGAAGATATTTGACCAAAAGTTGTGAGTGGTTGAGTAGCATTAAAAGTATTCATGAAATAGAATAAAACCGTGATATTTTGTTATTTTTTTCCAATAATACCGCCCCCCTGATGTAGAGATTGTTAATTTGTATAATAAATTACCAAGGAAGTAGAGATGATGAAATTATTTATAATTATGATTAGCCTTTATCGTGTTTTTTTAAATGCCTGATAGAAAATTATCAACCATTGTACAGCAATACTTCAGCAGAACATTCCACCAGTCACAGACTTAAAAAAACAATTGTGCATCATGCATTAGAATGAGAACACCACTAGTTCTTGTCTTACGATGTTAAACATTGATTTGGTTCTTGTAACTTTTATCTCAAAAGGAGGACAACGTAGCCCCCATGTGCTACTTAAAGAACTCTTAAAGAAATAATTCACACAAAAATGAAAATTCTCATTTCCTCACCCTCATGCCATCGGTCTACGACTTTCTTTCTTCATAACACAAATTAAGATTTTTAGAAGAACATTTCAGTTCTGTAGGTCCATTTTGGTGACAAGAACTTTGAAGCTCCAAAAAGCACCTAAAGGCAGCATAAAAGTAATCAATAAAACTACAGTGGTTTAATCCATGTCTTCTGAAGTGATATGACAGGTATTGGTGAGAAACAGATCAATATTTAAGTCCTTTTTTGCTAGAAATTCTTCTCTCTGCCCAGTAGGTGGCAATATGCATGAAGAATGTGAATCACCAAAAACACCAAGAAGAAAGTGAAAGTTAAAGTGGAGATTGACTGAGCAGGGAGGAGAATTAAAAATAAAAAGGGGATTAAATATCTGTTTCTCACCACATCTATCATAATCGCTTCTGAAGATATGGTTTAAACCACCGGAGGCACATGGATTAGGATAATTTTATGCTGATTTATGTGATTTGTGGAGCTTCAATATTTTAGCACTGATTCACTTTCATTGTATGGACCAAAAGAGCTGAGATATTCTTCTAAAAATCTTAATTTGTGTTCTGCAGAAGAAAGTCATACACATCCAGGATGGCATGAGTGTGAGTAAATGATGAGAGAATTTTAATTTTTGGGTGAATTATTCATTTTTAAGCGTGATGTAGCCCCTGTGCCAAACAACTTTTCCCATGCCTGCTCAACCTCCTCTATTGTGCAGGACATGATGTGCAAAGTGATCCTGCTTATATAGCATTTTTTTTGCATTCCTTGCATTGTTTGAACATGTTTTATGCACAACAATAATGCTCTGTCGGCATTAAGGGAAATTTAGACCCTACACATAATCTGATTTGAATGTAATAGTTTCATACATTATGATTTAAAATTGAGATCAGTGTACTGAAAATCGTATTTCCTACTGAAACAGGAACCTTGCTTGTCAAGGCACTTCAGGGCAACTTTAAGGGAAACCGAAAGGGATTATGACATTTTACTTAGAAACCCCTTAAATAACACTTAATGGTAATTTTCTGCAACTCCTTTAATTTTAAGGGAACTTTAAGGCATACTTAAAGGGTTACTTCAGGATTTAGCATTAAGCTTTGTATCAGTAGAAAACCAGTAGTATTTTCGAATTACCAAGCTCCCCCCCCCCCCCCCCTCATATCCCCCTGAGACAAGAGATTTATTTATTTTTAGTCTGGAAAAAATCCTCCGATGACGCAAAAATCGTCATTTTGCGTCATCGGAGGTTTTTGGGCCAGAGGCTTAAAACTACAGCCAGTATTCCGCATGTTTTCACCACGCCCATATGGGGCAGGATCTCACTCACAGAATGTGAAGATAGTGTCAGCCATCTTTCTGTATAAGCTAAGAAAACAGGCTCTTGCTCTGTGTAGAAAGTTTGTATACAAGTAGACTAATCACGATGGCGGAAGGTAGTTTTGAAGTTGAAATGGCAGAAGGGGATTTCGAAGATCTGTTGCGAGAATCTGATGTTCGCGGCTACCTGTACGAGCCGCAATACAGCGATGAACAGTTGCGGGAGATGGAGGAACAAGAGGCAGCCGAAGCAGCTGCTGTAGCAGGGGAGAAAAACCTGCTTGGTGGTCAGGAGGAAGAGCCCGGCCAGACTCGAGTTGGGGCGGACTGGTGGTGTCAGTGCTCTTGCTGTGCACCTATGGAAATAGGTAGAGAGTCCTATTGCTGTCGCAAATTTCAGCGATGCCATTTTCTTCTGGACGAGATCGCTGAATCCGCTGATGAAACTGCACCGATAACATGAGCATGTATAACTGAGCACCCAAGTTTTGTACCACACATGGACAGGGGAGTCCTGGAAACTTATTTTAGGATCCCGAAGATAAATTTGAAACGCCAGCCAAAGCCCGCAGGGACAAACGGACGGCTTAGTGTAAAGTGAGTATTTTGTTTGTTTTTCTTTTTGTTACTAAGACGTCATGTACAGAGTTTGGACACCCGGAATTATAATGTTCTTCCCGCATAGTCAGTCAATTTATCAACTAACTCACGATTTATAGAGTCACGCTGTATCAAAGCAAGCTTAGTTGTATCATATTTTCAGATACTGCCGCCTGTAACCGGTAGGCGTGGTTTGGGAGTGGCCTCGTAAGGGCAGCAAAGCAAGTGCATTCTGGGAGTTGTTGTCTTTCAGCCACATGAGTAAAAAATACATTTTCTGCCTTTTCTCAGTCTAGAATGCTTCAAATTCAAAAATAATTTCACATTTATACTATATAAATGACCAATTTTAAATACACATTCATCTTCCCAGAGGTGAAGTATCCCTTTAAGGGAAAATTACACTTGAGGTGCTTTATGCAACCGGGTCCAAATATTTAAAAAGTTAATATCTGTAATATTTTTTCTGCGACAGCCCCAGAGCTACGACGCTCTGTGTATGCATCAAAATTCACTCACTCATTTCGTTCACTCGCTGCTGAGATGTAGTGCATTCACTATAGAGGAAACAGTGAATGAGCGAATGATTTCGGACACATAGCGATCGATTTTGATTGCAGAAAAATTAATTGGCATCAATATTTTATTGAAACTAGACATGGATTACACAATAACATAAAAATAGAGGATCAGTCAGGTTTTTCCCCCATTTACCTCCTATTTTTTTTATGTTTTTGATCAAATGGTTGAGCCCATTTTCATCAGTGGGCCCTCATTTTAAGCTTGTTTGAGATGCCAAAGCCTCTCCTTGAAAGTAGATGAGAGCAGGCTGGTGCAGTCTGGGGAGGAGTGAAATAACAGCTGTCAAGTCGGACAGATCTCACTTCTCGTAATGGATCACCAGGTACGAGATCAAAGACAGATATCGTGTGATTCACATTCAAGTGCTTTGTGGATGCAATTTAAATACTGTTGCTTAAAGTAAAATAAATTTGATGAACAAAACACTCAATGTACCTGTTATTTAATTCCCCCCATAAGACATGTCTTTCCATAAATGCTTTGTTTAATAATGACACGTATTTTAGTTATTTCAGAAATATGATACCAATCACATATCCCATACAGAGATTGCAGTCAGAATATTGGGAATATTCACATATAATTTATACACATAAAAATATGATTTAGAGATTAAAAAAAATCAAACATTTTAAAAGAGAACAAAACATCAGATTTGTTTAAGGCAATGAGCATTAAGCTGTTGGCAGTAAGTCATTAACCATCGTACTTGCAGTTCGCGCAACTCTGAAAAAGCAATTGCACCACCTGCCTGCTACAATTGTGGCCGCCTTGCTCTCGCAGGAGTATTTTTGACATACATAGTCATGATTTCACAGCAAGTCGGACTGATTTCTAACCGGCACGCCTGTAGGTGATCACCGGTGATCGGTTCTGCACAGATCTTGCTCATCTCAAATGAGCCTAATGACATTTTTCTTCAATCATTGGATTGGATCATAAGCAGAGAACATGAAACATAATGTAGCCTACTGTCGTTCACATGTCGCCTGTATTAAAAATGTACTTAACATTTTTACAAATATTTTTCATTGTAATGTTCTAATTTCAAAATAGACTGCAGATGATCCAACAGTCACCAAAATTCTCAAGGTTCTCAAGCCAGTTAGCCAGACATCTTTCATAATTATAGTCATTAGATCTGCCCAACAGGGAGTCGGCCATTTTGGATTTTTTTTAATATTGCAGTCTCTGAACTTTTAAATAATCCTCCCAGGTGATTTATGAGGCGGTCACCAAATTTAGACAACATTATGCCAAGACATTGTAGATGCAACATTGTGAACAGATTTATGTATCGCACAGTGTTGCCTTGGCGAGGCATTACATTAATGCCGAAAATGGGAAACAGGAAGTGTCTCGTATCTTCTGTGTGCAACGTATGATTTAGATCAAAATTGAGATTTACGTTTAGTCTTAGCGGCTAATCACATGTATGACTATTTTGGGACACGGTCATAGTGCCACCACCTGACAGCAGGAAGTATGGATCTCACAACAGACTTTAAAATAGTCCTCTTGTATTTACTAAATTGCTTCAAAATTGTTTTGAATGTCAAATGCCAAATGCATGCGTCCAATTTGCATTGTTTTCCGAAAGCTACGGGGTGGAAATGGACCCATGGTGCTTGGGCCTATCATCGCTGCTTGCAGCTATGTTTTCCTTTTAAATCTGCACATAAGTTTAAACTTTTGTTTGGCGCAACGGTTGATTGACAAGTGAGAGTGGTGCTTTGTTACCATCCAGGAAACATCATGATGGCGTTTACACCTCAAATGCAATGTTTTTGACTAGGTCTGTATGCGTTTTTTTTTTTTTTTTTTTTGGTGATCTGATCATAAAACGCTTTGCACCCCATTTACAACTATATTTAGTGCTGACCATCTGTGATTGGATCATCTGAAACACATATTCATACCAGCTGTCAACTGGGTCTTAAATTACAAATTGTGACCAGTTTTCAGTAGAAAAAATCCATCAAATCCAACAACAATGTACTCCAGGTAAATTTGTGATATATTTTTGAAAATAATATGAATCATTCCCAAAGTAATTGCATTGAACTGAATTCTGACCAATCCTAAGATTTTATGGCAAAATCACTTGATTTATTAAATAATTTAATTGAAATGTAATTTTATAATTGTCACAGCAAATATGTACGCCCCTATTAAAAGGGTAGTTAAGTATGTTGTTGGATAGGCTAAATGTTGGGCCACTTCAATGCAACACACACCAAGTTTTCATAAACTTTTTTTTTGATAGACCTTATAGAAAGAATAAACTCTCAATGCAATACAAATATGAATGCATGTTTTTTTTTTTTTTTTTGCAACTAATTTCTTTGCACATCAGCTTTATAAACAAATTAAGTAAGCTTTAAAAACAAAGCACCCACTGAACTTGTTTTCGCCTCGGTCTGGCGCAGTAATTATACATGCATGAGAACATGGCATAGACAAGGTGAAGACAGGTTACTCTTAACAGACAGACACATTCAATTGCTGTCTGTGACTGAACTGCACACAAACTGTGTAATTTGTATAGATGAGGTTAAAGCAAGGTGCTGATGTTGCTGATTAGTATTTCAGTCCTATTCTGTCAGACCAACCCAGACTGATTAAAAAAAACAAAAAAAACAACTGGCCAGTTTTTCATGTTGCCGTATGCTGAAACGGAGCGGTATGTGTTCACAAGGGATCACACTTGCACAGCCGTGAGATGCCAGAAATATCAGCTCACTGAATCTCTGACAAGGTCACTTTGAAAGAAAAGCTATGTAAAAGCTATCATTTGACACTTTACATTTGTGGGAAAATGAGAACATACAGTTCCTTTTAAACTGCCTCAAAACATTCTCACATTGTCCACAGACCCTGGGACATGTTTACTGTTGAGACATTTCTGAGGAAAAACAGTTAGAAAAAGAGGGTAAAATGTGCGGGAAGGGAATAAATGCGAGAGACGGGAAGAGGGAAATTAAGGAAATATGACCGAGAAGAGATGGGGTATTGAGCAAACTCAAAACCACAAGCAACAATAAAGTCAGCATTGCATTTCTGAAGGTCTAGACGGCCTCGAAGCACCAAACACGTCAAAGACTTTCAATATGATTTGCCCTTGAGGAATTGAGATGGGGGGTTGGGGGTTGGGGGGGGGGGGAATGCTCATATAAGCATTTCAGTTGTCAGTAAAGAGAAAATACAAAAGGACATCTTGCAACCAGCAGTCTAGTCTGTGGTCTATGCAGAACACAATAGAGGAACAGGCCATATTTTTTTGTTTTTTATATGAGACGGGTTTGGAACATTGTCATTTTAGGTAATCTATGCCTTTAACTGTGCACCTGACTCTGGGTCTATTAAAAAAAAACAGTTGACGCATACAAACATGTATTCCACAGAAAAGGGTGGATATGAGGTCTCACCTAGAGTCGGTGAACATTTCCTGAATGATGTTTAGATTAAAAATCTTGACAGTGACACAGGTTAGTGTTGCACAGAAGCAGAGAAAAGGATATTCGGATCCGAGATTGAAATTTAAGAAGGCTGAACTCATAGGGACCTTCAAGGACTGAATAGGGACTGCTAGGATGCAAGTTGGCCTGACAATGGTGTCAAAAACAGGGCTCACACTGCAAAAAATTATTTTCAAGACAAGAATTTGTCTTGTTTTCCAGTAAAAATATCTAAACATTCTTAAAATGGGATTTATTTACTTGACAAGCAAACTGGCATAAGATTTTAAGTCTTGTTTTGAGAGAAATCGAATTAAGTGAACTTTATACTTAAAACAAGAAAATAAATCTGCCAATGGGGTAAGCAAAATAAGCTTAATTCAAAGGGAAATCATGTTTATTTTGCTTACCCCATTGGCAGATTTTTTTTTTTCTTGTGGTGGGGTATCACAGGCAAGCGAGCAACCGCGAGAGAGGAGTATACAGTATGTTTTATTTATATGAAGTCCCTCGTACCTGCATACCAATCTAATTCTTGATGTTATACTTCCTCATAATTGTGTTTTATGTAGATATAATTGGAAGCTAAACGCTATTTAAGTGTTACAAGACGGCAGTACACACCAGACGAGCACCACTTGTGCAAGCCATTCGTGCATCACGAGCTGGCGCCACAGCCCAATAGACCATATTCACGGCAGCAAATTGATTTTTTTGATGGGAATGGCAAAGAGACTGTGAGGGATAGACATAGTCTTTTCAATGGGTTGTACAGTTGTTTGAAGTGTTTTTGGATCGTGACAAAACATTGCAAAAATATCTTTCCAAGAACTTTCAGTAGACCAAAAAAACTCCAGACACCATGAGTAGTGGAAAATTAGATGTGATGTAGGAGCTTTTTAATAACTTTATACAGTGAATGTAATTAACCTTTTAAGCTCATGATGGGCCCCCCTCAAGAAAACAAATTGTCAAAATATATAACTACAGTCTTGACCAGAACAAAATGGGTATCGTTTGAAAGCTTAGAAGCTCTACTTTCCGATGCATGTAAACATAATGACCAAAACTGAACAAGTGCGTTGAAATTTGCAGACAAATCAGAAGTTCCTGCACTGTACAAATTTTTTGCAATCAGAAAAACATCAAACTGTTCAAATAGCCTTGTGACATATGTTGTTGGAAAGCTTTCAAAGAGCAGAATACAACTATCATATTTGTTTTACTAACAGACAAAAATATAGCGAGTATTACCGAAATATATTTCTTTGACAATTAAGTTGATGTTGCTTATATGCCACGTTTTCACTTCTATCTTCACAAAACCACAGCATATAAGCTTCACTTCATATACGTCATTATTTAGAGGAGGTAATTATGTTTCAAATGAGCTCCCACACAAGGTAATCGGATGCAGAGATCATTAGATAATCCACACAAAGCACAGTTTTACATATGGCCGCAAGGAAATGACAGTAACTAAATGATACTAACTTGTTCTGTCAAAAGGCACTCAATCTGGGAAATCTCATTACTAAACTCATGTCTCCATGCTATTTTAGTCATTGTGTTTTGCATATGTAAATAATTTATTTACAATTATTATGTTTTATTTGTTTGGAGAGGCTTTTGGACACATGGAGATGAGTTTTTTGGACACCATGATAAATCATTTTTGTAATGCTATAACTTTTGTTTGCTTTGTTATCTCAACACAACAATTTTCTCATGTCCGCTTTGCTTAGGTTGTGCTGCGTGTTTGAGTGGATAACAGCCCCATTTTAGTGTCTTTTTTGTTTATTCCTTTAATAAAAACTACTGATGTTAATAAGAAGCAACTGTTAGCTTGATTTTCAACCCAGTATCCTTAAACACGCTCCTTAAACCACAATGACGATATATTTCGATAACTTTGTCAAACATACTTTAATAATAATATTTAAAGGGGTCATAAAGTGCTTTTTTTTAAATAATTGTAATATCTCTCCTGATGTCCATGACAATGTTATAAGTTTTTTTTTGTACCAAAACTGTCACAGTTTAATATGATATACATATTTGTCCCCTCTGTCTGAAATGCACGGTTTTGGCCCAAGAGCCTTCATTGCTTAAGCCCACTGTTATGATTGGCTAACATCGTGCAGCCCCTCAAATTCAGCAAACTCAATAGGAAGAGAATGAACAAGCCTCAACATTATAATACTAAATTGCATGATTTACACACAACGCACATCTGACACATTGCATCTGTATATTCAATTATTCATCTCGAGCAAAACCGTTAACACTCAGCACCATAAACTATCAAACATTCATGACATTTGAAACGCATCAAAACTGTCAAAGACATCCATCTAAGTACATGTTTACATACACCAATAATTTAAAATAGTGCAAAGAATGCATATATGACACGTTTATGCTCAAAACAACAAGAGACAGCAGTTGAATTAAATAGAATTGCATCTCCCTTTCAGAGTTGTAACTTGACACTGCATCTTTTAAAAGCAGCAAGATACATGACCGCGGTCAAAGAGTCTGTTTAGTTCATTTTTTTTTTTCTTTATTAACAAAATAATTAAAAATAGTCCAGATATAGATCCTCTTTGGTAATAGTAAGCCACACAAGGCCTGGTCTCTTGACTTGAACTGCGTGCCAGTGGGTGTGGCCAAGGGTGCGATGACGCAAGTTGTGGGATGTGCAAATAAAATTTTGCCATGTTTTATAACGTCACGAACAGGGATATTTCAGCAGGGTGGCAACTATAAATACACTTTTTAGACTGGGGAGGAAGTTTGGAGTTCTGAAATGTATGGTAGTTTTTATAGTACAACTATCTCTTATGTCTAAATATAATTTGAAAATTAGATTTCCATTTCATGACCCCTTTAAAAAATATCTAAAGCAAGAGTCTTGTAATTACTGAATAGAACTTTTCAATGTTTTCATTTATAATGTGATGTTCTCGTGTTCAGCACTTGTCAGAAATAACGTGTTAACACGTGATTAAATTTAAATGTGTAAAGTGTTTTTTTTTTATTAAATCGCAATTAATGAATTTAACGTTAACACAGCACATAAATCAGCAGAAACCCTGATTTGAAGGGTGGTTTACGCAGCTTCACAATTGCTTTAGCAAAGTGGATAGCCACAGTATACATGCAAATTCATATTGTGGAGGGTGAGAGTTTAAGAGATTTAAAGCCCATTGCAATGAAAATGTAACCTATGGGGAGACTAGTTCTTTCAATTAGTCAACCTCCCACTTAGACTTTGGGAAACGTATAATGTTACTTGAATTGGGTCTATTTTAGTCCATTTCTATCTTTATACGGTGGAAGGCTTTATTGAAGAGCACATTTCTATATTACACTTTATTCACCGAGCTGGCTGGTCACATTACATGTCAGTCATCTAAGCAGTCTTTATGCAGATAGACAAAAGTTTGGCTAGGCGAGGTATAGTCTTGTTTCAGAACTGTGCCTGAAAAGCACCTAAAGAAAGGGACCTTTACTAATGGCTTTAGTCGAGCACTGTGCATTCTGTTATGCAATTCCCCTTCAGTGCCTGGAGGGCAAGAGCTTGTTCACAGCTGACTGAGCAGTACACACCAATTTGATGAGGAGAGATGCTTGCCTGCCTACCTCTTCTCTTCTTAAGTCCCTCTTTCCTCCTTATCCTCCTAACTTTCCTTTTCCCAGGCCCTTGCATTCTCCTCACATCACTCTTTCTCTCTACTTCACATTTCATCATCTGGAACAGCATTGGTTTCAAGTGCATGCAAGAACCTGGAACATGTTCAGGTCCCATGTTCACTGTTGCGAGTGATTCACTGCTTCCGCCAACAGTCATAAAAGATTTCCAAGAAATAAGGCCATAATATCCAGACTAGGGACATGCAAAACAACAAATGTTTAAAACAGACTAGGCGGTGGGTTGCCTGAACAACTAGCAGATTAATCTGTATTTAGGAAGCTCGGTATAATTAAGCTGGTTTCAGGTTCACCCGACCCCAATCAGACACATAACACAGGTTAAGGGCCGTTAGTCGAAATAAACTTGGTGTCCTCCGCAAGACGCTAAAAGAAAAAGACGAAGCGCTAAGGTCAAAGACTTCTGTCTACGCATGTTTACATTGATCACGTTTGTACTTTTCTGTATTTCAATTGTATTTTCTGTGTGAAAGGCCCCTTGCGTTACGGAATGAAACGGAATAAAGGGGTCTTAGGGCACGCTTTTAAATTGGACTACTTTTTTTACTTTACACGATTAGTAGATTTAATCAATCTTAAGGAAGCAAGATGCAACACAATAACCAAAGACATTAATTTACATTTATATGACTGTTGTTTAAAGAGGATGAATTTAAGGACAGCCTTTCAGTAGTGATGTGCTGAACGACTCATAAAGAACTTTTTTTCCAACAGGTGAAATAACTTGATGCTGACTAACCTTCTCATTACAACTTTTACTTGAAAAACCAAACTAGCCAAAGATAAGGTTACAACCATGAGGCCAGAAGAATTCCAATAATGTTATCCTACAGAGAGCTCAATAAAACCCCTAAGCACATCCTATTTCAGTCTGCATGCAATAGCCCAGAATGACATTCTAGCAAGCAACACAATCACTCTACTCTAATGCTCAAATTCAACTACCATCACAAAATATAGCAGGTATCAGGATACTTCAATAAACTTATTTTGCCACTCAATCTTGACATTTGTATGGATATCTGGGTCAATGTGGCTCACAGACTGCATGTACGCCAAGGTTTATTGGGCAAATGTTCACAAGTTCATAAAGCCTTCAAAGGTTCTCAAATATATCCTTGCAAAAACCAATAACCCCTTGTGTTGCAGTAAATCTCTTGGGAGGACTCAAAAATAATAGCTCACTGAATGAAAGCTTGCTGCTGATCTGGTTTAAAGATCCCAAAGCCTAGTCAAAATGTAAATGTTGTATGCCCTCAGACAATAAGAAAAGACAAGGGTAACAAAAGGTTGTCACCAGAATCAAAGAGGCTCTGAATCACAGAATGGCAATATTGACGAATCTAAGAAAATGGGAGGTCGACTTGAGCCCCACCCTAATGCAGAGCTGCAACCATAAACCCATCGACTCTACAGCACAATGTCCATGCTTTGAGTCGTAGCTAGGCAACAGTAAAACAATGCATAGCTTTCACCAGCGGTATGGGGCTAATCAGGGGGTTTCTGTCAGATTGCAACTGAGAAGGATGCAGAAAAGGAGAAGGGAACAAGATGTGGACTGATAAGCAGACAAAAAAGTCAATGTTGTGCCATGCATAAAAAGGATGCAAGGTGTATTAGGCAAGCAGCTGTGCATTTCAATGCATGTTTGCATTTGCCATGCAGACAGACAGGATATGATAACCGATAATTCACAGCTCATTGTAAAATTTCATTAAAAGCTTCTTATTTGAAAAATGTGTCAAATAGCAGCAAGTCCAAATTCCAAGCTTTTGTATATGGATTTGCAGATGTAACCTGAACCAGAAATGTGTCTATTACAGATGGATGCTGATTTAAATGAGAAATAAATGAAAATACATGTGCATTAATTGTATGGTGCCCATTTATAGGAGTGTTTATAGTAATCCTGATGACTTGCTAACAGAGAGAATAATTAACTTCAAACAGCTGTAATAATGCATTAAACCAAAATAAGGTGATAAACGGCATGTAACGAACATTAAAACAACAAAACGCACAATACAAACCCTAAACTCTGTATACAGGGCTTCACATTAAGCATTGTCATGTGACTGACAAATGAATGACCAATTTACTTGTCCAAAGGACAGCGTAAAAAAAAGCTACTTGTCGGGAGACAAAAGGACATAAGATAGAAAAGCCTCCATCCTCATCATTTACACCTAATAGGGATTAAGAACGCAGAAAGCAGATTGATGGTAAATCATTATTCGCCCTCAAGCCAGTTTGAATTTCTCTCTTAGGGACACAAAATTAGATTTTTGGCACTATTCACTGTCATTGCATCTTTTTGTTTTAATAAAATACGTGAATTGAGACTAACATTCTCCCTAACATCACTTTTTGTGATCCACGGATGATACAAAAGCGAGTAATGATGACCAAATTTTACAATAAGTTTACATTCATTAAAATTAGATAATGCATTAGCCATCATGCACTAACAATGAACAATATTTTACAGCATTTATCTATCTTAATGTTAGTTTCTAAAAAAAATAATATTACAATTGTTCATTGTTTGTTCATAGTGCATGAACTAATGTTAACACATACAACTTTTTATTTGATGGATGAAAATGTATTAATATACTGTATGTCGGAATTAATATTAACCAAGATTAATAAATTATACAAAAGTGGTGTTTATTATTAGTTCATATTAACTGATGTTGTTAACTATCGTTAACAAATGAAACCATTTTGTATAGTGTTTGGGTAAATCATCTTTTTGAGAATACAAGTCAATTCTTCAAAAATGCATTTAAAATGTTAACCGATAAAATCCTGAGAACCTTGCTGCTAAATCAGATGTGCTGTATATTCAAAACAGATATGCATATTAAAGACAGATAATGTTTTCATTGTGTGTAATTTATTAAAGTTATAGTATTAATATTATTATTGTATACATTATTATACAACCCTAATTCCAAAAAAGTTGGGACAGTATGACAAATGCTAATAAAAACAATATAGCACCCTTGAAAATTATATTGAAAGCACAACAGCTACACATTATTTTCTGAAAATGAACAGTAATTTCAAAACGAATGATTGCAACACTCAAATTCATTCGAGTGTTTACCACTGTGAAACATCACCATTTCTTTAATAACACTTATTAAAAATTTGGGCACTGAAGACACAAGTTTAAGTTTAGAAAGTGGAATTTTCCCCCAATCATCCATTATGTAGATCTTTAGCTGCACAATGTGCCGTATGGTGTGCTTCATAATGCGCCACATATTCTCAATTGGACAGGTCAGGACAATCTAGCACCTGCACTCTCTGCTTACACAGCCATGCACTTGAAATCCGGGCAGTATGTGGTTTGAAGTTGTCCTGCTGAAAAATGCAGGAATATCCTTGGAAAAGACTGTGCTGGATGGATGTATATGTTGCTCCAAATTTGGAAATATCTGCCTGTATTCATAGTGTTCTCACAGATGCGCGAGTTACCCATGCCAGGGGCACTGACACACCCTGGCTCATACAGACACTGGCTTTTGGACCTGATGCTAATAACAGTTTGGTTGGCCCTTTTCCTCTTTGGCCCAGATAACACAACAGGTTTTTCAAAAACGACAAGTGTTATGACGAGCCCTGGTATACGTGGTGTAATATTTATGACAGCAGAAAGACTGTGTTTGGAGCGGTTCTTTTTGTGTTTCACAGATGCTTATCTTTAACAATTCCACTGTATAACTTATGGAATGTGAACACAACAATCATAATAGGAATAGGTATCATCATACAGATAGAATAGTCATAATGTTCTAAAAGTTGTTACTCACAGCAGATTATCCCGAATTAAAACCAGCCCTAAAACAACGTAACAAGGTGCAGAGATGTTGACACTAATCAACACTAAGCAACATCAGCTTGGCTCTCGCACACACAGACACATACTGCTTCCAAAACCGCGTACTGTCACAGTATGTACTGTATCTGATGAAAGACGCACTTATCTGCCGGCAAAACAGTACATTCTTTTAGGTATGCATGCGAGTAGTATGAATAGATTTCAGACATACTTCATCCGGGTGCTTCTCGCTTACTACTTCATGAATACTGTGGATTCGTACATACTACTCCATTGGCATACTGTTTTCGGCATACTATATAGTAGGGAAGTATGGATAATTGGATGCAGCAACACTGTGTGCACACGGCTGCTTGTACACTGTCACTTGGGACTGCCCAAGTATCTGCCAGAAGGAAAGAAGCCACAGGCTGTCAGAGATTCTCAAATAAACTAACAAATTATCTGCGAAAATATCAGCAGCAATTCCGCTATCAGTGTGATAATATTATTTAGATTTTCCCGGTTATCGATCAATAATATATTGGCCGCCGATATATCATGCATCCCTAAATTTTACAGAGTGCAACAGTGCCTTCTCACTTTTGCAGCCATCTTGGTTCCAGAATATTTTTTTTTCTAATTTTTTCATTTTCAATTGTGATTTCATAAAATCCTTTATAAAAGAGCTCCGAGGTGATCAACCAACTCTTGAGTTTAATCACAATTTGACAAATTTTATTTGAAGCAAAACAGAAAATTGGGAAAAAGATAAAAGTACAAGATTTTGTAGTTGAAGTCTTTCAAGGTAAATAAATCCCATGAAGGATTGTGGAATGGTTTAATCGAATTAAAAACCATAAACTATTTTTTTTTTTATTTGTTGATTGGAAGTATGTTAACTATATAATTTAAGTTTATAACAAAATATTCAGATATAAACAAATGTACAGTATAGGCTAAGTAGTCAGAGAGTGTAGGGAGACCAACTTGATTACATCATTCACAGTGGGCGGTTTTATATATATATATATATATATATATATATATATATATATATATATATATATATATATATATATATTGAAGTTAAAATAATGCAGCCTCATGGCTTCAACAGAATCACATACCATCGATTAACAACCTCAGAGCTCATGGTAGGTCTGTCTTAATAGGTTTATACATTATTAAAAATAAATTCCCCAGTGGAAAAAAAAAAAATGTATGTTTTTTTTCTCACGGAACCCTGCTGTTGCACGCGCTTCCAACCAAAATGACTCAAACACGCATCACATTGTAATTATGATTTACAAACTCGTAAGGGACTTCCCAGAAGGACTTCAAGGCAGCATTAGCCCCAACAATAATTAAAATCTGGCTGTACCCAAACAATGACTATCAAGAGACTGAATCTTGAATCTTTATCTTTAGTCGGATGTTTTTCTGGGTAGCCATCTCAACAAAGATAAATATTTTCCACGTCACATGTTTCTTCTACACAACTTCACCCAAAACTACCCTTTGTTAGCATACTACAGGTTTGCTTTGTTTTGCTGAAGCTGTGATGAAGCATAATCCTACTGTCTGGACAGACAGTGTGGTAGAGTAGCACTGCCCAAAATGGTTACCAGTAAGCTTTCAAATTCAAGGTGGAACCAAGCATTTTCCTTTGTCTGACTCCCTTCCTTAGTTCTCCTTTGTTTTGTCAAGGCTACCAGGGGAGACAAAGAAAAAACAAGCATCCAATCCTTCATAGACCTGCTCACTGCACATTCCCAGCGCAGGTAAACACAGCCAGGTCATTGGGTGCACAGGCAATAATGGCCTCAAAGTATTCATAATGTATTTATACAACCAAGCAACCTGTCTGTAAACAACCATAGATGTTATTGTAGCAAAGACCTTGCCTTATTTATTAGATTAATTTATTTTAAACAGCATAGGTTTGTAATCCTCAGAGGTTGAGAAGGGCTCCATGTTGCTATTGCTCAAGGCATGCCAACAACACTCTGGACATTTAAGGCAATATACAATTCCTTCTCACATGTACTTTACATATTGAGGACAGTGAGTACTAGCACAAGCGCATAACACTGAATCTTTTATTGATGGCACGGAGAGGATATTTTGTCATATATACAAATATTCCAAAGGTTTGCACTGACACTGCAAATTTACATGGATACTTTTTGTTTTATGAAATCAATAAGATTGATGATTCCGAATGTACCGTTTACATGAACGATATATAAAGTGATTGGATTGATCAGATCGGAACGTGTGTGTGTGTGTGTGTGTGTGTGTGTGTGTGTGTGCGCGCACTGCACTATTATACAGCATTACCTCGCCGTATGAAGGGGTTCACATTTGACTTTGAGCACACAATTATTTCTATTATCTCTACAAATGAGGATATAATGTTATGTGTGACTGCCTGCAGTTTTAATAATCAATACATCATAAATAACAAAACATATTAAATTCAAAATGTTCAAATATAGCATCTAATCATTTTCCAGCAACAATTAAAACCTCCAGCTTTGAAATATAAATCCTTTTGAATCTATTTACCTGTTTCATGTGATATCATTATATGACCTCTCTGCCATATGCCGTACAGTATGTGACCAAAACTCCACATACCTTCTGTGTGCTGCACTATGGGATGCCGCAAAAGTCTGCAAAATGTTTGTTTCTATTTTTAAAGATTAATAAAATTATACAGCTGTTTACATACCAGAGCCAAAATCACAAAGTCAACCAGTGATGAAGGGGGAGAGCAGCGATTAAACACTTACATTTATAATACCCTCAACGTGCTGCAGGTGATCAAGGGCTTAGTGTTGCAGTTAAACCCATTGCATGAGTTCTGCCAGAAGTGGGCACTCGTGCAATGTAAGCAATGATGTACATCCATGTCAATGAGATGGAGTGAAGCTAGCGAGGCAAGGGGATACATTTTTAAAGTGGAATGCAGCCCTGGGCCTGGGTAGCAGTGGTAAAAGACGCTGGCTACCACCCCTGGGGTTCGTAAGTTCGCGAGTTCAAATACAGGGTGTGCTGAGTGACTCAAGCCAGGTCTCCTAAGCAACCAAATTGCCCCAGTTGCTAGGGAGGGTAGAGTCACATGGGGTAATCTCCTCGTGGTCACTATAATGTGGTTAGTTCTTGGTGGGGTGCATGGTGAGTTGAGCATGGATGCCGCAGTGGATGGCATGAAGCCTCCACATGTGCTATGTCTCCGTGGCAACGTGCTCAAGTCACATGATAAGATGCGCGGGTTGATGGTCTCAGATGTGGAGGCAATGGGGATTCATCCTATGCCACCCGGATTGAGGTGAATCACTACACGACCACGAGGACTTAAAAGCACATTGGGAATTGGGCATTCCAAATTGGGAGAAAAAGGAGAAAAAAAAAAGTGGAATGCAGCCCTGTATGTTTCACACTTTAGATTCAAAAGAAGTGGCTCATTAGGGTCATTTGTTTGTAAATGGACTACACTGGTCGAACTGTGCATTTTAAGCATTTTAAGAGGGGCAGAGTGTCCACCAAATAACACTGCAGGAAACACTGAGTATTTTAGTATGGTTTTTCATCCCCATCTGCAGAATATTGCACATTCGGGAACCGTTAATGGAAGCCAGGGAAAAAAAATAAATTCTTTAAAAAATGGAACCACTTCTGAACATGATTCGTTTCTTGGTCCTCAACCCTACACTCCACCGTATCTCTAAAAATCTAATTTGAGTTGCAACAATTCAAATATAGTGCATCAAGACATACCGCCAGGTTTGATGTGTCCATGTTAAAAGTCATATGTTCTCACGTTTCGCAATCGCTGTTAACGTTTTTCTTTTTGGATTCTGCAAAGAATCTCTTTGTTCCATGGAAGCACATTACCAAGTTAATTCTAAAGAACATTGATAATTTGTCTGCTATTGTTATGATTTAAGCAGAAAAGTTATATGCCTGCTAGAGGCAAAGTGGAGCACAGCAAAAGCCCTTTATCTACTGGCCCAAAAAATGCAGCATGCCAGCCATAGGCAAACATTAGAGGCACCTAGCTCAACTCCACCAAGCAGCATCCTGTGTCTCCACATTAAGGATGGCAGCCTGAATGAATCATTACACTGTGAAATATCCTGCTGGTCACAGAGGAGAAAGATTGAAGAAATGTGTAAATATTGACTCAGTGTTTGGCTGAGAGAGGGTCTGGCATGGTCACGGCCTGGTGCCGAGAGCACTTCTAAATCTGCAGGGAGGACAGTTTCTGAAAGCCAAGACTATTTTGGGAAGGGTCAGCAAACTGAGATGGCCGCAGCCGTGACTTGCACAACCAAAAACCACAGCCAAACTCAACCAGGAATCCTGCAATCTGCTAATTTTTTTTCTGTACCAGTGCACAGATATAGTCTCAGTGTAAGAAGTCCAGTGCTCATTAAGGAAGAAATTTGTGAAACTCCAAAACAGTTTCTTTTATACCAAGTATAGCCTATAACTTCACTGGCAATCACAAGTGTAGTCAAACTCTACCACCAATAACCTCATTTAAATTTAGTATTAAAAAAATTGATAGTTCCATCTCTAAATATGTATGTAAGTGATTTGAAACTGAACTTTAAACATACTTTCACTGTGTTGAGAGTAAAAGTTTGCTTTGACTCGTTCCGTGCAATATGTTGTCAACTGAAAATAATGTTCAAGTATAATTTCTATTGTGGTAAGCAAAATGCTGCCACATTGTAGGGAATTTGTTTCCAATCAGAGATTGCACTACAAATAGGGCTGGGTGATGTGTAAAAAATATTTTATCGATAAACGACAATATCAGATTATGTCTTCAACCCCCCTTTTCGAGAGTCGTTAAATATTTTTGCTTAATTTATTTTAATTTGACGGCCTATTCATGTGAATTACATGTCTAAAAGTTTACATTTGTGAATGCTTAGAATTGCCAACAATTAACCCTCCAGAGGCCACTCAGTTATGCTTCAAGGGCTGAGCAAGCACTCATTCATTAGAGTAGCAGTGTATATGTTATGCCCTGCGTGCTGTAAAAAATTCGGCCCTGATTCTAGGTGTGATTGGCGATCACGAATTTAAGACGAAGATCGAACTATTTCAGTCGGTGCACCCCTAATAACCACTTTCCCAAATCCAAACATTTACTGTCTCCAATGGGCCCATTTGCCATCATGCAAGTATTCGTCTAAGACAACAGGTGGAAAATGACTAATAGCTAAAACCTTAGGAACTACAGACAATTATGAATGTGATGATGATGATGATGATGATAATAATTATTAAAAAAAAAATTATAAAATACATACAACATATTACAGATTCATATTAGGTTTAAGCCTAATAAATTCCCTTCTATTCCCAAAATAATGCTGCCAAATGTGTTCTTATCTTGAATTTGTGTTTGTATTGCATTTCGTTAATCCAGTTAATGCTGACTAAAGAAAAGAAAATACAACTCAATTTTAGGTTCAATGTGAATGTGGTCTTGTAGTATTTTATGATTTAATCACTTTTGTCTTTGTTCCTTTAATACAAAGATATATTTGAATGAACCTGCAGAGTATTGACTGCTCCGTGGAAATAAAGCAGACTAAACTTCGAGCATCTTCTGAGATGGTCTTGGGTCATTTGCAGCATTCTCACAGATGACTCTATTCTTGCAAACTTACCCGCTCATGAAATGCCTGCACTTTGATTAGATGCTTGCAATTTAAGGAGCTGTATTCAGCCTTGTCACATTTGGCGGGTACAAATTTCACACCCTAGGCTGCTATTTAATATATCTGACAACTTCCCAGATCCATAGCTTTGCCATTTACCGCAATTAATATCATGGATATCGTCTGTCAATGAGTTGAAATCGGCAACGGGAGATTTGTAAGACCTAATCGATATCCGATTACATCATCCTATCGCCCAGCCCTAGCTACAAATAATCATTATATTATAATCAATATAATATTTGTATCCATCATTAGTTATTTTTGCTTTAAAAGGTGCCTTTTTCTCACGGTCTAGAGAAAGATAATTGAGATTTATTTATAAAGTATTCTCACTGCAATGCAAAACATAGGACCACAATTCATTTGTGTATTGTTTTAAATGAAATACGATGAATTTAACTATTTTCAGAAGTTTTTGAATAATTTTCACATACAATGTTTTATACAAATGAGGCAAATATCATGATATTGACCAAAAATATAAAGACAATTGCAAAATGTTCTTAATTTAGCTTATATTTCCCATTCCTAGAAATATTTTCTTTTAGAAATGATTTGACATAATGCTTATATTTCACCTATCACTTTATCAATCTAATATCCCAAAATTAAAGTCAACTGCGGCTTACAGAGCTAAGCTGTTTAAAGCCTGCTGCGTTCAACAAAACAAGTACCGTACATTTGCTTCTTACACAATTTCAAATGTTATTTTTCCATAGCTGCTTTTCATGTCACTTCTCACCTTGAGCCCAAGACACTGACATTGCCATTTCTCCATCACTGTCTTGTTTTCTCAAAGGAAGAGGACACCCACAGACAAATGATAAAAAGACAGCACAGGAATCGGGTTGTCAACAGGGCTGAGAACCTAAATTAGAATTTTCAGAGAAATTTTACCAAAATTTTAATTACATTCAAAATATTTTAGAATTGTAAATACATTTGTTTCAGGCAGTGGGTAGCATTTACAAGACATCTGATAATGTCTCTTAACGAGAGGGTGTAACGACTCGATATAAAACCAGTCAGCACAGTGTTGTAGCAATTGTTTATTGCAAAGAACATATCTGGCTGCTAACAAAAGTGCATATAATGATAAAGTTAAAGTCTTGTGCAGGAGAAATGCAATTTCTAGATGCTATGTCAATTTAAAAGCAAATTCAGCCTTTTAAATGCATTTCACTGGGTCTGTTTTAGCCAAAGAATGCGATCGGTCTAAAGATCAGCCCATCGTCAGTGCTTGGCACACATCCAAAATTTGAATACTAATTTTAGCATTCAAATGTGCATTTTTATCTTAATTTCGATGAATCCTTACACTGGAGCACCACATGAGCCACAGCTGGCGCAATGCTAGACTAAATCTGGAAACATCAATAATGAAGACTGACTTCAGCATTTTATGGAAGGCACTTTTAAACAGGACCTTGCCATGGGATATTGTTTAACTGTCAGCCTACATTCCCTGGAGTCACCCGTTGACTGTTACAACTCCTAGTGTTATGAATGTCCTTGTCTAGTCATTTCTGACATGAATTCATGTTGGTAAAAGTACAGAGACTTTTGACTAGATTATATTTATTAAGGAAGCACCGATACTGGTACCGAAATCAGGTTTGATACCATGCTCATGTACTGGTACACGTACACGTTCAAATGCTCCGATACCAAAATGACACAAATGTCATTACGGAAACATTCAGCACAAAGACTAAAATCACGTAATGTCCTAGTGAGAATATTTAACAGCAAAAGCTGTGATTTAATGAGATAAATAAATCGTTTGCACATGTAGCATTTTAAATGTAATTGCTTGTGAATGTTTGGAGCCAGTGTTGTGCAGGCACAGAGACACAAACAACTCATACCTTTAGAGATCATTGACTCATACACAAAAAAAAAACTATTATGAGTATTGAATGCTCCGTTTGTAGCAGATGACAGCACGCAGAGCGCTAATTCACTTTTTTTGCACCAGTCATATAAAGATTACAGTTTTATTTATAGTAGCCTTTTTGCGGTTTCATTACTGTGATTTACGTTGCGACTGAATTTTCCAGATTGGGAATCTGTCATTACGTCAGAGCTTCTTGGTCTAACAACACAGAAACATTTAAAAAAATAAAGATCTGCCAAAATAAAAGATATATTTAAAGGTATGACAGAAATGGATCACTACTGTATAGTTATGTAACATTCCCTGTAATACTGATAATAAATCAATTGTATTTGTACTATAGCATCTGTGATGCTCCTATGCAGCACTTTATTTGGCAAAAATAACTCCAGTTTAACTGTATTTAGAATAGTGCTGTGAGTTTCTGTATAAAATCATTTTAATTTGTACTCGTTCTCTAAAAATAGTATCGGGACATCCCTAATACAGTATTTATGCATTTAATCTCTTTATTTAGCCTTCATTTTAAAGTGGTATTCACTGGTGAGTTTCATATCGTTCAAGCAAAAAAGTACTTAAAAGTAATTTAATAAATATTTAAGTAATATTTCACCCAGAAAACGGTCACCTTTTTGTTGTTCGCCATTTTTGTGCCTGGATGCAGACACGGGCTAGACGAGAGCTTTGGATGAGGTGAAGATTATTAGTGAATGATGCCAAAAAAAACACACTCTGCTCCTTACACAAAGCTATCGTATAGCTTCAGACTTGGAATATAGCTTACAAGACATATGGACTACTTTCAGGATCAGAAATGAACACCCGTCAAGTGCCAAATATGATGTGGCGGGTGAATTTTGCAATTAAACGCTGTCAGGTTTTTGCTTCTTTTCTAACGATGTCTGTATAAGTAATGTAATACAGTCCAGCTTTGTCCTCAAGGGGGCTCCGAAGGCCTACATTCAAGGATATAGGTATATGGTGCTATTACCAGAAAATGTCTAGTTTCTTGCTGCTCATCAATAAACTCAAACAGGTGTAAATCTAGAATCAAGACGAATGTAATGTTTAGGGATACCGAAACGGAGTAAGTAAGTTTTAATTGCTTACCACCACAAGCACAAAATCTCCTGTAATGATTCAGTTTAAATACTGGAACCAAAACATTTTAATGCCATTTGATTCAGTTAACGGTTCTTCGGAATACTTATTAAGCAAATGTTTAATTTTACTTGAATTGGTGATTATTTTAGTGCATTTCTATTTTTATATTGTGGAAGGATTTGTTTTGGAAAATGTAAATAACGTATTATATTGTTACATATTGTATCGATTTCTTACCTAAAATGGAAATAAATGCATTTTGACAGAGAAGGAAAAAAATGAGATAGATAGATAGATATGTGTGTGTGTGTGTGTGTGTGTGTGTGTGTGTGTGTGTGTGTGTATGTATATATTGTGTCAAATTCCAGCATTTTTAAATACTGTGATTAATCGCGATTAAAGAAAAAAAATACGTGATTAATCGTGATAAAAACATTTTAATCGACTGACAGCCCTAATAAAATCCTTTAATGTAACAGTAGACTCCAATAAAATGCTGATTGTGTAAATAATTACAAAATCAAGGCAGCCATAATTATTATCCTGATTAATTGTGCAGCACTTCCAGCCACCATGGTAGATTTTGGACCCTGACTACTTATATGGTTGTTTTTGAGAGTCCCTTGATTAGTCACTATATGCTGTCGTTGTAACGATTCTTCAAATATTCCTAGTTTTATGTTCAACTGTGTGGTGATGTGGGCTTGGAAGCCAGGAGAGGAAGAACAGAAAGGATTGACACCTGTGGGAAATCACCTCTAACAGCTGTTTTGTGTTGCAGGGAGTACTGGAGGGGAATAAAAGGGCAGTCTAAACCGCCGGAGGAGATTGAGAGAGATACACACCTAGCAGAGTGTGTTGCTAAAAAGCAAGCCGTGTGTATTAGACTGAAATGTGTATAAAATAAAAAGCTTATGTGGATTGTCTACCCGGAATCCACTTCCTCCTTCACAAAGTAGAAAGAGATCGATCACACAATAAATAATAACCGCACATTTAATAATGCACCCTTTAATAATGTCCCAACAACATGACAGGAATGCTTTAATGCATCACTCTACTCTCCTCTCCTTCAATAGCTGGTGTGTGGTGGGTGTTCTGGCGCACTATGGCTGCCGTCACATCATCCAGGTGGATGCTGCACACTGGTGATGGTTGAGGATATTCCCCCTATAATATGCAAAGCACTTTGAGTGCCTAGAAAAGCACTATATAAATGTAAGGAATTATTATTATTTAATTATGTTGTGGATGAAATGGAAAATTTCCAAATAACTTTGCCATTCATGAAAAGCATGCAATTTTGAGTCACTAAAGTCCTATAGTGCTTTCAATTAACCTAATTCCATCGAGCGCTGTCTGATTTGGACCAACTAAGCCATTTCTTTTTTTAAAATGGATGGGAAGCGAGAGAGGGGTACTGGCCTCTTATTTTAGGTCTCTAGAGTGGCTACAAATGAAAAGGATGGAAACCGTTTCATCTAATGCTGAGGACAAAGCGAGAAAGAAAAACTCAAAGACAATGAATACTGATTTTGAGAATCAATGGCAATTGGATTTCACATTGTTGGAGCCTTGGGCTTCAACCTCCTAATGTAGTAATTGAATTATCTGGCATTGAAAAGAGAAGTGCTGTCCAATGTCTTTTCGCCACAGATAAGAAAAGCCAGCAAAAGCTTGTGCCTGCTCTCTGCAACGTTTGGACGCCAAGGCAATCTATTGGTGTAATCCAAGAATGCGGTGGAATGTTAAATTAATAGGTGTGCCATTTGTTCAAAATCTCATCAATTGCTTGAATAATAGACATGAGATCATTTGAAGAAAGTGTCAAGTTTTCAGAGCCAAACTAGTTAATCTTTCCCAAGTCATCTCTTTCTCTCTCTTTTATGGAGTAATATGTTTCAAAGCCCTATCAAGAAAGACAGAAAAGAAAAATAAACATGTAATGAACCTGCTGACCAGAGTGAGATCAACATTGACAAGTCGGTGGTTCTGTTCTGATTTTGTGAGACAGAACAGCCCATAAGAAATTGAGTAAAACTGAAGACAAACTGATAACTCATAGGTGCAATTATAACTAATGTGACATTTTTGGTTATTGATTCATTGTCATTATTTCATTATAATTATTATTATTCCTTATTTTATTTCTATTTTATTTTTGCATTATAATTAATACATTAAATTATGACATCTTAATATTTTATAAAGAATTATATATTTATAAATTCCTAACTTTTCATTTAATTGGATGATCAATAGTTAATTTTTCACTCATTGCTGCTTGATGTGAGCATGCGCTCTCCTAAGAGCAAGAGATGAAACGAAAGCGGAGAAAGAGCGCTTGTTTCTGGACTCTACGGGTGCTTCTATTGTTAATGCCATTTAATCAGGAGATATTAAATAAAGATGTTTGAATTACACCACTTCTTGTAACTTGCATCATTACCGAGATGCCTATGCCCGGAGGAGACTGAGATGCTTCCGCCATGCCGCCATAAGGACTGTTTCACAGCTCGCTCGGTTTTCCCTTTGCCTGGTTGCATGTGAAACGCCACATAAACAGTACAGTACACAAACTTTTAATATTCGCCATCCTTCTCCCACTGCATCGTTCTTAACTGCAGAATCAAGTTTATTGTCTTAAAATTCAACCAGTGGGCCAATCGGCATTTCATAGAGGACGTTTAGATAAAACAAGTTATTGTGATCATAAACCTAAAAAGAGAAACTTAATGTCACAGAATGCATGGGTCTCGAGACACATTTTACAAAGTTTAAATATTTTTCATGCTCCTAGTCGGATGCTCAAAAATAGTGCAAGACACGACAAATTGGCCAAAGACATCTGTCTGCATGTCTATGGCTAGCGATGGTGCTTTAAAGGTGCCCTCAGTATTTTTTTTTTCCTCATTAAAAAAGTTTTACTTTTAGAGAAATTAAAGGGTTAGTTAACCCCAAAAATTAAAATTCTCTCATCATTTAATCACCCTCATTCCATCACAGGTATGATTTTATTTCTAGCAAAATATATTTGAAAAAAAAAATAAATAAAAAAATGAATAAATATCTTAATTCAATCAGACCTTTTGAAGCTCCAAAAATCACATACAGTCAGCATAAACATCATCTATTCGACTCCATGGGTTAAATGAAAGTAAAACATTCGCTTTTGGTGCAAAAAATATACATTTTTAAGTTTAACTTCGGCCCTGCGATGAACTGGCGACCTGTCCAGGGTGTTCCCCGCCTTTCGCCCAATGTTAGCTGGGATAGGCTCCAGCCCCCGCGACCCTGTACACAGGATAAGCGGTTGACGATGGATGGATGGATGGAAGTTTAACTACAAAACATTGCTTATAGTCAGCAGCAGTATGCGAATGTGACACACATTGGCATGTTCACGTAAGAACACACGTGTGACACAGCCGGAAGAGCAGCACGCTTTACAACTGAGTAGGAACGCTGTACATAAGCTTTGTTGGTTTGGTTGAGGTCTGTGTTTGTGTGTCCTTGTTTACTTGCAATGGCGCGTTTGTGTGCTCATCCTGGTTGTCTCAACCGAGAGAAAAACGTGAGGTTACATTCGGAACATGCCAACACAACGTCACATGAGAGACCACGTGAATTCTGCCCATTCGTGAATGCGTATACGGATTTCTGGGTGAATATTTTTGGGTGAACTATCACTTTCTATAGCTATACCGCTATTAATGCCTTATTTTTTATTAATAACATTTAAAAACAAGACATAAAGATTGTCATATTGTGTTATGTTGCACTTAAAGGATTAGCTTCTTACACTGAATCAAACAACACCATGAAACAGACAGGTTATATTAAGAACTAACCAAGCGATGGCACAAACACATACTTCCCATTATGTAAATAGACGTTCTTTTTTAAACCTAGTTAAAGTGAAAATAGCAGACTGTAATATCAAATGACACAGACCAGCGATTTTAGCTAAAAAAAAAAAGCTACATGAAGCACAAAAGCACTGTAACCAGGACTTTCACCCAAAAATGCACTTTTTTTTCAGCATTTAACATTGTGATATTATTTTAGACAAACATTAAATCGCAGTGACATTTTTCAGCTAATCGTGTCCACTTATTTTGAAGTTAGCGGCCATCGTGGTGCATGTAAACTGTGCAGGCTCCTTGACCTCTTGAATAAGCCACACCCCATGTGATGTCATCAGACTCGACACTCCACACCATGTCAAAACAATGCCACATAGTGAAGAGCAAGGGGAAAGAGGTATTGCGAACATTAAAAGGAGCATCGCGAAGAAAAAATACTTTCCGCAAAGTGAAAGACAAAGAAAAATAACTTATACCAAAGGTCTGTTGCAGATTAATAAAGGATCTCAATTCTTGGGTTTCGTTTAAAACATACATCTTTTGCAATACTTCATTTTTTGCAAATATACAAATCTTATTGACTCCATAGTCATCTCCTCTCAACCAGTTTAAAAGTCCTGTGAAGTCTATCAACACAATAGTTTGGACAACCTTGGCTAATATTGCACTAACATTGCCTGGTTTCCACAAGGCACGAAGGAGTGATTTAACCGAAGAGAGGGGGAAGCAGGCTTTGTGTCACGTGGGTCATTCATCAAAGAAAGCCACTCCACACAACTCCTCGCGCTCACCTTCCGTGTGCAGTGGAATTAATTACACACCGTTTCCTGGCAACCACAATCCCTGCACCCCCTGTTGGCTTATACTACATCACCTTGAGCGGAGGGTGCAAGCACAGTACATATAAGGGGGGTTAGGGAATGAAGCCACGACTCATACGTAGCATCCACGATCCTCAAGTCCTCGTTTGAGATTCCCTTCCCCACTTTTTCCATTGCAATCGAGCTGTGGAACCCTTTCTCATAAGACAAGGGATCCCAAAGTCATTTTCATAGGTCAACACTCTGGCCCCTAACCCCTAACCACCCACTACTGCAAACCTTTTGTCCGCCACAGATGTGGGGTTTGGGTGTTAGAACTCAGATGGACCCCTTCAACCTTTACCTCCCCCACAAAGCCTTAGGCTATATATTCCTTTGTCTGGACAAACAAATGATAAGGAGTCATATTCTTGGTTGAGAAGGATCTGACAGCTCTAAAAATAAAACAAATCTGTAAATTCTGAATTACAGACAAAAGCACTTAGCATTTTAAGAGTTAGAGGTGGAGTTCGATTTAGGTAAAAAAAATAAATTCTTGGCAGAAAATTTGAAAACAGAAACCGTTACTTTAAATCTGATACACGGCGCTCCCCCACCCCCCCCCCCCCCCCACCCCCAAATAAAACCCATTCATGAAAGCATACAAATTCAAATGGCATTGCAAATTCAGTTAGTATTTATATTTCCAAGTTGCACATTGCAGTCCCCATCTCCAAAAGTGATAAAGCGATCACTCTCTTGGTTATTAGCGCATTAAAGGTGCTTTTAAGTGATTTTAGCCGTTCTGGAACTTCCACAAAACTGTGCCATTAAATTACACATGCCCTCTTTTTCCAAAACAACACCCTTCAAAGATAGCATCAAGAGACTGGGTACATCTTAAGGTTGTCACAAACAAGCAGCAAATTAGCATCCTCAGCTGACAACTGTTATGAATCTGAATATGATATTAAACCTGAATGTTCCACTTCAACTACTAAACTATGAGAATGTGCAAAATGATTGACAAGTAGAAAGCACATAAACATTTTCTGATTTTCTCAAAGAATGATGCGGCCTGCGGTCACATTTTTATTTGCTGTTTAGTACTGTCACAGAGACCGGTGTGATATCTCAGATGACACTTATTTCAGTGATATCTTTCAGGGAGAAGGAACATTTTCTGTACACCATTCCATAAAAAAATTAGCTTACAGCAACATTAATGAAGAGCATTTCCATTTCCACTGAGACACCTGCTTTCTGTTATACTGTATTTGTTGCGCTGTGTCTAGCCTTTTTTAGTGAAAGAATGCGATTGATCTGAAGTTATCGTCAGTGATTTGCACACATCCAAAATTTGAATACACAATTTTAGAATTTGAATGTGCATTTTTTTTCTTAAATTTGACGAATATTCGAAATGTAAATTATTTTACAGCCCTAATACCAGTAACTGAATATACAATGTGTAGGATCTATGAAAGATACTTATACACAATTTATCATCCAGCAATGACTAGAGTAAATATGTCCTTTTGATAATGATTTGGGTCAAATTTAATGGAAAACTATGCAAGTTGAGCTCTGTGGTGCTGCAGAATTTTTAACAAGCTCTCGAGACGGGGGAGAATGTGGTGTGTGTGTGCGTACCTTAATAGAAAATAATTGTTTTGAATTTTAGAACGCGTCATGTGGTCCACCATATGCATAAGGTGTGCGACCCCCTTTAATTTACACTATTGTGCAACAAGCCGCCCAATTTATAACTGAAAAAAATACTGCTATATATATATATATATATATATATATATATATATATATATAGATAGATAGATAGATAGATAGATAGATATGTGTGTGTGTGTGCACGTGTATGTATATACAGTATATGTACTCATCTGGAAAATCTTACAATTATTGATACGTAAAAACGGCATCGATCCCAAGCTTACTGTTATTGCAAAATTTTACGTGATACATTAGCAGAGATACTGTCTCGCATGTAAAATGTTACAAAGCTTCTGTTATTCTTAAGTTCTTAAGAACTATATTAGCACTTGTTAGGGTACAGATGTGCTTATATTGGCTGAAAGTCAGACTGTATTTGCAACATCTAAAAATAGAATCCCAAATTTTTGACTTTTTTTAGAGCGCATCTATTATTGTATAACGCAACCTGAAAAGTGCAATCACTTGAAAAATTACAATATTTTTTTTTTTTTTTTTAGTTATTCAAAACTCATTTAAGTTATTACTTTCAAAAAATTATTTTCGGTTTTCAGATTTTGCCCAGTGTGTCCAGAATTTCCGTTTTTGTCCAAGAAATTTAATTTAGGTGCATCACTATCAGCTATATAAGTTAGCCCAAACCCCAATGTGCTAGGCTGAGCTTACATGGCTAAGCACACAAAAAAATGTGTTAGCGCAGAGATTCTATTTCCCAGAAGTCTATTTTTCAAACCAAAAGATGGTTTATTTAAATAATGCATCCCTTGATGAAACCAGCTGTTTGAACAAGACTTTTTGGAAAACTACTCAGGCACTTAAGCTACTGTGGCTCTAAGCAACTGATAGTGTTGTTTAGCAAAGTATGTTATCATGCTAGTGTAGTATCTAAAGGCTGTACACAAGGAGAACAAGGAATTTAGCTGGTGAAACAGTATGGTACTGCCAAGAATGGTGGCCATCTAAAAGCTCAAGATGATGAGCTGTGGATGAGAAGGGAACTTTTTTGCTTTGCTGACAGTGACCTAGTTCCAACCGGCTGGCTTTCATACTGAAATGTCATTAAGGCTCTCTGGTTTGTGTCTTCCTGATGAGCATTCGCATGAAAAATGTGAGCAGAACTTCACAGTTTCACAAGTTCCAGTGGACATCTTAAACACGGGCTGTCAAAGAGCAGCACACTCTGTGGGCGTATTGTTCCAAAGAAAGTGTTAGCCAGAGACAGATTTTCTAGGACACACCAAAACATGGCACTCCAAAACGTACTTTTCAGGTCTACAGCATTCTTCAACCTGAAGCGCTAATAAGTCTACAGAGACAAAAGGGCAGTAAACCGTTAGAGTATGTACTAGCTGATGTTCAAACACTAACTTTTACGCCACTCTCACTGCCTGAAGCCCTGCTAATTGCTAGTGTGTCAGAGCACATGACAGACTGTTCTTTACAAATACTCGCCGCTCTAGGCAGCCTCTGAGGCACACAGGGATCATAAAACTGCCCCTCTCTTTGCCGACTAGAGAGGCACATTCTCCATTTGAGGTAACTAGCTCCAAGAGGAAAGAGAAGAAAGCTGTAAAACCAGCAAATGTCCCTTTTAAATCAGCCAATAAAACAAATGACTGAAATAGAGGGCAGGACACGGATTCCAGCACTTCACTGGCACAAAAGGGCACCGCATGCCAATGTCTTCAGGTTCCAAAGACGAACAAGTTGTCAGGGCAGGGCTGATTCTTTACCTCATCAGCTCTCAAACTTAATTTGTGTCCACGTATATTTAAATATGGCATAAAGATATTGACGCTGACTACTACCCCTGGAGTTGCGAGTTCAAATCCAGGGTGTGCTGAGTGACTCCAGCCAGGTCTCCTAGGCAACCAAATTGGCCCAGTTGCTAGGGAAGGTAGAGTCACATGGGGTAACCTCCTCGTGGTCGCGATTAGTGGTTCTCGCTCTCTATGGGGTGTGTGGTAAGTTGTGCGTGGATCACGGAGAATAGCATGAGCCTCCCCACATGCTGCGAGTCCCGTGGTGTCATGCACAGCAAGCCACGTGATAAGATGCATGGATTGACGATCTCAGAAGGGGAGGCAACTGAGACTTGTCCTCTGCCACCCGGATTGAGGTGAGTAACCGCGCCACCGCAAGGACCTACTAAGTAGTGGGAATTGAGCATTCCAGAATTGGGGAGAAAAGGGGATAAGATTAAAATATAGCACAAAGAAACATCATGCCATGTTTGATGTCAATGACAACAATTACCAGTGATTGAGGCATAAGCATGTGCTGATATTGTGATAATTGTTGACATTTTGCAGTGTACAGTATTATCATGATTTAATATAACATTACATAACAGTTTGAAAGATAATCAAAACTATTGTAGTTCTTAATGACAAGTTTCGTTGCTTTTTTTTAAACAAAAAAAAAAAAAAAAAAAAATCGCAAGGAAACTTTGAAAAGAAATTAAAATAATATTAAAATAAATAATACAAAAATACTTAAAATAATTAAAATAATATATTGAAAATGAATAGAAAATCAAATGGTAACTATATTTTCACACTTTTAGAAGAGGGATAAAGATTCGGAACACGTGCTTCTTGTTTTTTTGTCTCCATTTAATATTATGGACAAATAAAATTATATTATAATAAAATGTATCATTGATAAATATTTCTTACCGGCCATGAAAGTGTATTCTGCAGTATTCTTTTTTTTTTTTTGACCTTATAACAGCATTTTTCTTTGAACATGAAGACACCTCGTGATCTTGTTCCTCATTTTGTTTTGGTGGATTAATACAAGGAATTTTCAACGAATATGTTGCTATTAGGAGGGAAACACATCTTTAGACATCCTAGACAAACCAAGATATTTCTTTCCACTGAGGCTCGTGGCAAACACTTCTTTAATAGAGATTCTTTTGAATCGATCACGTCACTAACATCAGCGAAGCTCAAAACCTAGGGAAAGCAATCTTACAGTTGCTTATGTTCAGACTGTTCTCACAATAAAATCGGAAACAGTAGGTTAATTTTCTTTAGTTAAAATCGGACTGTGCTTAAATAAATCGAAACACTGTCCCCAGTGCCAAAGTGGAAAGTGCTTTTTGGCACTTTCCACACGTGTGAGCTCCATTTTCCAGGTGAAATGTCCACGAAAGCCAAAGTAGAGTTGTAAAACAAGTTGTTCTCAGCTATACAGGATGTAACAAAATGAAGAGCAATGCATATTTTATAAACTAAACCACACCCCACACCCCCCCCCCCCCCCCCCCCCCAACCCCAAACTTACCATCAGTGAAATAAAAATGTAATGTTTCATTGTATGGAAAACAGATGACAGAATTTTCCTTTTTAGGTGAACTACCCTATTCCACAAACTGTTGTGTTTGCATCTTTTTATACACAATATGTTGATATGTTGACAGTGCAAGTTGGAAAAAAACTTGATTTATATCCTTTGACAGAGCCCATTAATCATGCCACGATCTCCTATTGCTTCCAAACCACAAACCTCACGGTCTGAACGGCCGTATATTATGCTGTGAAGTGATATGAGATCTACCCAACAGGTACAACTACCCTGAGCTGGATCGAATATGGGAAAACTGAGAGTGCTGTGGTCTGAGAAGAAAGACTTCAGGCTTCAGTTTCTCCCCAAAGGAAACCGGTTTTAAAAAAGTCAGAGTTGACTTCAGGGTAAATGAGTTGAGAGACTGTTATATCCTTCCTGTAATGATTGGGGCGGCATACTTTTGTGAAACTGATGAGGGCACTTAACCCAAATTGCTTTAGTAAACACAGACAACAAATGGATTGCATGAAAGCAAGTCTTAACGTTATTTTTGTAGGGGTGTTAGTTGTGCAATGGTTTAAAGAACAGCCAGCAATCACCTAAGAGCTTTGCGCTTGCACTGTCAATTTGAGTCAAGCTATTTAGCTAAAAGGAGATGCAAATGTTGCCACATTATTAACTGCAAAGTGCGAGTTCTGACATATTCATCTATGGGAGAAAAAGACAGAAAGAAGGCTTCATAAAAAACAAAATTGTCAGTGTGCCCATAACCTTAGTACATTACTTTGAAATGCAAGTTTCAAAACTCTCTTAGATTTCGTCATTTTAAGAGTCTAACTTGAAGTCCAACATAAAAAAAGAGCAAGCCTCCAAATGTACCAAAGCTTATTTGAACATTTCATTTATTTCACACAGCCAACTAGGCTATAATTTAAAAAGCCACCATCACAGCAAAATACTCAGTTTTGCAAAAAGCAGTCTGAACGCATCGCTACCTCTGAATTCAATCGCAGCTGGCACAGATGCAACTTCTCAAATTAGCTGTGGTTCTTTAAGCCAGGACAACAGGTAGTTTGGGGTCACACAAATTCTTCGGATTCCTCTGTCCCGAAGGCAAAATTACTGTATTGACCATGTATCAAATTCTAACTAAAATAGAAGCCTCTTAGGGCTTATTCAGGGGCCTCAGGCTGAACTCACGGTTTAAATCACATTCCCAAGAGTGTCTTTAGATATGCCTAGTATACATCCACAAACACAAACCAAAGCAGCCCTGATCATATGTTAGTAATGCATCTGCCTATCTAATCTACAAATGCCATGTTATTTAAAGGTACTCGGTGTTGTTTGGTATGGCAATACTTTCATAAATAGTATGTTAGCAGGATTAAAATGCACCCTTAAAAAAAAGGATGCTGAAAAGGTTTTGTTATTGCAATTGAAGTTTTCCTCATATAAAGGAGACAACATCTTGGACATCAGTTTAAAAAATCTTTTCAGACATATGGGATGCTTAACATCCAACCCAGAGGCCACAATGATGGTGACACTTAACAACCAAAAGAGATGCACTCTAAAGCCTAGTGTACACTACATGACTTGCTGTCTGCACCCTGCGACATACAGTCTTGTTTTCCGTTGTGCTGGTGCGCACACTACAGGACTGATTGCAGAATGGGTGTGTCAACTACACGACCATTAGTCCACGACTGAGCCCATGTGTACATTTGGTACTACGACACGTTTTGGGTGATCCAATCACAAATGTACAAGCAAGACATCACCGTTAAACCTGGTCATCTCTTTTGATCACATGTGTTCGGGACAGTTTCTGATTTCAAGAGGATATACTTTACATAAATCATTGTCTATGTATTACTGAATGATAATAGTGCTAAAAAAGTACAATAATAAAAAGTGATAAAAATCGTCAAGTTTCTCTTAATTATAAGAAAACATGACGTTTAGAGCAGAATTCTGAGTTAAGCAAATAACACCTGACACAAGACATCTAGATATCAAGCTGGTCATAGAATCTGTGACTTGTCATGGCTTGTCACAGGAGTGCGCACACAAAAAGACTGTTAGCCGTGAGATATGAGACTTCGCGTCGCAGACCAGCTGCCGACTCAAAACATCAATGGAGACAAGCTGGATTCATGTAGTGTACACTTGGCTTAAGGTAACACCTTAGCACCTTAACTCAAAGGAGCAAGAGAAACACACCACCACCACCAGTGCAAATATTAAATAGTAAATATTAAAACATTAATTTACAGTTTTTACTCATGTCACATTGAATGCTGGAAAGCTTGAAATTGAAGTCCAATGCAGCAAAATGTTCAATAATTCTGTTGAAGTAGCTCTTTTTAATTAAGTAAATTGAACAAGCAGCAAAAATCCTTTTTTAAATCCATTAGCATTCTTGCAAGACATCCATTTTTTTTTAAAGCAAATGATATAGCCATTGCATTCATTGCATGCATTCATGCGCTAATAACAAATGATATCAGAGTTCCAAATAAGCGGAAGGTATTTTATGAACTCTTTAACTAAATCTATGTTGTAAGTGATTTAAAACTGGGGGCCGCAAGGGTGTCCGTGTAAAATTATCGATTTTTCATTCTGCTTTCTAAAACCTGTTTGAAAATCATCATATTAATCATGATTATAGTGCTGTATTTGTTCAAACAAATCAAATAAACAAGTTAAACATGTAAAAGTTGCAAGTCATTTTCACACTAACGCGCCAGTGCAGTTTTCACATTCAGAAGATGGTTTGAAGGACTTTGTGATTCAAATCAAGTATCAACAAAGCAACCATCCATAAGTGATTTGGTTAAGGTGACACAAATGCGTGTCACTTTGCAATAAATGCATTTGGCAATAACTGTACCCTCTCCCTGCCCACCAGACGAAGCAAAATAAGAACTTTTCAATTCAATGTGACATGCTTTAGCCTGAAGTTATTCAGTAATATACTAGCTCAAAATTGCACATGACAAAAGAGATTAAGACATAAAAGAACAAAGAGTGCGCATACAGAAAAAATTTCTAGTCTATGCATGAGGCACAGGCTGTCTCTCAAAAACTAGTTAGCTGACAATTTAGACAGCATTTCTGGATATTTTTGCGTTTGAGTGTGCCCTTACAAAACGGGTTTGGATGGTAATATCATAGTACTTTGATTTACATGTGGTTACATTTGCGTACCATGGTTTTTACATGGTAATTCAAAGAATACAATGATACTACTATGTGAAAGAAAGAAAGAAAGAAAGAAAGAAAGAAAGAAAGAAAGAAAGAAAGAAAGAAAGAAAGAAAGAAAGAAAGAAAGAAACGGTAAAAATGTGAACGTCCAAATATCACTATATTTCATTATAAGTCCACAAATTAGCCCACAGAAATGCGAGTCTATGTACACAAACAGGTGAACCCACCCTGTCATTATATGTTAACATAACTATTACTAATAATTTGAATCAGATTAATCGATTTCTCCCTCACGTTTCGTGTTTAAACGACTTTAAACAGCCCGTTATAAAGAGCAGTCTATTAATCAAAGAATTTTATTTCTGAAAATATCTTTCCAAGTCCTGTATTAACTACTAGTATACATTTATACACATCATGGTAGTTATTACTAATCCCAGACTAGTTAATTATAGTTTGTTCATTATGTTAGTTTTTCAGCTAAGAAGAACTGAGTGAAAACAAGTTAGCCAAACCGCTAACCGCTAATCTATTGTAGCCTAAACAAAAGTCAAACGAGATAACGATACACACTTTTAACATTGTATAAATATACAAATACATCTATAGTAGAACGGAAAACATAAAAGTCGTATTTGGGGCCAAGTCACACTATTTAACTTGTGAGCTAGCAGTTTACACGCAGATTTAGGCAGTTATGTGTATAGTTAGCAACATCCAGCTAGCTAATGTATCTGGAAAGCGTTTTAATTGTTTTATTTATGTCATTTCAGCATATCAAATCAAGCTAGTTCTTTGTTATTACAACAATAAATAGTAAATAAGGAGTTTGAAACGGATTGGGTGTCTCGGGATAATATTCGACAGATTAAAAAAAGTTTTGAGACTTGTCTCAAGGAACTAGGACACTCGTTTATTAAATATGTAAGACCGATCACTTAAAATATACATCAAGTATTTATAAAAAATACATTATTTGTATAAATGTCAGTTTCCACTGAAAATACTGCGCCTCAAGGCAGGTAAGAGAGGAGAGTGTGTTCCACACTGCTTGTCCTGTGAAAAAACTGACGCTTACACAATCACAACTCAAACACACAACTCGGACTTTAATCATCTGAACACACATTTGCATGTGAATTTGGTCTAATCTCAGGTCACTTGTAAACCCAATCAGGTGTGATATAATGGACTTTTCAGCTCATCCTCTGCCTTCTCGGCCCCCCTTATTTTACCTCGACATGTTGAATAAAACCTTCAACTGACAGCACGTCCTTTTCTCTCTCCTTCTTTTTAATTTCTTTCTTTCCTTCTCTCTTACTCGCTCGCTCTGACCTGCGCCATCTTTGCAGAAAGACTCTCTTTGGGCTGCAGTTGCTTGCAAACAAAGAGCAACCCTCAGACGGCCCCACAACACAAACATTCACCGCACGGATGGAGTGAAAAATGCATGCATGCATAAATCAGAGGAGACCGCACTGGCCATACCTTCTGTGTGTTGGATCCTGGCTCCAAACAACAGTGCTAAAAACAAGAGACGACACGGTATTGCATCCATCATCATCATCATCCTCCTCGCGCTCACACTTACTCCGATAGACTCAAGTTGTCCTGGCAGACTGAGCTAACAGAGGAGTAAAAAAAGAGCGAGAGAGAGGAAAAAAATGGAAGAGGAAAAAACACGTTGATCATTGGCTGGGACGGACCGATCCCCGCCCAGACGGAGTAAAACACACTAAACGTCTCTCTCTCTCTCTCTCTCTCTCTCTCTCTCTCTCTCTCTCTCTCTCTCTCTCTCTCTCTCTCTCTTTTCATCGGGACCTCAGCTGGACTGTGTTATTGCATAATAACAAATCCCATGTTCCCTTTTTGTTTGATTTGTTTTTTGGCGATGGCCTCTACTGCTTGCACGAAAAGGATATTGTTAATCCCTTGAGCATGGCTTTTTCTTGATGAAACTGTAATATAATTTAATTGAAGTTATAAATTCAGAGTGAACATAAATTGCATGTATTTGTTTCTTGAATTAACAGTGTTTGGTGTAATCTGATTGAAGAGTAATTCGTTACTGCAATCTAATTACTTTTTTAGTACAAAAAAAAATGTGTAATAATTAGGGCTGTCGATTTAACGCGTTAATTCAGTGCGATTCATTTTGCAAAAAATGTACACAATTAATTGCATGTCCCCGGACCATAATAAGGAAGATTCCTGAGAAATGCAAGCTTGTAGTACCACCTGTTTACTCCAGAGGGCAGTAAGTGATACTTCAGCTGTATGAACAACGGCCAGTTTATACAGTGAAGAAAACACTCCAGTAGGCAGGACAACACAAACACATACATTCTTGCGTTCAAAACACTCGGAGCGCAAATGCGATCTAAGGGATCTCAAGATGTACACCATGTAATTAATTAAATAAATAAAAATTATTGATTGACAGCCCTAGTAATAATACAATATTCTTTTATTTTTCAGTATGCTCATTTATGTCTGTTGGTGTTTCTGTGACAGCTGACTGGACGATAAAAATTAACAATGTGAAAATAGACATTATTTTGAATTTGTTGAGCGGAAAAACAAAACCTTTTCTATGAAAATTATTCTAGAAAGTAAGTTTAAAGTAAATTAATAAGTAATTTGATTAATTTTGGATTAAGTAATCAGTAAAGAAATCTGATTACAAATTTTAGAGAAGTAATTATTTACTTGTAGTGGGTTACTATTTTGAGTCACTTACCCAACACTGGCAATCAGAATCAGATTGAGCTTTATTGCTTGGTGACAGATGCTTCCAGTGCACATACAATACAACAAGACAGAGATAATAATTAATCATTAATAAAAGTGAATTGTATACAGCTAATACATTATTTATTTATTTTATTTTGTATATTTGTTTGTTGTCTGAAGATGTCACTAAGAAAAAGGAACAAAACTTTCATGTTTTTTGGGATGTTGTATTATGGAAATGTTGTTCTTATATATGGCAGTATGTGTAAAACATATTAAATATAAGTGCACAAATGGTTTTCACTGATGTAAAAATGTTCATACTACAAAAATGGTTTTCATGTAAGTAACATTTTCACGAATACCACTGGAATTTGAATATGTATACACAGTATATTTTCAAATATATGAACAATAATTTGTGTGCGTGTGTGTGCGTGTGTGTAACGGTTCTCGGTAAAAAAAAATCGAAAGGTACGGTTCACCACCACCCACTGTTCAGGAAGCATTGGCACTGTGGTCAGTTCACTTCAAGTTTAATGATGCATCTGGAGCACAAGTTTTGATGAAGAAAACAAAGCATCAGACAGACAGGCACAGTTACAACCTCCGCTAATGCACCTGAATGAATCTGTTAATGGATATGCTCCACCTGGGTTTCACATGTGTCAACTTGATGGCATCACTGATCGGCAAGCATTGTGTGTAGTTGAAAATGGCAAGTGGAGAAAACGAGCTGCTGATAGAGAAGCCCCCTGTGTTTCTCCTTTCTGGGAACATTTTCTTTTTGCAGTCAACTGCAACGACGATGTTCAAAAGACATTTACAATAAAGCCACTCTTTGCAGACATCACTCGACACGAATGCTTTATAGCCTACTGGTAATTAATGTATTTAAAACGTGCATGCAAGTTCTTTGTGTTTCCTTGCATGTCTGTAATCTATTACAAGTGTCAATAATGTGCTTTGATTAATGGCATTAAAATGACGTTACAGTAATATATTGACACATAATTAATCTTTTACGCTGACATCACCCAGGTAAAGAGCCGCAGGTGAGCCGAAACTGCACACACTCCCTTCAATTTTTAAGAAGGCACTCAGTGCTAATTCGGACAGACATGAAACAATAACTAAAGCGCTTGGGGTGTTCATGTGGGATTTCCATGCATTTGATTAAAATACTCTAGCAGCATTATCACAACATCCCTTATCGTATGCAATTTAATAGCAAAGTTATTCCTTTTATAGTGATGTACAGCTTCTGAATATTGAACATATGTTGAGATGAATTTGAAGTGCAATTTATGTTGATGCATGTAGCGTAATATTACAGGTATTAAGTTAAAATATTGATTTAGTAATTAGAGAAAATGTTTTTGTTTTTTTTTAGTTAAGGACCCTGACGAAAATGAACCATGGTTTTACTATAGTATTAACCATGAATGCTGACAACATGGTTTTCTGAACAGAAATCATGATTTTGATACAATTAACCATGGTTTTAAAACAGTAATACAGTAGTAGTAACCATGATTTTACTGTATATTGTAACCATGACAGTAACCATGTTTATATTGTAGTTACTATGATTTTACAACAAATGCCATTGTTAAACTATGGTTACTGTTGTAAAACAATGATTGTTATTTAACGGCAAACCTGTTGAAGTGTTTACCAAATAGAGTATTCTTTGGATTTGGCAGTAATATTTTTTTCTGAATGAAGCAAATACGGAACCCTACCGAAACTGTGGCCCTAAAACCGTGATACAAACTGAACCGTGAGAAATTCGAACTGTTACACCACTAATATATATACACTGGGTGCCAAAAGTTTGGAATAATGTTCAGATTTTGCTATTTCGGAAGGAAATTGATACTTTAATTCACCAAAATGGCATTCAACTGATCACAAAGTATAGTCAGGACATTACTGATGTAAACAGCACCATCACTATTTGAAAAAATACATTTTTTATCAAATCTAGACAGGCTCATTTCAGTAAACAGTAAAGAGAAGACTCGGGGTGCAGGCCTTATGGGAAGAATTGCAAAGAAAAAGCCACTTTTGAAACAGACATACAAATAAAAGGTTAGAGTGGGCAAAGAAATACAGACATTGGGCAACAGATAATTGGAAAAGAGTGTTATGGATCTTAACCCCATTGAGCTTTTGTGGGATCAGCTAGACTGTAAGGTGTGAGAAGTGCCCGACAAGACAGCCACATCTATGGCAAGTGCTTCAGGAAGTGTGGGGTGAAATGTCACCTGAGTATCTGGACAGATTGAAAGCTAGAATGTCAAGGATCTGCAAAGCTGTCACTGCTGCACGTGGATGATTTTTTGATGAGAACGCTTTGAAGTAGTTTAAGAAGTTCTGAAAAAAAAAAAAATTCTAATTGAAATAGTAATTTTTCATGTTATTAATGTCCTGACCATACATTGTGATCAGCTGAATGCCAGTTTGGTGAATAAAAGTACCAATTTCTTTCCATAAGAGCAAAATCTGTACATTATTCCAAACTTTTGGCTGACAGTGTATGTTCATATATGACCATACTGCATATAAGATTTCCGTACGGGTTCCATGGTATTCTATGAAGTACCTAGGTGTAGGCCATGTAAATACAATGATATATGAATTTATGGTAATCAGTAATTACCATGGCAATACCATGGTATTACACAGGAGTGTTAGCCAATACCTATAATAAAGAAATTATGGAATTAAGTGTTTCTGTAAAGTATTTACCAACGCTTTACAGGTCAGTAACTTCAAAAGCTAAATTATTCGGGTAATATTGTTTATTAGACCAAATTTAGTCTAGTAGGTGGACTGTGAGAAGTAAAGATAATTTGACAGTCAACAGGCACTTTTCATCCAAAGCAGACTAGAATAACCTTACAGACTTCACATTTACAGGTATTTAATGTTTTAATAAGAAAAAACACAGAGATGGACCATCACTGCTCTAGATAATGGTGTTTATGCAGGCTTAACTGGGAGTGGCCCACTTTGTGTCTTCTCATGCCTTCCCCTCTGCATATATTTATCCGAGAGGACAAAACATCTGACCTCCTCAAATAATCCACCCTCCCCAAACCCATGGACAGCGACAGAGATTGATGATCGCCTATTGTTTAATCTCTGTCTAGGCCGTGTATGTCTTGGATACAGGGATTTCTTACGAAGAACCCCATCCCCCTTCTCCACACTTACTTACAAAGAGCCTGATGCCTAAAAATTGTTGCAGTGTCATTAGCAACCAAGATGTTCATCTATCTGTCCTGTAGACTGTCACCCTCTCATGTAAACTAGGTAATCTGTCCTGGACGAGACAGGCTAAAGGAAGTTGTGGAAGTCTTGTTATGTCATATCCCATACCTATTTTGGTTGGGTACAATGGGGTCCAAATAACACTCCCCCACTATCATGCTGTGGCCAGCCATCTGGACATGAGCCGTGTTGGTTTGTTATCTATATGGGGCCTCCGGTGTGGACTAGGAGGAATGCTGCACATTCAGACTTAATTACCACGATTGTGTCATATCAGTTGTCTATGTCCCAGTTATAAGGTCATAAGTCAATGTACCAAGCCCATACTCTAGATGTTGCATCCATTTTTATGTTATTACCATTGGACAGTAAATTCAATACCAAAGACAAAGAGTGGCACCCAATATTTTATTATTTTTGTGTTATGTTTTTTTTTATTGTTGTATGATGATTTACATGGTGTTTTTATTGTGTTTAGATATTTTTTATGGTTTTATCGTGATATGATGTTTTTATATGTCATTAATATTATTGACAATGTATGTGTGCTGGCACAGTGCAGCACCCTACAGTCCAAGACAAATTTACTGTTGGAAATGGGTACAATAAAGTACTGTATATTTCAACCCTTATGGAAATCTTATTTATGGTCAAATATGGAAATATACTGTATATATGTACATATATACTGTAGAGAATTCATATATTTGGGCGTAAATGTACATATTCAAATTTCACTAGTTACATATGTAAATGGATATTTCTGTATCACTTTGAGATATATGTACAAGTATGTGAGGCAACACCTTATTTTACAGTGTCCTTGTTACGTATATAAAATGATCAGCTATAGTAATAACAGTAAATTCTGTAAAATTACAAGAAACTAACCCTAAATCTATAGTAAGTACATGTTGTTGATTAGTAATAATCAGTAAATACTTGTGAAATTACACTGTAACAAAGACACTGAAATAAATTGGAACCGTATGTGACTTTTTTTTCTATTAGTGAAAAAAATACATGGACATGTATGGGAATTCAATTTCAGTTCAGGACCAAAATCTCAGCGCATAATAAAACCTTATTTTAAGAGAACAACTCACAAACAGAATAGCTTTTGTATAACTTTTAAGTTAACCCTAACCCATGCCTCAATCTATTTGCAGTGTTACACATATTTTAAGGCATGCGGGTAACAATGGAAAATTAAAAGAATCTTAGGCGTTAAGCATACATGATGATTTGCATCAGATTTCTGTTAACTAGTAGTAATCTGTTTTTGGTTATGGATGAGTGTGGTATTTGACCTTGAAACATACTTTAAATGGCCTGTCTGGTAGCACACCAAATTTAGCACCCAAAACTCAGAAACAACCATTAATTAATGGTGCACAACAGTGTTTTTCTTAAAAAAAATAATAAAAAAAAAGTAATGGGGTTAACCATAAGTAGGGCAAACAAAACTTAAGGGAATATTTTGGTCCACACAGTAATGCTTCAACAAAGTACACACTCCAAAATGATAACAAGTATTTTGGGACTAATTAGGCAAATAAAAGAGGTGCATTGTATTACAATGTTGAGATTAAGTAGAGTAAGTTGTTTAATAAAGCAAAAACTCTGTGTAGTATGGGGAATTTAGTGTAAGAGGAAGATTTAAAATATATCATATAATATTTGTATTTCTCTGCTTTGATGTAAAGTCATGTCAAGAGGAGCCTCTAAATGCATGTCATATTTTCATCTTCAGAGATCAAAAGGTTTTCACAGATATACCACCTCAAATCAATATGAAACTGGATTTGTAGATTCTCTGACAATAATGTGAGTGGCGTTTGCCTTTGCTAATCTCGCTGCCACAATGCTAGGGTGTTCAGTGAGGTTGCCAGGACATTACCAGGTGGTTGCTAGGGTGTTTTGGATGGTTTCTAGGTGGTTACTACTGGCAAGAAAGAAGAGTTTATCCAAAGTCTGTATGGTGTTGTTGTCCCTAGATATGGATTAGGATATTATTTGCCCATTTACTGTCTGCCAGGCAAAAATTATAAGCCTGATTGCCTAAAAAAGTAATTGCACACCTCTGCTCAAGAATCCACATGATTTGAAGTATCATAAATGTCTGTATTGCACAAGTTATGCTCTGAAGATAAATACTTTCAGCAAACACTGTACTTAACCCTTAGTATATCAACAGTATTCAGTAAAAGTGATGTTTGCATTAGCATGCACTGCTAAAAATAAACCATGTCGTGCAAGGCCAAAGTGCAAACCTTCATTTTGCCCATGTTATTTTTAATCTCATCTTATACTGGTCTTATTCCAGACTTCTATTTTGTTTAAAAAAAAAAAAAAAAGCTTTGGTCTAAGGCCCTTAAAGCTTAAAAATCCAGGTGCACTGCATTAAACAATGAAAAATGTCCTGGCTATGTCATAATGATTGAACTTACTTCAAGAGAAAATGTTGTTGTTTCAGAACAGTGGAAAGCATTGGCACTTTTCAGATTTGGCCGTTCTCGAAAAGCACTTGCCTAATATTGATAAAACTAACTGATGTGCCTCCAATGTCCTATTTTGTTTGACTTATCTTATTAGATGGTTTGCATGTGGCTAATATGGAGTCCTGAGGAAACCTCCCTCCCTGTAGGCATCTGGGTGACTGACTTCCACATAAGTAACAGACATATTCTACAAAGAACAACATATTAAGGATGAGTTCATTTTAGCTGTAATTGTTAAAACACTGTTAGGTTAATATGATTTGAAAGCTCGTAGATATTAACAAAAACATCATATATTTTATTACATTTTAAGAGGACATTTTTCTAGTTAGGGCTGGTTCAATTTTTTATTCAGTTATTCTTCAATAACATTTTTAGAATGTGTTTGTTTTACTCATTCTGTAAAGGAGCAATTTTGAAAGCACTTTTTAGATGGGTTTTTATTTAATTTGTTTTTTCTCGAGTTATCTGTATTTGCTAGTACAAAGAATCGATAAAATTGTGTTCTTCATCAGGCCAATTATTGAATGATGCATTGGATGGTGAATTGTGTGCAAGAATCCATTTGAAGTCCCAGAAGTCATAGTGGCACTACGGTGGCAGCCGAAGGAGATATATCGTGTTTTTCCTTAAGAGTTTTCCACTATAAGCTTGCCAAGTCTGAAGGCTCGTGAGAGTCGTTATACTCGTCATTATTTGTTTTTTGTCAGGCATCATTTTAACATAGTAATTAACACATGGAGGAAACAAGTGTTTACAGACTTTATTATTCAAACGTGACACTAGTCCTGAAAAACTTCACTGGTGTGATGATATAAATGCTGTAACTGGTGTGTGAGTTGCCAGTAGTTCTCTCACTGGTATAAATGTGCTGTGATTGTTAATTGCGCAACAGGAAGATCCCAGCACATTTCAAAGTTTGCAATAGATGCATTCTATGTCCTCTTGTCCTTCGTTGTTCATTCGTCCAATGTAGATTGGCAAGACTGGTCTTCATAAGAATGCAAGCCTGTCATCTGCATTTTTAGCATTGAGAAACACCCCAAAATGGGGTGTAATATTTCCAAAATGGCTGCCTTTATTCTGCAATGCACATACCTTTAAACTGTGAAATCCTCGTTAATATTAACATTTATATTTTTACCTACGTTTTAAAATGAGTATTTATTTTGCTGAATTGAAGTGACTTTTTCTTGGTAAAAATGTTGTAAATTCTTTAATAGATCAATCCCACTGAAATACATTTATCGTCATTACATTATATTCATGGCCATCACAATTAAAAAAACACAAAGCTTTGAAAATACTGTCACATAATTTGTATAAAATATTTCTAAATTGCAAACTTCTATTCATATGTATTTTATGCACTCACTTAACACTTTATTCGGAACAGGATCCTAATAAAGTGTACGACATGGTATTCTGCTGTTGTAGCACATCCGCCTCAAGGTTTGACATGTTGTGCATTCTGAGATGATATTCTGCTCACTACGAGTGGTCATTCTCTATTGTCTGGCCATTCTCTGTTGACCTCTCTCATCCTCAAAGTGTTTTCGTCCACAGAACCATTTTTTTGTTTTTGGCACCATTCTGAGTAAACTATAGAGACTGATGTGTGTGAAAATACCAAAAGATTAGCAGTTACAGAAATATTCAAAACACGCCGCCTGGCACCAACAGTCATGCCATGCACAAAATCACTAAGATAACACCCCCCCGTTCTGAAGGTTGATGTGAACATTAACTGAAGCTCCTGACCCATATCTGCATGATTTCATGCATTGAACTGCTGCCACACGATTGGCTGATTAGATAATCACATGAATAAATTGGTGTACAGGTGTTCCTAATGAAGTTCTCAGTGATGAATATGTCTTTACAAAGATCTCATTGTTTTAAATTATAAACTATTAAGATAGCATATTACAATAACATCCTGACCCAGCAAATATTTTTCTTATTTTTTAAAATGTAGCTTTTTATAAATGTCAATGTACTAGTGTATGGTGCATATTAATTAATTAAACTGTGAAATCATACAAAGAAAATATTTAATCATGGTTAGGTTTAGGGTTTGGGTAAGGGGTTAAAGTTTATGATTAGGTTTAGGGGTTAAACTTGTCAAAACATAGTTCAATTATTCATTCATTTTTCTCTTTGGGAGTAAAAGTCATATGTTTTTACACAAGCCAATTTGATGATTTAGTTTTTTTTAAATATACTATTTTCACCCCATTTTGGAATGCCCAATTCCCACTACTTACTAGGTCCTCATGGAGGCACGGTTACTCACTTCAATCTGGGTGGTGGAGGACAAGTCTCAGTTGCCTCCGCTTCTGTGGCCGTCAATCCGCGCACATCTTATCACGTGGCTCGTTGTGCATGATACCACAGAGAATCCCAGCATGTGGAGGCTCATGCTACTCTCCACAAACCACGCACAACTTACCACACACCCTATTGAGAGCAAGAACCCCTAATCGCAACCACGAGGGGGTGACCCCATGTGACTCTACCCTCCCTAGCAACCGTGCCAATTTGATTGCTTAGGAGACCTGGCTGGAGTCACTCAGCACACCCTGGATTTGAACTCATGACTCCAGGGGGGGTAGTCAGTGTCAATACTCGCTGAGCTACCTAGGCTCCCAAAGAGTACGATTTCTTAAAATTTCGCCATCTTGTACTAATTAATATCCTACGATATCATGACACTGGGTTAAACCCCTCATTCTAAATATGAGTAGTGATTCTGGCCTTAGCAAACACAACTAATGAGAAACAGAATGCATTGCACATTATTTTCCTTTTCTCTATCATTTTCCTGATTGCTGTTTTGACATGGGCTGCCAGAGCCCTCCCAATGCTCAGGTGACAGTGGCAGACCTCTCTTTATGAGTTAATGGGACATCACCAGCTGTCCGCACAGGTAGATCCAGAGCCCTGCTCCGAGCCATCTGTTCATCCTTCATCATTACTGTCTCTACACAGAGAGAGAAGGGAACAGAGAGAGAGAGCCATTGGGAGAACAAGATGGCCAAATCTTGAAACGGAAGGATGGATTAAAAAGAGGAAGAGATAATGAGAAAAATTTGGGAGCTCCCTATGGAATATGCCCCAGCTGTCATCCATAACCCGAAGTGTTTCCCCCAACCACCTGGACTTTTTTCCCACACCCGCAAATCTAATCATGTGATGCGATGCAAATTTCATTCAGGCTCTGTCAGGCTGATTTAAGAGCTAGCTGTAAGTCAGCTGTTATGCTTGTATTCAGATGCTTTTTTAATGTGATAAAAGTGAGTGTTTTTCAAACTTATTACATTTAGAGTATATTGTGTTATTAAAAGCTGTTGTTAGTATCAAGCATAAACTATTACAAATTAATATAATAAATTGCACATATTTTACTCCTTACAAAATGTCTTCAGTTAAATCAAATGCAGATTCAAAAAGCCCACAATGCTTTGCAGATAAGGCAGAAATATTCCATAAGTAAAAGATTATGCACAATTTTTTTTTTCAAATGTCAATTTCATAACAAAATTCCATCAGATTGTATTGAGTAATATATCATTAAATCAAATCAATAAAAAAAACATAAAATATTAAAAGTTTTAAAAATAAAATTTTGTTAAACATTACACAATTCAAACTGATGTAATTTTATTATGAAATTAAAATGTGTCAATCTTAAAAATAGACTAATATATATATGTATACAGTATACTATATTGAGTGTGTAAAAGTAGAAGTATATAGACTTTATTTGGAAGAATATAGTTAAATCAAATGATCGTCGCACACCTGAAAAGCATAGATAGGTACAGGTTATAGGTAAAAGACAAAAACGATTATAAATACAAAAAAGAAAAGATGAAGATCATGTGACAGAGACTTTGCTAATACATTTTGTATTATGTACATAAAGCAATTGTAAAATTGTCATCTTTGTCATTCAGTGGCGGAGCTAGGGGGTGGCCACCATGTATTGAAGCCTGGCCACCCCATTGGCCACCCCACTCGCAATTGCTGTTTTAGTCATTTTTTGGCACAATTTAGTTCTTTAGAGGTGAAATCATCTCTGTACAAATGTACAATATAAAAATGCTGCCCAAACATTTCTGTGCCACCACAGACTGATCGCTTGCCCTTTTGAAAAACTTGTGGCTCCGCCCATGGATCATTGTCAACATTGTCTTATATCAACATATCCTCGATTGCTGTTGTTGGGAGATTTAAGCTTAGTGGATGAAGCTGACTGGGAAATCAAGAAGACTGTTTTTTTTTTATTATTTATGACTGCAGCTACAGTATGTTTATATAAAAAAATGGACAATGGAGAAAGAACCTTACAATAAACAATGGTGGAATGAGCTATTATCATTCAGCTGACCATAACAAATATGCATAAGAAGACCAAAGAAATCAGACAAAATAGGCCTGAATGATGTTTAAGTGTGCGGATATGAACTTTTGATACCAAAAAGTTTTTTGATGTTCTCTATACCTCCTATCTGATTGTTATGCTTATCATTTCTTATCTGCAATGGGATAGTATGTTTTTTGTTTGGATGTAGTACGATAATAAAGAGGGGATTTCTTTATATTTATTTATTGAAATAGCAAATAAAGCTGAAAGCAAGTTTCTGGAATTAAAACAAAATGCTTTTACTTATTCTGTAAATATTAAAGTCTGTAATATTTACATTTATGTAATTGTATAGTGCTTTTTACTACACAAGCTTAAAGCACCTTTACAAATAATAGTGCCTTAAAACACCCAGTGAGCATGCAAATTAAAACTGCTGGGATTGTTAAACAATTTTCGATTTACTGGCACGCCAGGGAATCTGCATTCAGACTGTTAATTATGGAATTATTAATTAAATTTTCCCCCTTCCGCATATTTTGTGGCGCGTTCTGCATAAAGCGGTGACCCATGCAGCCCCATTTCGTGGCCGGCCCACCCTGTTCTCCCAATGGCCAATCCGCGCCTGATACACATTAGCATACAATAGATATCTTTTTGTTCAGGATGATGCTGTTTAGGGTCTACTGGTCCTCATTCAGTGTGTATGCTGATGATTCTTCAGTCTTTGCTTCATGACAAAAGCAATATGTACACGTATTGTTAAGCAAAGTATAATGATGTAAATCACCCATCCTCGACCTAACAATTAGCTTCCCTCTTCTGCACATTGATAACCTCCGAAAAATATTACACATTAAACACTAACAAGTCTCTTTCTTCTTTCATTTTGTGTAGAAATTCTGTACATTAAAATAACACAATTTACTCTAACAATCCAGTCTCATGCAAAGCATGCTGGGAAATGTAAATTGTCCCGTTTCAGAAATACTTTGATGCAACAAATCTTATTCACATAGTCCCAACACAAATTGATTAAGTAAAGATGGTTGGATTGTAATTGAAATTAAATAGAGACAAATACTAAATAATTGTGTTTGATTAACTCAATTTAATGAAGTCAATTGGGAAAGCAGTAAAAATCATGTTGAGTGAACACTCCGAATAAATCTGATCAGTTCATATCAATATAATTTTTTTATGACTATGCTAAATTTTACTTTACACAATATTATTATGTTCTCATCTCAAACATAAATGTATTAGGTTGAGTTTAAGTGTACTGTTTTTGTATATTCAATAGAGCTGCTTTCCATTTTTTTTTTTTTTTCAGTATAGATAGATAGACAGTAGCATTTCTCCTTTTTGGAGAATGTTGGTGCGGCTATCATTATGAGGACTCTCCATATACATAATGATTTTTATACTGTACTATCTCCTAACCCTACCCCTAAACCTAACCCTCACAAAAAACTTTCTGCATTTTTATATTTTCAATAAACCCACTCACACACACACACACACACACACACACACACACACACACACTCACTCGTTTAAACATACAGCGCTCTGTCACTCAAAGTAAACATCTTTGAGGCCCTCTTGAGGAATGACCCTGTAATTACATGTTCTGCCAAAGAAATTAGGGTAAATGTACAGTAGGCTTCTATTTTTTCTAGCAATCATTTTTACTTTGTTTTATGCGTTCATATCCACTCAGCAGTCCAAGTTTCACATTATATTCAGCTGTTGTATCCTGTTGTGATGACACAAATCAGTTTATTCACATCATTATAGCACAAAAGTTCAGCCCCTCTTGCAGATTAAATCAGATTTATAGAGTGGAAATAAATAGCAAAATTGAAAGTATAATCCAAGCTATGCACAATAAAACGTACAAAACAGATGTCGCCTAAAATGTGTTAAACAATGCAAAACCACTACATTTCTTAGTTTGTGCTTAAGTCCTTGTGTTACTGCTATAGCTTCTAATTTTCAGTAGTATCAACAGCTGGGTTTTCATGTTTAATATTTATGACAACACACACACACACACACACACACACACACACACACACACACACACACAAAAAAAAAAAAAATTACTAATTCAGCAATAACTGGAAATGCCAGGTCAAACTGGAGTAGAGCATTTCTGATACATAAAGGGTCATAACACAATACATATAGCATCTAGTCCCTCAGTTCAAATTCAAATGTTGGTATCATTCATAAAAAATAAATAAAAATACATTCTATATACAGTCAAGTTAAAACACTTCAGTGACAAAAATCCCTGTTAAAAGACTGATGATGGGGATGGTGGATTTCTCCACTTTTAATGCTGCCACAATGAGATAAATATAGAAGCGACACCTCAAAACATAAAATACAATCAAAACAAAAGTAATAAGAAATGTGATTAAGGTTTAGAAAAAAACAATTATGGTAATTTTTTGGTTCACCAACAACAGGTCAATGTGGGCGGTCAAATATAACATCCTTATCATGTGTATATTTTTGTATTTTTTTCAAATTCGGTGCTGAAGATTAAAGTAGCTTTTTTTAGTGTTCAAATTATTTCTACTATCCAAACTTAATTTGAAGAAGCAACTATAAGTAAACCATTCATAGGATTGTTTTTAGTTTATTAAAGTGGAAATGTGTTGAGCAATAGATACAGCTTGCTCAATTAAATGATCTCATTATTGAATAGTATCTGCACTGATGCTGTAACAACTGGATGTATGTCCAGTGGAAGATAAATAAAAGAATAGATAGAGACATGTTGACATGTCATCACAACATTCACATATTCTCTCTGGGGCTAGGGGGAAAACAAACAAAAACATCAGCAATTAACACTGAGAATCAATTCAATAATTTTTGTGTTATGGATCTTAAATGTAACAACCAGCATATTTACCATATTTTACAGATCATTGTTTGACCACAGAAGGGCAGGTGAATTTATTTCCAGAAGCAGGTATCTGTTACATGCACATAGGAAGAGTAGTTTTAACATCAAAAGTGGGGAATGCTAGCTTTGTTCCAATGGTATTGTATAAAGTTAAAGGAGAAGTCAATCTTAAATCCAAATGCAAAAAGTTCATACCTCGATGTTACGTTCGAGTCCAACTGTATCTGAGGTTCTTTCACCAGTAACACAGCAATGTGACTAATGTACCACAGAAAAATAAAATGTTATGCAATCACATGCACACACACTTTGTATCAATTGTAGCTGGCAATGGCAATGACAAAAACAAAGATGATGAAATGAAGAACCCAAGTGCAGTTTAATAATCAAAGTGAAAATCTAAAACCCGAACTATAAACATGAATAGAACATAACATAAACTTAAACATGGTAGGCAAGGCTTAAACTTGACATGAACTTGAACAGTGCTACACAAGCTAACATCAATACTAGACAAGAGACAATGCAAACATGAGGGCTTAAATACATGAGCATGGGGAAACATAAGCCAATGAACAAACAGAACTCTAAACAAGATAACAAGACAATTAACTAAAACCAGTGACAAACTAGAACTGATAACAAAGTAATCAAACAATGAACCAATGAAAACAAGACACATGAACATGGAGGGAAACAGGAAGGTCACATGACAAGGAAACAGGAACAAAACATGGCATGCAACATGAACACTTTTCAAAATAATAGACATGAAAAACAGGAACCAACAGAATAAACATGACACACTTATTCTATCATGGTGGTGACTTTCCCTTGAATTTTATTGATTTTATATTGAACACACTCTGTTCAATATCAGTAAACACTGCACAAGTGTTGAACACACCAACTGAACTATTGCAATATTATTCAGTTCTTGCATTTTACTATAGATTAAAATGCATGATGGGGAAAGTTGATTTACCTCAGTGTTTATTTTCAGTCCATCCATATTTTCATATGCTTCTTCAATAGTAGCTGCACAGCCATGTGACTATAATTCGACATTGGATACACAAATGGGAAATAGATTTTCAATATTGACTGCAATTTAAAAAGGACCAATGTGAATATTTTCTTTAAATATGTCAAATATATTTTCATGATTTATTTGAATTTGCATTGTTTCTTGGCTGTAGTGCAAAACAGTTCTCATTAAATTAGTGTTATACTTATGCTGAATCATTGTGCCATCATTAACAAACAATGATGCAATTTTTCTGAACTTACATGTGACGATCGTTTCCTATGCATTATTACGTAGTGACTTTCCCCTACTGCTTGATTTGTAGATTTTAAGCATCCTAAAATAATTCAATAAATGGGTTTGATTTCACATCTTTTATAACCAAGAAATACACAGACCAGATTAGGATCACAGAATTAAACAACTTACTTTGTCTGTATAATTTGAATAGTTTAAAAGCTCCATAAATTATCATGAGCAGGAAGACTTCTATTATCACAGGCAACAGAAATAAAATGGCAGTCCTAAAATGAAGAATAGAGCCAAAAATTCAGCCTCTGAATAAAGGCCTGAATACTTCAAATGTTATGCATCAACTACCCATATACAAATGTGAGTTACCTCGTCCGAGCGTTGATTGTTGCTATCGTAGGTGGCGCTGATAGAGTTGATCGAGTATGTTTCTGTTTTAAAGTAATATGAACAGGCATCTGTAGGTCTCCAACTGAGCACCAGTACCATCCTATGTTCTCCTTCCTCAGGTTGCTCATAGTAACAATAATGTATTCCTGATCATTTCTGATGGAAACAGAGGCTCCATTCAATGTTCCATATTTCTTTTCCATGCAGTGCTCTCCCAACTTACACCATTTTATAGTACCTTGAGTAAACCCACGATGAGAGAATCTGATGGTAACACTACCATTCTCAAAACTTGTTAGACTCTGATTGTCCAGTTGAAGTCTTGGAGGGCCTGGAAATTGCATTGAAAATTTCAAATAGCCTCTCACTTAACAATTATAAAGTCACAAGTAATAGTAATAAAAATGTATTTCATAATTTTAACAGCATCTTTATCTCCATTTAAGTATCTAGTTGCAAACAATGTTAAAATTTGCTCGCTTCTATTTGTTAAAATTAGTAAATGCATTAGGTACCGAGAACTGACAATGAACAACATTTTTTACAGCATTTATTACTCATGGTTAATGTACATTTATGAAAATATATGAACTAATGTTAACTTACTACTTTAAGTTTAAAAATATATTTGAATAAGTTGAAATCAACAGTAATCAATTGTGGAACTATCATGTCAGACGTACCTTTGTAAAGGCCCTTTGTTTTTTGTTTTTTTTTTGTTTTTTTTTTAAGAAAAGGAGGAATGAGTCGAAATACATTTTTGTGTTAATCAACATAATGCCACAAATGCTTTTGATTGAGCTTAACTTGTATGGAACCTGAAATATTCCATCACTACATTAGTTAACATGAACTAACAATGAACTATTCTTTTTCATCACTTACTAATATTATGTCTGTGCAAAGCCCAGTTCAGAACTCGCAGGACCAAGATTGTCTGCAACCCGCCACCTTTTTTGGGAATGATGAGCAGTAAAACCCCTTCTTTATCTTGGTTGGAGGGACTGGCTCTATCGTGTCCTTCTGTAGAAGGGCGGCGATTTCCGCACGCAAGGCAGCTGCGTTCTCAACCTTCACTGCCGTGAAGCGAACGCCGTTGAACCTGTGCGGGCGCCTGGTGAACTGAATCGCATAGCCGAGTCGGACAGTCCGCAATGGGCTGGGGAGCATGAGCCACGCCCCCAAGCTCCATGTGAGCATGACCAAGGGAACAATCATGTCAGACGTACCGGCATGCGGGGCCTCGCGATGGGGCAGAACCTGAGGTGCCACTTGTGGCTGTGCTGAGTCCAGGGACATCAAAGCATTTACCTGGCTCCTTGTGACCACTCCTGGAACAGCCTGGGATGGGAGAGAAAGATTCTCGTCCTAGTAACCCATGGAGGCAACTACATCAGGGATTGATTTGTACCACAGCAGGGTGCGTGGGGGCAGGGGACCTGTATTCGATGCAACAAACATACCAAAAAGAAACAGTGAAAACGACGGCCGTGTGAACCGAGTGTAGGGCCCAGAAAGTATGGAAACTGCTCTTTTCTTGAAAAGGAGGTTACCTTCTGCAGGAGGACACACTTGGCGACAAGCAGACGCGGTGCGGTATCTAGAGCCGTGCTGGGGCATGATGTGATGGATAGCCTCTGTCTGCTTCCTCACCATCGAAAACTGCCAGGCAAAGGCTCCGACGTGTCGCTGAACAGGCCAACCTAGGAGATGGGGGTGTCACGGAAACGAACCTTGTGCCATTGTTGGACCAACAAGGTGGACATCGCCAGCCAGACTGTGCCATGACCTTCAACACCCGGAGGGCGAGATTAGTCACTGAACGCAGCTTCTGCATCAATCCCGGGTCAGGTCTACCCTCATTCAGCTCTTTAAATGCCTTGGCCTGGTGCACCTGCAGGATGGAGGCAGCGTGTCCAGCAGTACCGTAGGCCTTAGCCGGCAGTTACGACGTAAGCCTACAAGCCCTGAACGGGAGTCTCTGTTGGTTCCACCAAGTGGTGGCGCTCTGCGGGCACAAGTGCACCGTGACTTCTTGATCTACCTGAGAAAATGCTGCATGTCCCCTTGCCACCCCACATCGAGAGTAGGGAGAGCAGAGGAGTTCGCAAATCGGGTCCGGGCAGTAAAAGGTGCCGGCCATGACTGCGTATGCTCCTCATGCACCTCCGGGAAAAAAGTAACGGGGGCAGAGGGCGGTCTTGAGCGGCCCTCTGGCCCCAGAAACCAATCGTCGAGCTGCGGGGGTTCAGGGGGAGTGAAGAGTTCCACTCCAGCCCGACGCCACCAGCTGTTCGGGAAAGCATGGCCGCCAGCTCCGCGTCAGCCCTGTGATTGGGCTACCGCACCAGAGGGTGGGAGTCCAAAAGACTCCTCCATGTCAGACATTACGAGCCTGCCCTCCTATGCAGCAGTCGATAGCTCTTCCTCTTCACAAGCTCTGAATGGAGCTGCAAACCCACCGTGAGATGAGCCCGCGGTTTCATCCCAGAACTTGGGCTGGGCGTACGAGCGTACTGGGTAATGGGAGGTCTGTGGGGGGTTTCCCGATGGAGAAGCTCTCCACAGACCAAGGGCACAGATGGCTATTACAGACTTCCTCTCCAGAAAAGGGGGGGGGGGGGGGGTGGCAGTCAGGACGTTTCCCCTGATCTGAGTCGGGTGGTGGGTTATGCAGGGGTGAGGGCGTGATTGAGCACCTATCTGGGGTGAAAGAAAGTAGTAAGGACATCCACCTGAGATTAATTGTGACTAATTACCATTACCATGTTCACAGTGAGAATCAGGAGAGATTAAAATCGGCCCAGCTGAGATGCTGTTTGTGTGTTTGAATTGGATCTTAACTGCTGCACTTTAAGCGAACGTGTTTATTTTCAGTTAAAAAAAAGTGATAATCCTGAGTTGGAATCACCGTGTCCAGCTTCCTCCTTTTGACCCAAATACAAACATCTGTTACAGTGTCTCTGAGTGATGATGACTAAATGCAGCCGGCGTTAGCCAGACATCACTTCAATCTTTTACAATGGACTTCAGAGGATGAACTGATGCCAAATCCAACTGTAAGATATTGTATATTCAATATGCCACTGTCTGAACCTTGGACTTACGATGAACCCCACCGAACCTCTCCAAAAGGACCTGGTGGTTGAACTGCGCTGCACCGCACTGATCTCTGTCTGCATTACCTTTCTCTATTGATGGAATACACTCTTGAAGTGGAATACATAGACTATCATTTAATTGCCAGCAAAAGCCTTCATCAGCCAACTAACAAAGGACAATGCATCTATGTGAACTTTGGCAGTTAATACAGGATGGACTACAAAGACATTAGTCATTAATCATACAGTTAATAAAAAATAAATAAATTCTACACAATGATCACTCTAAGACTTTATAGATATTGGAGTTGAATTTTTTTGTTAATGCACGATTTTGTGCACTCTCACGGCCTGGCCACGCCCTCCTCCTTGTCACAGATCTCTTTAACTTGTATTGAACCTGTAACATGTTACCAAATAATAATAATAATAATAAAAAAGTCTCAACTAAATGTTTTTCATCAGAAAGATAAATTAAAATTGTTTAAATATGTGCAATGAATGTATAACTGCATGTTTTAACTAGAGTATGGAACCACTTTGATTTTACTTAACAATTTGAGGCAGCAATTAAACAAAGTCACCCAAATCTGAAAATTCTGTCAGCATTTACTCACTCATGGAACACAAAAGGAGATGTAAGGAAGAATGTTTGCCACAGTCACCATTCACTTTCATTGTACTGAAAAAAAGATGCCATGAAAGTGAATATATACTTAGGCTAACAGACTAACACCTCCTTTTGCGTTCCATGGAGGGAAGAAATTCATACAGGTGTGTAAGAACACATAGTGGAGTAAATTACTTTCCCTTTAAGTTTTAAATTTTGGTCGGTTGAATGTTTTTACAGTGAGAATGTAATACAATCGGGGAAAGTCAACACATGCAGGAGACTAACAAGGAACTATGTATAAAAAAAAAAAACACACACAAAAAAAGAAAAACTGTATGAGAGTCTCACCTTCTGTGACTTCCAAGAAAAATCCTGTCCGTTTGTCCCAACCATAAGGAATCTCAACAGCACACCAGAAATGACCAGACTCTTGAATATTAGTCATGTGTACAGTAAAGATGTTGTGTGATGTGTCATCAGAGATGACTGTTTTGTGATTACATTGATGGTCAGATGACTCTATACATTTACAAAAAAGCCAATAGTATCCAGCACACAGGTACTTGTATGAATATTTATATTCCTGTCTATATAAGCAAGGAATTGTGATAGATTTTCCTCTCTGAACAGATATTTTTCTGACCGTGGTGACATCTTGAGTACCTTCAAAAACATAAAATAGTAAATAAAAATGATAACAGACAATTCATTAGAAATATTTTAGATTTCTAGAATGTAAGCTAATTTAATGTTAATGTTAAATGTTAAGGTCAGATTTCCTTGCACACAAAATGCTCTTTTTTGTTACTATTCAATCATGAAGGATAACATCAGGTTTATTGAGTCTATTTCTTATGGAGACCACGCAAACTTGAGTGCATGCTGTTCTTAAAGTAAAAGTATTCTGAAAATTTTCCAACGGTTAATTAACGATAATATCATTTGTAATAACATTTTCGTTTTATTTTTTAAATACACAAATGGAAGCATTTTCATTAGTGTTCTCTTTAGGATGCAACCGTATGTTTGGTTTTGCATATTTGCTGTATGTTCAATCAACAATCACACAATGGTACATGCATACTATATAACACCAAAATTAAGAAGATCTTAGTAGTACCTATGTAAAGTAGGGAAAGTATTAATATTTCACATGACAATGATTCAAGTGTACCAATAATTAATATGTGTTAAACTTCAGGAACCTTGTTTGTCTCACCTGAGAGTTTCATCAACAGAAAGATGAAGAGAAGGTTACACAGATCCATCACTGTGAGTTTATGATAGGAATGGATGTGAAATCTCTCCTTTCCACATCAGTACTTCCTCTTTTTCTGCAATACAACCGTGTCTCACTCCCTCTCTCTCATGATCGCCAATGTTTTGCAAGAGTATGTGTGAATAGAATAATGAAACTGTGGTATGCATCATGTTTTATTTTTGGAGTAACATTTTTTACAAGAAAGAGGAAACCGAATGCATACATTTTTTTTTTAAACATTTGTTTACTGAGACTGAGGAAAACCTCAGTTTTTTTTAAAATTATTATTATTACAAAATCATTCCAAAGCTAATTAAATAAATGACAAAAACAAGAAAATTAGTTTATAGTTTAAAAATAGACATACACTCAGAATTGAGGAAACTGGAACTTCTCGCTGTGGTCATTATGAGGTCAATCAAATTGTGAGAAAATATTGCTACTGTGTAGTCGGCCTTGAGCTTTGTATCAATTGTTGTGCCTGTGGACAGAAAGCTGACTGGTAAAATGAATCAATCAATGGTTCTCAGCCAACAAAAATGTTATTTTATAAGATATTCTGAGTACTGTTAGAAAACCAACTGAGAACCACTGGACTAGATTACACTGTATGCTAACTACTGATATTACCTACTGGAAAAAGTAGTAGTCAGATTGCACATATTATTATTCTTAGCTGTGATTATATTTTTCCTTGGGTGACTGAACATCATCTCTGACATGTCATACTGAACAAAGGTCTACAAGCATAATACAATTATAATTTAAATGTTTGTACGTAAACAGTGAGGTTTGTCCCTGCTTTGATGGACATCAGCAGTTGGTTGCACCAGCTATATTTATGTTACAACTTAGCCTAGCTGTAGCGTAAATGGGCACTAAGTAACAATTTACACACTACTACATATTTGAGCGTTGCACCATAAAACTTAGGTAGGACATAAACCTACGTGTGAAATAAATATTTACAGAAACCCCTGACCAGGCTTAACGGATGGAATAAAAAAGCAGACTGATATTCTATGATATCAATGAGCTCATGTTTTGCGTGACAGGCATCAATCATTTCAACATACACTATGATGTTGACATTTGAGCGAGAGAGAGAGAGAGAGAGAGAGAGAGAGAGAGAGAGAGAGAGAGAGAGAGACGTTTTAATGCCAACAGCATGAAGCCGATCTAATGGTGCAGTTTTCAGGGTGTGTCACCTGGTGTCAAGTGTCAACACATTCAAAATATTTATAGGACATTAAAATGAATAAATGTCTTTTTCCAGCCTTATGTATTAGTAATTATGTATCACCCCTTATTTATTTTAGATAAAGTTCCAATATATTGTTATTCACACAAGGCAAATATTCTATTTATCCAATTTACTTTTATTACGTATCGTATTTTAATGGGGGTATCATTTATTACAGCTGACAGTTGTAATAACAAACAAGGTTTGAACATCAACTGTAAATGAAATCAAATTGAAGTTCATGGCTTTTTAACACTTCTGTGTACAAATTTGAAGAATGCTTATTGAATAAATACAGGTAAATGTCATATTATGCAGCTACGCATTACTTTTACGGAGAGCTTACAACCTACTAGTTAAGTCTTGCTTTAAGAACAGGTGGCGCAATCAAATTACTGACTTAGTTACAAACTTACTAGTAGTTACTAAGCCCTTAGTGTGAACTTAACATCCTAACTTACATGAGAACTTACGCTCTGCTGGTGCAACACTACTCAGGAGACATTTAATTAATCTGAGTGAATGATTCAAATTAAATGTCTCCTGATGTCTTCTGCATTAAAGCAGGGACTTGAAGAAGTAAAATGGAATTGATTTTCTGCCTAAAACTGTATCTTCATGTAATAAGATATAAAAGATAGCCTATTATAAATCTAAAAATCATTGTGGATGCAGATAAATATGGCATTCTAGCCATGCTAAATTACATGATATAGTTATGTTTTGCTGTTCAGAGGAACGACACGGACATCCGTTTCACTGCAGACTTTTTTACTGCTATGTACATTCAGAACTCACTCTCATGTAACACTGCATCACTTCTGGAGCCAACCCTCTCCATACAGAGAAACTACTGTAATACACAGTATAGACTTACATTCACAATAAATTACATATTCCTTAACTTGAACTGAATTTGCCTCTTTATTACCACTAATCAGTCCATAACTACAGATCTGTTAGGGAATTTTCTCTAGTAAAGTGGATATCTTCATCCAGGGCTAGGAGCTGTCCCTGAATCTACTGAAACATGTGGTTGTGTAACACTGGCATTGCCCTTGCCACAAACAAAGTCACCTGCCATGGTACTGTCCATAGCAGCCTTTCTGTCCAGTATATTAGATGACAGTAAATGGTCAACATCTACCTTCACACTAAGACCTCTGACCTGTACTTGGTTTGTGATAGGTCCATGTTTGAACAAGATCACTCCTGGAACCCAGGAACAATCTGAGTGTTGACTGTTACGCACTGTTACTTTCTGGCCAACCTCAAATTGTCTGAATTTACTGGAAGGTGTGTCATGAGCTTTCATTCATAGTTTTGCCCCAACTTGCATGGAGTGCACTTACTTATGACATTTTGGATGTCTTGATCAGACCCTGGCCACCAGAGGTATTCTCTTGCCAATTTATTGTACCTGTGTGACTCTCATGCAGCTCAGACAACAGTCTTTCCCTGTATTTCGGAGGATTGATCACTCCCGATCTCCTCAGGATGCAGCCGTGGTCTGTCGAGAGCTGGTCTTTAGCTTTCTCCTGGTTTCTGTGGGATGTCCTTTGCGCTGATGGGCAATTCATCTAACTTGAAACACAGCCCCCCCCCCCCCCCCTTTTTTGACTTCAAAGACTATGTTCAGGGCCTCTTTTTCAATCTGTGCATAGTTTTGCACACTTGCTGATAAAGTCCTCAATGCAAATGCAATGGGGTGTTCCTCACACGAAGGTAACACGTGAGTTAACTGCTCCAAAGCCATGAGGAGAAGTCACAGGTGAGTCTTGGTGGTTTCTTGGGATCATAGCGGGTTAGCCACTTACTGAACCACAGGTGCTATTTACAGGCACACTAGAGACCATTTACTTTGACTTGCAACAATCTGTAAAGTGGGTGCAACAATGTGCAGCATTTGCCACAAACTTTCCATAGAAATTCAAAAAACCCAGAAGATATCTTATTACAAGATATTTGTTGGAGCAGGGGCCTTTACGATCGCTTCCACCTTGCTCTCAGTTGGATGCATCCCTTTTTCATCAATCCTAAATCCTGAGTATTCCACAGAGTTACAGAGGATTTCAAATTTTGATTTCTTCACTTTCACTCCATGTTGTTGAAGTAATGATAGCACTTTGTCCAGTTCTACCCAATGTTCCTCAGAAGATGGTGCAGAGACCAGAATATCATCCATAAAACACACTACATGTTTGAGTCCCTGCAGGATTTGATCCATTGTGTGGATTGCAGGTGCTGTGGAAATTCCATAAGCAAGATGATGGTACTTAAACAGGCCTTTGTGTGTGTTTATGGTAAGTTTCTGCTCAGATTCAGTGTCCAGCACAAGCTGTTGATATGCAAAGGACAGATCAAGCTTACTGAAGACTTTTCCACCACATTTGGTAGCGGATATCCCTCTGCAAGAATGCATTTGTTCACTGCGACTTTATAATCACCACTCAGTCTGACTATCTTGTCTTTCTTTGGCACAACAACTATTGGTGCCGTCCAATCACTACTTCCAACTTGAGAGATAATTCCATTCCTCTCCAAGCAATTAAGCTCCTTTTCTACTGCTTCTTTAAGACCATATGGAACCAGCCTTTGTTTGTGAAAGATTGAGGTTGAGTTCCTTCTGGCACTCTCACTTTTGCTTTGAAGCCACAGATCTCGCCATATCCATCTCTAAACAGCTCTTTGTGTTTTTCAAGAACATCAGAAATTCACTGGTGTCATGTTTCATAAACTGAAGATCTCCTTCCAGTTTAAGGATATTTTCTTGAGTCAGTTACGCCCCAGTAATGGAGGTTTCTCTGATTACCACAATCAATGGGAGTGACCATTGTTTTCCCTCATATGTTACTGGAACCTTGAGCTCACCCAACACAGGGATTTTGTTCCCAGTGTATGAACACAGATGAATGGAGGTCAGGTGCAACATACAGTCCTTCAATTTGTATTAATAGATATACTCTGGGATCAAGTAAAAGAGGCTCCTGTGTCTAGTTGCATGCTAACTGTTCTGCAATATTTCTGAAGACCAATATAAATGCTATCTGCCTTGTCTTGTGCAGAGAAGACAGTGAATAACTTCATAAGTTCATCATCCCCTGCACACTGTGTCTCAGATATGTTGCCTGGCATATATTGGGCATTGGCTGAATGTTGTGTTTTGTGACTCTTACATGCACGCTGTAAGTGTCAAATTTTCCTACAGTTGTGGCATTTCTCATTGCGGTAACGGGATTCTGTGGGATGATGGTTGCCTCCACCACAACGGTAGCAGTTGCTTTTAAGCTTGTTAAAAGGTTGCTGCTGTCCCCCTTTTTTGGTACTGTACCAAGAACCTCCACATCCTCCGTATTTCTCTCTGTATCCACAGACATTCTGCACCTTATGCACACTTGTGTCTTTTATGGTTGTCTGCACACCCAACTCCTTGGTGTCCTTGTGTGCTAATTATATTGCGAGGGCAACATCGCAGGCTTTCTTAAAAGTAAGGTCCTTTTCTGACAGTACCCTTCTGTGATAAACTTCTCCTGGGAGTCCACAGACAAATTTATCCCTCAGAGCATCATCTAGAAATGTTCCAAATTCACATGAACTTGTGAGACGTTTTGTAGAGGGGTTCCAGTAGGAAGGGAAATGGGATCCGGGGTTGCAGCCCAATTAAATGGGTTTTCTTTATTTTTCTTGTATAACTCAAAATTATACTTTCAGCCAGACATCTACTTTTCAAACACAGCTTCGATTATACAGTTCAAGTAACTTAAAATACTCATTGGTACATCACAACTCTGTCTCTCGGTCTGTCGCTCCGGTGGCCTTTTAAAGCCCGTCTCCACCGTCACTGAAACGAGACACGTGTTTAATATCAGCAATCACCAGGTGATGTCCTCACCACTTCATTTCTCTGACAGACACACGACCATGTCCTGCTCCACACGTTTCAATGCCAGAATGTAATCTAATATTGTTTCCCCAGGACTTTGGTTGCGTTGGTAAAATCTGAAGTGTCCTGAATCAGAAGTGGCTTGGGCTTGTAATGGTCAGAAATGGTCTTAGTCATTTCCTGGAATGTTCAGTTGATTACTTTTGCTGGCTCAACAAGACTTTTCAAGAGGCCATGTTCCACAGGTTCTAAAATACTCAGGAATACATCTTCTTTTTTGTCACTATCAATTTAATTTTCTGCAATCCATCGCTCAAATCTCTCCAAATAGTTATCAAAATCCTCCTTAGCACTGTCAAACACAGGTACTTACCTATTGTGTCAATCTCTCTCTCTCTCTCTCTCTCTCTCTCTCTCTCTCTCTCTCTCTCTCTCTCTCTCTATCTCTCTTTGTTTTTAACAGTACTTAGTTAATTATGCACACTGAACATCAACACATCCTCTGTTCCCTCTGTGGCTGTTGTGCTCCTTCTGTCTGGTCTGTGTTTCCCTACTCCACAAGCTCAATATGTGACTGTCTCTGCCTCAGACCACTTTTTTTGTTTTTGGACTTTTTCCTCTTATACTCTGCTATTTTATTCAGAGATTTTCTTGCTTTTTTTAAGCATAGGGGACCTGGTTGCCACTGTTATGTTTTGCTGTTCAGAGGAGCGACACAGACATCCATTTCATTGCAGACTCTTTTATTGCTGTGTATGATGAGAACTCACTCTCCTGTTACACAGTGTTGCTTCTAGAGCCAAATCTCTCCATACAGGGAAACTACCGTATTACATGGTATAGATTCAAATGCACAATACATTACAAAAATAACAGCAGTGGTGTAGTCGGGGCCATATGCACGTATGCACTGTATGCTTACTTTTATTCCCAGGGCTGTTAGCATATACTGACTTCTAATTATAAAAATGTGCCTATACACACTGTATACCCACTTGTTTTGCTGCTTCAGAATTCCATAATCTACTATAGTTTTCCTTTCACTGTATTCAATGGTGTTTTGTGAAACTGGAGAATCTTTGTTGTAACTGGTGTATTATCAATTGAATTCTGCCATTCCCCGCCCCAGACAACCGTTGTCGCCACCATCATCGACTGAGGGAATTTATGACAGTAAGTGATGAGAAAGAGAGTCACCCTCATAATGAAGCAGTATCAGGTCAAATTAATTAACAAAAAGATGCTAAATCAATAAGTGATGCCGTTTGTCCTATATTTTAGCTCATTTCACAAATTGTGAGAAATTGACCTGAAACACACACACCTTTTGCGTGAGTTGTGTGAGATATCATCTGGTGCTTTGCACGGACACTTGACCGAGGACTTTCCTTAATTTCTCTTGGGATAAACACTATTTACTGCCAGAACAACAATACTAATGCAAAGAGAAATACACTATTTTCATGTTCAGCCTTTCTCTCCCTTTTTTCTTTCTTTCTTTCTTTCTTTCTTTCTTTCTTTCTTTCTTTCTTTCTTCCTGGTCATTTTATTTTAGCTTTGTTTATTTTAAGTTTAGGGGACATTCACACTGAATGTGTCCATTAAGATTAGTATTACATCCTCTCACTAACATATTGATTTGTGGTAAATGTGTAATTAAACACTGATAGTGGAGGTTGTTTGTGTGTCCCTTGATTTATTGCCCACCCTGTTATGTCATGATACTATGATCTTTCATTGAAGATATACAGTATGTTATGAAATGACATCATACACACTGGAGGTAGACATTAGCCATTCTGTTAAATTATTTTGAGTTATTTGAAGTTTGTAACCCTTTTGATTTCCTTGATATTGTGGTGTTGTTCATATGTGGTCAAAAAATAACATGTCCACCATGTTATGGGAAGATACATGTATTACAATTAACAGTATTTATGTTAACAAATAAAATAATCAATATACATTTACAAATATTTTGCTAAATAGCAATCACAGACCATGAAGTGGCTAATTTATCCACTCAATGTCCACCCTGATGCTGCCCATTAACTGGATGGAATTTAATTGGAATTTTTTTGTAATTTAGCTTGACCAATATGACTAATACAATCTTTAATATGTCCCTATAATTATGAAACATGAAGATAGTTATTCAAGTATATTTTATTTTCAGAAGTTTCAAAGCCAGAATGTGACATAATTGTAGGAATGCAGATTTTGCTATATGTACTTTTTTCGTAAGACTACACCACTGAATAACAGCTATAATGCAAAACACTTGTTCACCTGGTGTAGCTACTAGTCAAGTCAAGTCAATTTTATTTGTATAGCGCCTTTCACAACACACATCGTTTCAAAGCAGCTTTACAGAAGATCAGCATTAACAGATGATAAAACTGTAATGTCTATAAAGTCGATGAATCATCATTGTTGTAATTATGTAAAATAATTTAATAATAATTGTATTAATAACCCCAGTGAGCAAGCTGAAGGCGACTGTGGCAAGGAACACAAAACTCCATAAAATGTTGATTAATGGAGAAAAATAACCTTGGGAGAAACCAGACTCTGGCTAACATCATGAATATACATATGTAAATATTACGTATGTATAGTTAAAATCATGGTTTAAAATTATTAAACTTATTAAGTGTTAAGGGTCAGTATTTAAACATTGATTGTGTTTGAACTGCAAGATTAATGACCAATATCTTTGAAGTCCATCCTTGATTAATTACAGAAGTTCACATAGATGCAGTTGTCCTTGTTAATTGGCTGATGAAGGCTTTTGTTGGCAATAGTTAGTCTATGCATTCCATTTCAAGATTGTAGACCATCAATAGACCGAGGTGAAGCAGGTTGGAGTCGGCATCAGTTCATCCTCTGAAGTCCATTGTAATAGAGTGAAGTGATGTTTGGCTGGCACCGGCTGCATTTAGTCTTCATCATTCAGCGACATGTAGCAGTGGAGTCCAACACGAACATCATCGATGCACGAGGGCAGCAAAGGCTGTCCCATCTGGTCCAAACTGACAGAAGTTCTACTGTGGCACAAATCACAGAAAATTTGAATGATGTTACAGGTGGAATGTGTCACAACACACAGTGCAACCGAGACCTTGTGTCGAAGAAGCGACACTAGGGGTCGCTCTTGAGCTCCGAATATGCCTTTGATCTATGAAAAAAGGCCAATGAGAAGTTGGCAGACAATATTTGCATACCCCACCCCCAGACATACGGGTATAAAAGTGGGGAAATACGTCGAGTTCATTCAGGATTTTTCTGAGGAGCCGGAAATGGTCCGGCCACTACAGTGGCTCGGCTCAGCGACGTGGCCGGGAGCAGGGCTGGCGATTGCTATAGGCGAACTAGGCGGTTGCCTAGGGCGACAAATGTGTTGAGGGCGCGGGCGCCCTCTAGGGTCGCCGTTACGTTACAAACGGGGGACGCAAAACTCAATCTCGCCTAGGGCAACCAAAGGGCTAGAGCCGGCCCTGGCCGGGAGGACACAATGTTTCGTTCCCTCCATCAGGGAACTGAGGTTACATCCGTAACCTAGACGTTCCTCATCTGTTGCTCACTTTGACTTTGTGTCGAAGAAGCGACACTAGGAGTCCAATTTAAATCACGCAATGCACTGAGTCGTGTACGTGTTCTACTGACACAGAAGCGGGCAGGTATTCTACGTGCAAAGGCAACCAGCTGTGTCAGACTGCACGTAAACTTCCCCAATGCCCCAAAAAAGTTGTTGGGATCCTTCTGGTTACCTAAGGCAGGGGAACAATGCGACGCTCACCAACTTGGGAATGGGCCAAGCCTGGCTAGGCCTCTTTTCTCTCTATGTTTTTCTCAGCATAGAGCAAGAACAGCCAGGGCCCTTACATGCATCGAGGGAAGGGGGTCTTACCCAGTTTCCTATTCTTTCAGGGGGAAAAGACCCTGCGGAGACCACACCTGCCTTAAGGGGAGGTAAGAGTGGTGAATACATCACATGGGTTTTTAGGCGACATGTGGAAAGTGGCGCAGTGGTAGATCCAGCCTCAAGGAGGGGGGAGTTGCTACAACACGGTGACCAGATGGCAGCTGGAACTGCCTAAGGGAGACGCGGGTCCACTTTGTAAGGGGACCGTACCGCGGAAAATACCCACAGGGGGAGTCCGCGTAGGAGTCCTGCCCTGCGGAGCACCTATTCCAGTACAGGGTAGACTAAGTGCCCGCAGTGGATTGGGTTGGCGAGTTCCTCCGTTGAACTGCAGACCCAAAGGGCTAGGGAGGAATCATCCAGGGATCCGAATGAGTGGGATCTCCTGGGAGAGAAAGCGCACAGTTTTACCTCCGCCGAGGGAAAGTGCGCTAGATGCAAGCGATCAACCCGGCCAGACCGTCAGTGTGTTACCGAGTTCTACTGGCTCGGACCTGAAAAAACACGGGACAATACTGACTCAACCCGGAGATTGTAAATCTGAAAAGGTATTAGGTGTTGCCCAACCCGCTGCTCTACATATGTCTGCCAGGTAGGTGCCCCTGGCCAGTGCCCACGAGGACACAACACTCCTTGTAGAGTGTGCTCTGACCCATAAGGGGGGGGGGGGGGCACAGCCTGGGTGTAATAGGCCAATGAAATGGCGTCCACTACCCAGTGGGAAAGCCTCTGTTTGGAGACAGCGTTCCCTTTCTGCTGTCTGCCGAAGCAGACAAAGAGCTGCTCAGAATACCTAAAGCTCTGCGTGCAGTCCAAGTAGGTATGCAAAGCACGTACCGGACACAGCAACGAAGGGCCTCCTCCCGGGGCAGCGATGGCAGGTTCACTACCTGGTCTCTAAAGGGCGTGGTAGGAACCTTGGGCACATAGCCCGGTCGCAGTCTTAAGATCACATATGTGTCTGCCGGACCAAACTCCAGGCAAACAGGTCTACCTGGGCCTTGCCGAACCGTTCCCAAATCACCTGCATTGACTGGGGGTGAAGCTTCCACTCTCCACTGGGCAAGCGTTGTCTGACCTGAGCACGGTGGTGCTGTCTGACCTGACTAGGACATGTTTGTCCCGAACTAAAGGGAGGAACTTCTGAAGGGCAAAGAAAACAGTCAGCAACTCTAGGCAATTGATTTGCCAGCGCAGCGGAGCCCCTTTCCAATGGCGGGGAACTGGTGTTGAAACGGGTGTTCAATGAAGCTGTCAGCTGAGGACATGTGAGGCGTCTATTTCTCAAACTAGATGCTCCGATGTACTTATCCTCTTGTTTAGTTGTACATCTGGTCTTCCACATCTCTTTCTGTACCTGTTAGAGCCAGTTGTCCTTTGTCGTTGAAGACTGTAGTGTACATCTTTGTATGAAATCTTCTGTTTTTTGGTAGTTTCAAGCCTTCATTCCTCAAAACAATGATTTGCCTAATATTGACCTTAAGACATGCCAGTCTTTACTATTGCCATACTGTGGCAACTCAAAAACAATCACAAACACAATGTTAAGCTTCATTTAACAAACCAAATAGCTTTCAACTGTGTTTGATATAATGACAAGTGATTTTCTAGTACCAAATTAGCATGATTACTCAAGGATAAGGTGTTGAAGTGATGGCTGCTGGAAATGGGGCCTGTCTAGATTTGATAAAAAAATTGACTTTTTTCCAAATATTAATGGTGCTGTTTTTTACATCAGTAATGTCTTGACTATATTTTGTGATCAGCTGAATGCCGCTTTGGTGAATTAAAGTACCAATTTCCTTCCGAAACAGCAAAATCTGAACATTATTCCAAATGGACGCTACGTATATATATATATATATATATATATATATATATATATGCAGTAACAGTTTTATAAAAGCAGTAAAGTCTCTAAATTGGGAATACACTGTGTGTTGTGCCAAACAATTCCAATTTATTTGTATTATTATATTGAGCAACATACAAGATTTTGAGCAACATGCATGTATTTTTACACAACTCTCTGAAACTCTTGATTCTGAATTGTCAATCTAGCAGTTTGATATTTCTCTGTAACCACGGCACATCCTCATATCAGACTGCTCATCTGGGTATTGCAAGTCATCTTTCCTACTACTCTGATCTCTTTGTGATAAGTAAGCTAATAAAATAATTGTAATTAAAATCAATGTTTAATTTTTATTTATATATATTTATTTATGTAGGCAAGTAGTCTTGTAAGAAGATGCATAATGAGCAGTCGTACGGTCATTATTAATTACTAAATAAATACAACCAAAAATCTGACACAAATGTGAGATGGATATCAGCTGTTCAATGATATAATTCTTTACACATACATTAATTACACAATTTCAAATCAAATCAATGTTTTTTGTCCATTTATTTATATATTTGACAAGTAGTCTTCTAATAGGTGGAATAATGAAGAGTTAGATTATCATTTTCACAAAATAAACACCACCACAGAACTCTGACGCAAACTGGAGGTGGATTTTAGCTGTTTGGCGATTTCTATTTTCTCAAATTACATAATTGAAATGCAAATAAAAATTTGATGTCCATCTATTTATTTATTTGGTTAGTAGCCATGTAATAAGCAGGATATATTATAATGTGTTACATAGGGGTCCTGATCAACCTGTCGATTTATTGTGTATCATCCCTTATAAATATAGCAAACACATTAATCTCACAGTTTCACTTTTTGACCGTAGATTCATAAATGTTAGTATTATCCATTGCAGTTGGCTACCACACACACACACACACACACACACACACACACACACACACACACACACACAGAGAGAGAGAGAGAGAGAGAGAGAGAGAGAGAGAGAGAGAGAGAGAGAGAGAGAGAGAGCAATTATTAAACAGTCATCTTATACAGGATATGGGTATGCATTCAGCAAGTTAAGCACTTTATTGTCACATGAGTATTACTGTGTTTTCCAAGCCTTCTGTTTCATTACTGTACTGTTAACTCACAATATTATGTAAAAACAAAAAGTACCTCAATGCATTGTTCAGTCCCAGCCATGAATTCATAGGGGCCTTCACATTCAAACTCTTGTTTCTTTCCCTGATTAGGTGCAGAAAAAAAAAGTTGTTTTCAAAACAAAACCAAAGAATTTTCTTGCATTATCCTAAAATGCAAGAAAATTCTTTGGTTTTGTTTTGAAAACAACATTTTTTTTCTGCACCTAATCAGGGAAAGAAACAAGAGTTTGAATGTGAAGGCCCCTATGAATGAAAAATTGAAGGTCAGTTCAACACCACTGACTCCAGAAGTATGTGGAAGGGAATTAACATCATCACGGACTATAAACAGAATAAAAACTCCGCCATGAACACCGTTGCCTCTCTCCCGGACGAGCTTAATACATTTTATGCTCGTTTCGAGAACAACAACAACACCGCCCTCGCGGAGAGAGCACTCGCGGCCGATACTACAGATGATGGTTCACTCTCCGTCTCTGTTGCGGATGTAACCCGATCCTTTCGACGGGTGAACATCCGTAAAGCCGCGGGTCCAGACGGCATTCCGGGCCGCGTCATCAGAGCATGCGCGAACCAACTGGCTGGTGTTTTTACGGACATTTTCAACCTGTCCCTCTCCCTGTCTGTAGTCCCCACATGCTTCAAAACATCAACCATTGTGCCTGTACCGAAGCAAGCCAAAATCACTTGTTTAAATGACTGGTGTCCTGTTGCTCTGACCCCCATCATCAGCAAATGCTTTGAGAGGTTGATCAGAGATCACATCTGCTCTGTTCTGCCCACCTCTTTGGACCCATTGCAGTTTGCCTACCGTAAAAACCGCTCCACTGATGATGCTATTGCATCTACAATACACACTGCTCTTTCCCACCTGGAAAAAAGGAACACATATGTGAGAATGCTGTTTGTAGACTACAGCTCAGCATTTAACACCATAGTGCCCTCCAAGCTTGATGTGAAACTCCGGGCTCTGGGCTTAAACAGCTCGCTGTGCAGCTGGATCCTGGATTTCCTGTCAGGCAGACGTCAGGTGGTTAGAATGGGCAGCAACATCTCCTCACCACTGACTCTCAACACTGGAGCCCCGCAGGGCTGTGTTCTCAGCCCACTCCTGTATTCCCTTTACACACATGACTGTGTGGCGACACATAGCTCCAATGCCATCATTAAGTTTGCTGACGATACGACGGTTGTAGGTCTGATCACTGACAATGATGAAACAGCCTACAGAGAGGAGGTGCACACTCTGACACGCTGGTGTCAGGAGCACAACCTCTCCCTCAACGTCAGTAAAACCAAGGAGCTTGTGGTGGACTTCAGGAAGAAAGACAGAGAACACAGCCCCATCACCATTAATGGAGCACCGGTGGAGAGAGTCAGCAGTTTCAAGTTCCTCGGTGTCCACATTACTGAGGAACTCACATGGTCCGTCCACACTGAGGCCGTTGTGAAGAAGGCTCACCAGCGCCTCTTCTTCCTGAGACGGCTGAGGAAGTTTGGAATGAACCAACACATCCTCACACGGTTCTACACCAGTACTGTTGAGAGCATCTTGACTGGCTGCATCACCGCCTGGTACAAAGGGTGGTGCGAACGGCCAGAAACATCATCGGAGGTGAGCTTCCCTCCCTCCAGGATATATATAACAGACGGTGTGTGAATAAAGCTCGGAGGATCATCAGAGACTCCAGTCACCCGAGTCATGGGCTGCTCTCACTGCTTCCATCAGGCAGGCGGTATCGCAGCATCAGGACCCGCACCACCCGACTACATGACAGCTTCTTCCCACAAGCAATAAGACTTTTGAACACATGATCTCTCACGATCTACAATCAGCACTGCACTTTATTAATCATCACTCTGTCAATATATTCTCCCAATTCAGTTAGTGTATATATATATATTTATACCCGTATCTAGTGTATGTGTATTCTACATTGTGTGTATTGTGTACATTTGATATGTAAATTGTTGTGTAGGTATGTGTACATTTGTTATGTAAATTGTGTTGTGTAAATATGTTGTTATTGTAAAGTGGTTTATGTCTCGTCCCTGTCATTACTGCAATGTTGCTCGGAACTGCACACAAGAATTTCACCTACTGTTGCACTCGTGTACACAGTAGTGTGACAATAAAGTGATTTGATTTGATTTGATTTGATTTGATTTGAAATCACACATCAGATCAACAAAAAGGTAATGTCTCTTAAGGTCAATACAAACATTGCATCATTGCAAAATGACTAATTTTAGACCTGGTCAACACTAATCTTTTTTTCATTTGAAAACGCATACATTTCGCTATGTTTACACCTCTCATCCACAAGAGAACATCATTTTTATGAAAACACTGTCCATTGCACCATACTTTGGAAAATTATGTTAGGAAACTGGATTAGTGTAAATGTGGCCATAAAGTTGTTGTGAGTAGATGTCAGGGAGTTGATATTTAGTTATTAAGTGGTTTTTAGCAGTGTAGTTGGGATGGCTGCTAAGACATTGCTAGTTGATTGCTGGGTCAAGTTAAAAAAGTTCAACCCCAAGTCTATGAAATTCTGGTTTGGGATGAGTAATGCTAATGCAATAGTATAGTGATTATTTTGACTATTAGGAAAAGTTGCCTACTTGGGAATGTTGTTCCATGGTCATAGTTGCATTCAGATTAGAAGCTGCAGCTCTTTGTTCTGCGTACACACACACACACACACACACACACACACACACACACACACACACACACACACACACAGAGACAGTTATAACGTTTGCATAATGTATAAAACAGTCAGTGTTTCTCGACTCATTCTGATTAAATAATCAAATTGCTTACTTTTTTTAGTTAAATAGATCAGTAACACTCCGCAGACTATCAAAATGATAGGAAGGAGCCATAGGAAGTTCTTCTGATCCATGGACCTGCATTTCAGGTAAACAATCACTTTGGCTAATGGTTTAATCAAATGAAGTCACCAAATCTCATTCATCCATTGCAAATAAATCATGCTCTTAATCAGTTAATTTGATCATATTTTCCAGTAAAATATGTAAACATCCTTAAAGGTGCACCCAGTAATTGTAATTTTGAAACATAAGTATAAAATCATGACCACTCACATTAAAATGAAAATTAAAATGTTTTATTCTACATGGAGCAGGGGCGCCTCATGGGGGCTGCCATGTAGGATCACATGACCATCTGATTATTACTCGCTTAATCCCAGTAACCACCCTATAACTGGACACTTTCACTCATAGATTAAAACAGTCCTGGTTGATTGTGAATAATGAATTTCTGAATGTCACTGGTAACTGAAAACTATTGTGTTTGAATGATGCTGCATCCAGGCCCCTAGGTGTCAGTAGAGGTCCAAGACTACATAAAAAAGTTACTGAGTGCATCTATAAAACAAGATAATTTTAGGCTGTGTCTAGAAAGTAACACCCTATGTGGCATTTGCTGTTACCGAGGTAAGGTTTAGGGTTAGATTTACTGGAGTTAAGGGTAGGAGCAGGTTTTAGGGTTTCTGTAAGACTCCAAATAGCTCAGTTTACACAGTGTGTGAACATCGGATGCAGCTCTGACGAGAATTTAGGGAATCGAGAAGTTACCTTCTAGACACAACCATTTTTTAAAATGAGTAGCATTGTGACTGAAAAATCTTCAAAAGTTTTCAAAGAATATACCTTGAATTAAGAAATAAGAATTTTCTCTCCCAATTGGCAAATAGTTTTTTCTTGTTGTAACCATCACTAAATTAAAAACAATTTGCAAAAGGTGAAATTGTATCTATTACTGTACATCTGTATTTTTATGGTCATGTGATCCTTACATGTCTACCTCCATGAGAGGACCCTTTCCATGTAGAATAAAATAGCTTTTAAGTTACTTATATGACTGAAGTCTCATATGAGTGCTCATGTTTTTAAACACAAGTTTCAAAATTACATTTAATTTCTTATGGAGTAAAACCTTTTTTCACAAGGTCATTTATATACATTTTGATTAAATTTAAACAATAACTTACTTTTCCTGAACAAACACTGTTTCAGAGGTGACCATTTTATATGGGGCCTTTCTCACAGTAATATGAAAAGGCATCTCTAATTCCCCATCCGAGCAGAAGTACCACCCACTGTCCTTTATCTGCAGTCCATCCAAGGTCACATTCAGGACTTCCTTATCACCACTGATATATACTATAGTTTTATCTATGGTTCCTCTATTTCCTTCCACACATGATCCCCCAATCTTACACAATTTTGTAGCCCTGTGACAGTGGATGGTAATATTTCCCCCCTCATTGCCTTCCAATGTTTGATTAAAGACAGGAAGCCTTGTGTTATCTATACATTTGAAAGAAAAAAGTCACTGTAATTTTTGTCAAATTATGTCTTCTGAATTTGTTCATTCTAGAAAGTTAGAACATGAAAAAAAAACAGCTGGATTGCTTTATAATGCTTCACAAAACAAAAAATCTTACCTTCAACAACCTCCAAATTAAATGGTTTCCCAGCATCAAATCCAAGCATTTCAACACCACACCAGTATTTGCCAGTGTCGGACATCATAACATTCCTCAGGGTCACCATGAAAAAGTTTTCTGTTTTTCTATCCGAAATAGATATTCTCTTGTCTGTTACATATTTACTGAAGGCCAAACTAATTCCTGAACTCAAGTATTTTTCATAACTGACATATTTGCGATAATATAAACAAGGGATTATGATAGTTTGTTGTTTTTGAACCAATATCTTAGTGACTGTAAGGATTTCCTGAGTTCCTGTGGAGAAAAATATAAAATTAAAAACTTATGATTCCACTCATGCTATAAGAGTACAAATGAACCTTTCATTAAAGGTGTAATTTCTGCACCACCAAGAGTCGCCAATATTTTTGCATTTGCAAAAATAATGGTAGATAAAGCATGTAATATTTAGCTGGTCATATGATCTCAACATTGCACTGCTCATGATTGTGTGCCCAGCATCATGTGCAGAATAACCTCGTCTCTACAGTTATCTACAGTTTTGCAGAATGATCGCTCACATGTATTGTGTCCGTTTTTTTGTGAAACAGTAGAGGTGCTACTACAACAATTACTTTTATTCCCTTTCACACAAATCATGAGTAAGAGGGCAGATTATCAGTTCATAAACACTTACTTTTTGCCCCGTTCCTCACACAGTGCTACATTATGTCATCTTATCACATTTACACATGACTTGTAATGTTTGCATTTCATAAACAATTGCTTTTACAAGCTTGTTAGAGTACTCAACTAATAGACCATTGCACTTGCGATGCACAGTATTGAGGTACGAGACTTGAAGAGTACACGAGTCGAAGTATGAGACAAAAGTGTCATAAAAGCACCAAAAAAAATGACACGTATATTCAACGATTGTGTTTTTTTCAGGGGCCTGGGTAGCTCAGTGAGTATTGATGCTGACTACCACCCCTGGGGTCGTGAGTTCAAATCCAGGGTGTGCTGAGTGACTCCAGCCAGGTCTCCTAAGCAACCAAAATTGCCTGGTTGCTAGGGAGGGTAGAGTCACATGCGGTAACCTCCTCGTGGTCGCGAGTCGCGATTAGTGGTTCTCGCTCTTAATGGGGCACGTGGTAATTTGTGCGAGGATCGAGTAACTGCGCCACCACAAGGACTTTCTAAGCTGTGGAAATTGGGCATTCCAAATTGGGAGAAAAGGGGATAATAATAATAATACAAAAAAACAATTGTGTTTTTCATCTCAAATTTGCTTATGACACTCTCAGATCATATATCGTATTGTATATCGTATCATTTTGCAGAAATGTTGACACAGTCACATTTTTATGAGATCAGGCTCTTTTTCTGATATGACTAGAGGGTTTATCTTATGTGAGTTTAGCAATTTGCAAAAAAATCACTAAGCTTTAAGCTTTAGTAAAACCAGTAAATATTGGTGATAAATTCTGAAAATACTTGCAGATTTAGTTAATATTGAGCATTTTCCAATGTACTTCATGTTTGCTACTTTTTATTTACATTTCAGTTTGGTATCAACTATGAGTGTAGTATTATGTTTTAGAAATATTTAGCTGCTATATTTTCTTTTGCAAACACCCATGCACATACAATATGAACACTGACACTAGTACTCTATTATATGTTCCAAGATTCCCTTAATTATCTATTTAAATTTTACAAAAAGCCATCACTGAAAGAAACAGATTTCTGTTTTGCCTTACCTGAACAGTCTAGTAGGAGGAACACCAGTAGCAGAGTTGCCTTCATCATTCTGACAGTCTAAAGAATGTTCTTTTAGAGCTGCTATTGGTTTTTTCAACATCAAGTCACACCTAACGGTTGTGGTCACAGCATGAATTATTGCACTATATTTTGTATGGAACTTATTGTGCACTTAACATTAAATTAAAATTAAAATTCTATTCACATTTTTTTTAAACAGAGAATAATCATGAGTATGCTTTATATTTGATTTTCTTTATGTAAGTAACTTACTGATTTGTAAGTTTCTTCTATTTCGATGGCTAATGAAGATGGCTTTGATAAGAGCATACGGCTATGACAATGGCTTGCTTGATTTTTTTTTTTTCAATCATCTTATAATCATCTTTATCTTTACAATATTAAAAGATGAGTGAGTGAGTGTCTTCTGTTTTTTAATAAACTGATGTTTGATATTTGTCAACGAATTGCTGTGTAAATGCTGTTTCATTGTTCCTCTTTTTTATAGATTTGACAGTTTCAGATCTGTTGTCAAAAAGATGTTGTCTAATTTAAACGTGTTGAAATACTTATTTTGTCGTCAGCACTTAACATATAAACAAGATACAATGTTACTTTTATACCAAGCTTCACCCAACAGAACACAAAATGTTTTTAGAATGGTTGAGATGCGTTTTGCAAGAAATGTTATGATTCTTGAGAAGGATTATCATTTAGGACTGAAACAGATGAATATTGAAAAATAATTATACTTTTGTACAGCCGTGGCCAAAAATGTTGGCAGTGACATAAATATTGAGTTTTGCAAAGTTTGCTGCTTCCGAATTTGTAGATTTTTTTTTTCACATGTTTCTATGGTATACTGGAAAACAATGATAAGCATTTCATAAGTTTTAAAGGCTTTTATTGGCAAAAGAATTCAATATATAAAAAGAGTCAATATTTACAGTGTTGACCCTTGTTTTTCATAACCTCTGCAATTCGCTCTGGCATTCTGGATATCAGCTTCAGGGCCACATCCCTGACTGATGGTGATCCATTCTTGCCTTATTAGTGCTCAGAGTTCATCAATGTGTGGTCTTCTGCTTGTACACTCACATTTTGAGGATTAACCTCAGGTTCTCTCTGGGATTAAGATCCGGGGAGTTGCCTGGCCACGGATCCAAAATTTCAATTTAATGATCTCCGAGCCACTTCATTATCACTCTTGCCTTGTGACATGGTGCTCCATCATGCTAGAAAATGCACAGATCATCACTAAATTGCTCCTGAATCTTTGGGAAAAGATTCTTTTGCAGGGCGTTTTGATACCATTCTTTATTCATGGCAGTAGTTTTGGGCAGAATTGTGAGAGAGCCCACTCCCTTGGATGAAAAGCAACCCCACACATGGATGGTCTCAGAATGCTTCACTGATAGCACGACACAGGTCATGTGGTAGCTTTCACCTTTTGATGTCCCAAACAGTCGGCAGGGTGCTTCATCAGAGGAAATAACTTTGCACCAGTCTTCTGCTGTCCAATCCTTGTACTTCCTGCAGAATTTCAGTCTGTCCTTGATGTTTTTCCTGGAGAGAAGTGGCTTCTTTGCTGCCCTTCTTGACAGCAGGCCATTGTCCAAAAGTCTTTGCCTCACTGTGCATGCAGATGCACTCACACCAACCTGCTGCCAATAATGAGCAAGCTCTGCACTGGTGGTGACACAGTTAGCTGACTACTCAGGAGGAGATGGTCCTGGCGCTTGTTGGTCACTCTGGGACGTCCTAAAGCCTTCTTCACTGCAGAACCTCTCTCCTTGAAGATATTGATGATCCAGTAAATGGTTCGTTCAGGTACAATATTCTTTGCTGCTATTTCCTTGCATGTGAGGCCATTTTGATGTAAAGCGATGATGGCTGCACTTATTTCTATAGAGGTAACCATTGCTAACAAGAACACAATGATTGGAAGCACTTCTTCCCTCCTTTTAAAGCAATCAGTCTGCTCTTATAATCCAATCAGAATGATTTCACCAAACTAGTACTCGTTCACACTTTCCCAGGTGCTGCTAATATGATTAGTGAAATGGTCATTTTGTGCCAGGGCCAAAAAACTGTAATTTTTGTAAGTATTTTAAATTTTTTTGGCAAATGAAGCTTTTTGCAATAATTTAAAATGCATCTGATCACTCTGCACAATAATCTAGAAACAATGTGAATCAACACCACAACAACTGAAGCAGAAAACTTTACGAAACACAACATTTATGTCACCGCCAATACTTTTGGCCATGGCTGCATAGTAACATGTCTGTATATGATCCATAAATTATAGTCAACGTTTAAGGTACATTTTAACCCTAATCAACCAAGTGTCTCCTCAAATTTCTGAGCAATTTAAAAAAGATTCAGGGCTATGATCGCTTCATCCCAGGTCTAAAGACATACCCTACCACAACATGTTTTAAACCCTAGAAATCATAACTGTTTACTGACTGTCTGATGTATATTGCTAGGGTTGGCCTGTGGTTTTTTGGGCCCTATATACACTCGCTCACCACTTTATTATGTACATCTGTACACCTTTTTATTCATGTGATTATCTAATCAGCCAATTGTGTGGCAGCAGTGCAATGCATGAAATCATGCAGATACGGGTCAGGAACTTCAGTTAGTGTTCACATCAACCATCAGAATGAGGAGATAAATGTGATCTCAGTGATTTCAATCATGGCAAGATTATTGGTGCCAGACAGGCTTGTTTGAGTATTTCTGAGAGTATAAATGAGAGTAAATTATCCTCACATTTTCTTTCTGAATAATATGCATAATTAGTACTTAACTTCAGGTTGCTCAAGTGAGCCGGTCCCTGCAGTTACTTTACTTTAAATGCCTTTGGATGAACATTTTCTGGCAAGTGCACCATTATTGTATTTTCCAGACAGTGCTGCAGTGGTTTTGTCTGAATGAACTAGCATTCAGCTAACCTTGCTATTGGTCATCTTATTGTTGGCTGTGGTGGCAGTACCTTGAGAACTAACCTTCACTTGTTATTTTGGCTATGATATGTGATATAAATATGACTTTGGCTAAAGTACAGTATATTTTGTTCATAAAGCTTTATGGCACATTGACTAATGAATATATCAAACATTCAACAGAACAGGAAGATGACAGTGGAAGATTTGTGGCAAAACCAGTTTTCAGCTTGTTTTTTTAATATGTTCAAAGACAGAGAGACAAAATCACAGATACTTTATGTAATGGCATTATAATGTAAAATATAATGTGACTTGTGAAGCAAAAGTCTTCTCACTTCTCTAGACAGCAGAAAGCAGATATTGCAACACATCATTCGCAAAAAACTTTTGTGTTGCAACCAGTGTTGTGTGTAATCAATTACTTTTAAGAAAATTTGGGTAAGAATATTACTAAAATAATAGGCCCGCACTGTACTTCTATATGTATTTCTGTGACAGTTGAAGTAATCACGTCAATGATCACGGAGGAAATCATGAAATCATTGCACAGGAAAACAAACACTAGTCTGTGAAAATTGTTTTAGAAAGTAACTTAAAAGTTAAGTAATGTGTAATGTGATAACTTTAGCCATGAAGTGGCTTTATACATTATAATGCAAATTTTATTAATTTGCACTTTGCATATTATGATACACTGACATGCTCCTCTGCAAAAATCTCAAGACAGTCACAGGAGATATTTGACAAATGCATTGGAGAAGGATGTCAAAAGTCAGACCATTTATGTTTGAACCTGTAAACGGGTAATTTCAGGCATTGTGGGTTATGTGCAGCAGAAAAGGTTTCCAATGTATGGGGATTTTTAAAGTTACGAAATACTACTGCTACGCATTCAGGATTTTCCAGTCATATTTGAGTGGACAAATACACATTCTTTTAGGAACAGCAAACACCCAGTTATTGAGTAAGTTATTGAGTAATTGTGCATCTACTATCATTGCATTTCTGAGTGGTCAGTCCTAACTTCTCATCTACTAGTTGTGCCTAAAGCCAATACTTTGTCAATGTTTGGAAACTGTAAACAGTGAAACTGTGCAGTGGTTACTTTATTTTTTTTTTTAACCTGACATACCAATCTTTTATGTGTATCCTAATGTGGTCAGGTTTAAGTAGTCATATTAAATAATATTTTTGACAAAAATTTGATATGGTGTGTCTGACTAATCTGTGGGTGTCGAGCAACACAAAACAAAAGATATGTGCTCTTTTATGTTATGGGGTAATTAGATGGCTTTTTAACTGATAAATTGACATTATTCTCTATAAATGACCACACTAACATTATGAGAGAGAATATATTTCTGTAAACATAAAATATATGTCTGTTCTCATTTCTACATTAAAACAGTGTAAGCAATCATGGTGTTTCTCTAGTTTTCAAAGATATTTCCAAAAGCTATAAAATATACTGCCATTTATTCCAACGTTTCAACACCTTTGCAGGTTCCAAAGTGATAGTTGAAGCCGGATGGAAATTCAGTCCTTTGTGAGGGGCAACAAGTAACTGCAGAGTTAATAAGATATCAGACCGTTTTGTCTGAAGTGCACACATACTTAGTTTCTCTTAGAGCACGTATCCAGTGTGAGAGTATTTTTATTGCTTTGTATGAAAAGCATGCAAATGCACGGTTAGATAGCTAGTTGATATTCATATTTGCATTGGACTTTTTTCCCCTGCTGCTTGCATTCTTATCAGAACAGACCTGCAACCAACTAGTTGAGAACCACTGGTTTAATTTAAATTTTATAATAAAGTTGTAATATTCTTTAGTAAAATTGTATTTATTTTTAGTAGTACTGTCAGTTGATAAATGTTTAAATCGCATGTTTGACAGTTAATCAAAGATTTAAAAATGCTGAAATTTTACTCTCTCTCTCTCTCTCTCTCTCTCTCTCTCTCTCTCTCTCTCTCTCTATATATATATATATATATACACATACTTCTTTTCCTGTCAAAATGCAGAAAACAAAACAAAATGTAACAATAATACTTTTTTTGTACATTTTCCAAACAAAGCCTTCTGCAGTATAAAGATAGAAATCCACTAAAATAGCCCGAATTCAAGTAACATTAAACATTGACAAATTTAAAGAACTGACCCCATTGGTTGCGCATTTATTGCAATGTGCATTAAATCTCTTAAACCTTCATCCTTTACAATACTATCAGCCAGCAGGCTGTGGCAGTCCATTATGGATTTGGAATTCACATGATTCTCTCCAGGGCGTCAAGCACCATTTTAAACTTCCAATGCTGCACAGTGATTCTGTCATTTCTATGTATGACAGAAATAGTAAGAGTAGTATGGAAGTACTGTATGTCATTCTGAAAAGGACCAATGTCTTGTTCTACTTTTAGCGCTGGAGCCCAGATAAGGACATGAAAATTAAACAAATTAAACGAAAGTGCCGTAGAAGTGACAGGAAATGATGTGGTTGCTTCAGTAAATGTGCTTTTGATATTGAATTTGCTTTTAAGACACTATCAGTTAGGTTTAGGTGTTGATTTAGGGTGAGGATGTCTGTTTTGTTTACCTCGCATTTAAATGTTTTAACACTATTGGTTAGGTTTAGGCTAACGTTTTAGGTTAGGGAGGTATGTTTTACTCATTAAATTTCACTGGGAAACTGCAGCCAAACATGTAATGAAGCACAAAATTTTGGTTCGCAAAAATGGAACCACTGTCCCAGAAATTTCATAAAACTGGAAAAAATGAGTCATCGACTCTCCTCATCGTTTCCACTTCCATTTATAATGCCAGTTTCTTAATAATGTCACAGACACCTGAGACAGCACATAGAGAATAATCTAATGGATTCATCTGATTCTGATCTCATTACATTTGCAGCAGTGGAAATATGGGTTCTCTACAGAAGACAAGAACTTTGATGACAGATCACAACAAGTTCTAGGTCAGTTATTAAAAGTGGTCTCTTTGTTCTGCATGTCAGAGTTAACAATGCTATTGGTAGTCAAAATAATCTGAGAGTGAGGTATCACTACATGGCATATCTGACCTATAAAAGTTTGACTTTTAATGACAGTGGAGGCAGAATTTTTGTTCAAGAGTGTCTGCTGGAGAGTATGTAACAATAGAGTTTCATTTTTTATATTCATTTTATAATGTATTACTTGGATATCATTTATTAATAACTGATTGAAATATACTTTTGTAGATGTATAGTATTTAATAGGTCATGCCATGAAAAAAACAAAAATTCCTTGATCTTTTGAAATAAGAGTTTAACGTTTTTGTAACGATATGTAGCTGACAATGGTACTGACGAAGACGATATGAAGGACCCAAGAGCAGATTTATTACAAAAACGATGATGATGATGATACAAGAGACCCTATCTATACCCGTGGACATGAACTAGAAACGTGGACTAAACTAGACATAAACTTGAAACAGGAACTAGGCTATGAACAGTACATGACTAGGGCTCTGTTACACAAACTAACATCTAACTAACAACAATACTAGACAAGAGACAATGAGGGCTTAAATACATAGACATGGGGAAATATAAGCCAATGAACAAACAGAACTCTAAACAAGATAACAAGACAATTAACTAAAACCAGTGACAAACTAGAACTGATAACAAAGTAATCAAACAATGAACCAATGAAAACAAGACACATGAACATGGAGGGAAAACAGGACAGCACATGACTAGGAAACAGGAACTAAACAAGAATTTCAACATAAAAGTACACAAACAAAAGACAACAGTTAATGTGTCACGATTGCATAACGTAACGTTCAGAATTCAAAACTCACTCTGACAGTGTCATTAAAAGCAAATGTGAGATGATTATTATATGAAGTGTTTAAGGGTATAGCTTTATTGAGTTTTAAATCAACAAAACCGACCTTCCTACCCTAAACCTTAATCCTAAACCTAACTGGAAAAGCAAATGGGAAATGAAAATCACAATTGCTGAAGCAACCATGTAATTTAATGGTGTTTCTATGGCAATTTCGGCTCATGTGTCAACTCATGTATTACTCACAGTCCTTTGCTTTGCAAGTGCACTATAGTAAAAGTGTTTTAATGTCATAATACAGCATTGTGTGCGGAAAATACATGTTTGTGAATAGATCATCTGCCGTTTTTCTCGTGATTTGTGTAAAAGTGAATAAAATTAATTGTTGCACTGCCTCTAATGTTCATTTCACCAGGAAACTGCCGCCATACGCACAACGATAGACAGGCACTTTTACAGGCTTGCAGAAGGGCTGAAAAAATATGTAAGAAAGACAAGCTCCAGATCTCGTATGAAGTATCTCAGTAACAGAAAGCAGTCAGATCGGCTAAGTCTGTATACTTATCTGATCTTATTGATAAAATTGCCACAGACCTAGAACTCTTAGAGTCCTAGAGTCAACAGATATGTGTGAAAGCTTCCGTCAATTCTTTGTTGATAAGATACAGGAAATTAGACAAAATATTAGTCAAACATCCTATGGTCCTGCTGTGTATTGAAACTGTATTGGTATTTTTAGCCATTTCAATTCGGTTTCCTTTCCATTTTTACAGGAGACTGGTAAACAACTTAAGCCAACGGAGTCTCCTTGGAATGTCATCCCCCCACGTTTTTGATGTGGTTGGGCCCACTCTTCTAGTTTTATCAATAGGTGCCTGGAATCAGGAATTGTACCTGACTGTTTGAAACATGCTACTGTTAAACCCCTTTTAAAAAATCTGAATCTACAATATTATCTAATTTTAGGCCATCTCTAACATCTCCAAAATTATGGAGAAAGTGGTTCTTCACCAATTGCAGAGGTTTTTGGAGGATATTTTTGCAGAGGATATATATATATATATATATATATATATATATATATATATATATATATATATATATATATATATATATATATATATCCTCCATGATATCCTTCTTTCTCGGTTGGAGCATGTTTTGGGCATTAGATGAACTGCCCTTAGTTGGTTCCAATCATATATTAAAAATAGAAGTTTTACTGTAAACATTGGAAAATTCCATTCAAGTTTAGCTCCCCTGACTTGTGGGGTCCCCCAAGGCTCTATTTTGGCCCCCCATACTGTTTTCTCTTTATATGCTTCCATTAGGCTCAATTTAAAAAAAAAAAAAAAAACATGGCTTGAATTATCACTGCTATTCGGATGATACACAAATTGATCTGCCCCTGAAGCATAAAAATGGCTTAGACTCTCTCGTTGTCTGATGTTAAAGCCTGGATGGCTTTACATTTCTTAAATTTAAATGAAAATAAAACTGAAATCATTGTGTTTGGCTCTTCAGAAGCCCATAAAACTTCTCATTTAAAATTTGGTGTCTTATCGTCTTCGGTTAAAACTTTTGTGAAACATTTGTGGTCTTTTTTGATAGTGCCCTTAAATTTGACAACAAATTAACTCCTAAAATCTACTAAAATCAAGTTTTTATCAACTAAGACTACATGTCATAGTGAAGTCCTTTCTGTCCATCAAGCACTTCGAAACCTCTAGACTGGACTATTGTAATTCCCTATATTTGGGAATAAACAATTCTTCCATATCTAGATTACAGATGGTTCAAAAGGCAGCTGTGAGACTTTTAACGGGTGTACGTAAAGTGAGAACATCAATACTGTATTAGTGTCTTTACATTGGCTTCCTGTCCGTTTCTTGAATTGTTTTTAAAGTGCTCTTGCTTGTATTTAAATCCTTAAATGGCCGAGCCCCTGATTACCTCTCCGACCTTTTGTGTGAACACCGTCCAGGAAGAGTTCTTAAGTCCACCATCCAGAATTTATTAAGTGTTCATAAGTCGAAGCTAAAATCTAAAGCGTTCGCCATAGCCGCACCTAAACTTTGGAACAGCTTAACAACTTCTATCAGAACTGCTCCAACACAACATATTTTTAAATCTAAGTTAAAAACACATCTTTTCTCTCTAGCCTACAATTTGTGATGTTCTCTGTTGTTTGTTATTTGATGTATATTTGCACCTTTAACATTCAAGAATGCTGAACCAGAGTTTCAACCAGTTTATCAAACATGGCATTCTGATGAAATCCTTAGGCAATATGATCACATTTATTATCATATATAAAAAAAAATATACATGGGAAGCGCAAACACATAAGACAAACAGACAGGACACAATAAGGCCCATCCCACCATGCAACACAGCTGCCTAAGCAAAATAATACTGTTTGTAAAAAGGGTGGCCCTTAATGTGGTACAGGCATATACACAACACTTCCAGCTCAAAGACATGACAACACAATACATTCTGAAAAAACACTTAAGAATACACATGCAAGCACTAGATTTTAAAATGGCACATTGTGACTTTTTTCATCAGAAACATCTAAAAATAGAACATTTAGCTTCTCTTATCAACATAAAGTTTTTGTTTTTGCAATACTTCATATTTAAAAAAGAAATCTATACACATACATATTATATATATATATATATATATATATATATATATATATATATATATATATATATATATATATATAAACTTTATAAGCAAGGCATATTGTGTTTACCACTTTAAGGTTAAGCAGTACGATTGTCATATTTGTTTAAATGGCTTTAGTTCCTCTTTTTTTTTTTTTGGAGTTTTGACTACGAGGAACAATAAAATAAAAAATGTGTCTCTCAGGTGTGGCTGAAAAGTCACCTTTTCTTGTTTGTTATAGTAGGGGAGACTGAGATTTTAGATTATAGATAATTCAAAGGCATCAAAACTTTAGACAGAAGAAGAATAGTGGATAAAATCATCTTATTGTTGAAAATATCACAAACCTTTTCTCAGACGGAGAATACTATACAAATCATGTGCTAAATACATCTCATCTCTCATATTTGTGACTGAAGAAATGTTATGTGTTGAAATTGCCCCGGTCTCCCCTACTTTCAGGTCTTTTCTTATACTAAGATCCAATAGTGTTTTGAAAGCTGGTATGTGCATTAGCAATTGGGTCAGTGAGACATTTAAAAGCAGCAATTGTCTCGCATCTAAACCCGACATCTGAGAAGTTGTGCTATCTATAACTCATGTTTCTTCATTTACTCTTTTCGCTCCACCATTTTCAAAGCTGAAGTCAGTGCCCTTACAAGACAACATAGTACAGTTTACTTGCGAAGAAGTCCTTAATTGTGTGAGGAAAAAATATGTACTGTTTTTTCATCTCATTAAGTTGGAATTTGATTGTCCTTGTCATTTTGCAGTGTAATGATTGTCTAGACAACGCCGACTGGAACAGCTTCCTGCCGAGAAATGTGGTGACGTTGGAAGGCCAGAGGTCAAACACATGGTAGTGTTGCTTGGCATTGTGGGATTACAAGGGAAATTGCATCCCTGTTATAGAAAGGAAGAGACAGAAGAGGAAGAGACAGAGGGAGAAAAAGAGGGGGGTGGCGGTAGCAGCTGAACTGATGGTGGAAAGTTTGACCTCAGAGTTGAGGAAAGCAGACAGGGGCACGTGGGACACCAGTGTAGGGCTTCCAGAGTTTATGAGGGAGTCGATCTTCTCTGCTTCTTTACTGCAGGCTTCAATCTGTGGATTCACAGAAGACAGAAACATATATTTTAGCTGCACTAACTCTGGGTCTGAAGAAATAGGGCAGTAAGTCCTTGTAGACAGCTTTAATATTTTTAGGAAAATGTGAGGAACATCTGGAGCATGATGCAACCGCATGAAACAATGCACTAGGGAATGAAGGGGGTGGAGACCTTTCTCAGCATACTAGTGACTTAATTTGCTGGCTTGTCTGGGAATAAAGATAATAAACTAAACTACTGTTTTTTTACAGAGTGTAATTAATTGTTTGATTACTAATGGGCACATTGATCATCATTTCATAGAAAAATATTGTAACACAGAGCTATAATTCTACAAATTATTTTAAATGTCTTACAATAACAAGGAAAATCTTTGCTTTGATTAGCAATTTTTGGTGCCACTACTTTCAATGTACTTACATTAAAAAAGCAATTTACTTTTTGTGTACATGTACATGCAAATACTTTAAATGTAAGTGCAGCGTCTATGTACACAATAGGTAAAAACATTTTTTATTACGGAGTAGTTAAAGACACCATGTATAAAGTGGTATACCAAGTATACCAATTTTCTTTAGTAGTAATCAGCAAAAAAAAGAGAAGTCTTCATACTTCCTTCCTTAAAATCATTCAAATACATTACATCATAAAGCATTTATGCATTCATTAAGCATTTATGTAATTAATTTGAACTGCAATGCATCTCACTGGCCTCTGCATCACCTTGGTCAAAGGATGGACTACACTCTTAAAATGGAATCAATGAATTGCCAACAAAAGCCTTCATCAGCCAAATAATAAAGGACAATGTATCTGTATTCACTTCCTCAGTTAATTCAGGATGGACTTCAAATACTTTGTCATTAATCTTAAAGTTCATAAAAGATCTTTTTGTTTAAACATTGGCCCCTAACATTTTCTCAGATGACTAATTTTAAACAATGACTTGTACTACACAAAAATAACTAATATTTACATTATATTCATGATGTTAGCCAGAGGTGAACTGGCCCCCACAGTGAGTCTGGTTTCTCCACAGGTTATTTTTGTGTTCCTTGCTACAGTCGCCTTTAGCCTGCTCACTGGTGGTCTAAATACAAATATTATTTACTAATTTATTTTAAGGCACAATTTACAATCATGTTTTTTAGCAAACGGCACAATTATAACTCTTAAGACATTATTATATTATAGCTTAATTTTCTGTTAATACAAACTTTTCTGTAAAGCTGCTTTGAAATGATGCATGTTGTGAAAAGCGGTATACAAATAAAAATGACTTGACTTGAATTTCTACAATACAAAATGTGTCTTAAAAGTCAAAATTTGGTTTGTTTTATTTCCATATCATTAGACATAAACCTAATATTGGTCTACTTCCTTCTGAGCTATTTTTAATCGTTGGTCTATATACTCATGCGTCAGACGAACATTTTCAGAGCATCACACATTGGTTGCACTGTGTTTCACTAGTTTTCAGCATCTCTTTTGTCAAGTGAAATTTAGTTTGAAATGTTGACAGACGTCTGGAGATCCCTGTATTCTGTTGTGCTTGGACCAGCTGTATTTGAGTCTGTTGAAGGCTGTGTGCTCTTGATGGATTGATGAGGCGTGTTGCCTATAAAGCTGTAGCTGACTGCCCCCTACTGTAGATTAAGTTTGAATCGCTCCGATGGAAGGAACATTTCTTATTACAGGATTTACATATGGATCTGGGGCATGATTAATTGTGTTAATTGTGCTGCCATGCAAGGTGCTAGCCTGCCATTGGGAGCAACTTGGGGTTCAGTGTCTTGCCCAAGGACACTTCGGCATGTGGAGTCGTGTGGGCCGGGAATCGAACTGCCAACCCTGGATTAGTGGCCAAACCACTCTACCACCTGAGCCACAGCCGCCCTATCCTTATGAGGACTCTCCATAGACATTATTAGTCAATAAACCTAACCCTCACAAAAAACTTTCTGCATTATTACATTTTCAATAAAACATAGTTTAATATGTTTTTTAAGGGATTTCAATTATGGGGACACTAGAAATGTCCTCATAAACCACATTTATAGCATGATACCCTTGTAATTACCAGTGTGTAACCTAAAAAAAGTCATCATAATCACTTAAACCTGTCCCCACACACACACACACACACACACACACACACACACACACACACACACACACACACATTGAACACAAACCTGCAGTGGTGTAGGCTGCTGGTCAACAGGCACAATGAGGATGATGATCTCAGATTCGATGCTCAGGTAGCCAAAGATGTCACACTGAGGGACAGAGATGTGAAGCCGCAGGATTTTCAGAATGTTGTGCAACATCACAGGCTTGTTCCTGTTCAGCTGAGAACACACACACACACACGTACAGTGTTGTAAAACTGAGAAATATGAAAACAGTATGTGCAGTCTCGTTTAAGTGCAGTCTTCGACTATTTATCTATAATTTTTTAGTACAACTTGTGGCAAGTGGCTAATTTTAAAGACCCCATGAAAATACTTTCCTGTGTTCATGTATTTCCGTAAGCTGGGACGGGACATTAAATAGACAACAGAATGTTGTTTAGTTCACAGCCACAAACATGTATTTGTTACTTGTTTCAGGTGGTGTTAGGGTGAGGTACAGTTTATTTTCATTCTATTGGACAATAATGTACGCTCCAGCATGCATATTTTTGGGCAGTTTAACAGAAAAGGAAAGATTACATTGTAAATGTGCATATATATATAATATTGTCAACCTTTAGGAGAACACTAGCATATAGACAGCCTCAAAGCAAACAGACATGGACTAAAAACCACAAATCTCCAATTTAGTTTTCATGGGGTCTTTTAAAGGGCTAACAAGGGTAAACATACCATTGAACAGTTTGTACAAAAACTGAAAACTTTATCAACCATATCCACTGCATTTATTTATTAGGCCAGTCCCCAAACAATGCAGTCCACTGTTTACAGGTCATAAAATGGAAATATTAAACACTACTTAAAGAGCATTGTTATAGACTAATGTGCTTAGAGATACAGAGTGGGTGATGAAAACCCTTCTGTTAGGGAGTAACAAGCTTTATATGGGAATACCCAGAAGGGATGTTACAGTTTATGATCAATTCTGCCACCTGCTGTCTGCAGAGTGTAAATGCAATTGACACATGGCTAAAATCAGAGAACTCTAAAGGAGAGAAAAGGAGGGAATGAGTTTGGAGGGCAGAAAAAAGCACAAGACGGAATGAAATATTTACCTTAGCGAAGATATTCATCTGTGCTTTGTTCCAGAGGATCTGTAGCATACCTGCACACACAGGGCAGCAGGCGCCTGCGAACACACAAAACAATGAAACTGTGTAGCTACAACTCTACAGCATATAGCATTACACTAATGAGTGTGGTAGGAAACAGTACTAACCAGGTGGTGTGACTGGATTGCAGCCCTCAGTGGAGAGAGGAGGACAGGGCACAGCGTTACACCCTGAGTCAGACGTGAACTCTGACACCACACCGACCGCATGGCAGCGACCCTGATAGTCAACAGCAACGCGGTCTGAAAAAGCTTCACACACTGTACTGTAGGTTTCTCCATTGTGGCCACACACCTCTCTGGGCTTCCTGCAAGCATCCTACAAACAACACATCACACCCATTAGTAGTCTAGAGTAATAAACTAATCTGTGCTCAATATTTAATGACATTTCATTACTGTTGTTGCAGTTTTGTTAAAGCAATCAATATTATTAAAGCATGCCAAAAATGCCACATAATACAGTGAGCTGCTGCTACTTTCATGTCACTTTTTATCACTCTACGCTCACATTATTCTCACATAAAATCATTTTAACTCAAATCAATATTAGCTAAACAGCCATGAAATAAGCTGTTCACATCAGGGTCCTGATGTTTGTATCATCAGGGCAGCGTTTAAGCAGCAGCAATTAGCAAATATATCGATCTTTTAACAATGTGGAACGCTACTTTCAACTTTGGCTGCTTTCAAATTAAAATGAAATACTACTTGAGAAAGAACATCTGAACTCAATAAATGCCAAGCAAGCTTGGACTGGTCATTCACCACATCACAGAAAATTGCATGTCATCAAAATTCAAAGCAGAAAATCAGTGTCATATGCCACATCATAAAATACTGAACTTATTCTACATACAAAACAGAACAGAATTATCTTCTGCTGTCTTCTGGCTTAACTGGCTATTTTTGATATAAAAATTAATTTTAACTGGCATTAAATTACTGTGCTAAATATTGTCAAGATTTTAGAAAGGCTGCATTAATTAATATTAACTAGGTGACGTCCCCCAAAAAGGAAAGTTGTTTCAGAGAAGGTTTACAAAACCTAACATTTTTTTCTTCCTCTTTGAAATACATTAACATGTACAATAAAACCAGGAACAAGTATTAAAGTAAATAAAGTCCATTCTGATTTCATGTTGTGAAGTGAATTTTAGTTTAGGGGAATGAAAATTCTGTTCAAAAATTTGCATGATCTTAACTCCCCATTGTAGTGTATTCCTACCTGACAGTGGCCCATGTATGCCAGGGTTTTGCTCCGTAAGTGCAATAGACACAGATTGGCATGCTCCGTGTTATCTGTGTCACAAACTGGATCCAGCTGGTTCTGGTCACAGCCAGACGGGCGAGTAGCGCACTCGTACTGTGGGCAGGGATACTCTAACAGATCCGTCAAACACACTTGCCGTTTAGGTATGCACCTGTGAACAAATATTTATGACAAATTGATAGGATATTGGTCTTGGCAGACTAGATCTGGTACGCTGCTGCTGCAGGGCAAGTACAGAGACTTACTACTGCTAGAACATACACATACATACTGAGTTAAGCATATAGACATGCTGCTACTGCTGTACAATTAGTAAAACACAAGACGTATGATATGATGATGCACAATTAGACATAAATACAACTGCCATAAATACAACTGATGTAGCAGATCTGGACAAGTGAAGCTGGGTTTCAGAAAAAAGTGTGCTGCAGTGTAACCGGCTTACTTGCAAACTTAGCAAATTAAAAAACACGTCAAACGACATATCAACTTTTCCATGTGAGCCAATTAGCTTGTCATTTCACATGTGAGCAAGCTGATTGGCTAACAAAGAACCTATTAGCTTGCTTGCCAGAATTGCATGCCTGAACTTAGTCATTAATAATAATAATAATAATAATAATAATATTATATATATATATATATATATATATATATATATATATATATATATATATATATATATATATATACATGGTGTTCACGTGGTAATCCAAGGTACTTCATTGAATACCATGATACTACTATAGTGCATGTCCATAAAAACTGTTATTTTCCCCTGTCCAAATTGAACATGGTAGTACCATGATACATTTCTCTAAATAAAATGGTGATTAAATGTATGTTAAATGTTTAGATCACCCAAAAATTAAAACTCTCTCATGATTTACTTACTATTAAGCCATCCCAGATGTGTATGGCTTTCCATCCACAAGACTCCAGTCGATCAATGAATGTATTTTAAAGAAAATCGATGAGTTTGTGAAAAAAATGAATCAGTAAATAAAACTTTATTAACTTAAAAAAATTGTCTCCTGCCAGCAGTCGGCGCATCACGCTGCTGTCGCGTGACTTAAGCATGATGGTGCGTTTATGTGAGAAGTCGGAAGTGTGCTTTGTATACAACAGAGGAACGAATGTCACGTGGGAGTTGGGTCATTTCAACAGAAATGCAATGATTTATGGCCGGAAGCAATGATTTAAAGTTAAAAACTTATGAATTATCGATTTGTTTCTTACATCAACCTATCATAATCATGTGGATTACTTTTATGCTGCCTAAATATGACATTTGCACCATAAAACAGCCAGCAGTCTAATGGAAATAGTATACTTCCATTGTATGGACAAAAAGAGCTGAAATGTGCTTATAAAAATCTTCACCTCGGAAGTAAGAAAGACATACACATCTGGGATGGCTTAAAGGTAAGTCAATCATGAGAGAATTTTAATTTTTGGCTGAACTAAACCTTTTTATTTAATCAAGATAAAAAAATGTAAATAAAAAAACAGATGGTAGGCAATTAAGGTCATAGTTATAAAAACTTAGGACACTAAAGAGACCTTTCTTCTGACTCTGAGAAACACCAAAAGAAAGATGCCCTAGGTCCCTTCTCATCTGCTTGAACATGAATGCTGTATGGAGGCATGAGGACTGCAGATGTGGCCAGGGCAGAAAACTGCAAAGTCTGTACATTGAGACGCCTAAGACAGCGCTACAGGGAAACAGGAAGGACAGACGATAGTCCTCGCAGTGGCAGACCACGTGTAACAACACCTGCACAGGATTGGTACATCCGATTATCACACCTGCGGGACAGGTACAGTATGGCAACAACAGCTGCCAGAGTTACACCAGGAATGCACAATCCCTCCATCAGTGCTCAGACTGTCCGCAATAGGCTGAGAGAGGCTGGACTGAGGGCTTGTAGACCTGTTGTAAGGCAGATCCTTACCAGACATCACCGGCAACAACGTCGCCTATGGGCACAAACCCACCTTCGCTGGACAAGACAAGACTGGCAAAGAGTGCTCTTCACTGACGAGTCGTGGTTTTGTCTCACCAAGGGTGTGTCACAGCATCATCGGACTGAGCTTGTTGTCATTGAAGGCAATCTCAAGGCTCATCCTGACATGACCCTCCAGCATGACAATACCACCAGCCATACTGCTTGTTTTACATGTATGCAAGACAGGAATGTCAGTGTTCTGCCATGGCCAGGTAAGAGCCCGGATCTCAATAACATTGAGCACGTCTGGGACCTTTTGGATTAGAGGGTGAGGGCTAGAGCTATTCCCCCCAGAAATGTCCGGGAACTTGCAAGTGCCTTGGTGGACATGTGGGGTAACATCTCAAAGCAAGAACTGGCAAATCTGGTGCAGTCCATGAATAGAAGATGCACTGCAGAGCTTAATGCATACATACTGTATGTATGTATATATATATATATATATATATATATATATATATATATATATATATATATATATATATATATATATATATAATATTCTATAAAAACATTTTTTTTATATGTTTGTGTTGTGTAAAAATTAATTCCATAAGTTTCTTAAATACACCATGCATAGGCCAACAATAAATACTCAATGCAAATAATATGGGCCATGTTTGTCCTTCAAATCTCTATCTTTGGAAACCAGATGTGGTCATTTATTTCTATGTACTGATGTTACCATTATAAAAGTAATTAAGGTGTTTAACATCATCATTTTGCCATCTTGTTTACCAAAGAACAAATTAAGGTGAAACGTCTTCCTTTGAAAAATGGGCCAAGGAGGTGTTGCACAACATACATTGCTATGTGTTACATAAGACAGATGTCAAACAGCACTTTTCATAGAAGGGAGATTAAGAAAAAGACCCTCAAGTGATGTTTGAGTCATTTTACAAGAACTAGTATTTAGCATGAAAGAAAAAGATGAATACAATTTCAAATCATGAAAATATGGCCTAAACAGTTGCTCTTTAGTAATATTGATATGTGCCTTATTAAGCAGCACTAATAAACAAACTGTGTGTACAACTGTTCATAAAATGTTGATGAAACCAACTTCACACATAAATCTTGAGTTTCCATTGCTTCAGTCACACTCATTGTGTAACCCATATGTTCACATGTGGCGAATGTCTGGAGTCAGCCAATGTTAAATTGGGCTTGTGATATTAGACTGATCCATTTAGGCCACAAAGGCTAATCAAATAGCTGGGTGATTTCAGAGGAAGGGTTACATAAACAGGGTCCCCCCACAGTCCTCCTCCAGGCAGAATTTTTGTAGACTAGAGAAGGAAACTGCGAGACACCTGAACAAACAATGAGTCTAGATGGTCCAAGATAATTTGGGGGGGGAGTGTACAGACAAAGTCGGGATTTAAGCAAAAAGATGTAGTGAAGCTAGTAAGTGAAAGATTTAAATTGATATCCAGACCCCTGAACAGAAAACAGAAAACACAAATGAAGCATTTACAGAGGAAGCCTAGCGTGCAATTGGAACAGAAGCACAGAAATTTAAAGTTTGTACTTTTGGTAAAGCTTTGACGTTTTGTTTACAGCACCATTTGAGGTGGGACTACTTTTCCTGTGGATGAACTTCTGGTTATGCATTACCAACAAACCAAACAAGTTTGCTTCATATTAACAGTGCTTTATGGACAGTTATGTTATGTCCTTTCCTGGTGTTCTCATGCAAATACCTTTTGAAAGTAAACTGGTTTACTATTTTAACTGGTTGTTACATGATATTAAAGATTGGATATAACTTTGCACAGTCAAGGTTTGTAAGCGACTCTTTCACACAAGTCTCATTCTAACATGTGTAGATATCAGCCTGATCTCATGAAATTTACGTGACAATGGAAGCATTTTTACAAACCTAAATTACATGCTCCATTACAGGTTTTACTGCAGTTTCCAAGTGAAATGTCCAGCAGGGGGCGCCAAAAGTGAGTGAAATTATGTTCTAATCAGACGAGATTTTTAGGGTGAATATTAGATGGATTTTTTAATGAGTAAAATGTACCTTCCTTACATAAAACTTTAACCTAAACTTAACCAATAGTGTTAAAAAAAATGTATGTGATGCAAAAAAACCTTCTTTATCCTAAATCAACACCTAAACATTTTAAAAGCAAATTTGACATTAAAAGTAAATTTACTGATGCAACGACATAATTTAAAGTCACTATAACATTTCGCTTCCCATTCACTTCATTTCGAATGTCTTTGGCTGGGCTCGAGTCCAAAGTCCAGCATTCTTTCAAGTTGCAATCATGTTGGAATAAGTGTGTAGAAGTAGGTAGGTCTATAATACAAGCGTTAAATGTAATTTTTTTCAAATAACACGTTAGAGTAAAAGTGTTTTGATATAATTACAAAGCAGGGCGTGACTAATAGAGCAAATAAAAAGTGTTTATAAAGTCATAATCAGCTGTTGCATTCATGATATGTGTGAAAGTGAATGAAACGCAGAGTTGTTGTAGTGCTTCTACTGTTCATTTCACCAAGTATCTGCTTTGCAAAAATGTAGTTATAGTAATGTTCATTCTATGAGAGTAGGTTTGTAAAAGTTATTGAAATTTTATATTATTCATTCGAATGCCTCTTAGGCTTCCATCTTTTTTACAAACTTAGCAAAGAGGCAAAAATATATGTTGTGTTATCGACAGCAATCCACAAATCCCATAATGTTCATTTATCTTGGTTTGGCCACAGTATAGCTCTACAGCATAAACTTAATGAAACATGCTCATTGCCAAGAATCTTCTCTTTGTTAATGCAGAAATTATATTAATGTGAATAAATTCTTTGATTAAACATCTGCTTTTGATTAAGAAGGAAATTAATGTTCCGAAGGTTCAAACCTTTGGTTCCTTTGACAGGGGTTTGGTGAGCAGGGATCGATGCTTCTGCAGGACCCAAAAACAAAATGATCGTCTCGGAAGCCGACACAGCGTGCAACACAAGCACTGGGGTATGTGCGTCCATTACGTGCACAAACAGGCACAAAATGATCAGCACAGCCGCAAGGAAGCCCTGATGGAGAGTGAAAAAAGAAAAAAATTTTATGACTAGACTATGATTTTTATAATTTGTAATTTGATGCCATGCACACAATAGGTACTGTAAAAGGGTATGGCATAAAATACTCTTGAGAAGTTGACATGTTCTGGGGTGTGACATGCTATGCTCAATCTAAAACAATTTTAAACAGCATTTTGCTTTTTTATCCAACTTTACTTGTATAGTGCTTGACACAATAAAAATTTTTCAAACAACGTTAACAAGAAAACCATATCTTAATGACTAAATGCCCCCTTTAGCAAGCAAAAAGTGACTCATGCATCTTTTATGACCTCAGATTGATTACATAGAGACAACATAGTATATTTGTACTGTCACACCGCAGAACTACTTTATGAAAAAGTGAAGGCAAAAGGTGTTTAAGAATGTTTCCATTTTTCACCATTCATACTTTATACATTTATCCACAATGTTGATAAAAGGAAAAGGTCAATGTATATGTCATGCGTCAACTACCTAAAAACAAACTAAAACACACACCTGTGAATGGGTGTCGATCCTCATTAGAGCTGTCTGACCTGAGACACTGGCGAGCAGAGCAGATGGTTTCTCCAGCGAAGCAGGAACAGGGGTGGCAGTCTACCCGGAAGGACGTACCATGATCTGCACAGTAAAATCATTACCATCACATTTAATAGTCAACTGCTAATTGGTTAGCTCATTCACATTAGGGTATTTACTCTACCACTGTGTATTTCTTTAACTTTACTGAGAGAATTGCAGAATATAGCAGACTGCATATGTTTTCCTCTTCGGAACTGTAAAAATCCTTGTGAGATTAGTTTATCTTCCATATTTAGCACTTTCCAAATCCGGATTGCTTGACACAACTCTAAAAAAAAAGAGCACATCTGTCTAAAATAAGCCCTAGATTGCCGGCCAACACCTTTAGAATTGGAGCAAAAATAAACATGAACGTAAAGGCAATGAACTCATTCATGTTCAAACTGACAGGCATAAAAACTAGCTGTTTACAAAAGAAGCACACAAATAATACAAATAAAATCCTGAAAATACTGCAAACTCACTCACTTATTAACTAATAATATGCATATTTTCAATTAGAATTTGCAATTAGAGGGTATGCCCTGAGATGGACTGGCCACCTGTCCAGGGCATTTCCCTGCCTTCAGCTCAAGAGAACTGGGATAGGCTCCAGCACTCCCTGGGACCATACATAGGACAATTGGCTAAAGAAAATGGATGGATGAATGCATTAGAAGGAATTACAGTTATTTTTAATTATTTTATTGTTGAACTCTTATTTCCTGTTTGATTGCCTGTATTTTAGGACACACACACACACACACACACACACACACACACACACACGTTGGGTTTCCGTGTTTTATGGGGACTTTCCATAGACATAATGGTTTTTATACTGTACAAACTTTATATTCTATCTCCTAACCCTAAACCTAACCCTCACAGAAAACTTTCTGCATTTTTATATTTTCAAAAAACATCATTTAGTATGATTTATAAGCTGTTTTCCTCATGGGGACCGACAAAATGTCCCCACAAGGTCAAACATTTAGGGTTATGGGGAAAGTTGGTCCACACAAAGTGACACACACACACACACACACACACACACACACACACACACACACACTAGGGCTGTTGATTTAACGCGTAATTCAGTGCGATTTATTTTATTAAAAATAACGTGTTAAAAAATGTACGCAATTAATCGCAATGCCCCCGGACAGGTGAAGAAAACAACCCTTCAGCAGACAACACAACACAAACATGCGTCACATTGCATTCAAAACAGGGCTGTACTCGGAAGAGAAATCGGCCTGGGATTTTACATGGCAACTATCCCAAAACTTTTCTGCATATCACGGCACCATTTTGTGGTCCGGTCTGCATAACGCGGCGGCTCATTTTAGCTTATCGTGGCCGACGCACCGGCCCGCTCGGTTATCCTGATGGCCAGTCCGCCCCTTATTGGCCACAAAGTGCGTCGGCCCACCGGGAAAATGCCCGGTATGCCAGATTACCAGTCCAGCCCTGGTTCAAAACACTTGATGGAGTGCAAATTTGAACTAAGCGATCTCAAGATGTGTTCTAAGTATTAAACTATATTTAACTTGACACAGTGACCTAAACATTTTATGTTTATGACACAACACACCCGAGACGCTACACAAGCATGTCTGACACAGGTGCACATTGACGGGTCCTTAAACAAGCCCTCATAATAAATCTCAAACTGATTGACAAATTCACTTGTGAAATGGATTGCTGTGAACTGTATGCCAATGATTGACTTATGATCAATAATATGGTAGTAAACAAGCCGCTTTTGTCTTATCAATGATTAACTCTTCTGCTGCAAGAATGTAATGCATTTTAATCATCTGAATATTTTTTATTTTATATATATATATATATATATATATATATATATATATATATATATATATATACACTAATGGTCAAACGTTTTGAAACACTTAACTGAAATGTTTCTCACGATCTTAAAAATCTTTTGATCTAAAGGTGTATGCTTAAATGATTGAAATTAGTTTTGTAGACAAAATATAATTGTGCAATCATATTAATTTATTTCATTATTAAAACTAACATTTAATTAAAGTAAAAAAGATTTTGGAATGGATGACTTGGACCAAATAATAAAAAAAGCAGCCAATAAGTGCCCAACATAGATGGGAGCTCCTTCAATACTGTTTAAAAAGCATCCCAGGGTGATACCTCAAGAACTTGGTTGAGAAAATGTCAAGAGTTCATGTCTGCAAATTCTAGGCAAAGAGTGACTACTGATGTACCTAACCCAGATGCTAAACCCAGATGCTAAAATATAACACAGTTTTGATTTATTTGGATTTTGTTTAGTCACAACATAATTCTTGTAGTTCCATTAATTCCATAGTTTTGATGACTTTACTATTATTCTAAAATGTGAAGAAAAAAAAAATTATAAGAATAAGCGTTTCAAAACTTTTGACCAGAAGTGTGTGTATATGTGTATATGTGTGTGTGTGTGCGTGTGTGTGTGTGTGTGTGATTATTCCTTTGAGAGTTTAGATTTGATGTTATTTATACAGCAACAAACCAATAGGTGGCAGTGTCCACATAAAACATGACAGTCCACAGCTTTAACATTTCTAAGGAAGATGTCTAATTTCATGTCATTTGACTGAGTTTGTGTTGAAAAATTTGATTCATACTTACATTTTATTTGCAACATTTTTAGCTGGATATAAAAACACAGGAAGTAAATTCTTCTTTTACACTTCTTGTTCAATCGAGTGTATCAATCTAATGTGTGCAATATTCTAGCAGATGCATCCCAGATATGGGGGCAATGAATGGAACGAGACATAACAAAAAACAGATTTCTTTTGTAGGTAATTAATTTAATGCAATCAATAGAAATGTGCAAGTCTTCAAAGTTTTAATTGTGGTAATTATTTAATTAAACGATAACAAACAGCCCCATTTTCCTTTTATTTTTACAATAAGTAAAACTTCATGCAACAGCTGCTGGAAATGTAGAAAATCTGTTGGCAGAAACTGGCTTTGCAACTTAACTTGGAAATAATATTGCATGTATATTGAAGCACGCAAGGTTCTTACTTTTTCTTTGTCCTCCAATCAAACAGGTCTTGGTGGTGTCAAAGCATGGCATTTCGGCACAGTTCTCCAGACGGCCACTTTGACCGCAGGTGCAAACCTCAAAGCAGCCCACATGCACGTTCCGAGTGGGCACTTGGATACGGGCATCCATGGGGACGAGAAACTCAGATGCTTCTCCTAGTTTACACCCTAGAAGACATGAAAAATAGCCTTGAGAAATTTTAGGTGCAGTTTGTTGATATTGTAACGATATAATACTTATGTACGGTACTTGTTATTCGCTGGCTGTGTTCGAATAGCATACTTCTTCTTTTTCTGCATCCTATAGTATGGTCACTATGCATAGTGTGCACATTTTTCAAAATAAACTTCTATACACTGATCAGTCACAACATTAAAACCATAATATTATGTTGGTTCCCCTTGTGCTGCCAAAACAGCACCAACCCACATCTCAGAAAAGCATTCTGAGATACTAATCTTCTCACCACAATTGTACAGAGTGGTTATCTGAGTTACTGTAGACCTTGTCAGTTCAAACCAGTCTGGCAATTCTCTGTCGCCCTCTCTCATCAACTAGGCATTTCCATTCACAGAACTGCTGCTCACCGGATGTTTTCAGTTTTTGGCACCATTCTGAGTAAATTCTAGAGACTGTTGTGCATGAAAATCCCAGGAGATCATCAGTTACAGAAATACTCAAACCAGCCCATCTGGTGAGAAGAATAGTGTCTCAGAATGCTTTTCTGAAATGTGGGTTGTTGCTGTTTTGGCGGCACGAGGGGGATCTACACAATATTAGGCAGGTGGTTTTAATGTTGTGGCTGATCGGTGTATATATGAGATGATAAAAGGATGCCACTCGCTGTATTAAAACTGGTGCACAAAATGTTTATGTTGTTTACTTTTTAAAAAATGTATTATTCTTTTTTTATTCTTATTTCTAATTATTCTTATTATTTTATTCTGTTCACTAAAACACACACTGTGAAAATTCTAATTTTATTTCACTAGGTGGCAGAAAACACAATATTTCAAAAAGAAACATTTTCTGAAACAAAATGATCTGAAATGTAGGTGGCGCTCTAATGCATTTTAGCACTCACCGTTGTGCTCTTCCATAGACATTCATTCTAATTTTCTGTTCAAGCACCACCCTCATTGTTTCATTGAATATCTTGGCCACTGAGTGGACTAGAAGCTCAATCTAAATGTCATTAGAAAGCTAAAGCGATGATATAACATTTTATCATCAATAGTCAAAAACATGTTTTCTGATGATTTATTTTGCATGCTTTTCCTTCTTGATGACGTATTTTGTTCTGGACAACCAAGATTTAACATTGGATTATTCAGCCAAGCAAGCTCACAGACAAGTAAACAATGGAAATTTTTTTTGAAAAGGTAAAAGCTATTTGGGGCTTACATCAGCTGTTATCAGAGCATAAAAGAGACATTTGTATTTGATGACTTACAAAAATCATATATAACTTTGTGATTCTTTTGAAAATCTTTCAAACTGTGGTATAAACTGTACAATCACACACATGAAAGTGATAGCTTTCATTAGATATATGACTTCATATAAGTGCTATATAAAGGACTTTTATTTTTATATAAATATTTTTACCCCATTACCTCAAGGGGGTGCTAATTTTCAACGCAAAGGTTGTGAGGTCTTAATTTGTTATTTTAAGTAACATAAATGCAGAAGTTTATTTCTGAAAAGTTCAAATTCTAAGCTTTCAAATGATCCCACATATGCCTGACATTATGTTTTAAGTCTAAACATTTTTCGCAATATATCGCCACCGCCGGCGGGTCATAGAGTTAACCATTGTGGATGTGCAATGTGGTGAGGTCATGTGACTTTGTAGCATACTACCATTTGAAACATTTATCATTGCATATTTTGCATACTGTTTCAGATACTGTTTTCCAACCAGGAAGTACACTGTACATACTGTGCAGAAATCAGTATCCTAATATTCCATTTCAAACACATCTTAATGTTGTCTGTCCTTTATGAAAACCAGTGGCAGAGGGAAATTTTACATACTTTATAGTATTTTTCTTTCATAACAAGCTATAAATGAACAAGTCGAGATGTTTTCTGACAACATTTCTAGTCTTATAACTAAAAATATATATTCAGTGACTGTAGTACCAGGTACACAGAAGTATGGCAGGCAGTCTTGTCCTGGGTGGCAGCCTTTCCTGTTCACTTCACAAAGATGGTTGCTTGGACATGGATTAGGGTTGCAGGGATGGATCACTTCTTCAATAATATTAGCAAAGGGACTGGGGGCTGTGGATACCAGAATGATTCCAACAATAAAACAGTCAACACAGAGGACATAATCAAACATAAGTCAGAACATAACCAGGGCTTGGGCCAAAAATGCCTCAGATATTGATAATGTAAGTGCAAATGTGCCTTAGTAAGTAGAGTTCCCTTTTTTAAACATTAACATTTAATATTAACATATTTCATCATCTCTAGCCCGAGTTATGGGTTTAGTGCCTCTGTAGACACTATACTGACATGTACCTGTCAGATATCGATATTCACTGTGTCTGAGGTGTGTGTAGTTGAATGTCAAGCCAGCCAATATACACTGTAAAAAGTAAACAAATGTCTGACACATAAAAAATATTTCTGGTGTAATCTGATGTAGTCAGGTTGATTAAGTAATATTAAATATTCTTATTTAAAATTTAGAAATAATAGAAAATAATAACAATAAATATTAATAAAGAATGAGTTCATATTTCTGACACTGATGCAGCAGAGATTGTTTACTCTACAGACACTCACTGAGGTATCTCTTTAGAGGAATGCACCGCTCTGGATCATCTGTTGGGGACAGAAGGTCACATATCCGCTCTGGAGTCTGTCCTTCAAGAAGCCGTTTGCGATCTCCACACTGGGTCAGGATATCTACACAGTCTGACCTGAGGAGACACGAGCAGCACAGTGATGATGAAAGTCATGTATCTAAAAGGAAGTTGTTCATTCGCCAGCTGTGCGAATCAACTATCTACAGCTCTCCCTTTCCGATTTTGGAACATCATGAAAGGAAATAGGTGGTGTAATTCCTGATTACTAAAACACTTAGTACATGAATATTACATGTACTTTTGTTGTAAAAATGACAAAAATCCTTATTTTTTCTAATGTCAGAGGCGCAGAATGAGGCCAGACCCCTCCTCTGTGTGCCTGCCAACCTTGAAACTTATGTGACCTTTGGACAGAGGAGATGAAAGCTTGCTTCCTGTTGACTGTATACACCATAAAGAGGCCTCATACTTGGAGGGATATTGCTGTGTTAGAAGCAATTTTTCAAGTCTGCTTTCAACTGCCACATGTCCAAATGTGGCATTCTCGAGGGTCCAACAGAACTGGTTTGACGTCCTGAGGTGTAATTTCTGATTCGAGCCATTTATTTGTTATTTTTTATTCACTCACACTGGTAGAAAAATGTGTAGTGTTTTGTTAAGCTGTGCATTGTAAGATACTTAACTAGCACACCATTGTATATGATTGATAAAAATGTACGTTTCTATCAGTCATCTACATTATTGTGCAGGTCCCCCTCGTGCCACCAAAACAGTGCCAACCCACATCTCAGAATAGCATTAATACTCTTCTCATCACAATTGTCCAGATCGGTTATCAGAGTTACTGTAGACTTTGTCAGTTCAAACCAGTCTGGCCATTCTCTGTTGACCTCTCTCATCAACAAGGTGTTTCAGTCCACAGAACTGCCCCTCACTGGATGTTTTTAGTTTTTGGCACCATTCTGAGTAAATTCTAGAGACTGTTGTGTGTGAAAATCCCAGGAGATCAGCAGTTATAGAAATATTCAAACCAGCCCATCTGAAACCAACAATCATCCATATGATTATCTATTCAGCCAATCGTGTGTCCCCTTTCTCTCTGTCCCGGTTAGATTGAGTTTGTTTTATTCTTTCGAAACAGAAGTGCATGGAATAGCCTTCATTTCTCAAAAGAACAACAGATTGATGAATTTGAGGAGAAATATATATGTTTTTTGGTTATTTTCAAAACTGGAATTTGACTTGCAAGTGTACAATAACTTTAGAGTAAAGTAACGAAAAAATACAATACCTCAGCGGGAAAAAGACACTATATTGTGATTCCACATTTCATTCAGTAGCACAACCATTTTAACCATTCTAACAAAAAGAAATGTTACTTGAATACTAAGTTAACGTATGAAATTACTTCTTAAGGGTGACACTTTATTTTCTTAGTAGACCAAATGGCAGCTGAATTGGGCTTTGCCATCATGGATTGAATTATAAATAAAACATAAAATACTTATTTCAGATTATATAGATTATATATCTGTAATCTATAAAAACATTACACTAGTGAAATTATTATTCATGGTCGAAACTGTATTCTGAACAATGTTTTTATTTTTGTTCTTAAAAATAATAGCCAAATCTACTGTATATTTTGAAACTCGTATATTTCTGCATTCTTATGGTGCGTGGATTTGTAAATTGAGCATTTGTGGATCTGTTGCGTGCATGTGTGGGCCAGTTGCCCATGGATTCCCATGTGCATCTGTCGATCTGTTGCGTGAATGTGTTCTGGCCATTCTTAATGGTAAACATTGTGCAACCACAGATGCAGAAGATCCCACTCATTTATGGGCAGAACCCACAAAGCTTTCGTATTCTGTTTAGTGGTGAAAAGATAGAAAAACTCTTTATTAAAATTTGATTTATTTCTTATAAATGTGACTATTTGTAATTGCAACTTCCTCATAATTACAACTTTATATGTCGCAATTGTGAATTTATATCTCGCAATTGCGACTTTGCTTATCATAATTCTGACTTTATTTCTCACAGTTGCAACTTTTTGTTTTACAATTGCGACATTATATCTCGCAATTGCAACCTTAGTGTATATCTCACAATATTTATAAAAATAATTGCAGTTGCGAGAAATAAAGTTACAATTGCGAGATATAGTCACAATAGCAAAAAATAAAGTTATAATTGTGAGAAGTAAAGATACAATATAAAGATACAATTATGAGAAATAAAGTCATAGTTAAATATAAAGTCGCAGCAATGTATAAATTCAAAATTGTAAAATTTTTTACTTTATTTCTCACAATTATAACTTTATAGAACTGTGAATATTTTTTGTAGTTGAAAAATAATTTTTGGTGCTTGTGTGACACTTAAATGTCAACAATGTGCTTTTCAGGACTCATATGCTGGTCCTTTCCAATGCAAGTGCAACTTTATTACATTTGTGCTACAACTAAATTTCAACACTCAAACAAGCTGACAAATGTAGTTGATTATGTAATACAAATGTTAAAATATATCATCCCCTGTAGTAAAATGGTTTAGATATCATAAGATAGCATTGTGTGAGGAATATGACAAAATTAAGTGTTTATGGACTGATAATCTGCCCTTTTACTTTTGATTTGTGTGAAAGTCTTTGTTTTTTTAGTGCCTCCAGTGTTCATATCACTAGGAAATTTCCGAGACTGCATAAAGGGGCTGTCAGACTCCATAAAGTGCAAACAAATATTCCTATTCCTTTATCTCCACTAATTCTCTCTGGCAAAAATTAAAGGAATTTTTAAAGAGTTTTTTAGGTAAACCAGAACCAGTAAATGGATGACCATCCACAACATCCTGACCCGCATGGGCTTTCTTCCTAAAACATAAACACTTAAGCCTGCTCGATCAGGGTACGGAGGGCCAAAATCTTGTGTGACAGTTTCAAGCTTGACTGATGCATCCTGGGTCGCACCCTGCCATCACTCATAGTCACAGGCCTTTATTCTTAGTGTCTGGAGTCACTGTGTTACTTGTCACAGAGGAAGACAGGATCATTCTTGAACATTCTCCTGCAGAGTTGCATGAGGAGGACTAATCCCCACAATACAAGAGTTTAGATCTATTCCGAACAGGGCCGTGTGTAAGCACAGGTGCAATATATGTAAGCAAAACAGCCACTGGCACTGTGTGATGTCTATGAAGTAGGCCATGAGGTGAAACATTGCACAGGGCTGTTTTGACTAGACTCAGACTATTGACTAGACGATTTCTGACAAGATTTATACTCTGAATACAGGTAGTCAAGGATTTATAATGTGCACAGTAAAGCTGAATAGATTTTAGAACTAAAAGACCATGCAGATACTTCTATTTCATGTTTAACTGGCTACAAAATATTTATGTTAGCTTTGTTCTAAAGCAACATGCTGGTTTAGAACTCCCTATCACATGACAACCTGCAATTTACTGGATATGTTTAATAGTTACTGCATTAAAGAATGTTAAGTACTGTGACAGAACACACACTCACTCAAACTAATAAAACAGGGCATGCAGCATGAACTACTAACAGATTATTTGTGGAAAAAAGGGTGGATTATAAGACGTTTATTTTGCTTCAAGAAGGTTCTCAGTCAGGAGCATCAAACATTTTTTGGGTGAATCTCACATAACCTGTCAAGAACTTGTCTGGGTCAAATTTCACCTCAAAATCAAAAGAAAAGTCATTTCACATTTTGCTTAAAGTAAGCCTATTTTGAAGTTAATTCAGATTTTTTTCTTTCATGTGTTTTTTGCATTATGGCACTATTTTCATGACAATTAAGGGCACTTTCATCCCACAATTCTCATTATTGTAAAGCTAATTATTAATAATAATAATAATAATAATATATTCTTATGTATTATAAAGTATATTTATACATTATATAACTATTTCCTGTACTGCCTTTAATTTATGCTGCATTAAAAAAGTAATTATATTAAAGTAATTTTTACTGTCATACTGTAGTCTGTAATACAGTATTAGAACCTAAATGGTCTTAAAATGGTTAAAATTATTTATGCAAAATAAAATCTTTTTTATAAAATTGTATAAAAAAAATAAAAAATTCTTACATTTTAATAACATTTTTTATAAAAAAAAAATAAAAAAAAATATTCGATTAAAAATATTGGGTTAAAGGTGCTGTAAGTGATTTTAGCCTTTCTAACTTCCAAGAGACTGAGCCCCTTTCCTAAAACACTGCACTGGTACTGTTAAAAAACCGACACAAAGCATGTTTCCACAGTTTACAAACAAAACAGTAGTGAAATAGCCCCGAAACAAACAAACTATAAATCAGAATATGGCATTAAGCCTCAATAATTTGCTGCAACAACAAGACTATGAGAACATGCAAAATGATTGACAGACAAAAAGTGTCAGAGACCGTGGTCCGTGGACACATTTTTGCTGTTTGCAAAGTCTAGAGCTGTCACAGAGACTGGTGAGATATCTCATGACACTTATTTCACTGATATATTTCAGGGAGTAGGAAAAGTTTTTGCAGACCATGCAAAAATTGCTTACAGGACTTTTAAGTGTTCCTGAACATGCTTCTGTGACATTCACCTATTTATACATCACATTGGTGGCTGGTACATTTCAAAAGTAGAGAAGCTCAGACTTATTATTGTACACTTATTATATTATTTTGGATGTCTGCAATATTGTTCGCAAAAGTTTAATCAAATAAACTCAAATCTGGTTTTGCAACCAAATATTTGATTTTGAAAGCTCAGACTGCATATAATGGAGCCGCCAAATACATAGTGCTTTTACATTTCATAAGTTGTCAATCATGTACATCATTGTTTCATATTTTGGCTGTCTGTTGCGAAGTCCGCTGCACCATTTGAGAGCTTGACCAATTATCATATAGAGAAGCAGAGCATTGATTGATAGCCCAATTTTTAATAAACAATCAAATGTAGATCCAATGCAAAGAGTGCTCATGAAGATCCCATAATCTCCAGAAGAAACATGGCTTCTGGGTGGGACACAAAATGGTGTGTTTAGAGCAGAGGTTGTGCTAGAAAAAATATTTTTAAGTCATACATGTTCTCATTTCATAAGTAGACCTACTAGGGCTACTTTCAGAGGCAAAGTATTATAATGACACATACAGCACATGACAGTAAATATTGTGTGATGTAATTTTTGACACTCTAAGCACAGTGTGATGAAACCAAGGAGTTATATTGAACTTGGTTAAAATATTTTATTATTATATATATTATATTATATCTTTTTTTACCTGTCAAAATGACAGACAGCATTTGGAATCATCCGTCATGCTTCAAAAAATGTGGTAAATGATGGAGAATTTTCGGTTAATGCAACCCCTGGTCTAGAGTCTCTCATCCAATGAACATCGAACCTTTGCCCCATTGTTTTAAATGGTACAGGTACGTCAGAAAGATGAAACAAACAACTCACCTGCAAATGACACTTCCTCTGGACTTGCTGTAGCATGGTTTGATCTGCAGGGCACAGGCTACAGCTTTCCACATCTCTGGCTGACATTTCCGTATGTCCAGCACTGGGATGTTCATGAATGGCATCTTGATGGTTCCATTGGACCAGAGTTTGAAATCATTCATGGCGCCCTGATCTGACTGAACATTGCAGCTTCGAAACAGCTCAGTTGGCCTGAGAACACAAAATGCCACTGTGGTGTGAATGCTGATAATAACTTAATAGCATTATTTAAAAAAAGCCATATATTCTCCACAGAACAGGGCTCAACAATAAGGATGGCCCGCTGGCCAGAAGGCAGTGTGAGAGAGTTTCGTGCCAGATGATGTAGACGTAATTTGACCATTTGGGCCAGTACTGCACTGTTATTAAATCTTACAATTGTTGATCTAATACATTTGTTTTTAATCCTTGAAAACCTATACATTTGGTTTTCTGTGATATATTGAATATTATTTTCACAAATTCTACTGATGTGATTGAATTTGTCAACATGGTAATGTTATCTAGTGGAATAACATAGATTTTGTTAGGAATGGCTTGTGAACGTCTTTGAAAGCTTAAGTAAGTATTGGTTGAAATGATAAAACCAGTTGTGGTTTGTTTTAAATAAATGTTTTAAATAAAATTAAAAGAATAACATTAATTTACAGTATTTATTTTTTCATGGAGGAGCCAGCAAGATTTTGGCAGGGCAAGTAAAAATCTGAACTATTGGTCCAACTAGGTCAGCAGAAAAAATCTTAATGCAAAGCCCTAAAGAAACAGCGAAGGAAATACAAGTTAAGTTCTGTTTCCAATTTAAAGCAGATCTGTGTTGTTTTTTTGGCATTGCATCCCAGAAGGCCACTGTTTACTACCATTTGTCACTAAAGAAACATGCACCCAAACCGTGTACTGATGAATGTTTGGAAAGAGCGACTTCCTTCGCAAACCTGCAGCAGATGGAACCTTTTTTTCCTCTTTTTACATTTTTTCCCCTTTTCTCCCCAATTTTGGAATGCCCAATTCCCACTACTTACTATGTCCTCGTGGTGGAGTTGTTACAACTAAGTCTCAGTTGCCTCCACTTCTGAGAACGTCAATCTGTGCATCTTATCACAAGACTCGCAGTATATGGAGGCTCATGCTACTCTCCACGATCCACGCACAACTTACCACATGCCCCATTGAGAGTGACCCTAATCGCGACCACGAGGAGGTTAACCCATGTGACTCTACCCTCCCCAGCAACTGGGCAAATTTGGTTGCTTAGGAGACATGGCTGGAGTCACTCAGCACACACTGGATTCAAACTCACGACTCCAGGGGTGGTAGTCACCTTTTTTTCTCTTTAATGTTCCCGCTCTTTTTATATAGCTCCAAAGTAGGTTGAGTGGAGAAGTTGGTGGATAAGGCTGGTCATACTTTTCGAAATTGAGGTTGCTGGATGTGGTTGAAAGCTGATAAATGGTCATTTGATGGTTTGTTTACAACATTCTCTGCTGGATGTGGTAAGGGTGATATGCGACGAAGAGTCGGGGAAAATCATGAACACTAACCGGAATACAACACACTCATTGCTAAGGAAGGGTACCTTACCCTTAAGGTTTGCCACATCTTTTAAAGTCAACATAAAATGGCAATTGAAACAAATTTTACTCCCATATGACATATTCACGAGTGAAACACAATATTCAGTAATAAAATTTTATATAGAGCAGGAATCGGTAATTAGCTTTATTGTGTTCCATAAAAGAGCCTGAACTAAATCAACTGAGTTTGTTTTTGATTATGGAGGAGATGATCATTTTTTCAGAGTAATCAAGCCATAATTATTTGAGTCTCAAACGTTTCTTTATTAAATCTATCATTATTTGCTATTATTGCCATAACCCTTATCACAAAATGAAGCCAGATCTTGCAAGCTTACATTTACTTGTGGAGGACTAGTACCTTCCTGAAACAATTTCAAGAGGATCTTGATGTATCCCAAAGGTAATGCTTCTTTTCCTAGTCAATTGTTATTTTATATCAATGTCAAAACCTTTATTAAATGAATCATTGTTAACCAGCATTAAATTACTGGCAAGATGTTTAAAAGGCTGCATTACATACTAAATTACCTTAAAACAATTCCTAAATAGCTATTTAACTATTGGTTATCATTTTCTTTTCTGCCTAGGTGATGTCAGATGAAAAGATTTTCCTCTGGAATATCTTACACTGATGAATTGTGCAAAGTAAGACCAGCAATGCTACCTTTTATCACAACAGAAAATATGCAGCTTTGTCACAGTATAAAATAAATATAATTACATTATAATTACATACAATTAATGTACTGAATATTGGAGTAAAACTTGGCACATTAACCATTTTCCTGTCTATAAGGAAAGTGCGAGCACAACCAATAACCTCTTTTGGACATGATGAAGATAAGGTACAAGACTTTTGCCCCAGTGGGTGGGATTTGCATGTCTCTTCTTTGTATCAACAAACAGGATGGGTTTATTTGTGCTCTGGTATAGAGCATAGGTTGTCTCACAGACCTGCTGTGATTTGCATCAGGGCATGTACACAGCACTCCAGGCATGCTCGCCACACTGGGTTATCTCCGTCCCTTCTGCTATTTTCCATATTTGCGTTCAGTTCACTTTGAAATCTGCAGGAGTGCCGGCAGCCCAATCATCCCCAGAAATCCTTCAAAGAAATCAAAGCCAGCGGTTGTTTGCCTGAACTCCAGATCCTGTCATGGAAGCAGGGGTGCCATCATCACAGAGAGTGCGATTCATCAGTCTTCTCCAAAGAAAATAATACCGGAAATATTTAAAATTGTACTGGATTCCTTCCTCACCCTGGGGTTCACAGTCATTTTAAAGAGATTTATATTACACTCTCAAGCAATTTTTTATGGGAACTGAAATTACATATTGAGAGTTTGAATTAATTTATGGGTAGTTTTGGGAAGTTAACCTGTTGTGTAACATCCTATACTCCATATGAAATATTTTAAACAGCCTTTTGTTAATTCTTTCATGTTGTTAGTTATTATCCATGCAGCTTTTATGACCTCATACTGTATTATTTGAGAGGCTACATAGAAAACTTCTATCACACCATAGCAACAGTACTAGTTACTGGTGAAGGCAAACTGTTACTTAACCTCGTGAGACCCCACATCCACATGGATGGACTTTGTATTTTGGCTTCCCTATACGCATCGTTTAATTTAATTGACTCATCTCAGTACAGGAGATAGTTGATTCGCACTGTCCTGTCAGTAAAGGGTTACATGTTCGACGTACGGAGTCATGTGACCAAAATCATGACATTGATTACAGCAGACTTTATCTTTGGTAGAAATGCCAACACATCTACTTCTGATAAGAAACCTAATAAAGTTTTTACACTGAAACATGTTTGAGTCTCTAGTTTCATCTGAAATGCCATTTTTTACATTTGAGCACCAAGCTGTTAAACACAATGATCACGTATATGGACTATAGGCTCATTTTCAAGTAAAAAAAATTACATTTAATGTACATTATTACATTTACAATCAATGGATGCATCCAAAAGCCAGAAAATGTTTCCTTCAGAGGCTTTATATGGAGATAGGTTGATAATAAGGTGCATTTCGAACTGTTCTGAGACCAGTGCAGACAGACAGCACACTGGAGGTTAAGTCATTCAATAAATAGGGAGCAAGGGAGAAAAGGAGCATCCTATAGCTCTCTATGCAGCTAAGTGCATTCAATTAAAACTTCCTATCAAAAGTTCAGTTTCAAGGTTGCAGATGATGTTTGGATCACTCAACATGTTTGACATACACTCACCTAAAGGATTATTAGGAACACCTGTTCAATTTCTCATTAATGCAATTATCTAATCAACCAATCACATGGCAGTTGCTTCAATGCATTTAGGGGTGTGGTCCTGGTCAAGACAATCTCCTGAACTCCAAACTGAATGTCAGAATGGGAAAGAAAGGTGATTTAAGCCATTTTGAGCGTGGCATGGTTGTTGGTGCCAGACGGGCCGGTCTGAGTATTTCACAATCTGCTCAGTTACTGGGATTTTCACGCACAACCATTTCTAGGGTTTACAAAGAATGGTGTGAAAAGGGAAAAACATCCAGTATGCGGCAGTCCTGTAGGAGAAAATGCCTTGTTGATGCTAGAGGTCAGAGGAGAATGGGCTGACTGATTCAAGCTGATAGAAGAGCAACTTTGACTGAAATAACCACTCGTTACAACCGAGGTATGCAGCAAAGCATTTGTGAAGCCACAACACGCACAACCTTGAGGCGGATGGGCTACAACAGCAGAAGACCCTACCGGGTACCACTCATCTCCACTACAAATAGGAAAAAGAGGCTACAATTTGCAAGAGCTCACCAAAATTGGACAGTTGAAGACTGGAAAAATGTTGCCTGGTCTGATGAATCTCGATTTCTGTTGAGACATTCAGATGGTAGAGTCAGAATTTGGCGTTTAACAGAATGAGAACATGGATCCATCATGCCTTGTTACCACTGTGCAGGCTGGTGGTGGTGGTGTAATGGTGTGGGGGATGTTTTCTTGGCACACTTTAGGCCCCTTAGTGCCAATTGGGCATCGTTTAAATGCCACGGCCTACCTGAGCATTATTCTGACCATGTCCATCCCTTTATGGCCACCATGTACCCATCCTCTGATGGCTACTTCCAGCAGGATAATGCACCATGTCACAAAGCTCGAATCATTTCAAATTGGTTTCTTGAACATGACAATGAGTTCACTGTACTAAAATGGCCCCCACAGTCACCAGATCTCAACCCAATAGAGCATCTTTGGGATGTGGTGGAACGGGAGCTTCATGCCCTGGATGTGCATCCCACAAATCTCCATCAACTGCAAGATGCTATCCTATCAATATGGGCCAACATTTCTAAAGAATGCTTTCAGCACCTTGTTGAATCAATGCCATGTAGAATTAAGGCAGTTCTGAAGGCGAAAGGGGGTCAAACACAGTATTAGTATGGTGTTCCTAATAATCCTTTAGGTGAGTGTACATGGCACAATGCTAATCTGTACATAGATTCAAAATGATTTATGTATAATTTAATTTGAACATGGTTGACAGTGATTGGATGATGCTGTCCATTACTTTAAATCAGAATTAATTATGCTAATTTCTGATGTTATGTCTGTAAAGTCTCAAACATAAATAACCGACAATCCTGGAAACATAATAAACAATTTGATTCAAAAATTGGACTCAAAGCTTGGTATTTCACAACTTAGTCCCCCTGTCCACATATGTGGACGTCATTTTTTAGGAAAACTATATGGTCTAAAAAACATTTATTTTTATTTTATTTTGTATTTTTGCATGTTTCTTATGGGCTACAAGTGACAAATTAAAAACGGGAATGGAAAATTCACACAGCAGTCACGCGGTTTCAGGAGGTTAAAACGCTTATAACAAATAGTGACCAGTCACAGCTCTTAAAACATACACGTTTCTTATACATTCATGTACATTTTATCGTAAAATCTTGATGTTGATTAAAAACTTCTTTATTACTTACTGTATAATATAATTTTACATTTGATCGATATACATTTTGCTAGATGTTTACAATATTCAAAATAGGGAAAAAGGTTAGATTACTAATACTACTACTGATAATAATAACTACATTTTTACATCTATGCCGCCATGACGACTGTGTGTTGTGTCTAGTTTCCAGGGCGTTGTTATCAGGCATTCTGAGTGTTTTTAGAGTGTTGTTATAAGGTTCCTAGGGTGTCCCTCCCATTACTGGACATATCGTCCACCAGCCAAAAACCTTAAGTCATTAAGCTTCGAAAAGTTATAGCAGACATATAACTAATGAATTATATTGTTTTAATAAAATGAAACAAGAAATAATCACCAAACCTTGAGCTGTAAAGGTTTAAACTCAACTCAGGTTCTGTGCGAGTTTAAGTGTCTTTAAGCTCTGTTATTATTCTATTTTCCTTAAATCTGTTAAAATCTACCACTACCAACCGCCAGACATAATTGGACTCAAAATCATGGAAACGTCAAAGAGGTTTAGAACTTTAAAAGAGGTCTATACCTTTACAATGTACCTCAAAGGGGTGTTAAAAATGTGACATGCCATTTCATCATCATCAATTTGTCATTTGCACACATTGTATAAAAGTCCTGAATTGCCCTTCCCTTAAACGTTTGGGATGGCCCATGGGACTGACAAGAGTGTAGTGTTGGGCAAACCACGAAGCAGTGGTGGGAAAGCAGCAGTCCTATCATAGTGCCTTTTTGACCTGAAAACAATGCTGGACTGCTTCTGCCATCATAAATCACGCTGTCTATGTCTGTTACCCACAGACAAAAAATGGTTTGGCCACAGAGAGAGGCTGAACAATATGACTGCTGACCAGGGGACTGGATATTCATTTTCCATGAAACATACACCACATGTTCAATTTCATAATAGCATCCAAACTTATGAACCCAGTGAACTACAGTCTATAGAAATAAAAAAAGAGCCAGAGAATATTACTGGATCAGTTAGTACAGATGAATATTCTGAGAATATGCCGTATGTTAACTTGATTGACACTTTCTGAAGAAAATGAGTAGTGCATAGCTCTGTACCTTTGCGCTCGGGTGTTGTGGATGCCGTTATGCTGCTTTGCGATCACAAAAATGTTCTGGGTGGTTTTAAGCATGTTGTAATGGGATAGCTATGGTGTTCTGGGTGTTTACAAGGGATTGTTGGGTGTTGCTTCCTGGTCCAAGATAAAAGGGCCCATACCAAGGTCCCTGTGATATTTTGATTTCTACACTCTTTCTAATCTTTCAGTGCAAGTCTATAGGTAAATCTTTTTGCTAGGTTTATGATCCGTTAGGTGTCATTTGTAAGTCCGACCACTTCAAGAAGTAATAGCACACCTCTACTCAACAAGCCACAAAATTTGAAGCTTCATTCATGTCCGGGTTACGCACTTCAAGTTCAAAATTCTTAACCCTAAGTTAGGGATGTCACGAATACGAAATTTGGCAGATGATTAACTGTCAAACAAATACTTGCGATTATGACGATAAATGGTCAGTTTTGGAGCTGTGACGATTAATTGTCATATAAATTGTCATAATTTATAAGATGTGATTTTTTTCTGCATGTGTGCTTCATTCACCTTAAGAAGTAGCTTAGACATATTTAACTTCAAATATATAAATCAAATAATAAAATAGATGAAAGCTAGGATTTGCTTATAAGGGTTAAATATTCCTAAACACTTAAAATATCTCTCTCTTTTTGGTCAACTTTAGTTTTGGTCAATTTTACATTAACACTTGTTGTTTGAACTCATATATTTTATAATTTTTAAATAAAAAATAAAATGGAACATTAATATATATTTGTGGCATGGGGGGCGTGGTCATGTGTCGGTTTGCGAGAGAGCGGTAAGACTTGTTACCTGGGTCGTAATTATCTCTAACACCTGTCTTTCATTATAGTGAAAATTTGAGATTTTGTTTCATCATTTTATCACTCCACAGAAACAGAGTAAGCTTGCGTTTCGTCATTAGCGTGCGTGCGTGCTGCGTGTCATTAACACAACGTGTATGAAGCAGGAACATTTGCCATTACGCGATTGTTTAAAATGAAAACGGAGCGCTTTGCGTTCACTATCAAAGTTTATACAAGTTAATTTATATTTTCGCGGGAGTTTGGCATGAACTTCTGCTGACATTGTGCACTTCAGTGGGCTTCACGCACTCTTCAGGAAAGGAGCTGTTTGATCTCCGCTGTGCGGCTCAGTAACGTTCAGACTCAGAGTTCAACTGAAAGGTACACAAATGCATCACTAATGGCATTTATACAAAATATCCGCTTAACTGCATGCAGTAAACTAGAGATTATGAAAGCCTTCACTGCTGCTGATCTTGCCAAGGGCTTAGAGGACCTTGACGTTGGCCAAGACCTTTCCTTTGTGCAACGAAGTCTAGGCCTCAGATGGGACCTTGTTGCAGACACACTCGCTTTCCAAGTAGCTAATGTTGAAAAACCATATACTCAGCGTGGTTTGTTATCTACTATTACAACACATTCTCACACCCAACTCGTCACATATGGACGCTTTGCCAGGACCCCTTGGCGTCACTTTTTAACGCACTGGGTATACCTTTGGCATCATTTTTCAACGTGTAGGGTAGTCTTAACCAACGCTAAACTGCAAGTAAAACACCATTAAAAGGTGAGTTTAACAACGCTCCACGGCGTGTGCAAGTAAGCAGTTTAAGCATTTTTCTTAGGTACTGGTATACATAGGTACACTGCTTTAACTAGAGCATGCTGGATAACATATTTTTATCGGAGGTTTGTTGATGTTAATAAATATATATAATATGCTACGATTGTGTTCAATTAATCAAATTTTTTATATTTTTATTTTTAAAATCCTGTATAGAAGTCTATCGGACTACCCTGCACGTTGAAAAATGACGCCAAGGGGTCCTGGCAAAGCGTCAATATGTGACGAGTTGGGTGTGAGAATGTGTTGACTATTAATAGCCTGTTCGACCTGCATGGGTTTGCTGCTCCTGTGAGTGTTCAAGGTTGAAAAATTCGAAGAGATCTGAACACTGATGTCTGCGATTGGGATGCACCACTCCCTGAACACAAGTTCGAGCAATGGCAGAAATGGTGTACTTCTCTCATTTGAAAATTGAGTTATCAGAAGATGTTTATGCTCATCTAAGTATATAATAAATTAATGTACACTACCAGTCAAAAGTTTTGAAACACTTATTCTTTATTATATATTTTTTCTTTATTTAACATTTTCTGCCTTTATTTGGGCATTTAAATGTGATTGGAATTTGAATGCCCAATAATGGTGGTTGTCTCAAATAACTGCGGTTAGATCAAATAAATACTAAGGCCTACCATTAGTATTAGCATTGGTACAATTGAATAAGAAAATAAAACACCTTTAGAAAAATAGAGATTCCAACCTGTTGTTAAAGTTGGTGCAGTAGGTCAGATCCTTGCAGCCTAACTGGCACGGCTCCCTCACGTCAGCCAAGCAGGTGATAAGGTCCATCTCAACAGGGTTATATTCACAAAGCTGGTCAAACTCCTGCCACGTCTGAGTGCCCCAGTTGGTGCTGATCTCAAAGCACATATTCCTAATGCATAGTGAAGATATGAACCTTCACACCCAAAACGTTTGATCCTTTTCTTAAAAAATTTACAACTAAAAATTCTAGGAATTTTGATTTGTAATGGTCCAACAGTGAGACATATTGTTGATTATAAAATACAGTTTCATCTAGATTTAACCATTTGGGTGCTGACCTGCAGTGTGAAGTGTTGGCTTTGGAGCAGCAGTGGAGTTTAGCGCAGTCCATCTTTGCAATTGGAGCGAATTCTGGATCTCTTTTAGTGGGAGGGTGTGCGCTTCCCAAGAAGCACTGCCAAAGCGGGTCCTGTGGGAGAGGCTGGCGGCCACATTCTTTAATCAGACCGTCCATGATCTCCTGCTCGGTGGTCATGGTGCGGAGGATACGTTTACAGGCCGTCTGACAGTGGGCCTCCTCCGCTCTGTCACAACAGTATAAACCTGGGATAAGACACAGGGAAACACTAAAAATACTTGCCTAAGCCTGAACTTTCTGAGTCCAAAGTAAAACCAGCAATTATATATGCGTGGAATAGCGTGATGCCTCCACACACGCTAGGTCTCTGTGGTAACGCACTCAGCAAGCCACATGATAAGATGCGCAGACTGATGGCCTCAGACGAGGAGGCAACTGAGAGTCACTGTGCCACCATGAGGACTCAGAGCACATTGGGAATTGGGCATTCCAAATTGGGAAGAAAAATCAATAAAAAAAAGACAGTGGATCTGTGGAACTGTCAAAATATTGCTGTAACGTAGTTCAAGGGCAACGAGGAGGCGAGAACCGGCTTGACAACGTAAATAATATTTTAATGATACACTTAAAAAGACAAACACACACATGACGGACATGTCCATAAATTATCTCTCTCTCATCGCACCACCGTCTGCCATCGGCCTTTATCCCTCTCGGAGGGAGTGATCGTGAGTGTATCGTCACGACCCGGCCCCGCCCTCCGCCCTGCCACAATTGCTCTGTTTGTTTGAGCATCCCAAGTACAATTAACAATGCCTGGCACATATCTAATACTGTACATTAAAAAAATCACATAATCTGTTTTCCCCTTAGCTCCAGATAAACTGTTTTACATATAGCTGCACATCCATAAATTAGGTTAAAAGATTGAATTATGGTCCCACTACATGTTAGGTGTTTAACTATTATGTACAAAAAGTAAAGCCCCAGTAGTGTAATCCAGTGTTTCCCAACCTTTTTTCTGCCACGGCACACTTTTTACAACTAAAGAATTTCTACAGCACATCACTATCCCACATAGGCTAACCATCGTCAATATTTTTCCTTTTCAAGAACTTGTCCATGTTTTCTGTCCGTCTTAGTAGTGTGCTTACTCATAATGTGTGAAATTCGGCTATGAAAAAAAAAATACAAAATCTCATTGCGACTTTCTCATCGTCTTTCAATTCTGTCACAATCTATTATTACCCATCATTTTAATTTTAATATTTGAATGATAATAAAACATTTAATAGCTTTTATTTACGTTCACATTTTCATTTTTAATCATGAACTTACAGGACGAGCATTATGCATTTATTTATTTATGAAGAGAACAGAGACACCACAAGAAGCAGATGAATGTTTTTCCCCTCCGCAGTGACAGCGGAGGCCACTAAAACACGACATATAAACAAAGCAATATTCACGTTCAATAACACGTCTGCTTCAACTTAAACTGGGTGCCCGCCTGTGCATAATCAAATGCATCAAGGGAGACTGATGCTGAGGCAATTGTCATTAGATTTGTCGAATGTGTAGAATCGAGCCCCTCCCCGCTCGCGGTCGGCGATCTCAGACCCTGCCACGTTTCAGCGGCTGGTAGGGGACTCCTCAGCCCCTGGCAGCAGCACTGACTGCTCCAGGCGGTCGGTTAGGAGCCCTTTCTCCCCTCGCGGTCGGCGGCCATTCCTCCGCTTCTAGGCGGCCGGGCTCCTCGTCCCTCGGCAGACGGCTGCTCCATTGCACGCCCGCCCTCCAATTGGTCTAATCAGCAGAGGAGAGGGATAAGTGCAGCAAGATGAGGCAGTTTGGGAGAGAGAGAGCCACACGCAGCTGCCGTGTGTGTGTTTTGTGTCTATTTGTTTCCGTTTCCATTAAAACATTATTTTAACTGTTCGTCCAGTTCCTGCCTCCTCCTTGCCCATTTTAAACCTTGTTACATTGGTGGCGAAAACCGGGAGGGAGGAGAGATGCACGTTGTGGAGTCCTCCGCCCAAAGGAGCAGCCGGGGATGGAGGAGTTGCTGCCAGTCGCCTGGATGAGGAGGAATGGCCGCCATCCGTGAGGGGAGGAGAGGCTCGCTGCTGGCCGCCTGAAGCGGTGGAGCCGCTGCCAGAACGCAGTGGGGCATTCCATCTGCCAGAGGTCGGAGGACTTGCTCCGGTCTGCCCAGGGAGGAGCTGCTGTCGTCTGCCAGATTGTGGAGGAGTGATCGAGGACCAGGCGACGGCGTGTCTGGCCCCTCTCTCTCAATGTCGCTCTGCCATGCCCTTTCTCTCTCCTAAATTTTTTGCTTTTCCCTCCCCTTATCCCCCTCCCCAGCTCTAGAGAGGAGGGGAAAAGGGCACCCTGAAAGGAGGGGGGGTGGGGGGGGGGGGGGGGGGGGGGGGGGGTCATGCCGGGGTTCCCAGGCCTGAGGCAAAGGAGGGAGGAGTGTGATAAGGAGGAGGGTGGGGCCAGGCTGTGACTACGCACCAATGTTGCTAAACAGCCATTGAGAGTGATAAGTGTATGTGGCAGTTTTTGGAGAAAAAGAGAGCCACATGCAGCTGCCGTGTGTGTGTGTGTGTGTGTGTGTGTGTGTTTTGTGTCTATTTGTTTTCATAAAAAAAATATTTATTTTGACTGTTTGTCCGGTTCCCACCTCCTCCTTTCCCATTTTTAACTTTGTTACAATCACCAAATGAAAACCTTTGCAGAACAAAAACTTCAGTGCATTTTCATCATTATTTTAGGTGAACTAAAAGAAGGCAAATTAGATCTTACAGTAAATGAGATATAACAGTTGTTGCACTTACTGTCAATTGGGCTTCTGATTGGGTAGGATTTGGTATAGTTGGCCACACAGCTGATGAGTGGTGGACTGACGCTCTGGCAGTATTCTTTGACAGTGTTAATTTGGGAGACACTGGGTGATGAGTCTGTGCGGAAGATGGCTTGGCAGTATTCACGGCAGGTTGTGTGTCTCCCTGCATAACTGCAGCATATTGAGCCCACTAGGGTACACACACAAATACACAGGTAATCTATGTGCCATTGTACAAGTCAGTGTTAACAAACACTAATACATTTGGTTTTTGTGCCATGTTTGAAATAAAAGTGCACACATAAATCTACATGGCAAAATGTACAGATTTAAATAATTACATCTATGTAAGGGTTAATAGTCACTGGTCACTCATTTTGTGAGCTAGCTTTAATTATTCAAATAATTAATTGAAGAACAATTAAAAACTCTGATGTCAGATATCAAGTCATGAAGACTTTGACATGTCTGGGAAGTTTTCTGCAGGGCAGTACTCCTAAAAATTAATACAAATAAGCACTTTAGTCTGTTGGGAGCTCAATGACAGCACAAAGTTCAGTAGGGTAGATGTCATGACCTTGCCTCCAAGCCACATAAACAACTAGTGAGGCAAAGTGGCATCTCATTTCCTTTTAATACAACCCAAAGTGTGGAAAAATGACATCAACGAACAGGAAATTCAATCTCCGAGGACTACATCAACTACAATGAGGTGCAGGCTGATTTCTTACTGATAAGCTTTCGATGAAATCAAATAACTTTTAATGCAATTTGCTTACTTTCATTTTTGGTGATACAGCTGTAGAGTGGTTTCTGCAAAGAAAAAGAAAGAAAGAAAAAGCTATTGCAATGTAGTAGTGTCCAATATGAACAATTCATCTCTCCATCTATTAAACTTCTGATTACTTTTTCTATTCTTATCGGAAATGATTATATACACAGTATTGATAACACACTACAGTAGTCGCCCATGAAAATGACACATCTGGTGTACACCATGTACAGATACACCCCTGAAAGTTAATTATATTTATAAATGTTATTGTTTTGTTCTACAGTGTATTTTTCAAATTGAACCCAAACAGAATCAATGTTAATATACTGGATACCTGTCTAATTTCTGAACAGTGCATGTTTACTTTGTGACAAAACAAAGGATTAAAGCTTTAATACATCAGCATACTAGGTTTTGATTAGCTCAGAACGTATTAAAATAATTTTGAAGGGAAAGTAAGAGGTTACATAAAAACAATAAGGTAAATTTCAGATTTTATTCAAACCACTGTATTTTATTTATTATTTATTTAACTTTATTTTTTGTAATTTATTTTATGTTTTTTTAGGCTGAATGCCTAAATAATGATAATTACACTTGTTATTACAGTTCTGTACTCTCGTGACAACAGCTCTGATCAATACAAGCAACAACTTTCTTTGAAAAAAAAGAAGAAAAAGAAAAAAGAATGAGCTTGAATCTCTTTCAATGCAGCCTAAAAATTGGGCAGCATCAAGCATGTTTAAGTTTTGACAATGATTCTCAGAAAAATAAGGGCACAAGATGAATGCAGCCAGGACCAAAAATTTGGTGAGAGTGCAGTCCAAACCAAAAATTGTGCCAAATGTATGTTTGTATGGACAGGATTTATTTGGGGAAACTTGTTTATTTTTTTTTAGAACACTTAGTAACCAAATTCCAACTTTACTGTAATATACTGTAATATAGTGACATCATGTCAGGTTAGAATGAGGAAATTATATTTTTTCCACAATTCAACACTCATGAAGACTTTTTGGGGTTGTTGAAAATGGGAATTAATCACAAGATACAGCAATAAATACAAATAAACTCTGAGTCAAATTTCAGACCGCAAAGCTGTTGGCAAATAAGCTTTCAAGTCGAGACAAACAAACAGAAAGAAATTTAGAGTCAGTTTCGGCCACGAGAGACTCTTTGATGGATGTTGTAAGATGGATTTCAGAGATGACTAGGGAAAGATAAAGACCTCCCACTCACTGGCTCCTTTGATCTGAACAATCCTAAGTAAAACCGATTGCGCAAATGAGAGGCAAAGTGTGTACTGGGAGTATACTTGTAGGTGATTGTAATTTTAACTAGATTTTAGCATTTTATGAAGAAAATGTGATGTGCTTATATGTGCAAAGCTTCATTGCTTAGGTGTTTTGAGAGGTTGTTAACATGTTGCTACATTCTGCAGTTGATGGGGTGTACTGGTTGGTTGCTAGGGTGCTGCTAAGTGGTTGCTAATGTATTCTGGGTGGTTGCATGGTGGGTGGCACAAGTCAAAAGAGCCCACCCCTAGGTCTCTTCGATATACTGGTCCCTAGATATGTGGCTCTCCATCAGTGTGAGACTAAGGGATTTTTTCACCTGTTCTGCCAAGTTTGATTGTTTAGAAAAGGTAACATTCATCTCTGTAGCTGAATTAATAAAGGTTAGGGATTTGTTCGAATAATTTTATTATAATGTCTTATGATTCTGTTTTGTATATTTAGTCCTACTTAAAGGGAGTTCACCTAAAAATGACCTAGGTGAACTCCTTAGGGGTTTATTCACCCCTAAGTTGTTCCAAACTAGAATTACTTTCTTTTATCCGTGAAACACAAAAAGAGATAAAGTATAAGGCAGTTAGCCTCAGTCAACATTCACTTTATTAGTATTAAATAAGAATGCAATGAAAGTGAGTGGGGATTGACACTAACACGCTGCTTAAAAATCATTTTAATATTTATCCGTTTAAGTGCCGTTATCCGTTTATATTAAGTTACTGTATAAAAACAAATTGCCAAAATGTGTAATTTTCTCTCATAGCAAGAACACAACTCCTACCTCTGAGTCTTTCTTGCATACTTTTGTGATGTCATTTTTAGATGATGCCTAAACAAAAGACAAAAAAGTTAAAGCATTATTTATTTTTTCCCCACCCAATTCCCACCCAATGCACAATTCCCAAAGGGCTTTTTAAGTCCTCGTGGTCAAGTAGTGATTTGCCTCAATCCGAGTGGTGGAGGATGAATCCCAGCTGCCGCCGTATCTGAGACGTCAACCCACGCATCTTATCACGTGGATTGTTGAGCACGTTGCCACTGAGACATAGCACATGTGGAGGCTTCACGCCATCCACCCTGGCATCCGCTCACCACGCTCCCCACCGAGAACGAACCACATTATAGTGACCACGAGGAGGCTACCCCATGTGACTTTACCCTCCCTAGCAATCAGGCCAATTTGGTTGCTTAGGAGACCTGGCTGGAGTCACTCAGCACGCCCTGGGATTCGAAATAGCAAACTCCATGTGTGGTAGCAAGCATCTTTACCACTGAGCTACCCAGGCCCCCAAACATTAATTCTTAAAGAATCAAGAGTGAGTGATTTTTATCATGGGAGGTTTCTTTGCATGCTCCAAGTTGTATCCAAAACAATATGTTTACAGCCAAGAGCAATAGAGATTACATTGGAGATTCAAAGAAAGATCATATCATGCCACGTGGGTGCTTTATAGATTTAAAAACACTTACCTGTTTGCAGTCCCTGCGACATTCAGTTGAGATGGCCAGCTCACAACATCCCAGGCCAACCCAACCATCAGACTTTTTTGATGCCCCTGAGAAGGAAAGATAATCAGTGCAGAACACCATTGACAGACAGATACCATCATGCCATCTCTTATTAAACGTCAGTTACATTTAGAGTGAATTTAATTTACATTAATATACAACACATGAACTCTATGCATACATGTTACTTTGATGACTCATAAATGACTCATTGTCAAAATAATGATCACCAAGGCATTAATCTTGACAAATATTTAGTTCAGACATGTTTTTAATGTTCTGTATTTGGCTTTGGTTCTTAACGTAGTGAACCTCAAAGCTCTGGACCGGGACTTTAATGGGCATTGTTAGATGTAGTTTGATATATGTGATGTATGATATTTTTGCATCTGGGAGGCATTAGGCCTTCAGATAGTCTAAATCCTCTCTTGTTCTTTTTAAGACTGGTACAGGTTGAAAAGACAGGTGGGTTTCTGCTGACACCCCTAAACAACTCCATCTGGGGTCAAGAGTGCACATCATACCGGGTAATGTATTGTTGATGCAGATCCAAAGTTCACTCTGCAAAACAAAGAGGGAAGAGCTGTTTAGCATTACAGCAACTTTGAAAAATACATTAAAGAATTATGTCATCATCTCCTCATCCTCATGTTGTTAAATTTTTTGTCTTAAAGACACACCCAATGATCATGATTTTGATGACACTTTCTAGTGCTTGACATATACGCAGAGCACTAGATGGCACTAGGAAGAGTAATTGAGCTTGAAATCATGATCGTGTCTAGTGACTTCAATGGCAAGATGTATAGTGAAAAGGACTTACATTTTGGTCTGTTGTCACCCAAAACTGATTGGATTACTTCAGAAGACATGGATTAAACCACTGGAGTCATATTAATTACTTTTATGATGCATTTTTTTTTATTAACATTTTTATTGATTAATACAATAAACAAAAAAAAGCAGAATCAACATTTAACCCCCACCACCAATACGTCACACAAAACCCTGAACCTTCAATCAAAATTCTTGGATCTTAACACCACACCAAAAAACATGGGTTGTGCCTCCATCTTCTGATTGGCATCGCCAGCAGGTGGGTGTGTCCTTAAGACAAAGCCTATACAATCTAGAGGGGGTCCAATATAATCAATGTAAAATACTGAATTGCATAAGATGCACCCTTGCATCTCTAGATGCAGACTTGACATTTTTTTGTATCCTAGCCCACACTCCCTCCTCCAATAAGTTAAAATATTTCTCCCATAATCTCTTGAGAGCAGGGAGTAATACACTGATGCCTCATGACCTTTTCCAAAAGCAGTAATCACCACTCTCAGAGAATCATCATGTTACTGTCGTAACCTCCGTTCCCCGATGGAGGGAACGAAACGTTGTTTCGAATGAAGTGACACAAGGGGTCTTCCTTGGACGCCAAATCGTACCTCTGAACCTGAGAAAAGACCAATGTCAAGTTGGCAGACATAATTTGCATGCCCCGCCCTGGACATACGGGTATAAAGGGAAGCGGGTCAGCGAATGCCAGTCAGGATTTTGTCTGTGAAAAGTGCTGTGGCAGGAGGGACACAACGTCTCATAATGCGTCGGGAGGCAAAAGACCGGATTCCCAAGGCATGGGTGCTGAGAAAAGACTCAAAGCACTTACCTTGCTCCGCTCACCCGGCTGTGGCTAGAGTTAGAGACTGAGGAAGAGGTCCTAAGGAGGCGTCTTCGGAACTCGTCATCGCTGGCCTGAGGAGCTGAGCAGTCGCGGGGCCAGAGGTGACTGTAGAGATTTAGAACTGCGTGAGAACTGCGCACACCGGCTGGATGACGCAGGGAGTGGGTAAATCGGTCTTTTATTTAACATATGGGTACCGCAACCCGGAGAGGGTGCGGCAAATGAAAATATGAAAAACAAGGATACTCCTCCCGGACCTCCACCGGGAGATGGAGTGGTCTTGGTACCATCTCCGGAGTGAACATTCGACTGCCTGGGTTGCCCATCTCAGGAGCGCTTTGGAGCTTTTCTGGTCCAGGAAGGGGTCCTGGAGATGGGGGGGTGTACGCAGCCTGCGAGCTGCTCAATGCTGGGGCTGAGAGGTGTCGCCTAAAAGGCCAAGCTAGGAGACGGGGGCTTTGAGAATCTTAGCCTTGTCAACGTCGCGCATCTCGACCATGTTTAGCCAAAGGTGGCGCTACTGGACCACGAGGGTGGCCATCGTCCGCCCGAGTGCCTGCACTGTGACCTTCGTGGCTCTGAGAGCAAGGTCAGTAGCAGAGCGCAGTTCCTGCAGCACATCGGGATCAGGACTACCCAGGTGCAGATCTTTAAGTGCCTTGGCTTGATGGACCTGTAGGAGAGCCATGGCATGCAGGGCAGAGGTGGCCTGTCCAGCAGCGCTGTAGGCTTTGGAGGTTAGTGATGATGTTGTCCTACAGACTCTAGAGGGGAGTACCAGGCGGTCCCACCAGGTGGCGGTGTTCTCTGGGCACAGATGTATCGCAACCGCCCTATCCACCTGGGGGACTTCTGTGTACCCGTGGGCCACTCAGCCATCCAGGGTAGTGAGAGCAGACGAGCAGGGGGGGGTCGGTTATGGGCAGTGAAAGGTGCCCTCCACGACTGCGTCAGCTCATCATGCACTTCCGGGAGGAATGGTAGCTCTTGGGGGGTGTGTGGCTGTGAGCGGCGCTGGGCGGCGAGGTACCAATCGTCAAGCCGCGAAGGCTGTGGGGAGGACGGGGGTTTCCAGTCCAAGCCCACGCTCACGGCAGCCCGGGAAAGCATGTCGGCCATCTGTGCATCCGCCTCTGACTGGGCAGCCCAGTACTGTCTTCCACGTCAGACAACTGGACGCTCTCCGATGCAGCAGTGATGGCTCATCCCAAGCCTGGACGGAAGCACACAAGCGTGTCGGGGGGCGGGTGGTTCCTGGGGATTTACCCAGCGAAACCGAGCCCGTCATCATCCCTGTATCACCTCCGTCACCAGATGGGTTGTCCTCAATCCCGTTGGAAGAATGAGCGACGCAGAGGGCGGCATTCACCTTCAGGAAAGTGGTATTCGCATGCCATGGTCATATTCTCGCAATGAGAACATGAACCATCCACGAACGCAGCCTCAGTGTGATCGCTACCCAGGCACACGAGGCAGCGTCTGTGGCCATAGTTCTTGGAGAGAAATCAGCCGCATCCAGGAACAACACAGGGGCGGAAAGGCATCTTGAAAAAGACACGTCCTGAAAAGGACGTTCAACACCGCTGTGTATTGCTCTTTTGTGAGTGGAATCTCAGGCTCTTTTAGAGGAAATGTAACTCTTTTGAGACGCCAGCTGGAAATGCACCGTGCGGATCCAACACCAATGCTTCTCGCTGGTAGAGGAGAGTGGAATAGGAGTAAAACTTAGCTGCTTGCTGCACAACCATTTGGCCCTGAAGAAAAATTCAGACTGGCATTCGCTGCCCCACTTCCCTTTATACCCGTTTGTCCGGGGCGGGGCAAGCAAATTCTGTCTGCCAACTTGACATTGGCCTTTTCTCAGGTTCAGAGGTACGATTCGGCGTCCAAGGAAGATCCCTTGTGTCACTTCATTCGACACAACATTGAGTGAGTGACAGAAGGGGAACTGCCTCTTTAGGGGTGTATGCTACTCCCAAAAATATTGCCGAGCAGGTGTCGCAGCTGTAAATATTTATAAAACATATCTGGGAATCCCAAAATGTTGAACCAAATTTTCAAAGGATCTCAACACTCCACTCTCATATAGGAAACCAAGTGTAATAGTCTCTCAGTATCCTAAAAGGGGAGTTATTAATCCATAATTTGGGGTTCATCCATATGCTCGAGGCAACATTTAAATAAATGTCAGAATTAAACTCTCTGGACACTTTTGTCCATGCTGAGAGCAAATGTGAAATAACGGGTGTAACTTCTCCAATTAGTTTGATAGAAAGGCTTTGCAATGGCGAAATAGGGGCAAGAAATTCCTGTTCAATACAAAACCAGGGAGGGGCTCTCTCAGGTGGAAGCGACCAATGAGCCAAATGTTTGAGACTAAATGCATAATAATAAAACAAAATCTTGGGTAGGCCTAGCCTACCTATTGTCAATAGGCCTGTGTAATTTATTGAAATGTAATCTGGGATGTTTACCATTCCAAATGAAGGAATTCGCTATGCAAATCAAATTGCTTGAAATAAGAGAGGGGGACATCTATAAGGAGAGACTGTAGCAGGTAGTTGAATTTTTGAATACAATACATTTTAATAACATTGGGCTTCCCAATCATAGATAAATGTATTGAAGCCCACATCTCTCGAAAAGTTACTGGAAGGCGTCGTTACCAGGCAGTACATTTTCAGAGCTAAAGCTTCGGATTTAGACCAATTAACTGTATCTCGAGAACATAGAAAAGGAATTAATAATTCTGAGGTGGCAAGGCATAGATCTAGTAGGTTCGGAGAAGAATAATAAAATATCTTCTGCATGAAGCAAAAGCTTATGCACCACACCTCCTACCACCACCCCTGGAAAATCTTCCTCCTTTCATATCACGGCTGCTAATGTTTCCAGAGCAAGACAGAACAATAATGGGAAAAGAGGGCAACCCTGCCAGGTGCCCCTATCCAGAGTAAAATAATCTGATATTAATCCATTAGTTTGTACCGCCACTACCGGGTGTCTATAAAGTAACTTAATCCAACCAATAGAAGTATTCCCGAACCTGTACATTTCCAAAATATTAAAAAGATAATCCCATTCAACCATATCAAATGCCTTTTCAGCGTCAAGTGAGATAGCAGCGACTGGAGTCTGATCATTATCAAATGATATTGGTGAAATGCCTAATGTTATCAGAAGAGCTACGGCCCCGAATAAACCCCACCTGATCTATATGTATAAGAGATGTCATAACTTTACTTAATCGGTTAGCCAAAATTTTGACAATACCTTAACGTCTAGCTGGATTAGGGAGATTGGACGGTAACCCTTACACTTGGTTTAATCTTTGTCCTTTTCAAGAATCAGACTGATCCAGGCTTGCGTCATGGTTGGCGAAGGCTATCCATTCTTTAATGATTCTGTATAAACTTCTAGCAAAAGTGGAGCCAATTCTGTAGCATAAGATCTAAAAAAACTCAGTGGCAAAGCCATCTGGCCCTGGAGGATTGCCTGTAGGCAAGGCCTCAATTACCTTGCCAAGCTCCTCCAAGTTTATCTCCAGAATCAAGATAATTTTTTTGCTCAGTTGTCAGTTTAGGAAGTTCTAATTGTTCCAAAAAGTTTCTAATATCCTCATCAGTAGACGAAGATGTGGAACTATAAAGATCAAGATAGAGTTATTTAAAAGCATTATTAATATTACCAGCTGAGGAAAATATTTCTCCACCAGCAGATTTCACTGAGGGAATGGTAGAAAAATACTTTATATGTTTTATATATCTAACCAGAAGTTTTCTTGCTTTTCCTGTCAACTCAAAGTATGACTGTATTGCCCTGAATAGCCAAAACCACCTTCCATGACAAAATAGTATTATATCTGTATTTAAATCCGGTCAATTCTCTGAGGCCATCAGATGACAATCGACACTACAGCTCTGCACTTTTAATATTCCCTTCCAACTCCATAAGTTCTCGTGCTTTGGATTTTTTGGTGAATGATGCATATTGTATGATCCGGCCCCTAAGAACTGCCTTAAGTGCCTCCCAAGCCACACCCATAGAGGATACTGAAGACCAGCTGGTCTCCATATAAACATTGATTTCAGCCTTTGACATTTGTTTGAATTCAGGAATTTGCAAAAGGGATACATTAAGCAGCAACTATATGATTTCCTTTTCTCCATATGTGGCAACACCTCTAAACTCACCATTACGTGATCTGAGACTAAAATGTTTCCAATTGAGCAATAAACAACAGATGAAATGAGGGACTTAGATATATATAAAAAAAATCTATTCTTGAGTAAATCTTATGGACTGATGAAAAAAAAATTATAATCCCTACCAGATGGGTTCAAAAGTCTCCAAATATCTGTAAGACCAAGATTTTTACACAGTGAAGTGCCAATGTTGCTGTAGGGGGCATACACACTTTTGCTTCACTGTGATCAAGGACGGAGTCCATCAATAGATTAAAGTCTCCAGTGGCTTGCATTGCACAGACCTGCAGAGCTGAAATACTCTTCTAAAAATCTTTGTTTGTGTTCTGCAGAAAAAAGAAAGTCATAAAGATCTAGGATGGCATGAGTGTGAGTTAATGATTAGCAAATTTTCTTTTTCGGCTGAACTATTCCTTTAAGTTATGTAGCAAAAACTAGCCCAAAAAATTCAGTAAACAACAACTTTTGATCTGATCTTCAAATAAAGCTATGGTTTTTGAAGGCTTGTAATATGGTGTATAAATCATATGGACTATATTTATGGTAGTTATTTTGCTTGTTTTTGAGTCTTTCAGCTCCAGTATCTATTCACTTTCACCATATGGAAAAGAGCAGGCTGAACATTTTGTTTAACATCTTTGTTCCATTGACAAAGAAAAATCATGTAGGTTTCAAACAACAAGAGGGTTCAAAATTCAAATTGTTTAAGAATTCAAATTTATTAAGGCCACATCCACATTTAAGTGTTTTTGGTTGAAAAGACATTGATTGTGTTATATTTATACCTCTCGTTCACACTGGAATGCTCTCTATACCACATACTTTGGAAAACGATGACATTAAAAACCTAAAACTGAGTTTTCAACCAAAAACATGTGGATATGGCCTAGGCATGTATTTAGTAAAAACAACTAAAATATAATGCAACATAATATATGAGATGAAATGTTTTTTCAAGTGATGGCAAACTGAAAAATAAACACACTTTTATATAACCCATTTTGTCTTATTAGAAAGGGCATTTGAGAACATCTTGTGTACAAACAGCAAATTGAAAAAAAAAAAGAAGAAGATATTTGGAACTCTGAACACTTTAGTATTGGAGAAGCTCCTATAAACTTGTGTTATTGTGAATTCACTAGGGCCCCAGAGAGCGTCCTATTATGACTCAGCTTTAATTAAAAGTAGATGCATATGAGAGGCAAGAAAAGCATTATTTAGATTGTAAACTCTTGCGGTCAAATGATGTTGGATCAGTGTGAAGCAGTGCAAGCTTGTGGTCGCTCCTCATCCTCTTGATGCAGGGAGTAACAGGCAGAACATTCCATCAAAGCTTGGGCTTTGACAAGATAATGAACTGAATAAACAGGACATTGTTTGAGATACACATTCTACGTCATTGTGAGTACTTTGACATGTTCACTGGCTTATGAAAAAAGAAGCTACTGTCAAAAAGATTCATTTGTGAGCATCATTTGTGAACAATTTCTGTCAACAGTAAAAAACAAATGCTGTATTCATGTGCTTTATGATGCATTACATTAGAAAAACTTTCTTGATTCTGAGTGTCAATTTCAAACACAGCTGCACCTATAACACCATTTTTTAACACCCTTTAGAAGTGAAGAGCTTTTGGGAGTCTCTGCTTTTCTATACTTGAGCCGCTTCCAAAATCCATTTGCATCCATTTGGGCAAATTAGAGCAGGACACATGTCCAAATAAAATAGGCCTGAAGGCTTCCACTGTGGATAATTAGAGGCTGAATGTAATTGTATATTACTGGCACTGGCATTCCGGCTTTGTAACTAAGGGAAGGAGGGTGGAGGGCATGAGGCTGCTTTCCTGCCTAGATCTTAGGTTCCCTTTTCAGACAACCAGGTAAAACCACAGTTGCTAGGGAGGAACAGGAAGCAGCAGTGGTCACTGTTTAAGATTTCCTGTGTTGCCAAGGAGACAGTTTTAACATAAACAGAGATTTGGAGCTGGAGGACTGAGGAAATGACGTTTGGCTTACCAAAGATTCTGGGCAGTAACTTGGAAAACGGAGAAGAAGGTGCCTTAGACGTGATTCACTTCTAATTGTCGCAAGCTGCAGAGAGAAAAAATTCAAATAGGTTTTAAACGTTAAAATCATACAATGTTTAAAATGTTGTACAAAAATGCATAAATGTATGTGGCAGTCCATATATTTATGCTGTGATTTCTTCTAAGTGTTATCAAAACGTACCACCCTAACCTAAAACTTTAACCTAAGCCTAATCAATATTGTTTAAAAAGCAATTTTTACATTAAAAGTACATTTACTGAAGCAACCACATCATTTGTGTTGCTTCTATGTCACTTTTACTTCACTTTCATTTTCATTTGAGTGTTCTTGGCTGGGCCTAAACCTCAGTCTCTTAGTCCAAAGTCCAATACTCTATCATGTAAGCTACCAAGCAAGCCAATCACATAGGTAAAAGTGTTTTCATATCATAACATAGCAGGGTGTGAGTAATAGAGTAAAACATAACTTAAAACGTTTTTAAGTCATAAACAGCCATTAAACCAGTGATATGTGTGAAAGTGAATAAAAAGCACAGTTGTTGTAGCAACTCTAGTAATAATTTCACCAGGAAACTGCAGTGAAAGGTAGAAAATGGCACATGAAATTCAGTTTGCAAAAATGCAGTTATAGTAACGTTCATTCTATAAGACTAGGTTGGAAAAAACACCATTTTGCTTGTGCACAACTGTAATTCCAGCTTCAGCCACTTGGTGGCAGTTCGGAAATTTGGAAACCTTGCATCTCAATGCGCACACTATCTGCCCTAAAAAGTATGTAAGATAAGAATTGGCATGTCTCAAATGGTAGAATGTTTAAAGAAAAAGGTTTCCAAAGTAACACGGATGTTCCACTGTTTCCGGTAAATTTGCAAAGTGTGAATCAGTGAACACTTTTTCGGCTAATATTGCCCACAACCCCTTGCTTGACGGAAGAGAAGTTTGTTGATTCACTTCAGAACTAAAACTGTGAAACGTGAAAACCTGCAAACATGGCAGTGAAGACGGAGCTTCATTCGTTCTTAAATGTTTTCACATAAGCGTCATGTAAATGTAATGGTTAAACGCAGTGAAAAGTAGCATTGTTCACACCATAGGGCGAAGACGCTGATTAGCTCGTTAAATTGCGAATGATCAGCTGCTCTATTTACAAAATGATGCTTGGATTGGATTCAAAATGGAAAAATCTCAAACAGAAACATTAATCAAATTAACACAATTGTATGTTCTCATTTTATTTTTGGCATTTATTGTATCACAATGAAAAATAGCAGTGATCAGATTTCCTTTCAATGAACTGTTGAATGATGCAACTGTATGTGACACTTCAAAAGACAAAAACAATAAATATATTGATGCAGCATAGTGCCATGCAATTGTTCTGTCTTTCTTCATAGGTTACAACATTCAAGAAATTATACAACAAGAGATACAACTAATTTTTTTACTTTAGTTGATTATTAATCATAATATCACATTGTTAATATATTTATTTAATGATTTACATATTAGATTTAATCTTCAACACATTATAATCTTCACACATTCTGTCAAGATAATGATAGCGGAATATATCATTTTGTATTGTTTTAAATACACGTTACTACATGCATCATATGTACTGTAAAACATCAGCAGATCTCTACTCGAAAGACCCACAATCTATCTCCTCTCTCTGCTTCTTCTCTCCAGTGGGAATCATTGTGGGGTAGCGTAAATAAAATAAAATAATGAATGAATGATAGTAAAAATGAAATGAGGAACATGAATGTCATGACAACTGTAACAGGATGATTGACAGGTTGATGTGTTCACAGGATGCCCGTGACTATGCAAAACTACTGTTTAAAAAAGACCCAATCTGCCTTTGGTCGGCCAAGCAAATATCCTCGCTCTGATCCACTGATCACTGATCCACGGTCAACCTATGAATGGCTTACTTATAGTTGTCTCTTTCACATATTTACATTATATCATGACATCACTTCTTGAAAATTGCTTCTACAGTAGTTTGGAGTTTCCAGCTGTAAACAAAGAATATGAAGGCACTCAGTCACCCTTGTTGTGTATTCTGACACACTTGTCTCCCAATGGTCTGGATTTGGGTCCAAGGTCTGGATCCTAGTATAAAAAACATCTACAAATGGACTGATGGGTCAGTTCAATCAGATCATGGTAGCAGAACCCAAAGCAGCAGATACCATAAACAAAATCAACTTTTTAAATCTGTTTTTGGTAGTGTGTTTGGGAGTACGATCATGAATGATCATCTATTCATTAATGTCAGTGTTCTCTCGGAACATTTGCCAACTGACTGGTTTGGAGCACAGAAACCAAAATCATTTCCAGTAAATTATGCATGTTCAACATTCTAAAGGACAACCACAATCTGATCATGGCTATCATGGTTCTTTTTAATTGGTTTGGCCAAATTTTGCTGCAAAGAATTCCTCTATGATGAAGGGTAATTAGCGACAAACAGAGGACAGAAAATAGGAAAATGTGAATTTGATGTTTTGTATAATTCCTTTCTGCAAAAAAAAAGTATTTAAGATCAGCAAAAACAATCTCTACTCCTTACCAAAAAATGGTGAGAACTGGATTTTACACAAAAGACTGACCTAAGGCGAAATCTGCATGAGAACCCATTTATTTTAATTATTAAATTATTTTATGATTTTTATCCATACTTATAAGAACCTGTGATTTTAAGGTTTCTATAAGTGATTTATTCTGGAATGTCACTCAAATCCAAATATTCCTGAAAGAGGTGTACTGAGTAATCACACTTGTCTCTTATATCTGTCTGCAGCTTAAATATGTTAACCAATCAAAATACTTGGCACAAAATTGGCATGGAAATTGGACCGAACTAATAGCAATTTTGCATTTAGTTCAATTTTGCTAAAACTCAACATGTGAAAATGTTTTTGTTCTTTATATTACCTCAAAATAATGAAACTGTGCGTTAAGGATTAACATGTGAATAATGCATAGGATATTAAAAATAACTAGATTCAGACACAAGACAGCTGCTGGGCTGTGATTTGCAGCCGTTCCATCAAAGGAAACCTGCCGACCCCACCCACAAGAAAAAGAATGAGCTCTTCAAATAAATGAACCATCCAGTCCATTTGGAAAAGTTTCTCTTTTTCACTCTCCTCTCCTCTCTTTCCTTTTTTATTTTTTTGTTTTGAGGGCTAAATCAATGGCTGTTGCCAGTGAGAACTTCTAAAGGAGCGCAGCCCCCCTTCTCAAAGGGTTGAAGGCCTCATCTCATCAAAGCATCAGCCGTCCATTAGGTTGAAATGGCCGTGGCGATTACCATCCCGCCTGGGCTCTGTGACAGAGCCTGGTTCCTTCCTTTCTCTCCAGAAACCGTAGTGTTGCTGCCTGCCTCTAACAAGATGTTATTATTCTCTTTAATCTCTCTTCTTTATAAACCATTTTTATAGATCGTTCTTACATGCTTTTAACTTTCCCTTCGCTATCTCTCTTTTTCCCTAATTCTCTCTCTGTATGTCTTTCTTTCTTACAGACCAATTTCTGTATTTTTTCTCCATTATTGGGTTTTTGATCATTTTGTGATGTCTTTTGGTCAGTGGCAGGTGCAAAACCAGTCACAAGAGGGCTTACATTTGGACATCTCTTGTTCGGACTGTCACTGTACTTTGAATAGGACAGTCTTTCTCTGACGGAGAGAAGGGGAGGGGGTTGTTTTGGCACAGGGTTCAAGGGGTTAACGCACAACCACTGACTGACCCATCTTTACTTCATAAAAAGGGCCTTTCAGAAGACTTCTTCATGTCTTTGGTGTTCCAGAGCTCAGAAAAAGCTCATGAATCTGTTAAAGTAGGCTTGGTGTAATTGCATTCTATCCCTGCAGTAAATAATAATAGGATGTAGAGTGCGTAATGGACCGAGAGAAATAGAGAGCCCTCACCTGCTGCTCACTAAAATAGAAGAGATGGGGACTTTTATTTGCTCTTTTTTTTTCTATCACAGAACTTAAGTAAGGAGGAAAAAACATCTCAGTAATACTCTATATCCAAAAAAGGTCAGACTGAGGCCCTGATTTACTAAGATCCCAAATAATGACTAATGACTTGTCTGGGCTGCCACCTTCGGGTCTGCTCGCCCAGTTTGAGGCTGATGCGCGAATGTCTGCTATGCTTTCCCAGGCCGCCGTGAAAGGCTGGACTGGAAACCCCCCCACCCCTCAACCCTCACGGCTAGTCGATTGGTATCTCAGGTCAGGGCGTCGCTCATAGCCATGCCCCCCCCCTCCCCACCCACCCCGGTTCCTTTCTTCCCAGAAGTGCATGATGAGCTGACGAGGTGGAGAGCCGGCAGGAAAATCCTTGTTTTCCCACATTGTTACCCACTTCCTGGGTCATCTAGCCAGTGCGCACCGTTCACCCGGCACCGAAAACCACAGTGTCCCTTGGGCAGTCCCTCTGTCCCCGGTCGCTGTGTTTGTAGAGCTCCTCCCTCATCAGGTAGGACCTGCCACCGTGCCAATCCCACGTGTGGCTTGACAATCCATGTGGTGTATTGGCCACATATCACCTCCCCCTAGTCTGAGACTTGTCCTCCGCCACCCAGATTGAGGTGAGTACCCGTGCCACCACGAGGACCTACTAAGTAGTGGGAATTGGGGATTCCAAATAGGGAGAAAAGGGAATAAAAAAAGATGTTGTACAGAGACATGGTCAGCCAATGTCTGGGAATAAATCCTTTAGAGCTAAAAGTTATTTTTGCCCTACTGTTAATAATGCAGCAATTGAAACTAAGATACCCAAGGCCAAGTATTGTGGCTTTAAAGAACAACAGACTTTGATGCAGCTTCAAAAGAAAACACAAAGTAATAGGAAAAAGATTGATGCCTTTTTGCATGATATATGTGATAAATATTTAATTATCTCAGTGGAATTGAAGCATCTTATTAAGGATTTTCATGTAACTCCTGTCATGTATGTCTTGTCTAAAGTTCATCCATCTTTGATTCATCCTCCTGGTTGCCTTATAGTGGCTTCCAATGAAAGTCTTTTGGAGCCCATATCTCATTATATAGATCGAATTCTTAAACCTTTGGTGGAACAACTTCCATCTTATTTGAAGGATACGAGTGATTTTATATAACAGATAAAAGATAACTTTGAAGGTTGTGATGCAAATATCTTTCTGGTCACATTAGACATTGTTTCTTTATATACCAACATCCCGCATGATATGTGGAAGCTCTCAAGTTTTTCCTTGAATCAAGAATTTATAAATCTCCATTGTCTAATTTTATTCTTGACATGACAATGTCTTAAAATCTTTACACCCCCTGGGAATGAATAAAGATTTTTCCCTCAGCTGTTTTCTATAGGATTATCATGACACATCTCTATTTGCACATGCTTATGATATTAATAATAATTAAAATCATAATTGTTGTATGCATACAACAATTCTTCTTTGAATAATGAATATTATTGGTATATGGTTGTTATATAATAATATAATGGGACATTTTTGAATATGTCATTTTTATATAATTTGTGTCCTTCTCTATCTCCTGATATATACACGTAGATACTTGATAACTTGTCTTTGTTAATTTAGTAATATATGTGAATGCTGGTATACCATATAAAGAGGCAATATATGTCTATAACATTTAGCAAACATTTGTATATTTTTAATTCTATTCTAGTAGGACAAATATGGTAAATACTCCCTCTTTATAAATGGAATCAGGCCCGCTATTGTTAATGGGACATTGATGACGATGTAAATAGAAAACGTTTTGTCTTTGCACTAAGCACTTTTTGGCCTCTTAATAAACTAAAAATATTTAAGACTTTTTCTACACATGTTTGAGCTTCCCCTCTCTTTTGGACTATAGTATGATTTATTGTTAATTGACTGATGTCCTGTTGCTCTGACCCTCATCATCAGCAAATGCTTTGAGAGGTTGATCAGAGATCACATCTGCTCTGTGCTGCCTCCATCACTGGAATCACTGCAGTTTGCATACTGCAACAACCACTCCACTGATGATGCCATTGCAACTACAATACACACTGCTCTCTCCCACCTGGAAAAAAGGAAAACATATGTAAGAATGCTGTTTGTAGACTACAGCTCAGCATTCAACAGCATACTGGCCTCCAAGCTTGTTGTGAAACTCTGGGCTTAAACAGCTCGCTGTGCAGCTGGATCCTGGACTTCCTGTCAAGCAGATGCCAGGTGGTTGGAATGGGCAGCAACTTCTCCTCATCATTGACCCTCAACACTGAAGCATCACAGGGCTGTGTTCTCAGCCCACTCCTGTATTCACTGTGCACTCCTGACTGTGTGGCAACACATAACTCCAATGCCATCATTAAGTTTGCTGATGATACGACAGTGGCAGGTCTGATCACTGACAATGATCAGCCTACAGAGAGGAGGTGCACACTCTGACAAGCTGGTGTCATAAGCACAACCTCTCCCTCGACGTCAGTAAGACCAAGGAGTTTGTGGTGGACTTCAGGAGAAAAGACACAGCCCCATCACGATCAATGGAGCACTGGTGGAGAGAGTCAGCAGCTTCAAGTTCCTTGGTGTCCACATCACAGAGGAACTCACGTTCTTCCTTAGACGGCTGAGGAGGTTTGGAATGAACCACCACATCCTCACACGGTTCTACACCAACACTGTAGAGTGCATCACTGCCTGGTATGGCAACAGCACCGCGTTCAACCGCAAAGCCCTGCAATGGGTGGTGTGCAACTGCCAGACACATCATAGGAGGTGAGCTTCCCTCCCTCCAGGACATATATACCAGGTGGTGTGTGAAAAAATCTCGGAGGATCATCAGAGACTCCAGCCACCCGAGCAATTGGCTGCTCTCACTGCTATCATCAGGCAGGCGGTTTCGCAGCAGGAGGACACATACCAGCCGAATTCATGACAGTTTCTTCCCCCAAGCAGTCAGAATTTTGAACTCTTGATCTCTCACGATCAATATACATCAGCACTGCACTTTATTAAATTATAATCTTATTATCTCACACTGGACTGTCATAAATTATATTCTCTCTTAACAATACTGGAAACTGACTATCAACCAACAGCCTGAATGTCAATACAGCACAATACAACATACTGTATATTTTATATATACTATTTTTATTGTATACTGTGTATTCTATATTGTGCATATTGTATACTTTACATTGTATATTATTATTGTACATTGTGTCGTGTAATTATGTGTATATTAGATATGTATATCGTGTTGTGTAATCTGATGTTATTGTAAATTGGTATATGTCTCATCACTGTCATGACTGCTGTTGCTCGGAACTGCACCCAAGAATATCACTCACTGTTGCACTAGTGTATATGGTTGAGTGACAATAAAGTTATATGATTTTTTTAGCTTACGCACCAAAGCTACTTGGAAATATAAGGCCTTTCAGTATTTGACACGGATGTCTTTACATATTTTGTTCTGCTGTTGGTTTACTTCATTTTGTTAGTGTGAATGTGTATATGTATTACCTGTTCACATGCTTCCCTACACTGAGGAAAGAGTTCTGCGGCATGATGGCAGCAGGAGGGATCTAGAAAACACACAAAGAAAGAAGTAAGGCATGTTCAGTCCCATTTGATCCCATGTACTCCCAACATTTTTCACTTTAAGCCCTGTCAACGGAGAATACCTTTGTCTGCACTTTGTATTCCCCCATGAATAGCCAGTCTAATGTTTAAGTATCTTGAAATGTCCACTATACTGTATATGGACATTGTGGCTTTATCTGCTTTAAAAATGGTGCACTCTAAGTGTAGCGTTTAATTCACACTGCACCACAAATTAGTAGTCACAACACAAACTTGACGAAAAAGAGTTAATGCTAAACAGTGAGCTATTTTAATTAATGTCATGAACATTCTTAAAGCCAAAAGTAGGGCATGATTGGTTAGTTTCATTGTCAAAAAATATCATGAAGCTAACATTTCCATTTTCAAGAAAACTGCAAAACTAAAGGTAGTGTTGCAATTTTAAAACACCTGTAAAGCTACCAATAGAGCTGACTTTTTCATTTAACTGCAAAGCTAACAGTAGGGCTGGCTTTTTCAATCAACTGCAAAGCTAACAGTAATGTTACCATTTTCAAACAACTACAAAAAATCTTAACAGTAGCATTGTCACTATCAAACAACTGCAAAGTTAACAGTAGCATTATTGACAAACAACTGCAAAATTAACATTTACATTTATGCATTTGGAAGACGCTTTTATCCAAAGCGACTTACAGTGCACTTATTACAGGGACAATCCCCCGGAGCAACCTGGAGTTAAGTGCCTTGCTCAAGGACACAATGGTGGTGGCTGTGGGATCAAACCAGCGACCTTCTGTGCTTTAGCCCACTACGCCACCACCACTCCACAGTTGTTAATAGTGGCACTGGCATTTTTTAATAAACTGCAAAGCTAAAAGTAGCACTGTCGTTGTCATAACTGCAAAGTGTATAGTAGTGTTGCTGTTTTCAAACAATTACAAAGCTGACAGTAGCATTTTCAATCAACTGCAATGCTAACAGTAACGCTGAATTGAAAGCTTATTTGCATTTGAAAATAATGAGTGGCAAATTTGTTTTTTGTTTTTGTAAGGGAGTTGCTAGAATTTTCAATTAACTGTAAAGATAACCATAGCATTGCCATTGTCAAACAACTGCAACAGTAGCATTGTCAAACAACTGTAAAGCTAACCATAGCATTGCCATTGTCAAACAACTGTAAAGCTAACCATAGCATTGCCATTGTCAAACAACTGTAAAGCTAACCATAGCATTGCCATTGTCAAACAACTGCAAAGCTAACAGTAGCATTAATATTTTTAAAACAACTGCAAAGATAAAAGTAGCACTAGCATTTTCACTCAACTGCAAAGCTAAAAGTAGCATTAATATTTTTAAAACCACTGCAAAGCTTACAGTAGCAATGTCAAACAACTGCATAGCTAACAGGTTGCCATTTTTAAAAATACTGCAATGCTAGCAGTAGTATTGCCATTTTCTTTCCTTATCTTTCAAGTGTCAAATGCCTTTATGGTTGAACATTAGAGATATAGGTCAGAATCTGACTTTGGATGTAGTGAAGCAGTATGAACAAATTTGAGATGCTACTTGACATGAACTGTATATGAAGCAGAACTATAAGGACAGTCAAATGTACAGCAACATAACTGTCATTCCAAGGGAATCCCAGAGGAATAGAGAAGGTATAACAGGGTGCAACATGGTTCAATAAGGTGCATGCTCCTATTCTGTGTGTTCAACTGTTTGCTTATAATAATCAAAAGGGAGAGTTGTGGCTTTGAGAACTTTCGAAAAACATATTGTCATCTGTTTGTGCTCCTCTGGAAAAAGTCATCATTATCAAAATGAAGCACTTTCATCTCAGCCTAGACTCAGCCTCCCTCCATTTGCGTCTCATCCAGGCCGGTTCCTTTCATCAATGTGATTTGATCTGTTTCTTCTGCTTTGTTGAATCTACCTCTGCCTTTTCTCCTCTGTCTCAGTAAAGGAGGAAGCAAAGTGCCAAAGGGGAGCATCAATTGTGATTAAGGTGTGTGTGGATGAACTGTGTCTACTATTAAGTGCTCTTCTTTGGTGTCTATAGTGAGTTAGGAAGATGGGCTCTGTAGGGAATCATAAGGGTCTTGAGTAAGAGGGTCTGGAAGGATAAGAGGGTTTAGATGTACACTACCTAATGTGGAGCATTCCAATTTTGGCTAACGTTCTAAAGGTTGGTAACAAACATTGTTAAAATATAGTTAATGGAACATCCTTGTGATTTGATTAGAATTCAATAAAAGATCTTACAACATCAGAACAAAACATTCTTGTGCCATACTGTTTGTACATCCTTTAAACTATAAGTTGAAGGCAAACATGTTTCACAGCCAAATTAAGTCATTTTGAAGAGATAATCTTGACATCCATTGCATGTTCATGAGCACTATGAGAGAAGCTCATTCGCAGAGGCTAGCGTGTTAACCTGAGAAGTTGTAGTGTTATTTGCACTAAATTACATAAGGGTAAATTATTACAGAATTGTAATTTCTGGGTGAACTATTCCTTACAACCACATTGTAATCTTTGGAATACGTTTTAAGAACATACATTTGTTTGCTGGGATCTGCTTTAGGTTCAAGTGTGTCTAGATTTGAAATTACCAGACATCCAGAGGAAGTGAGATACACCAGCACCCCATTCCTTTCATCCTTCTGATTAAAGGACACAATCGTTTATAGAGCTGACACCAGTGGTTTTTTTAACGTGTTGGAGCGTGCGTGCATTTGTAAGGGACAGTGTATGGATGGGTGCTTGTCTGTGGTACGGATGTAAACTGTGCAATAAATCTTCACTTTAAGAAACATGTCTCGGCTCTTGTGGCATTGTTGTTCTTCTGAGGTTGAGGAATAGACTCCATTGTCTCTGAAGTAAGCCTCTAAATGGAAGCAGTTGTTTTGTTAAATGGCCCTGTTACCAACATTCATGATGGGGTTTTAAAGCCATAATAAACATATTGTCACTTTGTGAGTCACACACAGAAAAAATGAGAGATTGCCAACACACTCTCATGACAAAATTGTCAGGATTCATACGACTTTTCTAAATTTGGCTAATTCGTATGATATCAAGCAACTGCACTCGTTTGAATTCTAATTTCGAATACAACTTTCACTACAGCCAATGGCGTTGCTGGACATAATTTCCATCTAATACAAGACGATTACTTGCTTCAGTCACACACAACAGCTTCCTATCATGTTTACACACTCTACTGATTGGTTAAGTTTAGACAAGGGGTTTGGGTATGGGCACAATATTAATAAGTATGTCCTTAATGCCTCGTATGCCGAACTCATGCTTACTTCCACATTAGACACCTGGAAATTTGCAAGTGATGACGTCGTACGAACAACATAGTGCAAGACCATACGAAATACCCAACTTGTAAACTATGTATTACTTTTCATGAGATTGGGTTGGAGATTGCTATTCACGAGGGGCCAATGATCTAGTAAAGCCACAGCCAAGTAGGGTTGCGTGTACTGCAATTAAGTGAAAGTTATGCAAATGACAATTTCAAAGCCATTTTAGATGCATTTAGTGCTTAAATGTATTGCACAATTAGACAAGAACATTTGTGTTTTTGTATTCCAAAATTTCAAATGATTGGGCTTTTTAAAGCTGGTGAGGCTGAACATGAGTTGGGTTGGGAGGAAGAAAGAAGAAAAGAGAATTGGACAAAAATGATCTGGTCCAATTGACTTGCACTGAGATTAAATTGAGACTAACCTGTTAACCTGCATCCCCTTTTAAACAAAAATTCAAGAAATGACATACCAATCTAAAATGGTTGCATTTCATAAAGTCTTTGAATTACAGGTATAATTGTGGTCTCTTTTCACAGACACATGTCACAGTATGTTGCCAAAATTTTCAAAGATCATGTCATGTGGATTTTTTTAGAGGACACTCTAAATGATAACAGGAATACCAAATAATTGAATTCAGTCTTTTTTTTATATGATAAAATGGAAACCTTTGCCATGGTGAATTTTTATTTTCTGGAGAGAGATCTGAAATATCTTACTCCTACGATATTTTAGGAGAAACATCTGAACAAAAGTTAATATTTAAATTAAACATAATTGAGATCTCCAATAATTCGCTAGAGTTTTGAAAGAGCGACTTCTGAGTAATACATTTTTCCTCTGTGTATCCACAGGCATAGGGGGCAGTATTTTTGTTTCCTGTTTGCAGGACAGGTCATTAACCATTATATCTTAACATTTTCCAAATAACCAACAAGAAAATTCCAAGGCTGCATGGTATTTTCAGTTAAGACAAGCTTGGGTGCCTGAGAACCAGATCTCTATCCAGTACTAAAGAGCAACTCCTCCAAGGAGGCAACATGTGCTAGTATTTTATGCTTAATAGCTTCTGTGTCCCTGTTTTTCTGAAGAATAGTAATAATGCTACCCACAAGCCACATCAAAGGAATTCCCCTCTTCAAACCCATCTTCCCCACTCCCAACTCTTCCCCCTCCTCAATGCTCCTAACATCCCCCCTCCCGCTTGCTAACATCCAAACTGGCCCCATTCAGATAGGCTTGAGGATGCTACCCACCAGTGCTTCTTTTCCCAAGTGTACTTCACTCGATCGTTTTTAGCAGTGGGGAAAGAGCTCACTAGAGAGTATGGGAGAAGGGTAAAGCTAGCCATGCCTGTTCAAAGGGTGCTTGTGAAAATGCACATCTGATGTCCAGAGACTTCTGGATCTCTGACAGGTATTAAAGACAACCTTAAAGGGAGGCACTTTGACAGCCTCAATGAAGCTGATCAAACACCAATGAGAACCAGACGAGAGGGCATGGGGTACAAGTACAGGGTGGGGGGTTTCAATATGTGGTCGTGAGACCCTGGACCCTGAACTGCTTACATTGAAGGCCGTGAGAATTATGTTTAGCCTCAAAGCCTTGGTTTTATCTCCAAAATACACAACTGGAACAGATATATCCATCGCTCTAAAGGATGGGATAGTGTGATTATGTTGCTAAATCTGCATTCTGACTAAGTTAAATCTACAAAGTATGTGATTATTCTGTACAATTTAGTCAGAATATCAAAATGGACAAGGTGATAGAAAAACAACTACATTTTTTCAAGAGGTCCTTGCTGGTTCAAAAGTCACCACCACGATGTTAGGTTGTTGTGGGTTGTTGCCAGGACTTTGCTATATGGCAGTTGCTAATGTGTTCTGAGTGGTGTTCAGCATGTTGCTATGTGTTTGCTAAAATGTTCTCAGTGGTGTTTAGCACATCACTTTACAGTTGCTAAAGTGTTCGAAGTTCACTTACACTTACAGTTCTGGAATACTAGCCACAAACTTGCCACAAATTTGCAGCAAAAACTCATTAAATGTACATGCAAATGAGCTTGTGATTCGCTGCAAATATTTTGCCAGAAGTTTACAGCTCTTTACCGGTAGTGTTGAACCTGCAACAAACCTTTGGCAACAATGGATGCCATGTGAAAATAATCAGTGGCAAATTTGCAGCAATTTCCATTAACTCTCAATTTTTGTAAGGGTATTGATTAGCATGTTGCTATATAGTTGATAAAGTGTTCTCAGTTGTGTTTAACATATCTCTATGCAGTTGTGTTCTGAGGTGGTTAGCACATTGCTATATGTTTGCTAAAGTGTTCTCAGATTTAGCATGTTGCTGTGTGCTTGCTAAAGTGTTGAGAGTGGTTTTTAGCATGTTATGCAGTTGCTAAAGTGTTCTGAGTAGTGTTTAGCACGTTATGCGGTTTCTAAAGTGTTCTGAATGGCGTTTAGCATGTTGCTATGCATTTGCTAAAGTGTTCTGAGTGGTGTTTGGCATGTTGCTATTGGTGGTTGCTAGCTTATATGTGCCATTTAATGTATCGCTTAGAAAAATAGTAGCATAAATAATAATATATTATATAAATATAATAATATGAAGCAAGTAAACATATATAGAATAAACAACATGTATATTATATAATATATGGCATCAATTATCTCCATAGCACAAATGGTGTGGGACACTCAAGATTGATTCTTAGGGTTAAGGGTTTGTATTAATCTCTAACGCTAAGGGGCCATTCATACCAATGCATTTTTTTCTACAAAAATCTAGATGCAGCAAAACTAACAGAACAGAATGCAGGTGTATCAAAACATGTTTTTAAAGGTTAAGCATCTACAAACATAGCGTTCCTTTGCGAGACACTGAAGAAACAATGAGATGCTGTGCACTGGCCAAAGATGTCCATCTAGCACAGGGGTCGGTAAACTTTTTTCACTAAGTAGACAATTTAAAAATTTTTGGTTGATGCATTTTTTCAAATTAATAATTTACTATTTTCAAAAATAAAGTTTTTCAATAAAATAAAATGTTTATATTGCCCATAGACTTCTCAAAAACAAACAAATATGCTATTATTAATAGGTAACATGGTGCAATATGGAATTGAGTACACGTGTTTGTGTGGATCTCCATAAAAAGACATTTCTAAATTCAAATTGCACTTTATACGAAACGAAAAAGCAATACAAATAACGACATGATAAAAACATCCTCTATATAACCACCAACCCAAATCCAAACATTTACCGTCTCCAACGGATCCATTTGCCATCACGCAAGTATCAGTAAGCAGCAACAGGTGAAAATTACTAGCATATAACTTAAGAACTAAAGACAATTATAAATGTAAAGATAATTATAATAATTCATAATAAATAAGCCTAAAACTTTTTCTTTTGTCTGTTCTTAAAAATATAATAAAGTGTGTTTCTTCAAACAGCATTTCTTGTCATGCGTCACTCCGAGAAACCTTTTGCAGGTAGATGAGCAAAATTACTTGTGCATAAAATGCATTTGGAGAGGAGATTGAGCTGGATTGAGTCTCGTCGCATTTTGTGGGTGCTATATCACACCCTGGTTGCACATAAAAAAATAACGAACATTCATAAAATCGCTCGTAGAAAATCCTCTTAACCGCTAAGATCATTAGTTATTGGGAAACGAGTCTCAGAACTCTATGAACGTTTGTGCGTTGGTGAAGCGCTTTTATTGCACTCAGAGCTCACTGCGCACACATCAAATCAGACTTGCATCGGCGGCTTTTCTTTCGTCTGGTCTTCAAAATATAATCACGTTTCATCAAACGCGCGTCTTTGTGTCTAATTTATTGTAATGTATCACTCAAAGAAGTCTTACATGTGACCTTCCACGGTGGCTGGTATATCAGTATATCATAGGTTCACGACCACTGGTCGAGCACATTTACACAGAAAAACTATTGAAAAACAACACAGATGGATCCAAAAACTTATAAGTGTGAACAACCCCTAAATATGAGCAAAAGTGATTCCTGGCTTAGTATCACCACTAATTAACTATCACTCAGTCCATTAATGACACTTAGCACAGCCAGTCTATCAAATTCTACTTTGTTAGACCATAATGATTTTGGTGTAGAAACTCATTGCAGAAATTACAAAAGTTGGACTTCAGACTAGAGCAAAAGCAGATGTACTGGCCAAATGTTTGACTTTCTCAATATAGATAGGAGGATATATAAGGGGGAGGGATGTTAGCTTTTAGAGGACATTCATTCCCATGCACTCCCTACTTCAGAGGGCAAAGCAAAGCCACTTGCATTCCTTCACAGACTGTCTGGTCAAAGTGCCATGCCCTTCACCAATAATATGGAGAAAAAGGTTGAACATGTCCCAGACAGAGGGACATGTCTTACTAGATTACACTAGTAATCCTGGTAGCTGTGGAATTGTTTTTAGACTTACACTTTCTAGAGTAAAATGTTGATATTGCTGAGCTTGGCAGCAATGTTGAATGACTGTGTGGTTCCATATTATTAGTATACAGTGGATTCTCTAGCACAGGGGTACTCAATAGGTGGACTCCGGTCCGGATCCGGACCAAAGGACAATTAAATCCAGACTGAGCTCTGAATCTTTGTGTTAGTTGTCTGACAGCTGGCTAACTGATTGTGTAAGCATACATGTATACGCACATTGAGAGGGAATAAATAGTGTTCAGCACTAGAGATAAATATTTCTCTATTAACGGGAATAAAGTGCGTTCTGCTCTACACGCTTTATTTACTGGTGTTGCCTCACTATATATAGATTATAGATTCTGAATGTAAAAATATTTCAACACAAAAACTGGACTGCTGTCATTCAGCTTCAAAATGAACTGTTAATAGTCATATCCAAGTGCCTCAACTAATGAAGTCTTTGTTAAATATTTTTATCTTTTGGTATATATATATATATATATATATATATATACTAAGTACTCTTGCTGCCAATGTGGCAAACTATTCAATAAAAGATACATTATTTCCTAACCATATAACGACTGACACATGTAAGCTACATATTATCATCCGGACCTTTGCTGGGAAGGAAATGTAGAGACCGGACCTCTTGGAACTTTAATTGAGTACCCCTGCTCTAGCAAATGGTCAATGAGTATTATACCACTTTACCACATCCTTTACCACATCCATTATGGTAGAAACATCAATTGATAATGAGAGCTTGTGTGAAAACAGAATTTATTTCATGTGTGTGACTTATAAGTTTGAAATTAAATCTTTATGAAAATTGCATATCTGACCCATTGCTTAACAAAACATTTAATGAATATGCCTCTTTCTATGCCAGATGTCTGTCTCTTAGAACATTCTTTTCTTATTTGACTTATTAAAAATGCTATATTCCTCTTCAATTGAAGATGTTTGTCTTCGATTAGCATAAAGGGCAACTACCAATCCATATCGTGGTTGAGTGGAAGGAAAGCAGGGCAATTTGTGGCCTCTTTGTGGCCGCAGCCAGGGTTGCTTAACGAGCTGGGATTTTAATGACACAATTGAAGGAGCACTGGACCATTCAGTTTTGCTCTCCCTGGCTGTCCGTCTGCCCTCTTTTGTGCTTGCAAGACATTCAACCAAGACCAATCAAATTACTGTTGCCATGAAAATTTATGAAGTCATGGCAATGAACACTTCTACCAGATGCAGTAGTGTTCGCATGTTCCTCTGAAAAAAAAAACAAAGGGCAGCATAAAACAACAACATTGTGTCTGTTGCTTATTGAGTTGAGCAGCACAGTGATTTTCAGCGTTTACATTATACAAGTTGTGCAGTGAACCTAACTGTTTCTCACTGTGAGACCTTTAATGAACAATGACAGTTACACAGGGGCTGGTTGGGATGCATAGCGCTGAGAGGCCTATAGGCTGCTAATGATCAGTGGAACAGAGACACTGGCCATGAGTTGAATCTGTGTTTAGTCCACTAGTGTATTCAGAGAGGTCCGCTGAATCCAGCACTGGAAACACTGAAAAAATTTGGTAACATTTAAACTAACTGGTTTGAATTGTCAAAAATATTATTTACAGTAACATCACTGAATCAACCTGAGGGCATTAGGTTGCACAGACAAAAGGGTTAGATCACATGAATAGCTCCTTACAGGGATAGTTCACCCAAAAATGAAAATTCTCTCATAATTTACTCAAACTCATGCCTTCCCAGATGTGTATGACTTCCTATCTTCAGCAGAACACATTTGAATAAAAATAGAAAAATAACTCAGTAGGTCCCTATAATGGATGTGGATTGTAGCACTATTTGTAATGCTCCAAAAAGTAGAGACAATCAGTATTAACGTCATCTATACGAATCCATTTGCTAAAATAATGTCTTATAAAGTGATGTGATCGCTTTTGGTGCAAAATATATCAATATTTTATTACTTTTTAACTATAAATAATCACTCCAGTTAGGCAGCGGTATGCACGTTCACAAGAGGGCTGAGGTCACGAGGTCTGTCCAGTGATGGCATGGAAACGTTCCATTTCCATTTTTGTGGTGGTGGTTGAGGAGATTCCCCCCTTCCTTGTAAAGCGCTTTGAGGTCTCAGATAAATGTAACTAATAATAATAATAATAATAATAATTTGTTGCAGCAGAAATATTCCCCCCATTTAAGTGTCCCTTATTTTACAACTTCAAAAGTGACAACTTGGGGAACAGTTTCTTGCTACAAGGTGGACAAATTAAAGCCGTGTGGCCTGCAATGATGCGATGCATTGTTACATGGGTGGAAAGAAGTGATGGATTTCACAGTTGGAGGGTAGTCCTGGACAACCTCAAAGATAAACAATGACCTAAATCAACAAAAGCAGTGAGTGAGAGGCCTGTGTGGGGCCTGGGGTAATCCTTTCAACCTGTAAAGAAGCATGCACTGTCACCAGAAGGGGGGTCTGAGGGACACAATGGAGAAATGGACAGTTGAAAAGACCAGGCTGACTTTGGGTACAATATTCATTCAGTGGGAGCCATGTGGCAAGATAGACTTAACAGAATAGTAGACTGTGTTTCTCCTTTGACAGCAACAAGGAAAGACTTTGTCCAGGCGTATGTGCTCTTTTGTGCATTTTGATTAAGCAAGCTGTTGGGTGAATCTCACGAAATGTCGAAAGAACATGTATGGAATATATTTATATATAACACAATATATTACACAATTTTACATATATTTATACATATACATATATTTACAACATATATATTATTACTGTATATATTATTACTATGAACATCTATTGAGTATCACCATTGAGAATAATGGGAATTCCTAAACTAAAATTTAAAAACATTACAGTAACGAAAATTTGGCATGTGTTGAACTATGATGAACATAATGTCACTATGCAAAATTATCTTAATTATCCTAAAACGGCTTCATTTTCTATATAAAAATAAATATTTCTTATTTTTTTGATTTTGGGGTGAAATGTGACCTGTGATTTTTTTTTTATGACATTATCCAATTTAATGACAGCCTACTCAGCCAATCATTTCCTTCTCTTTTGTAACGGAATGATTCTGTATCAGCCAACTACTTTGAGTGAGTAAAAATAGAAAATATATCCAATAGCATATCATTGGACAGGCCATAACTGCATTTGTGTGAATTTGTCACACAAAGAATCTTCCTGGCTGGAAAGTTTTCTCAGCCAGTTAAAAAAAAGTGAATTCAAGATGCAACCCACCATGTACAATACACACATAATTTGACCTTTGGTTGAGATACATCCCTTCTTCAAGTTCAGCCTTTCACCCCTCCGTGGAGCAAACCATTGACCGTATACGACACATGGCAGCTCAAAAGTAGCCAGTGAGCCTGTGAGTTATCAGTCACGCTATACTGACACATGCCTTCTTCAGCATGAATGGATCATCTGCCCCAGCAAAGCCTTGCCATTTCCTCCTGGAATAAGGAGCTGGCATGTGGCTACAAAGACACTTCTATTGTTTGACACCATGGAAGGACACCAGGAGCACTGTCAAAATGCAGGACCTATGCATTATGACTCATTACAAAACTCAAATGACTGATATGAGGCATTTACTGTAAATTTACACAATTGGCATACACTTTTATCCAAAGCAACTGACAGTGGATTCAAGGTACACATTTTGTTACTACCAGCTCAGCTAGATTAATAAATACATTGCAATCACAGCTGTTAAACCAGGAAGTAATCATGTTTATATAATCAATTAAAAGATTCAGAGGTTGCAATTACCCTCTAAGAATACAATTTTACTCCACTGATGGTTAGGTTTAGGGTTGGGGTTTGGGTTATTGGAAAGAGTTAATAAAATATCCATTCCTGTTGAGTGTACTCACTTTATAACTCAAGTTTGCTGCCACTCTGTGGACATTTCACCCAGGAAAATTAAGCTCACATGCCCATACGTACAATAACAATTCCAGCTTCGGCCAATGGGGGCAGTGGTTCAAATTTCGGTAAGCACAGACCGATTTCAGCTGAAGAACTTTCCATCTACTGCTGTCAAATTCAACAATCTTGGATCAATCTTGGTGTTTCATATACATTTACTTCCAAAATGTGAATACCTAAGGGTTTGATGTGCAAAAAGAAAGATTTTAGGTTCAATCTTAATCTTTGGAACTCTGAAGCTGGAGAGTTTCAGCTGAAGATGGCTCAGCCACAGTCCGTTTACTTGCCGTCTGATGCATTTTAAACACAAAACTGGATCGCAAGCTCCAATCAGATTTCCTGACTCCTTCGCAACAGGTAGTTATTGTGCTCCAATCATTTCTATAATGTACGTTGTTCCTGGTTAAATATGCTTAATGGTATGTATCATGAAAGAGCAGTTGATGGGTTAAGAGTCTTGCTTATGTTAAAAAAAAAAAATTACAAGGTAGGATATTGTACCCCTCCTTGCAGAAAGCAGTGTGAATGAAGTGCTTTAAAAGAACCTTTAAGGAGCAGAAATTATTAATTTTTAAAATATGGAATTTATGTGGTTGAGTGTGTGAATTATTCATTTAGCTTCCATTGCCAAATGGCTTGGGAATAGACACTCCCTTTCACTTGGCCTCATGGATAGTAAACACAACATGACCATCCAGTATTTGATTATATCCTTGAGCCATTTTCAAGAAGCATAATTTTCTATAATTAACACTGGAGAAATGTTGTCAGCTCACAGTATATTATGTAACCACAAAGTTTGGATAGTTGGGCTTTCATTGCATTAAACAGCATGCTGTTTGTTATGTTCCAGTCCCATCAAAGTCCTTTTCAAGGGAGGTCAGCCATCTTTGGAACGCTCCCGGGCAGCTATTTTCTATGGATACAAGCAACATAAAAGTACAGCTCCTATCTACTTGAATGGGGAAAGTCTAAAATCAAGATTATGGTCAAAGAACGTACTGTACTGTATTTCTCATCAGCAGTTAAATCAGACACCAATTGGATCATAAATTGTGCTTCTTTAGCTAAGGTTATGCTAAACAATGACATTTTCAGTGGTGAGCATGATTTGGAGATTGCAATTTCACTCTAAAATTAAAATGTTACTTTACTGAAGGTTAGGTTTAAGCCTGAAGATTAAGTGTACTTTGGAAAGATGAAATACAGGACACGTGACTGAAATCACATCATCAGCAGAGTGCACAAGCACTGAATGCACTCAGCTCAATTTTTCGAACCCCGTGTCTTTGAACACGCAGAACGCACATGTGCCTGGAGTTATTTGCACTAATTAGTGGGCCCATAAGGTGGCATCACTTACATTTTAAGCGGTTGCTGTCATGAAGAAGCACTATAAGAAGATGTAATCGCCTCTAAACATCAGGACATGAAGGTAAATACAACAATAGTGGATGTGCAAGTCAAGAGCGTTTATGTATAGAGGTATGGAGACTCCTGAAGAGAAAATGAGTGTGCACAGTTATATGGAGTATACTTTGACAGGCTCCATTCGACTGTATGCAGACTCTTGAGCATTCGCGTCAAAATGAAAGTATACCGAGGGCTTTAGGGTTTGGGTTTAGTTTAGGGAGTATGGTTAATAGAATATGAATTCCAGTTGGCTGTATTATGTCATACATATACAGATTGCTTATGGCACAACCCTGTGGATGTTTCACCATAAAAAAACATCCAGCTTTGGAAACTGGGGACAATGTTTGAATTTTAGTGAGCACTGACCGATTTTATCAGCAGAACCGTCTAATTCAATGTGTGTTTAGTCTGCCAAAAAAGACAAAACAACTTAAAAGTACATCTTACAAATCTTCTGTGTCTGTGTATTCCAAGTCTGATGTGTAAATATTGTCTTCATATTTACATTCAATTACATTTTTGGGTGAACTACTATTATATTTTATAAAACAGATATTTCCAGTCCTGGATGCTGATTGGTCAACAGCTGCGTTTTATTCATGATAAAACACAGCTCTGACCTCTTCACGGAACTTCTATTTGTATCACTCTGCAGCACTCATAGCTAACATTTATTCTGATTGCGTAGCAACGTTCTGTTTACTGTTTACACTGTTTTGCATCATGCCTAACAACACTCTTGAGCTGTGACAATATCCACAATATAGCACAGCCTCTCATTCCTTACTGCTTAAATAAATCCCCCTTCATTATGAGTAAAGTCCTTAAAAATTCTGCTTTGTTATTGTGCTGAAGTGGAATTTGACTGCATCCATAATTTCTCCACTTTCTCTTGCCAAAGTGTCATCGCTGAGGAGGTCCTGCAAGAACATCTGCCTAGCCGTAATGACAGGGTGTCCTGCCACTAACAGGCCACCTCGCCTTTAGAGCCAGCACAGTCTGGTCATGGTTCATCTTGTACCCGCCAAGTGTCAAAATATTCTTCCCATTTTCCATCATGAAAAATACAGGGTTCGGCTTTAGACAAAGACAAGTGAAAGGGATATTTACTCATTGACAAAACCTTAAATGAAAGGTCTGTACAACATTGTTTGCTGGTGAACACTGGAATTTCGAGGCAACCCAAAAAAGCCACTTGTGTTTCCTGCCAGTTCACTTCCTGTTGGAGTTTTTCTGCTTTCTTTTTCTTTTCTTTGCCTCAAAAGCTTGGATTCTTTCACAGTCGAAGTAACAGGCAATCTTTTTGTCTGTCCAGCGAAGGCAGGGTGTTACAGAATATGTTCTAATGCCACTTTTGCATCCCTGTGTCGGCTGAAAAAGACCACCCTTTGACCTGTCTTCAGAATTTAAGGGTTGAAGACACACAATGTTGAATGGTGGACAAATCTTTTTTTCAACCGGCTCCTGCATTCCTCTGTGGTAGGCCCAGTCCTTCATGGGGAAGAGTGTAGAACGTGGTTCAAAGGTCATTTCCTGTGCATTAATAATTAAGGAATCTGACATGAGTGAGGAAGGATGGACTTGTCATTGTGGGTCCCAGAGTTTTTCAAACTGAGGTGTCAGCATATGAGTTTCTTCTGAAATTACCCCAAATCTGCAGTAATATCAAATGAAACAAGGGAGGGGTTTGGGGGGGAATTGGGTTAATCAGACTTGATGTTCATTGTTTTGGTGCCAAGAAGTATTTTGACCATTCGCTTAAGAGTTCAGACTTGGAGCTGGGAGTACTGCCATTGAGCATTAAAACCTTGTTGGCGGAAGCGGATTTAGTTTTTTCAGTGATGTAATTTACTAGGTTCCAGACTTTGCGGTACTCGTGATGTTTGTTCGCTAGTTCTAGTGCGTCGAGCTTGACGCTGATATAGGCATCGTTGTCTGCTTCGAAAGCTCGTGCAACATTTTTATTTCGCCACGCCTCTTTGTCAGCCATTTTTTGACTTAGCTTAAATTTTCTTTCAGATCTCCTTCTTTGGTGATGAGCTGGAGTGTGGTGTTGCTGACCCAGCTCAGTTGTTTAGATTTCAGCTGTTTTCTGATAACTTTTTCATTTGCACCTACTGTAAGAGTGCAGCATTCAGTGTGTTTGCTCTCAAAATTCGTGTTTGTGTTGAAGTGCATCTAGCATTAGGTGGTGTCTTGCTAGATCTCAGTGCAAGCTTGAATTTGGCATTCACAATCTTGTGGTCTGATCCGATGCTGCAGGTGTTGTATGCACGACAGTTCTTTACAGAAGTCCACCACTTTGTGTTGAACAAAATGTAGTCGAGTTGGTAATATTCGCCTTTTCGCATCTGTAGGTGCGCAACCTTGTCGGTCGGTTCGGGAAGCAAGAGTTGGCTGGTCAAAAACTCGCCATTTCACACATGTGAATAATTCATGACCCATTATCGTTGGTTGTCGTATGATAGCAGTGACCGCCTACAACTCTTGGGTTTACAAGAATGGTGATTGTGTGTGGTGGATTCGATTCGGTTAGCTCAGTTAGGTCGTAAAACTCGTCTTTGTCACATTTTCCAGCTGTCTCTGTTGGGGAGTACGCTGAGACTATGCATACTTTTGGATTGCCCTTGATATGTGTGATTGTTATGCTCCAATATGACTGTGATTGAGGTGGCTAACTGAAAAATCTTGCTGTTGTATAGAATGGATACTCCATGGCAGATGGATGATGAGTCTGAGTGTGCCAGTGTCCAGTTGCTGCGTTGTTTGTGTTGACTATAGCCCACCGTATCGGATGTTTAATGCCAGTGCTCTTGGAGTGCTACAATGCCGATGTCATATTTCTCGCAGTCAGCTATAATGCGATCGATTTTGTGCGTGGTTGGTTCACCTGTTTCATGGCTGATTGTATCATTCAGCATTCTCACGTTGTTGGTGGCCACAGAGAAGTACTTGTTTTTTGGTTTTGGTATATTTTTTAGTGGCTGGCAGATTGGTTGAACAGCCACCACAGACATTGATAACCTGGTCCAGCATGTTTAGAATTTGGTTGCGTTTTCATATTGTTAATACTATGTATATTTTCCTTATTCCAAGTAAGACCATGATGGGATACGAGCCCTCATGCACAGACTAGCAGTGGGTTTGCCTTTCCAAGGTCTCCTTGTACTTGCCTAGCCCTACCCTCAAAAATACTTTTTAGGGTTAAACCCTGTACTTGCCTTAATGAGGTTTAGGTATAACCGCTGCATCCAAGTAGTACTCACGATAGTTTCTCTAGCTATTGGTCCCCATAACCATATTGATCAAAGATCTTATGGTAGGCTATACAACTAGACCCTATCGGATCAGTTTTACGTCATAATCAGGACATGATATATATATTAAGCTTTATTAATGTAGTTTTTAAAAACATATTAAACTATTCAATTTGTTTTAAAATTAAAATAGTTTAGATATATTACATATTTTAGGTAAAATATTTTTTGAGGGCAGGGTGATTACATTTATGTTTTATATATTTTATAAAATATTTTGGTATGTAAAAATATTTGGTATATTGATGGTATGAAGCACAATTTTAGGATACCTGACAAAATGTACAGTGAGGGAAAAAAGTATTTGATCCCCTGCTCATATTGTACGTTTGCCCACTGACAAACAAATGATCAGTCTATAATTTTAATGGTCGGTTAATTTGAACAGTGAGAGACAGAATAACAACAACAAAAAATCCAGAAAAACACATGTCAAAAATTTTATAAATTGAATTGCATTTTAATGAGGGAAACAAAGTATTCGACCCCTCTTCAAAACATGACTGTTGAAAAACCCTTGTTGGCAATCACAGAGGTCAGACGTTTCTTGTTGTTGGCCACCAGGTTTGCACACATCTCAGGAGGGATTTTGTCCCACTCCTCTTTGCAGATCTTCTCCAAGTCATTAAGGTTTCGAGGCTGACGTCTGGCAACTTGAACCTTCAGCTCCCTCCACAGATTTTATATGGGATTAAGGTCTGGAGACTGGCTAGGCCACTCCAGGACCTTAATGTGCTTCTTCTTGAGCCACTCCTTTGTTGACTTGGCCGTGTGTTTTGGGTCATTGTCATGCTGGAATACCCATCCACGACCCATTTTCAATGCACTGGCTGAGGGAAGGAGGTTCTCACCCAAAATTTGACAGTACATGGCCCTGTCCATCGTCCCTTTGATGCGGTGAAGTTGTCCTGTCCCCGTAGCAGAAAAAAAACCCCAAAGCATAATGTTTCCACCTCCATGTTTGATGGTGGGGATGGTGTTCTTGGGATCATAGGCAGCATTCCTCCTCCTCCAAACACGGCGAGTTGAGTTGATGCCAAAGAGCTTGATTTTGGTCTCATCTGACCACAACACTTTCACCCAGTTCTCCTCTGAATCATTCATTGGGAAACTTCAGACGGCCCTGTACATGTGCTTTCTTGAGCAGGGGGACCTTGCGGGCGCTGCAGGATTTCATTCCTTCACGGCGTAGTGTGTTACCAATTGTTTTCTTGGTGACTATGGTCCCAGCTGCCTTGAGATCATTGACAAGATCCTCCCGTATAGTTCTGGGCTGATTCCTCACCGTTCTCATGATCATTGCAACTTCACGTGGTGAGATCTTGCACTGAGCCCCAAACCGAGGGAGATTGACAGTTCTTTTGTGTTTCTTCCATTTGCAAATAATCGCACCAACTGTTGTCACCTTCTCACCAAGCTGCTTGGTGATGGCCTTGTAGCCCATTCCAGCCTTGTGCAGATCTACAATCTTGTCCCTGTTATCCTTGGACAGCTCTTTTTTTCTGACTCCCAGGTGTCTTTTATACAGGTAACAAGTATGAGATTAGGAGCACTCCCTTTAAGGGTGTGCTCCAAATCTCAGCTTGTTACCTGTATAAAAGGCAACTGGGAGTCAGAAATCTCTGATTGAGAGGGGGTTGAATACTTATTTCCCTCATTAAAATGCAATTCAATTTATACAATTTTTGACATGCATTTTTCTGGATTTTTTGTTGTTATTCTGTCTCTCACTGTTCAAATTAACCTACCATTAAAATTATAGACTCATCATTTCTTTGTCAGTGGGCAAACGTACAAAATCAGCAGGGGATCAAATACTTTTTTCCCTCATTGTATGTTACTATACTAACAACAAGCACTACCGTACATAGTTTTGACAGTGTGTGCAGTAGCCACACAAAAAAACAAAAAAAAAAACAATGAAGGGTTGTAATTGCAGAGCATCGGAAGATAAATAATCCAAGCAGTTTTCAGTGAATGCATGGGAAAATCTTTCAAAATGTATTAAAAAAAAGAGACTGAAAAAAACTGATGCCACACTATGGAGTGTATTAAGCGGCACATTCCCAATTAACACCATCCAAGAAAAAGCTTGAAGTTTGAAGAAGAAGCTAAAGGGTGACACATATTTTAAAAATAAGCCAAATCTATGTTGGTCAGTCCGTTGTAAAACGCAAAACACGCAAAACGCAGTCATTGCAATACACGTACTTTGTAGGAATTGGCTTCAAATCAAAGAGTTTCAAAAATACTTTTAAGAAATATTTAAATAGCAGATAATCATGAATACACTTCATAAAAACACATGGGAATCATCCATTAAAATCGCTTTTTGGTTGCGTTAAGATATTTACTATGGATAGCTTCACCACTGGTTCACCACTCAGATCTGTGTGTATTCCTGGACTTAATATCCTGAATATGATGTGAAGAATAAAGTCAGAATATGTTCTGAAAGTTCATTATGACATAAAAATGCCAGATGCGTTTAAATGGCCAAACAACATGTGAGCATAGCATGTGTCCAGTTCTGTGATCGTACATATGTATGGCAGATATGTGTGTCTGCAATCTAAATGAAAGCAGGTGAGATCAAGATCATTCTCAACAGATGCAAGAAACACACCAGACCATAGTAAAGCAGAGCAGTGCCACCCCACTGGCTCTTCAAATCCAATAACAAAACATCAAACATTATAGAAAATCAAGTCCATTCCATAGAAATCGAATGCCTTTGAATTAAGGACAAAATTAGTACATGAGCAGTAATTGTTTGCATATGTTCAGGTAAAGATGTGCTGGTAGGATGGAATTACAGATGAAAGATCAAATAGTCTGTCCTCCTACATATAAACATGGTATGCCCAAAAGAATCTGCCAATTTAGCAAAGCTTATAAAGGTACCTGTGGCAAACTCCTTAAAAAAAAGTTAGCAAGAGATACTGCTTTATGTTTTGGTAGATGTTGCAATGAAAAAGGTAAAGAGAAAAAAGAACTTGAAAAATAATAAGTACTGAACTTCTGAATTCTTTCAGAACTTAAACTGAAGGATAAATGAATATTTAAACATATTGTGGCAGGGAATTAATCATCGCTTTTGACATACATAGTGGTTTTAGCTGTAGATTACATGGCATTCCTTATTTTGCTGAACTCTTGCTGTGAGAATGACAGAGCTTTGATTTTAAGCAAGGACTGCCACCTCTATTTTTCCTGTTCTTGTTCTGAGCCCTACTTGATTGGTTGCAGATGTTTGCATTGAAAAAAAAGAGAGCTTCAAATAGTTACAACCTGAGACGCTGCTAGATCTGAGAGACGTGATAACCTCAAGGCAACTTATGGAGTAAACATACGTTTTTTGTAACTGGACTGTGAGAGGGGGAAAAGTTTTTAAGAAATGCTGCTTATCCTAGAGAAGAGAGGCTGGACACCCTATGAGTACATAAGGTTAAAAGGTTCAAAAGGCTAACAGCCAATTTTTGCATGGCCACTTTATCTATTTAAAAGCAAAAGTAGCTTAATGCCTTCAATATGTGTCAGATGTCTCGTATCTGTTATTTACTAAGCACATGTCCACAAACACACACTTCACACACAAACTTTAAAAGACTTTGGCATCCAGATGTCAGCTTGACTTTGTCTGACAATGATAAAACATGAAAGAATCTTGACTTATAAATGTCATCATATAATATTCATATTATCTGCTATATTATTTTATACATATTAAGTTGTTAAAGTAACAGGGAAAAAATATTTTACTTTACAAGAAGAGACAAACATTTTGCCAGTGCAAGATATCGTGGAAAGAGAGACTCACTGATTTTGACAGCACAAAACAAATGGCAACTGTAAACAAAAATAACAAACACATTCTCGCCTTTTTAACACTTTTATGACGCTTTCATCAGTAACACATATTATGATATTTTGCCACATTATGAAAAAGCAATCCTTATTTAATATGCTTTAAAATAGTTAAAAATGTCAATAAACTTTGATTGATGTAATTTTTCATATTCATTTTTTAATGTGTGTGAACAACTGATAAGTTGTGATATGATGTACAATATCCGTTTGTTAAAGGAATATTCTGGGTTTAATACAAATTCAGCTCAATCGACAGTATTTGTGGCAAAATATTTATTACCACAATAATAATTTAGACTCGTCCCTCCTTTTCTTTAAAAAAAGCAAAACTATAGCTTACAATGAGGCATTTACAATGGAAGTGCCTATTCGTAAACGTTAAAATAGTCACTTTTTCAAAAGTATAACCACAAGTAAACAATATGCATGTTAACATGATTTTAGTGTGATAAAATAATTTACTAACCCTTTCTGTGTAAAGTTATAGACAATATTACAACTTAGTTGCCATGATGATGTAATGCTTTAAACCCTAAAACAACTTTTTAAAAAAAAATAACAACATTTAAACAACTTAATAGCTCAAATAATACAGGAGTTTTAACAAAAGAACTAATGTAAGTGCTTTTATAAAATTATGAGCTTCATATGTTTGCCTTTAAACACTCCAAAAAATGTCCCCATTCACTTCCATTGTAAGTGCCTCACTGTAACATTGATTTTTGCCTTTTTTTAAAGAAAAGGAGGGAGATTATAATTTTTTTGTGGTAATCAACATTATGCCACAAATGCTCTCGATTGAGCTGAACTTGAATTGAACCCAGAATATTCCTTTAATGACTTATTCATTAAATCAATGGGTACCAATGTACAATAATGCTGTGTTTGTAACAGAAGTTAACTTCATTAGTTATCATGAACTAAGAATGAACAACACTTATTAATCTTGGATAAAAGTTCATTTTAACACATACATACATAATACATTTTAACATTAAAAGAAGTATATGTTAACATTAGTTAATGCATAATGAACTATATTATCCAACAATGAACAACAGTATTTTTTAGAAATTGACATTATTCATTATTAGCTTATGATACCTACAGTAATGCATTAACCCCAGTTTAAAGTGTTTCATGACTGTACAGAATCCTGACAAGATCTCACAGTATCTGAAGAGAATAGAAACTTCTCCCATTCACATAAAGAGAGAGGCACATTCAATTCTATTAGTAAAGAGCCCCAAAACAGAACAGCCAAATATGAGTAGGCTATTTCTTTCAAAGACGTGTATATTAATCCTTTAATTGAATAGTCAATAAAATCAGAAGCTATTTTTTTGACAAATTGCCTGCAGCAATAATGGATGTATAAGCTACTCCGGAAAGTTATGTGAATATAACGGTAAAGAATAAAGTCGGCAAATTCTTTGACAAATCAAGAAGCAAGAGCTACATATCAATCCATTGTTTTTAATAAATGATTAACCAATCATAACAAATCATAATATGACATTTAAAAAAAAGCCTGAGTCTCAGAATAACGGTGCAGAATCAACAAGTGCAAATGTGCTATTAACGCGTTATTATGCTGTTATTATGCAGTATTCTTATTAAACGCACACAGTCAGTGCTTTTACTGCGTCTTGTTGGAAACATCATTTACCGGATTAACAGACCGTTTATTGACAGAATCCCCAACTACAAGCCGAGAAAGAGAACTAAAGCGGACTTACCCTGAGTATAAACGAAGACGCAGAAGTTGCAGGAGAGAAGCAAAATGATTATCTCAAAACACACATACATCTTATTGAAATCCTAAAGTGCATGGTGGACTCAAACGCAAACGAGACACGAGCTCCATGCGACCATCTCTCCTAGAAGGAGTTCATCTGTGTGTGTCTGCGGACAGGCCGCGAGCACAGAGGAGACGCTGAGCGCGAGCGGGGCTGAAGATCTGAGCATGTGCAGATAGAGCACTGTTGAGAGGAGGGCTGGGTTAACGGAGCCATGAGAAATCACCGCACTTATACCGTTATGTGCCCGAGGGGTGGGGTAAGGGGACGGCCGCATGAGGAAAAAAATGTCTTACAAAACTTCAAAATATGAGGCATTTATTGCACTTCAGCAGCCCTAGCTAAGACTGATATTAGACTTCGTTAAAGTAATATAATTCCTTTTTTAAGTTGGAATGAAAACCTCCTATTTGTTGAACCATTATTGCATTGATATGGGTTGGGAGTAATGGACTACATGCAACGGGATTACATATTTAAAATACAAAATATTATTAACTGTGTTCCACTAGAGTAACAATTTAAATAATTGGTAATTAGAATACAGTTACATTCAAAAAGTATTTTGATTACTGAAGAGATTACTTTGCATTTTATTGTCATGTGTTTCATTTAATATTTAGTCCTTTCAGATGGAAAACATTTATACATATAAATGATATGATCCAAAGTGTATTTGAACAGCGGTGAAACACTTTCTTATGATGTGTTACATTCATACGAGCTGACAGAGAAGTAAGTTTGAAGTAAGTTTGTAGCAGAAGAAATTGAAATAAAGCTTTGTGTAAATGGTCAGCTTTACGCTAAGCTACAATGCTATTTCTAGCCATTTTGCATGCACAAAAAAAAATCATATTTTTTTATCATGAAGATTCATGTTGGATCATAATTTCTTTTTTTTCTTCTAGTAAGATCTTTGATATTAAGACAAAAATCTTAATCTTGATAATAATTTTTTTTTTTTATGTTTTTGTGTAAAAATATCTAAAATCCTTAAAACAAGATCAGTTTGATTGATCTAGTTTTAGAAACAACACTGCATAAGATATTTAGGTTTTTCAGAGAATGTATTTTTAACATGTGTATTTTGTCTTACTGTACTGACAGAGTTTTTACTGTCAAAAAGTGAAAAAATCTACCAGTGCTGAAGAAGTAATCTAAAGTATTTACAATACGTTACTGAACTTGAGTAATGTAATACATTACAAATTAAAATTTACTGCATGTATTCTGTAATCTGTAGTGGAATACATATACAAAAGTAACCCTCCCAACTCGGTATATATATATATATATATATATATATATATATATATATATATATATATATATATATATATATATATATATAAACTCAAAATAATTAATTGATTTGAGTAGGGAAAAATGTTATCATCCAAATTAGTTAACAGTATATCATCCAAATTAGTTAACAGTATATAAGAGACCACTGCAAAATCATCAGTTTCTCTGGATTTACTATATATAGGTATGTGTTTGAGTAAAATTAAAATGTTTGTTTTATTCTATAAAAGTACTGAAAACATGTGTCCTAAATTCCAAATAGAAATATTGTCATTTAGAGCATTTATTTGCAGAAAATAACAACTGATCAAAATCACAAAAAAGATTTTCAGACCTCGAATAATGCAAAGATTCCAAGTTAATATTGGGATGCTCTCTACCAGTCTTTCTTTTCAGTCTTCCAGAGCTGTTGATAGATAGATAGATAGATAGATAGATAGATAGATAGATAGATAGATAGATAGATAGATAGATAGATAGATAGATAGCCATAGCCATAGCCATAGCCATAGCCATAGATATCCACATAAAAACTAGAATTTAGTGATTCTCAAATGAGATACAGAACTGAAGACAAACACAAAGGAACTAATGTTTAGGCCATCCATATTATAAGGCCCAGGGCTATGGCACAAACCCACCACGGCTATTCTTGTCCATTAAGCGGATGAGGCAGCCTAACATGTTCATTTAAAAGCCAGACATTTGGTCAACTGTTCAACACATAAAAATTAATAAAACAAAACAAAAAATAACAGATCGATCAATAAACACAATTCAACAAAACCATCTCGAGACTGATTGGAAATAACACAGATCTAGGTATTGTTCAGCTAAGGGCTGTCACATCTGTATATGATTCACATGACACATCAAACCTTTGACCCTGTATCCTGCTCTTGGGCCATTATGTGCAAAATCATATTAGAACACAGACGTCCACTGTGGTTTTCCATCTGCATATTCAGTGGAGAATGCAGGGTAAAAATGTGATCTTTGACAATCAGAAATGATTAGTCAGAAGCTGCCCCTTAAAAAAAAAAATAAAAAAAATGTGAGAGAGGGAAAGATATGCAAAGATATGCTGCAAAAAGAGGGCGAAGATTATATCTTTGGGCTATCAAGGTTGGATCAAGCCAACATTATATAAAGTACATACACATATAATACATTTCAGGCATTTACCTCCAAGGTTCACCTCATTGCTACCAGTGAACCCATAATTTCAATCTGCATTGTGTATCTATGGCGTGCAATCCTGAGGGTACAACATGTGCTATTTGGTTTGGATTCTAGATGATTATTTTGCTCTTTTGGGCAGGCCACTTCATCCAAATAGCTGTTCATCTAGGTAATGACACCCTATTTGAAGCTGAACATAACTAAGATATCTTGAGATAATTACAGTAGGTGTTCCAAAGTAAGCTAAAATAAGGAGAACATTTTAGACCGTTATTACTTTTATTGTTGTGAACGTAAATAACTAAGTTGTATTTAATTAGGTTACTTTACAACCTCTATGTAGGAATTTCCATGTGGTCCCTCCTACATCAAGGGTCCTTCTGTCACATCCTACGTTGTACTTTAATTACTACTCACAATCAAAAAATGTGGCTTTGTTGTGGCTGCATACAAGAATCGGCTTGAAAGAGGCAAGAGACCATCAGGAAACGGCACTAATTCTCCAATGTGGTTCACACATGCATGGTCGCTCACCCTTAATGGGTAGAGGTCTGCCATATGAAGTCCCAACTATATTTAGCCACACAAACCGCACATGAAAGTCAACTGTAAGCTTCATTATCCTAATGAGCCTCAACTCCCTAATTCTTAGTTCCATAATCATAGAGCACTGTGCTAATGAACACGCAGCTGGCTCTATGTGACATACTGAAATGTCAAATTAACAATGGTTGGAGAGAAAGTGACCTGGCACACATAAAAGGTCTCCTTTTGGGCAAAGAGAGCAATGATCCATTTGTAGTGATCAAAGCAATGTGGAAGGCTTATATCATCATACTATAACAAAACTTAAAAGTATAAATTTTTGGTTAAAAAATGTAATTCATAAAGGAAATTCTGTAATTTATATTGGATAAGGTAACAAGGGAAACAGCAGCTAAGAAGGGTGGTTAGGACAATAGCATGACTATGGTCGGCAATAAAAATACAATTAAAAAAAAGAAAGAAATAGGAGCATTGACTGGTCAAGTCATATACAGGCCATATATATTGTAAAGAATTATAGATTATAGAATCATATTGTACACTGACTGTTAAAAAAATGAAGGCACAAAATTAACTGTGCCTTTAAGCAGCTTGTAAAACTCCAATTTTCCAAGCTGAAAAATTATGTCAAGCCTTTAGACAATTAGCTAATTAGCATCTGATAGGAGATGTACTGAATTGGAGGTGTACCTGTGGATATATATTAAGGCCTACCTTCAAACTCAGTGCCTCTTTGCTTGACATCATGGGAAACCAAAATAAATATGCCAGGACTGAAAAATCGTGGACCTCCACAAGTACCACATTCATCTGTACAAACAATGGTATGAAAGTATAAACACCATTGAACAATACAGCCATCATACCGCTCAGGAAGGAGATGCATTCTGTCTTCTAGAGATGAACGTAGTTTGGTGCAAAAAATTTAAATCAATATCAGAACAACAGCAAAACACCTTGTGAAGATGCTGGTGGAAACAGGTAGACAAGTATCTATATCCACAGTAAAACGAGTACCATATCGATATAATCTGAAAGGCTGCTCAGCAAAGAAGAAGCCAATGCTCCAAAATCGGCATAAAAAAAAGCCAAAAGGTTGATGCTTGCAAGTCGAAGAACACCATCCCAACCGTGAAGCATGGGGGTGGACGCATCATGTTGTGGGGGTGCTTTGCTCCAGGAGGGACTGGTGCACTTCACACAATAGATGGCATCATGAGGGAAAAAAAATTATGTGGATATATTGAAGCAATATCTCAAAACATCAGCCATGAAGTTAAAGCTTGGTCGGAAATGGGTCTTTCAAATGGACAATGACCCCAAGCATACACCCGAAGTTGTGGCAAAATGGCTTAAGGACAACAAAGTCAAGGTATTGGAGAGCCATCACAAAGCCCTGACCTCAGTCCGATAGAACGTTTGTGGGCAGAACTGAAAAAGTGTGTTCAAGCAAGGAGGCCTACAAACCTGACTCAGTTACATCAGTTCTGTCTGGAGGAATGGGCCAAAATTCCAGCAACTTATTGTGAGAAGCTTGTGGAAGGCTACCCAAAATATTTGAACAAGTTAAACAATTTAAAAGCAATGCTAACATATGCTAACAAAGTGTATGTAAACTTCTGACCCACTGGGAATGTGATGAAAGAAATGAAAGCTGAAATAAATACTTCTCTCTATTATTATTTTGACATTTCACGTTCTTAAAATAAATTTGTGATCCTAACTGACATAATATATGTATTATAATCATCAGACCATGCAAATAAATCCCATTTAAGGCTCTAAACTTTTCTGTAAGTGCTCAATGTTTACATAAAAAACATTTTTTTGTATATCACACAACATTTCACTGTAGTGAAAAACAGATATGTAAATGGATTATAGGAAAATAGTGTGACAAAATAGTGTGGCAATGCCAGTATGAGGGTGGCAAACCTCACCATAGTGCCCTCAAAAACAGCCAAATCCCATGCCAACTCAACGGCCATTGCCAACCATTTAAAATGGTTCTCTCTCCCCCCTCCATGTTCCATGTTTAGGAGGTGCAAACTTTCCCAATAAATCACAGTCCGTTTAGCAGGCTGAAGGTTTACCACAAATGCTATTTCTGGTTCAGAAATTGTATTCATAACCACACACAATGGTGTAACATTTGGGTTCGCCTAAGGTCATGTTTCCAAGAATCTTTGTAAATAAACTGCAAAAGGAAAAAAATATGAGTATTCACAGAATTGCACATGCTTCTGAGGTTAAAAGCATCATGTGTTGTTTATATCATAATGCAGATATTTCATAAGCAATGAAATGACAATGGGACTACTGTGATATTGGCTATGAACTAAAGAATCAGTTTTTACAGCTTTGATTCAGCTCAGAGGCATCAGGCTCAGCATAACACATTGAATCAACATGCTGCTTACAAATATTCATGTACCCAGAAATTTACTCCATCTGACAAATTATTGACAAGCTCCTTCCCGTCAGACTTTTTTGTATCAAAGTAACCGTGTTCACATAAACAATGGTGAGCATGATTCAGAGGTCACATTTTCACTCAAAAATTAAATGTTTACTCCATTTGTCGTTTATGTTTAGTGTTGGGGTTTAAGTAAGGTATTACACCATTTACAGCTAAAAATACAACTCAGTTTTGGCACCACCCTGTGGACATTTCACCTCCACGACAATTCAAGCTGTGGCCACTGGGAGCAATGGATCGCATTTCAGTAAGTGGTTCCAATTTCAGCAGCAGAACTCTCCACCTCCTGTTGCTGCATTCACAGTGTGACCAGTCTGTTAGGCTTGTGGTTTTCAAAACATTGTGGCATTTTATTGGTAGGTATAATGTAAACAAACACTGACATGGAATAGAGATCACATTTTGAAAAAAAGAGTTTTATTTAATAGACAAAAACACTGCTGCTTAAATTTCTTCGTTTTAAGAAATTCTATAGAAAATGGACTTGTGAAGAACTTATGAAGACAATGCATTCACATACTGAATAATCTAAGAACTGTAGTGTGAAAAATGCAGTATGAACAGAGTCAAGAAATTGCATGATATTTCATTTTGAAGAGCTGGAATTATAAATTACATCTTAATCCTTAGTCAATTTACATTTTTGAATGATGTTAAGCCACTGTATAAATAAAACACTGAAATTAAATTAAATACAAACAGAATAACAAACAAATAAAAGACGTGATTTAAAAAAAAAAAAAGAAAAAAAAATCCTTGGTTGTCTTGTAAAATCAACACCAAAAAAATACAATATGAAAAGTACAGTGCATCAAAATGTCTTTAAAAAGGCCAAATCCCTCTTCTGTCCAACACTGGGAAATTAACAATACACTTTATTCTAGAAAGATGCCATTGATTGTCAGTTCTTGTGCCAAAAGCATGAATTTTTGGTCACTTGGCTTTTGGGCCTGCTGAAGTTCTGTCATTGCATCTCTGTCCAAACAAATGTACATCTTCCAGTTTGTTGAAAGCTGGAAATGAAGGGTTTTAGTATCTGTAATACCATCTTCTGTGGCGATACTGTGCCTTCTGGAGTTCTTCAATGGTTTTGTGGTCGTGGCTGGTTTCGATGCACAGGACGATGAAGTGGTTGGAGCAGCTGCGGGTTTGTTGGTTAAGTAAGCCGCTGTAGAGGAAAGATGCTTGACCGGTGATGGCCATGTCACCAGCTCTCCAGGACTCACAGTTCAAAGCATCAAGCCGCTTGCCTCTCTCTGAAGAGCCATGCCATACAGCCTTTTGAGGCCTGCACACACAAAAATGCACACACATGAATATAAATTGTGACAAGACAAAACATTTATGGCTACCAACATATCTAAAACTCTAAGTACTGGAATTAAAGATGTGTAAAACTACATATTTTCAAAATCAACTAGTCGGTGGGTTGTTTAAATGAGTAGTTGACTAGTCTGTCAAGCTCTAGAATGACAAGAAAACACTATTAAAAGCATCAAAAAAGTAACCTGGTCTCATAGAATTCCATAGAATTCCCTCCATTTTTGCAAAATGATTTTTAAATGGCTCATTGTACATTTCACTGTAGTTTCCTGGTAAAATGAACACTAGAGGTGCTAAAACAATTACTTTTATTGCCTTTCACACAAATAACAAGTAAAACGTCACATTATCTGTTCATAAACACTTTTCGCCCTGTTCCTCACACAATGCTACAGTATCTTGTGTCATCTAAATACTTAACTTTCTTGACTTTCTTTCAGATTTTTAGAAGAATATCTCAGCTCTGTTGGTCCATACAATGCAAGTGAATGGTGACCAGAACTTGTATGCTCCAAAAGACACAAAGTCAGCATAAAAGTAATCCATAAAACTTAATGATAGGAGTTCAAAATTATATGATAGGGTGAGAAACAGATAAAAAAAAAATCTTCTTTTAAAATTGTCTTCCCTGCCCAGTAGGTGACAATATGCACAAAAAATGTGACTAGCCAAAGACAAAAGACGAATGTGGAGATTTATAGTAAAAAAAGAAAAAAAGGACTTAAATATTGATCTGTTTCTCACCCTCAACTGTCATATCGCCTTAGAAGATATGGATTTAACCACTGGAGTCATATGGATTACGTTTATGCTGCCTTTGTCTGCTTTTTGGACTTTCAAATTCTGGCCACCATTCACTTTCATTGTATGGAAAGAGCTTTGTGTTAATTAGAAGAAAGAAATGCATACACATCTGGGATGACATGAGGATGAGTAAGTGATGAGAGAATTTTCATATTTGGCTGTACTGTTCCTTTAAGTCAAACTACTATGTTTATGGTACTTTCATGTCATTATGAAAAAACTACCAAAACACTGACTTATATTGAAATATTAAAGCTACAATGCTAGAAAAAAATAAAAATAAACTCACTAGTCAAGTTGGTAGTTGTACAACTAGTCGGAACATAAACTCAGTCAACATAGTCAAACAACTGTCAGGTACTGCAACACTTAAATACAGATAGATGTACACACCAGTATATGCTTTAAATTTGTATCCTCCTCATTAATTTAACGCAAGACAAGGCACGTTAATGTGCCAAAATAGACAGCGATCTACAACTGCTGGTCTATGGAGAACCAAATAACATATCTGGATCTCCCAAAGAGAGGTAACACACATTTAATGGGTTTATTGGAATTCATATATTATTAACATTTGGAAGTGAATAGCCCACATAAAGCTTTTACCCCTAAATCCCTCCAAACAAACCCTGTAATCAAATATTCTAGGGCTGTATTTTTAATATTAAATATATAGGTAATAATAAGCTTGGATAAATGCATTTCAGTCTCACTTTATCACTGAAACATTTGTCTAAAACAGACAGCCATCTAGCACGACAACTGAGGTATGTCATGCTTATTAAAGCCTTAAAATAGCCTTTATGACATGCTAAATGTTGACAGGTCTGTGAAATGTCTCTTTCTGTTACATCCGTTCATACCTCTCCTGAAACCCAAGTCCCTGTGGGGGCCCAGAATACGTCCCACTTCACAAACAACCCTAAAAAGGCTACTCGCTAACCACAATTGCTGCTACGCTGTCACTGCCTCATCTGGTGTTTCGTACAACAAGCTATATTTACTGCCCTGAAGTATAAATACACATAAACAGAGAAAGACATTTAAAAATACACGGGTAGAGAAATGAGAAATGAAAGAGAGAGGTGTAGCCGCTGTTGTCTGGATTGTGGTTAGGCCATCTTCTACTTGTTCTACAAGGATGTAAGCTGTGTTTGTGCTCTGCGGAAGAGGCAGTCCCGCATCAGGTCTTGGTAATGCATTAGACTCTGCAAGGGCTGTCCACAAATATGGGGGCAATCGACATGTTCTTGGAATAGCAATGATCATGGCATGCTGAATGTAGCTTTTGCTCTTTTGCGCTGCATATATCACATTGTTTAAGCCATGGTATATTCACAACCCAAGATATGTATTCTGACAAGCATGTAACAGTTTAAGTTCCACAAAAGAAAGAAAGTCATGCAGGTTTTATTTGACATGAGTGTGAGAAGATAATAATTTACATTTTTGTGTGAAATATCCCTTTATGAAATGAATAAGGTAGAATGATATGACTGAACACTAATCATGGCCCGAGACATCTTCGAGACAAATTATGAGTGCAATTGCTTGCCTTAAATGCGTATGAAAGAATTTCATACAACCAACACAAACCACTGAACCCTTTGAGCATATGATTGGATCAAGTTGTTGAAGTATATTCTAATTTGACTCTTCACTGACCTATTTATAATGTTTTGCAAAGTTTTTATTAATTTCAGCTGCGTAAATGATGTGCTGACAGGCCATGAGTGCATTCAATGCTTAACTGGTTGATCATAATGTTGATCTGAATCAAGTTGATTTATAAAAGCTTTGAAATGTGCACACACCAGAAGGGGTCACTCATCACATCCCGCCCATCAAAAGAATAAAGAGGGACGCCGGCAGGGAGGAGATGGTTGGAGAAGATACTCTCCCAGTTCTTGAAGAGGACCTCGCCCTACAGAGACAAATCACACAGGGGAATTAATCATTGAATTCCACATATTTTTCTAATTAATGAAAGGCTTTTTGAAAGGGGATTTCAAATTGAGCGTCTAATATATGTTCAAATCTGTATATGATATAATACAGTATGTATGAACATTAAAATAAATGAATATAAAATAAGGTCTATTTATACCAAGAATGAAACAAAAATGCTAAACAAATGATAGACTAAAGGTTCAATCACTCCAAAAAAATAAAACAAAAAGCTGGTATCTTATTGGCCGGTGAGTAATAAATACAATAAAATAAAATAATTGTCACGCAAAATGTTCACTCTGTGTGAAATTTTCATTCTTAGTACAATCTATATTGGAACCAACAGTAAATCCACAACCCGTATGTAAGCATTGTAACTTATTTTATATGTGAAGAGGTCAGCAAGAAAACAAAAACAAAAACAACGAAACAAAATGGAAGAAAACTAAACTAAACTAAATAAATGGTGTATTGTTGAACAAATTTTCACTCCTTCACTCTCAGAATAATAGGTATCGTTTAAGGTACAAGGGCCATCACTGGGGTGGTACCCTCTAAGAGGAACTTTTTTGTACATCTTAAAATGTATAACTCAATTTGTGTACATAATTGTACCCTATGGACCTATTTGGATGTTTTTTTCTTCTGGGACCAAATTTTTTTTTACCTTTCTGTCTCCTCAGCGGTACAAATATGTACCCAAAACAAGGGTACCACCCCAGTATCTGCTTTGTACCTTAAACAGTACTTTTTTCTGTGTTGAAAAAGTGTAGCATAAATAGGTCCCAAGGAATGTATTGTTTTGACATTGAAATCTTGTTTGTGCCAAATATTTATTTTATTAAATGTTATGGCAGGATACAGGCACAAGTGTGTCTTTTAATACATTACAGGAACTTCTTCAAAACATAATAGAGTCAATTAGTTGCGATCATAATTAAGAATTATTAGCAACAATTATTACCAAGGCTCTAAAAAGATAAATATTATTAGAAATGTCTTTACCCTTAAGTTGACAATTGGCATGCTTGTACGGTACATCGACTGCACTACATCAATCAGGTCCTGAAGGTGATGAGAGAGGAAGGCCTTGTAATCATCTCGGATGCCCATGGCTTGAGCTTGAGTCTTACAAAGCTTGTTAACTGAATGGATGGAGCCCATGTTTCCGGTCAACGGTGTGTTGAGAGCCACCAGCCTGAGCTGTGAAAAAATGAGCAATTAAATATCATTATACATAGATCTACATATACTATGTAGAATCAGATAATCAAATATGGCAATAAAATGGGCCATATCATATAATTTCACTCCAAATCTACAAAGACAATGGACACAAAAATGCATCCGGTGTGAACGCCCTTAAAACTACAGTCGCAAACACAGCTTGTTTGATGCTACAGGCCCCCAAATACTTCATACAATTTCAAAGAATGGTTTGACATCATTTAGAACAAATCTAGCCATGAAGGAGTTGTTTTTTTAGTTCATTTTGGTGAGTGAACTTGGGTGAACGTTTAGGAAAACTTCTTACCAGTTGCTAAACACCTTTTTACAGTGGGAATCCATTCAGAATAAGCTTTCTACCACCGCCTGGTTCCATTAGCAGCTCTAAACTGCTAAAGGCCGCTGTAACCATAGAATTCGCTCGTTATTTTACGATGGAGTAACACCTGTTTCCCAAACCAGCACGTAGATCGCTCATTATAAACTTGAACTTAAGTGCTTCATTATGGGAGTCGTCCAGTCCAAAGGTGCTGATCACTTTGGCCAGTATATGTCCAAGTGTTTGTCTTCTCAAAATTAAAATATAGTGGAAATACTGACAAACATGGAAGTTGTTTGTAACCTCATTAAGGCGGCGAAATGTATTACATAACTATTACAGGAAAATTACATAGAGTTCAAGATGTTGACTTGGCCTCCAATTTCCCCAGATCTCAATCTGATTGAGCATCTATGGGATGTGCTTGACCAACAAGTCTGGTCGATGGAGGCCCCACCTCACAACTTACAAGACTTGAAGGATCTGCTTCCAAAGACTTGGTGCGAGATAACACAGGACACCTTCAGAGGTCTTGTAGAGTCCATGCCTCGACGGGTTAGAGCTGTTTTGGCGGCATGAGGGGGTCTATACAATATTAGGCAGGTGGTTTTAATGTTGTGGCTGATCTGTGTATCTAAAGTGAGATCTAATTTTGTCTCTGAACTTCCATTCTAGCACTCGCTATATAGACATCTGTGGTGTTGATGTCAAAGTAAAATTTGCAGTGAAGTGGATTTATAGGTTGTAGAGTTGTCAAAAGTCATCATGGGTATTTTAATGTGTTCAGGGAATGTCATAACAACTGGAAACAGAGCGGGAGATTTTAAAACAAGCTTCATTCATAAATCCTTAAGATCCTACCTTCACACTGTGGACAGACTTATATGCCTCATTGCTCATGAAACTCCACGAGACAACACAAAGTCATTAAAAATATCTCTGTTTGACACCTCTGACTATCTTCTCATGTCATTCACACATCGTGTTATAGTTAAGGCGGCAGATTTTATGCGTGTTAAAGCAGGGCGGGGGAAGGGGTGCTACTATATTTATGTACACATATACACGTGAAAGTGTATGTTTTATTTTATATTCTATTTACAACTATTTTAATCACATTTAAGCCTATTAAAGATGTAGGGTGACAACAAAATTTTAAAAAGAACAATATCTATATCTAATTTTCTTTAATGTTATGAACTTGCATGTGTAATAATATGAGCTGTCTGTGTTGGAAATTTCATGTCAACAACACATTAACATAAATTATTAACAAGTTGTAACCTAAAAATTAAGCAGAATTACATGTATAACCATTAAACACTTGTATCTTTAAAAAGTGAAGTGTGTCACAGCTGTCTGAATGTGATCTGCAAGGTCCAATTTACCTCCGTGGGTGTGGTAAAAATGAACATTTAGAGTGACAGAAAAACATCACAGGAGCAGGAGTATTTTTCACCAAGAGTTGATGGTGTGAGCCTACACCACCCCTTTACACGTAGTAAAAGGTGGTGTAGACTCACACCATCAACTCTTGGTGAAAAATACTTTCTGTGCTCCCACACGTAATCCATTTTGATCAACTCTTCACAGTAACTTCAATACAAACAGGAAGTTAGATGACAAAATGCGGAAGAGCGTAGCGTGGAAAAGGGGTGGGGCTGAATAAGGTGAGAATATCTCTGATACTAAGGCTTATTTGCCCAGTGTTTGATTACCCACTGTATTTCCATTGGTCCACGTCATCGATGTGATGTGACCAGAAGCTCCACCTACTTTGAGGCCAACAACTAATGCCTGATCAGCCAGTTAAGATATTAATGTTAACTGACTGATGTTATTAGTGAACTGGTTTACCTACATCTGCACTATCAATCAAATTTACTCAAAACACTTAAGTGCCCATTCAATCTTTTGTTTTATATGCTGCTTCACTTATGTGCCTTCTGCATCGAAAGCCATTCACACATCTTCCCATAGTAAGGTATGCCTATCATCATTCTTTTGTCTGAATTTTTCCTATTAATACTCTTTTATACACCAACCTTTGCAGTTGTATCAGTTTCACCAATAAATTACAATAACAGTGTAACTGGCACATATTATGGCTGTGTATAGTGCATTAGAATCATGAATTCAGAATATAAACCAGACAAATTGTGACTCCTACTGCATAAATGTATATTACTTTAAATCATCACTGAGTGGATAAAAAAAAGCATATTTTACTGACCTAGTGTGAATTTTTCTCATAGAATCACATTAGCATCTTGAGCATCCTCGTATTTAAATGTACTTCTAAACGCCTCCCACAGTGGTGTGGCATGTGTCTGAACGTTTGCAAACAGCATACCATTGTTTACTTGTTTCAAACTTCTTCTTACCCCTGAACGAACAAAAAAGAGGAACTTCTCCGGAAGTAAACTGGGGCCTTAAGGGTCAAGGAAGAAACTTATTATGTTAAACATATTTAGACTTTTTCCATTTCTTTTTAAAACATTTCTTTAGATTGTTCAAATTCTAACATTATAAGTGGAATTCAGTGAGAGAAAAACACTACAAAAGTATATAATTGTAAATCTCAAACCATTCCCCAATTCAGAAAGGGGGGACCTTCAATGTTTTTCTACAGACTATGTTGGAGTGTTGGAGAGAGCATCACTCGTCATAGGCTAACACAAACCGAGACTGGCTGGGATGCTCTTCAACGGTAACAGATGGACAGCACCGTAATTTAGTCCTAAATGGGAGCTATGGAAACCACAAGGATACTTTTAGAGTACTGATCATTTGAGGCTTTTGAGGTGCCCAGACCAATGTTTTTCATAACCAAAAAAATGACAAATCTTAAATATCATATAGTGTTTTGTTTTAAATGGAGGACAGCCTGGGAATGTTTCAGAGGTAAGATGGGGTGAGAGAGGATTCTCTGGTTCCATTTTGTACTGCATCTTTATTTTGGGGTTATACAGTGGAAAAGTTTCCAGAAGTGGAAGCCAACCATCAGACAAGCATGTATAAACACACACACATACAAAAAAGCACACACACACACAACAAAGGAAGGAAGGAAGGAAGACTCAAACACAAGCACATTTAACCTTGCATTCAAGCTAGGGCTGGGCACAATAGCTTAAAAAAAGGATTTCTTGGTAATTTTCAGCCATTTGACGATATTCGAAATATATCTTATATAATTATATTACTGTCTTATATCTTATAATGTTTTATATTTATATTTGTACAAAGCATAACACAACCCTCCCACCCCCAAACAGCCATTTTAGCCAAATAGATTGTAAATGTTTTAATGCAAGATTTAAAATGTAATAAAAATATAGTTTAACATAACCAACATAATGCTCTCATACTTGCAAGTCACAAGACAAGGAGGGATCATAAAACTATTGTAATCACACAGTTTTAATTAGTTAGAAAATGTTAAAGCACTTTAATAGGCTACCGAATTAGCAAAATCAGTATGAAAACATGTTGAATATTTTATATATCCAGTCCTAGTTCAAATAAAGAAGTTTGTTTTAGGGACAATTTTGTGCTATGTACGCACACACACACACACACACACACACACACACACACACATGTTGGTCTACCTATCATTATGCAACCCGGTATCACGCCGAGGCGTGAAATAGACACGCCGGTCCACTCGCGGATGCGTGTCTATTTCACGCTTTGCCTCCTCTAGGCGTGTACATGACACGCGCGTGTCTACGTAGAATACCGGCAGGGGGCGATCGTTTCCTCAACGCCAACAACTCTCCGCGCACCAAAGAGGAAGCGATATATCGCGTTCTCCAGTTCCGGTTAGCAGGATATATATTTTTGTACATAAATACACTTTTTAAATAAAAAAAAAAAATATATATATATATATATATATATATTTATTTATTTACATCAGCACAAGATACTCGACAGCCCACACACACACACACACACACACACACACACATATAACAACGTTAGGCTACAGCAACGTTAGGATTTCTTCATGAAAGCAGCACTATAATGAACCTTTATTTGTCACATATGGTCACAAGTGAAAGTAACCGGCGAAATTGGCCGGCATCCCGCCCGCACGAACGTGCAACGCGACGACAACGGTATCGCTTCCTCTTTGGTGCGCGGAGAGTTGTTGGCGTTGAGGAAACGATCGCCCCCTGCCGGTATTCTACGTAGACGCGCGCGTGTCATGTACACGCCTGGAGGAGGCAAAGCGTGACACCGACACGCATCCGCGAGTGGACCGGCGTGTCTATTTCACGCCTCGGCGTGATATCGGGTTGCATTATGAGGACTTTCCATAGACATAATGATTTTTATAGATTCTATCCCCTAAACCTGACCCTCACAAAAAACTTTCTGCATTTTTACTTTTTCAATAAATCATCGTTTAATATGTTTAAGCTATTTAATTGATGGGGACACTAGAAATGTCCTCATAAACCACATATACCCTTGTAATTACCAGTTTGTAACCTAAAAAATTGTCCCTGTAAACCACATAAACATACCCACACACACACACACACAGAGAGAAAGAGAGAGAGAGAGAGAGAGAGAGAGAGAGAGAGAGAGAGAGAGAGAGTTACTTACTGCGCTTCCTGTGTCGATTTTAGGTGTATTGCTGAGTTGAGGTGTCAGCATCAGTGGACCAGCCTGTAGGGGATTAGTGAGACATTTCAGTTTTGACTAGTTCAATACACTGAGGCACATTCACACATCATTTTATTTAAACTAATGACATAACCTTTAAAATATTCACTTTCCTCACTTTTTCCAAGGATTTTTATTTGATTTAGATTTTTTTGAGATCCAAAACTTTGTTACTTACATCATCTTGTGAGAAGACAGGGGATGGATACACCTCAATCAGGCCACCAAGCTGTGAAAATAAAAAAAGACCAAATTAAATCTGGAAATGATCAAATTTTGAGGAACTGAACATAAGCCATAACATTTAAACTATATAATTAATCATTTAATTTGGACATCTGGTAAAAGTTACCTGAATTTCTCTCCAGCCTCCTGGCACTTTAATATAGAGTTTAGCCATATCTTTAACAAAGGACAATGTTCCCTCCTCGTCCACATGTGTCTGCTGTCTCAGGGCTTGAAGATTTGCATATTTCCTGACCTGGAGAAAAACATGGGACCTAATTCAGTGAATAAAATTATGCACTTTCTTTAAAGGGGTCATGTAATGAGGAATACATTTTTCCTTGATATTGTGACGTATAAAAGTTAATTGTATTATAAGAACATACTGTGTGTTTCAGAACTCAAAACTTCCTCTCCAGCCCAAAAGAGTATTTATTATCTCCACTGTGCAAGAGCAACTTGGTTTGAAATTAGCCACATCGTTACTTTAGGTTAATTTGAATAGCCCCACCTCCGCAACATACACAATTGTCGCAGTGAATTAATAAAGAGAGAGTGACAACTGAATACAGATTTATTAAACCTCCATATTCGCACATTGTTTTAGTGTGAACTATTTAGTTTTTTACCTGTTGTCAGCTTTATATAGCATTATTTATGTGCCAAATCTTGTATGCCTAGTAATATAAGTAATGGGGAGCAACAGTGTGTCGATTTTCTATTGTTATTTTAGTTACTACTACAACTGTAGTAGTTTGATTGCATGCTTCAAAAACATTGGGACATACTGTATAGCTATCAATGACTGTCTGGACTGATTGCTTTTATGAGATTTTGTAAATCGCTTGCATATTTGTATTATTTAATTCTTGGAAAAAAACAGTTCAACACATAAAATGTTTCAGGCAGAGGGACTGAGACAGGGTGTAAAATGTCATGTAATACTGTATGGTGATATTGCATTTTATGTGCAAAAAAACTTTACTAACATTATAAGGAAAATAATAATAAAAAGCAAAACATGACCCCTTTAAAATCACCTTGGACCTTGAACATGGCCTCAAAAAGTTTTGGTTCACTTAAGTCACACTTAAAAATTGCACTAGATAACAAAATATATAAAAAAGTGGCATCTGCAGATGCATGATGTTAGATCTTATCTTTGAAAGGACTTTAATTTTAATTTTATTTTCTCTGAACTAACTTTTCTAAGCTATTTTTTCAATTTTTTTTGCGTCAAAAGTGGCTTTTTGTTGTTTTTCTAAATAAATACCACTTGGTTTGAGATTTTGCTGCCAATCATGCAAGATTTTTCATTGTTAATTATGATTAATTACATATTTTTCAAAAGTGCTGAAATTTGACTCCATAAATATTATTTTCTAGTCAAAATGAATTTAGTTCCTTAGAGAAAAAAAAAAGAAAACAATATGTCGCAAAAAGGATTTACTAACATTTTCCAAACAAAGCATTCCACAGTATAAGGCTAGAAATGCACTAAAATAGCATCAATTAAAGTAACATTAAAAGTTTCTCAAAGTGTAAGTGGGATGTTGACTAATTGAAAAAATCAGTCCCCATAGGTTGTGTTCATTGCAATGGGCATAGAATTTCTAAAACCCCTCATCTTCCACAGTATTAACCGTGGCTATACACTTTGCTACAGCAATTGTGAGGCCACATTTACACGCTTCATGCTGCTTTAAAAGTCCACATGAAAAGTGCTTGCAGAGAACATCTTGTTTTGCTTTTAGCGCTGACACTGTCCACGTAATGATATTATATCCAAATTATCGGGTAAGAAGGAAGCGCAATGCGACGCCAGGGAAATGCTGATGCTTCACTCCAGAGGGTCAGGTAAATGCAGCTTATCAAAAGTCCCTTCTGGGACTTGTTTTGTATAAAAAAGTAGGTGCAACTCCAGCCAGTTGTTTAGAACTCACACAGAGCTGAATAAAGTGTGTATAAATACAATATTTTTAAGTGTGGCTTAAGTGTCCAAATACTATATGGGGCCACTGTAAATGTAAAGGTAATTCTCACACCGTAATCTGGGTTACGTTTCCCTAAAGTCTTTTTACATTAAAGTAAGAATATGTTTCAGCATGTTTCACAAGCCAAACCTAACCCACATCCGGTTCTGTTTCTTAAGGGCCAAGATCAACTATCAGCATCTTAGGAACTTCTCCAACATTATTTTGAAAAACATGCAATCGACAGCATTTACCTACTTTACCATTGTGTTAAACTGTGAACATCTTAAAACCATGGTAGCTTGTAACTCATTAATTTTACATCACAGTGTTGGTGTTGTTTTTCAATTTAAGCTTTTACTCACAGCGCCTGAGGTATCAGCGGCTCTTCCCGGGGGCCCGGGTGGGCCAGGTGGGCCAGGGATCATGATGCCTGAAACAACATGAAACCTTTTAGTGATACCCTTATCCATACATATCAAAGTGTGATAACAGCAAAACTGCACCATAGGCCCTGTTTGTTTTTCATCACAGTGAAATGAATAGCTGTCAGGACACACAACAGGGATTAACTATAGATTGTGAAGGAGGTATGTCTCCACTGAAGGCCATTTGTTCCCTCATACCCTTAAATCAACAACATGGGCACTTCTGCATCAGAAGAGGAAATCAGGATGACTTGAAACAAATAAACAAAGGAGCTCAAACATATGTACTGCTTTTCTGAACTGCTTGACCTCTTTGAATGCCACCTTTGAAAGAATTGTTAGTTTAAAGGGACAGTTCATCCAAAAATAAAACACATGTCATTATTTACTCAACCTCATATCATTCCAAACTCATTTGCTATTGTTTTTTCAGTGGAGCACAAGTCACAATTTTTTTTTTTTAGAATTTTTACACAGTTCTAGCAGCAGTCTAAACTGCCTGAGGCTGTTAACGTCCAAAAATTATGTAATAATACATAAAGTAAAATTATGTACTTTTTTGTGGCATTTTCTGTCCTTTTTGGAGCTTGACATTGGTTTCCATGAACAGTGTATGTATGGCACAAGCTGTGTAATGACTGTTTACTGTTCCACAGATCCTGATTTGAAGGCTTGAACCATTGAGTATAGCAAACTTGAACAATACCCATGTATGCTATTAGAGGATTTCTAATAAACCAAACTTTAAGACTGCTAAAAGTGATGCAACCATATTTTAGGATTATGTATTTTGAATGTTTGTTGTTACCAGAGCTGTATTGTCCAGGTGGGCCCGGTGGTCCTGGTGGACCAGGAGGTCCAGCAAAACCATTTCTCCCAAAACCTGGTGCACCAGGGGGACCTCGTTGTCCTGGATGACCAGGTGGTCCAACGACAGATGCACCTTTAGGTCCCTGCAGACAAAAAATAAAATAAAATATATATTGCTTCACATCATTAAATCTTAAGAGCTGACAATCTTGACCATGACTATTGTATGTTTTTGGAAAAGCATACTACCATATTACTTTTATGGTGTGACATTTCTGTATTCATGGTATACCCTGATGACCTACTACAGTACATTGGCCAAAATGTGCAGGATATACACAATTTGTGAAATATGGCACAATGCACTTGACTGTCCATTTCCACTGTGACAAACAAATATCAGTCACTATTTTTAAGAGACTTTTTAAAATCTTCTTATTTACTCATTATTAATTGGATTACTAAGAGTTAAAACATTATACACAAATTTGGGTTAAAACTAATTAATGTCTGAGATGATAACAGGATGTCACTTCTTTACAGAAACATGCAATGTAATGAGGTCATGTGAAAATGTAGCATACTAGCATTTTGAATGTGTATCACTGCATTCTGTTTTTCATATTTTTAAATAGTAGGCAGTGTACATTTTATAGTGCACAGTAGCAGTGCACGTGTATTCCATTCTGAATTTGGCTTAGTGCTGTGTGGATTACATAAGAAATGTGATCTGGTACAGATTACAAAATACATGACTAAAACTGTTAAATCTGTTAAATAATCTTTTAAATATTTATTTTTTTGTAATCTAATCTGATTACTTTTGGATTACCTATTGCATGTATTGATGAAAATGTAATTTTAAGTGTATTAAGAATCAATTTGTACTCATTTAAAGGTGCACTCAGTCATTTTTGAAGTGTGTCAAAATGTGGCTTACACTGACACCTAGTGGCCTGGATGCTGCATCATTCAAACAGTCATTTTCAGTTACCGATACCATTGTAGAAATTCACTATGCAGTTTTAGTAAACCAGGATTCATTTAATCCATGAATTAACCCTCTGAGGTCGACGGACGCGCCGGCACGTCCTGCTGGATATTTTCGTCATTACAGCAGAAACAATTTAAAATACTCATTTTGGGGTATACAGATAAGTGTAAGACATCATTAGAGACTATAAAGGGTCTACTTTTATTTGTGTGCACTCATAATAACAATGAAACATTGTGCTTTTGTAAAATAAAGAAAATAAAAAGGGTGAGCTTTCAGCAGTCTCTGTGTTCACGAGCATATTTCAGAAACACATCAGAAAAATGAACTGAAACTCCGCGAATAATTATCACACAAACATGAAACATATGTCTAAAGAAAGCTTAAAATGTCTACTTTTAAATAAAATAATTAAAATTTAAAACAAATATTCTCCTGCAATGCAGTCTGTATGAAACAAAGCGATGTTCAGTTTTTACCGGTTCATCTAATTATCTGTAATGTGATCCTACCCACCAGCAGAGCACGCCATTCATACGCTAATGTGCTGATACGATCAACGAAAATGTACACGCCCCCGACTGTGCCATGAAAACATATACTTCATTCACTTTTCTTCACGTTTGCAATGATACACAGGTGAGAAAGCTCCAGGATTATAAGGAAGAGTTAACATTTTCCTCAGAAGAAGAGCAGGACTCTTCTACATTTGTATTTTGAAGAGAGACTTGATCCAGTCGAGGATACAATTTCAGACGAGTAAGTTTAGTTTTAATTAGCTGACATGCTATTTTATATAAACTTGAACATATTTTACTAGTGGGACATTTTAAGCTACTAGTGTATATTCCAGCACCTATCATCGTGGTGCACTGACAACAACCTGGCTCTCAACACTAAGAAGACCAAAGAGCTCATTGTGGACTTCAGGAATTCTAAAGCTGGCACACACACACACACATTCTCATCAACGGGACTGAGGTGGAGCGTGTCACCAGCTTCAAGTTTCTGGGTGTCCACATCTCTGAGGACCTCTCTTGGACCATCAACACCTCTACCCTGATCAAGAAGGCTCACCAGCATCTCTTCTTTCTGAGGAGACTCAAGAAGGTCCACCTGTCTCCTCAGATCCTGGTGAACGTCTACCGCTGCAACATCGAGAGCATCCCCACCAATTGTGTCACAGTTGTAGCAACTGCTCTGCTCATGACCGGAAAGCACTGCAGAGGGTGGTGAAAACTGCCCAACGCATCACCGGTTCCTCACTCCCCTCCATCGAGTCCATCCAGGGCAAACGATGCTTGCGTAAGGCGCGCAGCATCATCAAAGACTGTTCCCACCCCAACCACTAGTGTTTCCAGACTTGCCAGACAGGATTCAGAGTATTGACATTTGAAATATGTCCTAATAAGCAAGTTTTAGTTACATTTAAATTTTGTTTCGGCTAAAGCAGGCATTTAAATTGTATGATGTATGATAAAAATATGATATGTAACATGATATAATAATAATAATATGAATGTTTAGATTATGTTTTATCTAGTGTTTATGCTGCCTCATTATCATCAACAAAGCTTGTGCTTGCAAATATGTGTTCAGGTTAAATGTGTAAAATGCACTTTAAATATGCCTATATTAGAAAATCAGCATTTTGCATATTGTAATTATTTCTGAAGGATCATGTGACACTGAAGACTGCAGTAATGATGCTGAAAATTCAGCTTTGATCACAAATTGCATTTTACAATATATTTAAATAGAAAACTGTTCTTTTAAATGGTAAAAAGAGTTCAGAATATCAATGTTGTTTCTGTATTTTGGATCAAATAAGTCCAGTCTAGGTGAGCAGAAGAGACTTCTTTTAAGGGTAGTGAAGGTCTAAAATTAAGAAAAGTCTTTATGTAAAGAAAATATATAGTCAGATATCTTCTTTTAACTTAAAATTTTATTTTGATCATTAAGTCTCCTCATATTCATTCTCTTTCTGTCACATTCCTCACTGATAGGTCCAGGGGAGGGGTCATTGTCTCTCAGGTGTGAATTACCTAAATATTCATGATCATTCACGCCTCCTCGCATATGACCTTTCAACACTAAAATTGTCTTACAAAAGTTAAATTACTATATTGTTTTGATGAGTGATCAGGATGGTTTTCACATAATTTTGTAGCAAAAACTCTAGGCTACAAGATCCAGTTCTCAAAGTCGTGTGGACAAATTTTTAGTACGTGTTATATGATCTTATTTCAGTGACTTAAAATGTTAGTTTTTTCAAAAACCACGCATAAACGTTATTTTCTCAAAAATACAAACATGTACACACATGTTGCACACATATTATTGTAGCCCTGTTTGTGCTGAATACAGTGTTATAACACTTTAGACATTAATATGTTTTTAAGAAACTGAAAAAAGCACAAATGTCAAGGCATGTCAAAACTTCTCCAGGGCCCAAAATACCCTCAGACCCCAGAGGGTTAAAGTGTCCAATAACAAGGCAGTTACTGAGATAAAGCTGGTCATGTGATGCTAAAATGTCAAACCATGTGAGGTGCCCCTGCTCCATGTAGAATAAAATAGTTTTTATAAGGTTACCAATATGACTGAACTCTTCATCTCATGAGTGGTCATGATTTTATACAAATGTTTCGTAATTACTATACATTCTTTAGAACAAAAACGTTTTAAATTAGGAAAATTATGACTGAGTGAACCTTTAATATGACACACATTTACAAATTATAAGTCATTGAGAACTATTAAATATAGTTCATTATAACCCAATATTGCTCATAGCTGTGTTTGAAGTGGAATAATAATATATTCTATTCCTGCATATTTTGGCTGATGTAGTAGGTTATTCAGGTATTCCATGCATACACACATTTCAGATACTGCTTACTGCAGAAATAGTATGAGTAGGGTAAAACTGGGCACAAGTCTCCTTTGATTTTATTTTCTCCCAAAACACTAACTAGCAACAAAATCTACCACAGTACTTTCCTAAACACCTGTTTGTCACTATCAACAGTATTTTTTCCTCTTGCATGAGATCATAGCATGCAATTTCTGAAGAATGATTTTTATCTAATATTTAATATTTATTTGAGACAAAATACTTATTTTTCATTTTAAATTTAGTTCAAGGAGATATATATACAGGTGCTGGTCATATAATTAGAATATCATCAAAAAGTTGATTTATTTCAGTAATTCCATTCAAAAAGTGAAACTTGGATATATTTTTTTCATTCATTACACACAGACTGATATATTTCAAATGTTTATTTCATTTAATTGTGATGATTAAAATTGACAACTAATGATAATCCTAAATTCAGTATCTCCGAAAATTAGAATATTACTTAAGACCAATACAGAAAAAGGATTTTTAGAAATGTTGGCCAACTGAAAAGTATGAACATGAAAAGTATGAGCATGTACAGCACTCAATACTTAGTTGGGGCTCCTTTTGCCTGAATTACTGCAGCAATGCGGCGTGGCATGGAGTCGATCGGTCTGTGGCACTGCTCAGGTGTTATGAAAGCCCAGGTTGCTCTGATAGTGGCCTTCAGCTCTTCTGCATTGTTGGGTCTGGCGTTTTGCATCTTCCTCTTCACAATACCATATAGATTTTCTATAGAGTTAAGGTCAGGCGAGTTTGCTGGCCAATTAAGAACAGGGATACCACGGTCCTTAAACCAGGTACTGGTAGCTTTGGCACTGTGTGCAGGTGCCAAGTCCTATTGGAAAATGAAATCTGCATCTCCATAAAATTGGTCAGCAGCAGGAAGCATGAAGTGCTCTAAAACTTCCTGGTAGACGGCTGCGGTGACCTTGGACCTCAGAAAACACAGTGGACCAACACCAGCAGATGACATGGCACCCCAAACCATCATTAACTGTGGAAACTTTACACTAGACTTCAAGCAACGTGGATTCTGTGCCTCTCCTCTCTTCCTCCAGACTCTGGGACCTTGATTTCCAAAGGAAATGCAAAATGTACTTTCATCAGAGAACATAACTTTGGACCACTCAGCAGCAGTCCAGTCCTTTTTGTCTTTAGCCCAGGCGAGACGCTTCTGATGCTGTGTCTTGTTCAAGAGTGGCTTGACACAAGGAATGCGACAGCTGAAACCCATGTCTTGCATACGTCTGTGTGTGGTGGTTCTTGAAGCACTGACTCCAGCTGCAGTCCACTCTTTGTGAATCTCCCCCACATTTTTGAATGGGTTTTGTTTCACAATCCTCTCCAGGGTGCAGTTATCCCTATTGCTTGTACACTTTTTTCTACCACATCTTTTTCTTCCCTTCGCCTCTCTATTAATGTGCTTGGACACAGAGCTCTGTGAACAGCCAGCCTCTTTAGCAATGACCTTTTGTGTCTTGCCCTCCTTGTGCAAGATGTCAATGGTCGTCTTTTGGACAGCTGTCAAGTCAGAAGTCTTCCCCATGATTGTGTAGCCTACATAACTAGACTGAGAGGCCATTTAAAGGCCTTTGCAGGTGTTTTGAGTTAATTAGCTGATTAGAGTGTGGCACAAGGTGTCTTCAATATTGAACCTTTTCACAATATTCTAATTTTCTGAGATACTGATTTTGGGGTTTTCATTAGTTGTCAGTTATAATCATCAAAATGAAAAGGAATGAACACTTGAAATATATCAGTCTGTGTGGAATGAATGTATACATTATACAAGTTTAAATTTTTGACGATATTCTAATTATATGACCAGCACCTGTATATATATATATATATATATATATATATATATATATATATATATATATATATATATATATACACACAAATTCAATAACTGTCCAATAAGTGAAAGGATAGCATTTGGGGTAAAAGCCCCTCTGTTGCAGGGGCTAAAGGCCTCTATTACACTCATAGTTTTTCTTAAGTGGAGTGAATAGGTTTGTTATGAATAAAGTGGGCGCATATAGACTGATCCAATCACAATGGAGATTCATTTGTTTTTAGAATACTTGACATGATAGTCATACTTGACTATCTGTGAGAACATACCAGAATAGGCGGGTAAGCATCTCAAATCTAGATAGCACTTATTATACGTATTTGTTTTGCTCTGGGTCCACTTTAAGGGTTTGAGACTTTCTTGCAATAGCTGAAAAAAAGTTTATTTGTTATGTAATACACCATCCTAATTTGGATCTAAGAGACAAAGTGAATGCAAGTAAACAATCTCAGTCATTATCATCAAAGTGATTCACAGTTCATTGTGGTTTAGTCTTCCAAAGTGATACTTTTCATCTCTGAATGAAGGCTATTCACCCATGAGAAGCAAAGTAGTGTGCAAACGCATCGTGTAATCGGGCAAATTTGAAATAAAACAAATCTTGAATCACATAGAAAGATCAAAAAGGACTGAGTTAAATGAGTGACAACAAGTGAGAGACACAGAGAAGTGTGAAAATGAAGATAGCATGAAATCTGATTGAGATAGGAGGAAAAAGACAAACAGAAGCAACAATGTGAGAAAGAGAAAAGTAGAGGTAGACAGAGAGAAAGAACAGAAAATATCAGACAAACCTGTACATGATCAACACTGGGTGCATTAAATTAAATGCATCTTTGTCAACTGCACTTGAGTCTAATGGAACACTGATACAATAGGTTGTTGTACAATTACAGTTGCTGTTACTCTAATAAAAAGACATCTTACAGTGCATTTAGCTGCATTGCAGAGGGTTCATATAATTACATAATATCCACTCACCACCAAGCCAGATTTCCCAGGGACCCCAGGTAGCCCCGGCATCCCGGCTTCACCTTTTTCTCCTTTCTCTCCCTTAAAACCATGGTCACCTTTATTGCCCTGTTAAACAAACAAAGCAATGATTTCTAAATAAAAAACAAAACAAACAAACAAACAAACAAACAAACATATGCACCAACACAAAAATGAATCAATAAACAGATTTTCAAATTGCAAAATTTGACAGGCCGCTCGGGCACCTTCCTCCAAAATGCGACATTTTCTAACAACATCTTTAAAAAAATATTACTGTATGAAAATTATATTTGAAACCTTAAACTTACTATTATTTTGGTTTCCAGTGTATTGCCTATAACAGAATGGATCAGAGCACTTATAATCTTGCTTGACTTGAAAACAACATACATGAAGTGTAAAACAAACTCAAACGTTCAATTTAAAGGACATGGAGCAAAATTGTGAGAAAAAAAGTTCTGTTGGACATATAATTTGATATCATGCATCCATGCGTTTGTACTTTGTGATTGAGGGCATTAGAAAAGACATACTTAAGGGAGATGGTAATCCTGGAAGACCCCTGTCCCCCTTTTCCCCTTTGGCTCCAAATGATGAGCAGCTAGCTCCCCCTACAGGTGAAGAAATCACAATAAATAACAATGGTTGCAGCTTCCAGTTCAGGAAGTTTATGTTTAGTTCTGGAAGGTTTTTAGACACTTAAGGCATTCTTAAAAAGGTATGTCACCCTAATCCTAACATAGCAAAAACATATTTTCAAACAAAATATTTCACAAAATAACTTTTATGTTTTAAACAATCAATATACTTTTCAAATTCAAGAAGAATTGCATTTTGACACTTTCTGGCTGTCAAACATTACTGAAAAGCATTTGTTTTCAGATGCCACTCAGATTGATATTTTGCTATTGCATTTATACATTTTGTAGCTTAAGTGTCCAAATACTTACCATATATATATAATTTATACACACACACACACACACACACTGGCGGCCAAAGGTTTGGAATAATGTACAGATTTTGCTCTTATGGAAAGAAATTGGTACTTTTACTCACCAAAGTGGCATTCAACTGATCACAATATATGGTCAGGACATTAATAACTTGAAAATGTACTATTACAATTTGAAAAAAAATGTTCAGAACTTCTTAAACTACTTCAAAGAGTTCTCATCAAAAAAATCCCCCATTTGCAGCAATGACAGCTTTGCAGATCCTTGGCATTCTAGCTGTCAGTTTGTCCAGATACTCAGGTGACATTTCACCCCACACTTCCTGTACTTCTCACTCATCATAGATGAGGCTGTCTTCTCGGGCACTTCTCACACACCTTACAGTCTAGCTGATCCCACAAAAGCTCAATGGGGTTAAGATCCATAACACTCTTTTCCAATAATCTGTTGTCCAATGTCTGTTTCTTTCCCCACTCTAACCTTTTCTTTTTGATTTCTGTTTCAAAAGTGGCTTTTTCTTTGCAATCCGTCCCATAAGGCATGCACCCCTGAGTCTTCTCTTTACTGTTGTACATGAAACTTGTGTTATGTGGGAAGAATTCAATGAAGCTGTCAGCTGAGGACAGTAAGGACGTTGAACAGCTGGCCATCTGTTGCAGTTAAAACAACCTGGAGCTGAATACGCTCAAAACGGTGGAGATGATTGTGGACTTTAGGAGGAATACCGCAACATTGTCCCCCCTCACCATTCTAAACAGCACTGTGGCAGCAGTGGAGTCATTCAGGTTCCTGGGCACTACCATCTAACATGACCTGAAATGGGAGACCCACATTGACTCCATTGCGTAAAAGGCTCAGCAGAGGTTGTAATTCCTTCGCCAGTTGAGAAAGTTCAACCTGCCACAGGCGCTGATGATACAGTTATACTCAGCAATTTGCACTTCAGTATCTGTCTGGTTTGGTGCAGCTACAAAATATACAGCTACAACGGATATCAGAAGACTACAAAGGACAGTTCAGAATGCTGAGAGGATTATTGGTTGCCCCCTGCCCTCCCTTCAAGAACTGCACACTTCTAGAGTGAGGGAAAAGACTGGAAAAATCACTCTGGACCCCACTCACCCTGTCCAATACATTTTTTAACTGTTGCCTTCTGGCCAGCGCTACAGAGCTCTGAGCACCAGAAACGTCAGGCACAGGAACAGACTTTTTGCTCAGGATATCCATCTCATGAACAGTAAAACTGCCCCATTGAGCAACAATTATGTGGAATTCACTGTTTAGTCTTTTTATATTTATCCAACACATCAAACTTCCTCTGCCATTACATTCCCTTGCATCTGTATATAACAGATTTGTATTTGCACTACGTATACTGTATATATATATATATATATATATATATATATATATATACAACAGTTAGTTCCGGTCCTCGAATCTGATTGGATGAGAGATGTTCCATGAGCACTTATGGTCTGACACCATCAGCACTCTTACGCGTCACTGTGAGTGTATCACTCCGCTTGTGTTCATGCCGTTCTAAACTAAAGTGTAAGAGCAGTGCATTTGTGTTAAGAGCTGCTGTTTGTAATTTTTTTACATTAAATATGTTAGCCAGCAGGTAGTGGAAAAAGATATGAGCAGGTTAGGTGATGTGAAGTGAATCTGCCTCAGTCAGTGTTTACATACAATCTTGCTCCATGATCAACACATTCTCACACCCAACTCCTCACATATTGACGCTTTTGCCAGGACCCCTTGGCGTCACATTTTAACGCCCTGGGTATACCTTTGGCGTCATTTTTCAACGCGTTGGGTAGTCTTAACCAAAACGGCATTCAAAGTTGAGTTTAACAATGCTCCACGGCGTGTGCAAGTAAGCAGTTTAAGCGTTTTCTTAGGTACTGGTAACTAGAGCATGCTGGATAACGTATTTTTATCGGAGGTTTGTTGATGTTAATAAATATATATAATATGCTACGATTGTGTTCAATTAATCAAAGTTCCCTTTACAAAAAGCTTCACTTTGATGCTGCGCTGCTAAGCGCTATAGGGAAACAATCTTATTGTGAGCTGCTCTGAACATATGTGTAACACGTCAATGAAATTGACTGGAATTTATAGCCTCGGTTGGTGAGATCATTGGACGCACCTGTGGCCAGGCTATAAATAGGAGGCGTCACCAGAGTGTCGTCAGACATTTTTCTTCAGAGCTTTCTCTCTGTGTGTTTTCACAAAACTCTTGTTAGAAATTTGTTAAAAAATCTAAGTCTTTTCCTTCCTTCTCTCTTTTATATATATATATATAAAAAAAAGAAAGAAAAAGAAAGGGGAAAATGGCGGAAAAACAGGGCAAACAATGCGTGTTTCCTTGTCAGCGTTCTATGTCTGACAAGGACACGCATCAATTTTGCTTTGTTTGCTTGGGGGAAGAGCACGCTACTCTCGCGTTGGAACAGGGCGGGTGCGCGCATTGCGACCTACTTTCGGTCGGGATGCTTCGCGCTCGCCTTGCTTACTTCCGAGAGCCCGCACCCACACTTCATTCGTGGGGCTCTCGCATGGATCTGGCTGAGGAGCGAGAGACGGGTTCGCCCCTTTCGCTCGCTCTCTCCCCAGATCCTGCTGGTCCCTCGCGTGATCCTGAAGCGTGCTTCGGCGCCTCTTCAGTTCGCGAGGGGGACCTCCATTCCCTTGGATCAGATTCCGAGTTAACCGCGTCTGAGCGCTCCAATCGCGATTCTAAATCTTCGGAGGAGCTGCTCGATGTGATTACTTGCGCGGTGGCCAGACTTAAAATAGATTGGCCACGTGACCAAGTTCCCCCCAAGCACTCTAAGTTAGAAGACAGATTTCTGTCTGGTGACCAAGGGAAGGGAACACCTCATCAGTCCCTTCCCTTCTTTGATGATCTCCACGACGAGCTTTCTCGTTCTTGGAATAAACCTTATACCTCGCGCATTCACGTGCCCTCCACGTCAGTATATTCGACTATTGTGGGCGCTGAGGCGCGAGGGTATTTAAAGATGCCACCGGTCGAAGAGACACTTGCGGGTTATCTCTCGCCGGGTTCGGCATCGTCGCTTAAGAAATCTGCTCTCCCCTCTAAGCCATGCAGGGTAACCTCCATGCTGGTTGGGAAAGCATATCAAGTGGCGGGTCAGGCTGGTGCTGCGCTGCACACCATGGCTGTCTTGCAGGCGTACCAGGCTGACCTACTAAAAGACTTGAGTGCTGGAAGAGACCTCGACGACGAAGCTTTTTCTGAACTTCGTCGAGCTGCGGATTTGTCTCTCCGTGCCACCAAGCAGTCAGCCCGTGCTATTGGCCGGACTATGTCCGCTTTGGTCAGCACTGAGAGGCACTTATGGCTTAATCTATCCGGCATCAAGGATAAGGACAGAGTTTTCCTCCTTGATGCCCCAGTTTCGCCTTCTGGTCTCTTTGGAGACGCCATGAATTCGGTTATATCCAGATTCCAGGAGGCGAAAAGCCATGAGGAAGCCTTTGGGCAATTTCTTCCTTGTCGCACTCAGGGGGCGAGGCCGTCGGTCACCCAGTCTCGCCCTGATTCTGTTAGGAGGGAGGTTCAAAAACAGAGCGTGGCAAGTCGTGCTCCCCCTCGCAGTGATTGGGGACAGGCTCGTCGCCCTCAGCAACCTCCCAAACAAGACCTCAGGGCTTGTATCTCCAAGAGAAAGAAGCCCTGATGGTCCTGTATCCAACCCTGTGAGGGTAGTTCCCTTCGGGACGGGGCGCGTGTATCATTCACTTCGGCCCTCCCGATACCCTCACGAAACCTCTTCACTCCCGCCACCCTTGGTGTTTCGGGTGACAGAGGTTTCCAACAAGATGTTGAATGTACCGTTGCTCCCTGCCATAATCCAGGACACGGAACATTCGACACCCCCCTCGACAGGAAGTCTTGAAATTAGTTCCCATCTCAGAGAACCTGGCAGCGTGGAAACTTCTGCCAGGTATTTCTATGTGGGTTCTAAAACAGTAGAAAAAGGCTTGCCGCCCTCCGAGCTTCAACGGCGTGGTTTCCACTACCGTAGGCCCGGAACAGGCATGTCTACTTCAGGTAGAACTGCAAAATCTCTTGGAAAAAAGGGGCCATAGAACATGTTCCCCTTCCAGAGAAAAAAAGTCAGGCTATTACAGCAGATACTTCCTGGTCCGGCCTAGCCCTATCACCCCGCACATTCACGAAATGCATGGATGCAGCACTGGCTCCTTTGCGACTCCAGGGCATCCGCATTCTGAATTATCTAGACGACTGGCTGATCCTAGCCCAGTCTCAGAAACTGGCAGTTCAGCACAGGGATATCGTCTTGGCTCATCTAGGTTCCCTGGGTCCGAGACTCAACGCCAAAGGAGCGTTCTTTCCCCGACCCAGAAAATTTCCTATTTAGGGGTCATATGGAATTTGATCATGGTGCAGGCACAGTTGTCTCCCGCTCATGTCATCTCCACTCAGAACCCCCTGAGCAATCTCAGGCTAGGTCAAGGTTGCACTGTTCTTCAGTATCAACGAATATTAGGTCTCATGGCGTCTGCGTCCACGGTGATTCCTTTGGGCCTTCTCCATATGAGACCGTTTCAGCTGTGGCTAAAAGCCAGGGGGTTTCATCCAAGGGCCAGTCCCCTCAGGCAAATAAGGGTTACGCGCCCAGTGCTTCGTTCCCTTTCTATGTGGTTCAGACCCCGGTTCCTACCTTGGGTCCCACTCTAGGTGCGTCTTGTCGTTGCAGGCTGCTAACGACAGACGCCTCCCTGACGGGCTGGGTAGCGGCCTTAAGTGGTCGTCCGGCTTAAAGGGATAGGGAGGGTCGTCAGTTCGGTTGTCACAGTAACTGTCTCGAGCTGATTGCCGTATTTCTGGCCCTGAAATACTTCCTCCTGAGGCTGCCATGTCTTGGTGCGGGTGGGCAATACAGTGGTAGCCTCTTACATAAACCATCGGGGGATCCACATTCACGTCAGCTGAATTTCTGGCACGTTCGATCCTCCTTGGGGCCCAGGGCAGCTCAGGGCAGTTTCGTCCCTGGATGCCCGTGTGTGTGTGGGAGCAGATTTACTAATCTAGGGTAGAAGAGGACCTCTTCGCCTCTATGATAGCGCAATGTCTCCTCTACTTCTCCCTAAGTCACCCAGCCCCCTTGGGTCTGGGCTCAAAGGCACTTACGTGTCCCCCGGTTCTTCTGCTCCCGGGAGTCTTGGTAAGGTTCGCCAGCAAGGGTCTTGCCTCCTTTTAATGGCGCTGCGCTGGCCGAACAGGATATGTTTCTCGAATTCCTCTCCTTGACGGCTCGCCTTGGGCGATTCCGGACAGGAAGGACCTTCTCATCACTGGTCCGAATTGTGAAAACTCTCATGCTTGGCCCCTAAGGGTACCAACTGAGGTTCACAGGGCTTTCTACTGAAGTTTCCGAGAACATTTCAAGTGCTACGGCTCCCTCCACTTGGAACTGATCTGGGTAGATTTTACAGGGCAGAAGAGGACCTCTTCGCCTCTTTTGATAGCGCAATGTCTCCTCTACTTCTCCCCAAGTCGCCCAGTTTCCCCCCTAAGTTCATATTACAGAACCAGCTAACTGCCAGTTTGCTTCAGTTCTGGATTTTCTGTAGAAAGAACTGTCAGCGGGCACTTGCCTCGCCACTGCCAGGTTCTATGTGGCTTCCACTGCGGTTTGCCACGCCTTGGTGGGCGGGGTGCCCCCTAAGAGGCGTCCTTGCTAGGACCTCTTCACAGGGTAAGACCCCTTTTTAGACCTCTAGAGTCAGCGTTTGGTAGACTTCTGACTCTCAGGATGGTTTTTCTTATGGCAATTACGTCTCTAAGGAGACTTGGGTACCTACAGGCTCTGTCTCTTTTGCCGGCCTGTTTAGAGTTTGCCCCAGAATGACCAAAAGCATTCTTTGCACCCTCACCCTAACTACCTGCCCAAGGTGTCTTTAGCATCCCTTGGCCGGTTATTTTCTAAGCCTTCTGCTCCCTGCCGTTTGTAACGCCGGAGCAGCTAAGACTTCTCAGACTCTGTCCAGTCTGTACCCTTCAGACTTATGTCCACCGCTTTTGCTAGTGGCGTAAAGTCAGGGCAGCAATTCTTCACTTGGAAGCCATGACCGGGGGGCGGTCACTTCCTGGCAGACTATGTCACTTTGGGTGAGGTACATTTTTGCCCCGGCCTACGAGGCACGTGGTCAAGCTTCGCCAGTAGGTTTTAGGGCGCACTCTACCAGAAGGCTGTTCTCCTTTAAAGCCTCGGCTAGAGGCCTCTCTCTGCAGCAAGTTTGTGATGCGGCAGGCTGGTCCTCCCCGCACACATTCATCTGGTTTCATGCTCATGTTTCTAGATGTTCATGCTACCCCGGGCTCTTATGCCCTTGGGTCGACATCTACGCTCATGTCTAAGCAAATTTGTGCACACATTCATTAGATTCTATAGTTTGGATGTCCATGCTACTCCGGGTTTTTACGCCCTCGAGTCGACATCTCAAACTCATGCAGGAACAAGTTTGTGACGTGGCGGGCTGGTCCTCTCCACGCACATTCTACAATTTTCTACATGGGCTAGGATGTTTTTGCTACCCCGGACTATGTCCTTGGGTCGACATCCCAGGCTCATGCCAAATCCAAGTTCATGGTACGAACTTTTGAGTTAGAGCCCTTGGGTCGGCTTCTCAAACTCATCTTTTGACTTTGTGGGCTAGATGCTCCGCTACTCCGGACTCTTATGTCTTTGAGTCGACATCTCAAGCTCATGTCTAACCAGGTTTGTGATACGGCAGGCTAGTCCTTTCCGCACACACTCTTCGGATTTTATGGTGTTAGATGTTCTGCTACTCCGGGCTTATGCCCTTGAGTCGACATCTCAAGCTCATGTCTGGAACCTCTCGCGTTCTGTGAAAACACTTCACAACGATCAGGGGACAGCCCCAGTGCGGCGGCGTGGGCATTTCGTTCCCCATAGCGCTTAGCAGCGCAGCATCAAAGTGAAGCTTTTTGTAAAGGGAACGTCTCGGGTTACTTGTGTAACCCTTGTTCCCTGAAAAAAGCGGAACGAGATGCTGCGCTTCTTTTGCCGCACTGGGACGTCCCAGGACCGCTCTTCAGAAAAATAATCTGACGACACTCTGGTGACGCCTCCTATTTATAGCCTGGCCACAGGTGCGTCCAATGATCTCACCAACCGAGGCTATAAATTCCAGTCAATTTCATTGACTTGTTACACATATGTTCAGAGCAGCTCACAATAAGATTGTTTTCCCATAGCACTTAGCAGCGCAGCATCTCGTTCCGCTTTTTTCAGGGAACAAGGGTTACACAAGTAACCCGAGACGTTTTTTATATTTTTATTTTTTAAATTTTGTTCAATTAATCAAAGTTTTTTATATTTTTATTTTTAAAATCCTCTATAGAAATCTATCGGACTACCCAACGCGTTGAAAAATGACACCAAAGGTATACCCAGGACGTTAAAATGTGACGCCAAGGGGTCCTGTCAAAAGCATCAATATGTGACGAGTTGGGTGTGAGAATGTGTTGCCATGATCGGTTGTATTACTACTACACTACTAAAGCTAGGAAATAGCTTTAAACGGCTTTAAACAAACAACTTCAGCATTACGGCTCATCACAGATAAGAGACACATCAGACTGATTAATTACACAATGGGTGCTGTTTAAAATGGCGGAGGACATTGCGGTTTCTATAGTGATCGACTTTTGCGTACCGGCTACTGCGAAATAGGGAGAAATACCCCCGCTTGGATGCTATTTTTCCACTGAGAAAACTGACAGCATCTCTGCTTGGGTGTGGAAACAGGTGATCATACATGCCGTCTTTCTCTCTCTTCTCTCTCTCTCTCTCTCTCTCTCTCTCTCTCTCTCTCTCACACACACACACACACACACACACACACACACATCCATCCTTGTTTATCCAATAACTTGTTCGAAACAGCACAAGCCGTGATACTATTTCTGAAGTGACATTTTTGAATTACTAACGGAGGCTTGGACGCTTCATTTGTTTTGAACCAGCATCTGCAGATTCTGATCCATCAAGCAAGAAAGTAGTTCAATGCACAAATGTGTTTTTTATGACTGTACAGTTTTTCCTAATTTTTTAAATGTACATGTTCATTGAACTGTTGTATATAAGCAATATCACACTCGCAATCGTGTTATATGGCCCTAAATCAGCACTGCTGTGATTAACTATGGCACTCTGCCTTTGGCAGAATCACAGCAGTGCTGATGTAGGGCCACATTGCACTCTTGCTTGTCTTATTTTGCTTATATATATATATATATATATATATATATATATATATATATATATATATATATATATATATATCTTATATATATATATATATATAGTCTTATTGTGTTTTCTATATATACTTAATTTTCTATAAAATTCAAATTTGTATTACTTTTTTTTAATTATAATTGTTTTTACCTAATATTGAGCTACGAAGAACCCTACAGGAATATACCCCCAGGGATACCCGAGAGGGGGGGAGAATGAGTATCCCAATCGGACGGAATTACCGGTAACGACCCAAGCAAATGGACAATGGAATACGAGTGCAGTCTGCATCTGTGGCAAGGTCTGTAAAAACCCGAAGGGCCTGAAGATCCACCAGGCAAAGATGGCCTGCCTTAGGAGGGATCAAGTGGAGCTACGCTCAGGTACGGCAGCTGGGGCAGCAGTTACTGTTGCGTCGGCTGCTGAACCTGGTGAGACAGAGGAGGAGCCGGGTCCGGAATCTCCCCACAGTACCCGGAACCTCCAAGCCACACAAATCCCTCCATCAAGCAGGAAATCAGAACATCGCAGGGTGAAGTGGCCTGCTGCAAACAATAAGGAGTGGCTTAGGTTGGACGAGGACGTAGACAAGTGCCTGGAATCCATCTCAAAGGGCAGAGTCGACCAGAAGCTCCAGACCATGTGTACCATCATAATGAATATAGGAGTTGAGCGGTTTGGGGTTGAGGAAAGAAGAGGGGACAGTAATCCAGCGAAGTTCAACCGACGAGAAGCCAAGATCAGTCAGCTGAGACAAGAACTAAAATCCCTGAGACGTCAGTTCAAGACGGCCAAGGAAGAAGAAAGGACCGCTTTGTCAGAACTCACAAACATCATAAGGAAGAGACTCATTTCACTGAGGAGAGCGGAACGGCACCGAAGGAAGGGAAAGGAAAGGGCTCGGAAACGCAATGCTTTCATTTGCAATCCCTTCAGCTTTACCAAGAAACTACTGGGCCAGAAGCGAAGTGGCCACCTCGCTTGCCCGGTAGAGGAGATCGATAACCATCTCCACGCCACTTTTAGTGACACCTTGAGGGACCACGACCTCGGACCGTGCAGGGATTTGGTGGTACCACCTGAACCAGGGACCCAATTCGACTGCACTGAACCCACGCTGAAAGAGGTGGAAGATGCCGTTAGAGCAGCAAGATCCAGCTCCGCTCCAAGGCCCAGCGGGGTCCCTTACAAGGTCTATAAGCAGTGCCCGCAGCTCCTCAGACGTCTATGGAAGATCCTGAAGGTGATCTGGCGAAGAGGGAAAGTCGCTGCGCAATGGAGACACGCTGAGGGAGTATGGATCCCGAAGGAGGAGGGCTCTTGCAACATTGACCAGTTTCGAATCATCTCGCTGCTCAGTGTTGAAAGCAAGATCTTTTTCAAAATCGTGTCCCAACGTTTGACAGACTACCTCCTGAAGAATACCTACATTGACACCTCAGTCCAGAAGGGAGGAGTTCCAGGAGTACCTGGATGTCTGGAGCACACAGGGGTGGTGACACAGCTGATCCGGGAAGCTAAGGAGCGCAAAGGAGATCTGGCAACTCTCTGGCTTGACCTGGCCAATGCCTATGGGTCTATGCCACATAAACTTGTTGAAACCGCACTGATAAGACACCATGTTCCTGTCAAGATCCGTAACCTCATCATGGACTATTATAACAACTTCAGCACTCGAGTCTCTTCAGGCCAAGTAACATCCTCCTGGCATCAACTTGAAAAAGGGATAATTACCGGCTGTACAATCTCTGTATCTCTTTTCTCACTGGCCATGAATATGATTGTTAAGTCGGCCGAGGTGGAATGCAGAGGGCCCAAGTCAAGATCTGGGACCCGTCAGCCCCCCATAAGAGCTTTCATGGACGACTTAACAGTGATGACAACATCCGTTCCAGGGTGCAGGTGGCTCCTCCAGGGGCTTGAAAGTCTCATCGCCTGGGCAAGGATGAGCTTCAAGCCTGCTAAATCCAGGTCTCTGGTCCTAAAGAAGGGTAAAGTGTCTGACCGCTTCCGCTTTGCCCTGGGAAAGACCATGATTCCATCGGTGTCTGAAAAACCGGTCAAGAGCCTGGGGAAGATCTTTGATAGCTCCCTGAAGGACTCAGCTGCCATAAAACAAACCAAGTGCGACCTGACTTCCTGGCTTACAGCAATTGATAGATCTGGCCTCCCCGGAAAATTTAAAGCCTGGATCTACCAACACGGAGTTTTGCCAAGAATACTCTGGCCCCTGTTAGTCTACGAGGTACCACCATCAACAGTCGAGGTTCTAGAGAAGTCTATCAGCCAGTTCCTTAGAAAATGGCTGGGGCTCCCTCGGTCCTTGAGCAGCATTGCCCTTTATGGCCATTCCACCAAGCTGCATCTTCCTTTGAGTGGACTATCAGAGGAGTTCAAAGTCACCCGCTCTAGAGAGGTATTGATGTACAGGGACTCCAGGGACACAAAAGTCGCAGCAGCAGGAATCCTCGTGAAGACCGGGAGGAAGTGGAAGGCGCAAGATGCTGTCAATAGAGCTGAGGCACGACTAAGGCACAAAACGTTGGTGGGCTCGTGGCAACGGGACGAGCAGGTCTTGGTTGTTTTCCCAAGCCACGTTACGATCGGGCTCGTGGAAAAGAGAGGCGCAGGCTGATTCAGGACGAGATACGTGCAGAGGTGGAGGAAGAACGCTACACCAAAATGGCCGGCATGTCCAAACAAGGAGCGTGGACCAGGTGGGAACATGCAGATCCACGCAGAATAACCTGGGCAGAGCTCTGGAAAGTAGAGCCACTTCGGATTAAGTTTCTTGTCCAGTCCGTCTATGATGTCCTCCCAAGTCCAGCTAACTTGCATACCTGGGGCCTGGCAGAGACTCCTGAGTGCAAGCTGTGCCAGAAGAGGGGCACACTGGAGCACATTTTGAGCAGCTGCTCAAAAGCGCTAGGGGAGGGGCGGTACCGCTGGCGCCACGACAAGGTGTTAAAGGCTCTGGCTGACTCTATCCGCACAGCGATCCAGTTCAGCAAGACCCAGGCAGCCCCCAAACAAATTATCACCTTCATTAGAGCTGGGCAGAAGGAACAACAACACCGGCCTAGCTCTACGGGGGGGCTCCTCTCCACTGCTCGTGATTGGCAGCTTCAAGTCGACCTTGGAAGACAGCTTAAGTTTCCAGGCAACATCACAGCCACTTCTCTCCGCCCGGACATGGTGCTAACATCTGAGTCTACTAAGCAAGTGGTTATCCTGGAACTAACTGTCCCCTGGGAAGACCGCATCGAAGAAGCCCAAGAGCGCAAGAGGGCTAAGTATGCAGAGCTTAGCTCGGAGTGCCGGAACAACGGCTGGAAAGCTCGCTGCGAGCCAGTCGAGGTCGGGTGCAGAGGCTTCGCTGGCCACTCATTGCTGCGAACCCTCAAACTCCTTGGAGTGAAAGGACTGAAATTGAAAAAAGCCACCACCAACATCTTAGAGGCCGCAGAGAGGGCTTCTCGGTGGCTGTGGATCCGTAGGGCGGATACGTGGAGCAACAAGCCACTTGGACACAAGCCGGGGACTGATCACCCCCGGCTGGGTCGCCCGAGAGAGTGTGTATGAAGATTAAAGACCCGAAACACCCTATGACCCCGGGTTCTTCACTGATGACGTGTCCAAGTAGCACCAGAAGGTGTATTCAAACTCTGACCTTAAGTCTATTGCATACGTTGACAACTCAAAAACAAATACAAAGACAATGTTAAGCTTCATTTAACAAACCAAATAGCTTTCAACTGTGTTTGATATAATGGCAAGTGATTTTCTAGTACCAAATTAGCAATTTAGCATCATTACTGAAGGATAAGGTGTTGGAGTGATGGCTGCTGGAAATGGGCTTTGTCTAGATTTGATAAAAAATGACTTTTTTTCAAATAGTGATGGTGCTGTTTTTTACATCAGTAATGTCCTGACTATACATTGTGATCAGTTGAATGCCACTTTGGTGAATTAGAGTATCAATTTCCTTCCGAAACAGCAAAATCTGTACATTATTCCAAACTTTTGGCCACCAGTTTATAAATGTTATCGAAAAATATATAGATAAAGATAAAGATAAAACATTAAAAAATAATGATGAACATTTAATGTATTTCTATTTTTAGAATACTATTATTTACTTTTACAACCACAAACATATTATGTGATACTAAATATAAAAATCTTTTATAATAATATTAACAACATTACCAGATTTATATATGAATAAAATAACCAGAAAATAACACAACCGTTTTAACTCACCTTGTGTGTCTCCATTAACCTAAAGAAAATCAAACAAACAGAGAAGTGTGTGAATATAACTGACACAACACAGTTAATTCAAAGCATTTAGACTCTAACCACCTGGATGAGAAATCAAATGCTGGTTAAAGAGGGAACATTTGGACTAAGAAAATGATGTTCTAATGAAAAATGAGTTGTGTTCGTCATTAGACTATTGTAACTACAACAGAAGTGATAGGTTAAAAATAAGATGCTGAGGAGAACTATTGCACAAATTGATGTCTGTTAAGGTGAGAAAAACACATGTAGTAAATATTTTATTAACCTTTTCCTTTTTTGTCTACATGCATAATGCCAGGGGATCTCAATCCAAGAGAAAACAGTCATTTGAAAAGGAAAAGAACATGGTATTGTAAAAATATATCAAGGAAACCAAACAACACTGCTGATTTTCATCGTCCCATGCTGTTTGAGAACATGATATTCATGAACATAGAAGAATACTACACTGCATGAAATGAGCTGTATCTGGACCAGTAGATTACTGTATTAACTGCTGAATTTCAGACTTATTCAGAAATCTACTGGCCCGGAGTATCAAAATCCACAGGCCCATTTACATCCGATTATATACCATTTCGGATATATAGTGACTGACAATTCTTTCTGTGTTATGACCATTTGTTGCCATGGTAAGTAATCCTCTTAAGTTAATCCTCTTAAGGTATCAGTAGTAATACCACTGTGCACAATGGTTGAGATTTAGGCATATTCCTAAAGTTTTCATATTTTGGGTTTTTATGCACAAGTCAGATTATTTTCTTTTTTAGTTAAAATTTAAGTTTACGCATTTATTACTTAATTTTTTGTTATGTATTTATTATTTTATTAACTTATTAATTTTAGTTTACTGTATTTCACAATAACCGTTTTTAATTGGACATATTGAATTGTTTGCATTCAATTTCTTTAGTACCCATACTTAAAAATAAATGAAGATATACTGTATATATATATATATATATATATATATATATATATATATATATATATATATATATATATATATATATTCAGTACTGTGCATAAGTCTTTTGCACATAAGATATTTCACAAAAGCATTTGTCTTAAGATGGTTATTTATATCTTCAGCTTTAGTGTGTCAATAGGATATATACATGTTAAACTCCCAAACATTATTTTTGCAAATAGAAAATAGTACAATAGAAGAACAGGGAGCCCTGCAACAGATGTCATGGCCCCCACAAAGACCTCCACTGAACATTGTGTTGTCTGACATTACATGAAGAGACAGAAGCAATTGAGACTATATTGATAAAAGAACTGTGTCGAATTCTCCAAAAAGATTGCAACATCCTATCTTCCAACAACCATGAAAAACTGTGTCCAGGTGTAAGTGGGAGAATTGGGGCTGTTTTAAAGGCAAAGGTGGTCACACCAAATATTGTTGTAGCTTTTTTTTATGTTTTCTGGACTTATTAGCTTTTTAGACTTGATTTGTATGACAATAATTGATAAATGAAAACTAATTATTTTCATATTTTTGACATCCTCATAGTGAGACATCCTCACTATGCAGCATTTTCCCCAAGTACCTAAAACGTTTGCATAATACTGTATATATATATATATATATATATATATATATATATATATATATATATATATACATCATTACTTTTATGTGATTTTCTTCAGTACAGTCTGGTTGACATTTTCTGACCATGTGATCATGGCTATTAACCAAATACTTATACTTACTAATACTTACTTACTAATGATTGATCCATTAGCCGTTTAAATTAACTATTATGTCAGTACATGGCAACAGTGTAGGTGTTGATTTTTTTCTGTAATATCTGTCAAAACTATCAAGTACAATAAAATGTGATTATTATTGAGTTAAATATCACCACTGATTGGCTAACAATATTCTACATTAAGGATGTTAATTTTGTCCATACGTCATGCAGCATGCTGAAACAAGTATCATGAAGATGCCTGCTCTGATTATATATAATCATGAGACATCCATATGCAGTAATTCTACATGTTGACTTTTAAAAATGATCTTACGTACAAATCTTACATTAAAAAAAAAAAAAACTTAACTGAGTGTCCTTATTCAAATAGGCAGTATTAGTTTCATGAAAAGTGAGTCAAAATCAATGGAACAATTGTGTTTGACTCTCTATTAAACTCAATAAGCAACAACAACAACTCTGAGAAATGCAGTAACTTTTTAAAGATATCTTTAAATGACAACAGGCAAACATCTCCACCTGAAAGGGCCTCATGCTGTAGTTAAAGTGGAAAATGGTAAGATGGTAAAGAAAAACAATGATGAACTCTACATAATGGTAATAATTAACCATTAACATGATAGATGGTACTTTTGCCAATATCCATAAAAATGTGGTTGTAAGTCCTACAAATGTAACACTTTTAGTCACTTCAGTTACAGTATAGAATATGTTTGTCACTCTCAATTATAACCAAAATGTGTGTGAACGTAACAATATATAGCACTCTAAAACAAGAATGACAACCATATTCTGCAGCTACATTAACGTAGATGCAGAGTTAAAGTAATGCCAGTTAAAATGTCTCATAAGATGGGTTTATTATGACAAAAGAACCAAAATTTTGAGTTGTAATCATGAAAGGGATAGTTCACCCAAAAATGAAAATGCTCAAAAATGACTTTCTTCTGCTAAACATAAAACAAAGATTTTTAGAAGAATATCTCAGCTCAGTTGGTCCATACAATGAAAGTGAATGGTGGCCAGAACTTTGAAGGTCCAAAAAGCATATAAGGGCAGCATAAATGTAATACATGAGACTCCAGTGGTTAAATCCAAATCTTCAGGAGTGATATGATAGGTGTGGGAGAGAAACAGCTCAATATTTAAGTCCTTTTTTACTATACAGATATCCTCTCTGCCAAGTAGGTGGCGATATGTACACATAATGCAAATCGACAAAAAACAAAAGAAGAAAAATGTGAAAGTGGAGATTTATAGTTAGAAAAATTGCATAGAAAGGACCTACATATTTCTTCTTCGTTTGTGTTCTGCAGAAGAAAGAAAGCCTTTTCATTTTTGGGTGAACTATCCCTTTAAGCAACCAGTTAGAGTAAGAGAGTTTATCAGTTCAGAGATGATGATGATGAAGATGATGGTGGCATAATTAAGCCTTAGATGATGACTCGACGTGTCAAACACACACTTAGTAACTTACGGGATTTTTGCAGTTAGGTCGAGGAGGAACTGGAAACACTGTCTATGAAAACGTAGAGGTAAAGTGAACACTGAGCATGAGAGAGATACAGACATACATCACAGACGTCTGTGTATGACACAGAGACAGAAAGGAAGAGTCACTTACTCCTTTAGGACAGTTGAATATTCCTGGACGTCCTGGTGGGCCGGGAGGACCAGGCGGACCCTATGGGATAAAAGATGGATGGTTATAGAAGACGATTGACACAAGCTAGACAAAAATGGGTAAAAATTAAAAAAGCAAACTATTAAAAAACATCAAGAAATAAACAATTAGGACAACACTTCACAGTAGAACAGGATTTCAGTACACACAACAGCCAGCTTGCTAATAACAAGGAAAACTTATGTTGAATAGCAGGCTGCTCTCCAATTTTAAATGATTAAAGATATTTGCTGTTTGTGTTGCTGCTACCTGTATGTTGTTTTTGAGCAACAGCCTTGCTGCCTTGTTTGAGCAGCAGCTAACTTCTTGCTTTCAGATTTTGCAGCAAGATGTCTTGGCACTTTAATTCAGGCCCTTCTTTCAGTACTCTTTATTCTTTGATTGGAGCAATAACTTAGATCTTGTGCAATTTTGGGTAAAACCAAGAGGAACATACAGACAAACTCAGAGCAGAGTAAACATTTTTAGAAAAGCATATAACATACACTGTAAAAGTGGTAACCAGCAATTAAAGTATTACTTTACTTCATTGCTGTACTTCTATTATACTTGTCTCAATGCAGCTGTCTCTTTAACATGTTATTTATTGTAATAGAAAGTAACCATTGATTATACCTCGTTTTTACCACATATCTATAAAATTACCTACTCTTTAGATTCTGTATTTTTACATTTTAATTTGCACTGGAATAGTCACCTGTCATTTCTACCTCATTCACTGGTTTTTACCATCTTTGCCTCTTAAAGGAATGTTCTGGGTTCAAAACAATTTACGCTCAATTGACAGCATTTTGTCATGGCTCGGGTGAGTTTGTCGGTTTGGTTTATTTTCTCTCCCTCATGTCTTCCAGGCAAAGCCAGCATGCATGATCAGTGTTTCCATGGGCACATATATTGTTCACAGTGGAATGCCAATCATGCCGCTAATTAGTGTGCTAGCAACACATGGTTCTCCTCTAATTCACTCCCTACTTAAACCCTTCATGTTCTTAGTATCCTTGCTAGACTGTTGTTTTATGTGAAGTAATTACCTCACTCTCTCTGTCTAGCTGGTCCTGTCTCATGTATCTGTTCGGTTTGCTCATCTCTGCCCACGTGTTGTTTTTCTTCCAGTTTGCTATACGCTTGTTCTATGTGCTCACGAATCTTAAACGGAGAATTCCACGTCTCTGCCTGAATGTCAGGAAAGTGATTACCTTCTAATCTGCTGGGCGTTGTTTTCTGCACCTCACTACGCTTCTAGAAGGATTCCTACGAATCAGCTCCTGACTTCCACAATGCACACACTCGTCTACAAACACACTCTTCACAGATCTGTCCATTGTGCGGCTACGGCACATACTCATCCCCAAAATTCCTTCCCTCAACTGCAGTCAGTGCTGGGATCTCCCGTCTTTGCCGGCACATTTAAAGTTATAATTTATTGTTAATAAATCCTACGAACTGTTCCTCTTCTCTTAGGTCTCTTTGTCTTGCTCTCTGACAATTTGCAGCATAAAGTTGATTGCCAAAAAAAAAATATTTCGACTCTTTAAAAAAGCAAAAAAGAGGTTACAGTGTGTCACTTACAATGGAAGTGAATGGGGCCATTTTTTGATTAATTTAAAGGCAGAAATATGAAGCTAATAATTTTATAAAAGCACTTACATAAATGTTTCTGTTAAAAATCATGTATTATTTGAGCTGTACAGTTATAGATTTACACAACAACTGTTGGTAAGCAATTTTATCACACTAATGTTGTCATGTTTAAAAATCATGTTTTATTATTCTGAGGTACTTTTCAATTGAGTTTATCAGCGAGTCTTTAGCAGACCCCATCGCCACCACGTCTTCAAGTAGAGTATTATTATCATTGTTATTATTATGTATCTTATTATTTACATATAAATCAGCACAGAAACTTCAACAGGCTTTGTTTTTAATACCTGTTTCCATTTTTGTCATTGTCCAACATGTGGCCCACAATTTGAAGAAACATATGCATCTGATTTTGTTTCTTTTACTTTTGAGTGATGGATTAACTATTATTATTATTATTATTTGTAGAGTACCAGATGATGACCTACTATGCAGTGGAAATGTAAGTTCTGCACGTATACATCTGAAAAGAGGGCACAACTTCTTAAGCACTATCGCATAAGCCATGGAACATGAATTGTTTCAATACATGTCTCCATTCCGAGTGTCCATGTCATTCTATGTATTAAAAGTACATTTATCAAAAATCAATTTCCAACCAAAACTTGAGGAATGTATGGGCCATTGAGAAATATATGGACAATTTGATTTGAGGGGAAACATAAGTTCTTCAAGAAAGTGATCTGTGATGCACAAAATTTCAAAAATGTCCCCCTAATGCTGGCCAAGAAACATCAAATGGCAATTGCCTCTTATGAGTTGTGCAGTTTGCATTCACTGCAAGTTGTTCAGCCTTCTCTAATAAATGACTCCTTTCCTTTGTCAGCTTACATATCCTTTTTTCTTAGTTTTGTAATTTTATTTTGCCATGTCGATGACACTTCACGTTATTGTACATGACAGTGACATCTTGGAGAAGTGGCCAGCACTCTTCATAGAAAGCCAGGTTTATTTTCATCCTCCAAATCCAAGAGTTACTTTTTTCTATGAATTGTGTATTTGAATGTTAATAACCACATATTTTTTCTTAGGTTTTTGCAGAATTCAATCGCATATCTGGGGAAAATCTGAGTTCTATGCAGCGTTGGACACGTATTCTGCACGTTTGACTGAAAATTTTTAGAGAAAAGGAGGAAATCAGGGAAGAACACTTGATGAAATTATGTCATCTTTAAATCATAATTTGGCTATGATTGTTACCCTCACGTCTACCTGTCTCTACTTTTTCGTAGTCATCTGATGTAACATATGTTTGCACTGCAGTACTTCAGGGTCTTTCACTCCTCCTGGGGGATGACCCAGAGGAATTTTTCAGGATGAGCTTCGTAAGTATTTTGATCACTGTTTATACTTTTTTAAATTGTCAATTTGCTTTATTACATGATATTATAGATTAGGTTATGAAAAAGTTCTGGGTGTACTTTTACAGTCGATACTGTATTTGTCTCATGTGAAAAAATTCTGATTTGTGACATGATTTAAATTCCTTAAATTGATGCAATAAAATATACTATAAATTCAATTCTGTGTTATTAAAGGGATAGTTCACCCAAAAATGAAAATTATCCCATAATTGACTCAACCTCAAGCCATCCTAGGTGTATATGACTTTCTTCTTTCAGCCAAACACAAACACTGTCTCTTCCAAGCTTTATAATGGAAGTGAATGGTACCTTAAAAAAAGTGCATCCATCCATCAAAAAAATCATCCATACAGCTCCAGGTGGTTAATAAAGGCCTTCCGAAGCGATGCATTTTTGTAAGAAAAATATCCATATTTATAACTTTATGAACTATAATCACTGGCTTTTGTCCCTTATCACCGGAGTTTATGCTACGCCTACATCAAACGCCGGAACTCGACTATCTTGTGAACGTGCGGACGGCCGTTACCGGATGTCAGTCTTTATTAACCCACTGGAGCCGTATGGATTACTTTTTAGATGGATGGATGCACTTTTTTGGCCTTCAAAATCTAAGGTACCATTCACTCCCATTATAAAGCTTGGAAGAGCCGGGATAGTTTTTAATAGAACTCCGATTGTGTTTGGCTGAAAAAAGAAAGTCATATACACCTAGGATGGCTTGAGGGTGAATAAATTATGGGATAATTTACATTTTTAGTTGAACTAACCCTTTAATAATTCAGAACAATGTAAAAGTACAATAAAGTATTCCAATGAACTTGTGATTCAGATGTAGATGCAGGCTTCAGTGAATTAGATGTTGGACTGCTCACAGTTTTACCTGAAGGCATGCCTGCCAAACGTCCACATGCCCTCAACATGGATGCAATGGAGGGAAGAATTGTCATGGATGATGTCCCAAATTTGCCACATTCTGTATGTCTCCATTTGCTTTGATCAATGCTATAAATTTAGACCATCCAAAGACAATGAGGAACACATTTGATTTTATTCAGCGGGTATTTCTGTTTTTGGGAGGAAAGAATCGCAACCCAAAATCCAAACCCTTTTAAACCGGTTTTTAAGCTGAACTTGTTTCTGGCATATTTTGCTGTAATTGCAGTTCAGTATAAGAATCTTTCCTAAGACACATGCAGGTTTTTCCAAATTGTAAAGGCTTTTTTTTTTTTTTTTTTTTATACTTTTTTGGAATTGCACAGTGCCTGTTCTGCAAATGCTCTATACCTTGTTTTATGTCCAGATATTATGTTGTCATGCAGCAGTGCTGCAAGAGATTTTAAGTCTTGAGCAGAGATTGTTTTAAAGGCATAGTTTTTATTGTGTTGTTGTTAAAGAGTTTCAGCTGTTTATACACAAATAAACAGTTGAGAATTTCAAACTTGTTAAGTGCTTTATTTGAACTAGAAAAATTATGTTCAGTTTACTTAAAGAGAATGTGGAAACCGATTGCATGTAGTATTTTAAGTGTACACAACTTAAAGTGATACAGTAAACTCATGTTGGGATTAGTGGTATTTCAGATGTAAAGTGAACGAATTGTTTTCATTTTAAGTTAATTGAAATAATAGAGTAATCTTACTTATAAATCATTTGTAAGGTTACTAAATAATTTATAGTAATTAACAAAAAACAAGAAAGTAAAGTTAACTAGAAATTTACTACTAAGTTTAATAATAACAAGTTGACATTACTTGCATAGGAACATTAATATAACTTAATTTTAGCAAGTAAGTTTGCTTTGCAAAAATAAGGCAATCGGTTTCATTAATTTTTAAATAAACTGAACATGTCAAATTTTTCAGTGTATGCAGGTAACACATTTAAAATACTGTCTTGTGCAAGACGATGTAATGTTTAAAGTATATTGTACAAAGTATGGCTAAGTAATAACAGTTTGTTATTGAAGACAAAGTGTGCAATTTGTAATATTTTGAATAAGCCATTTACTGAGCATATACTTTAAACTCAATATAATACACTTATGGTATATTGCTTGTATGTTTCGAAGACACTTGCAATTAATTTGTAATGTACTTGTAGCACAAATAAAGTACACTTTAATATCACTAATCAAGCATGTAATTACCCTACACTGGCATATACTTAAAGTATACTAAGTATACTTGAAGTTGTTCCAATTTAGCACACTAAATACACTTAAAGTTATGCTTTACTACAATTTCATTACAACTAAAATATACTTAGTACAAAATGAGTTGTTCCAGAATAGCTAATCAGTAACACTTGAAGCATACTTATTAGACTGGCTTCAAGTATACTTAGCATATTCTTTTTTTCACCAGGGTTGGATGCTAGGTAGACTAGGCAATGCTAGATTGCTACCTACCTTACATTAGTTAATTTGGGATGTTTTGGTATTAGAGCATACAAGACAGCATTAATGTTTGCTGATAAGAAAATACACAAAAAGGGGGAAGAAAAAATCAAACCTAGACTGATTTGGTTTTGGGGTGGTTAAAGGCTGAAATACTTATTCAAGACTAAGAATGGGGGAAAAAAAAACATTCACAACCAAGGCTTCAAAAGAAGCTAGTTGGTTTATTGATGAACTCTTTGGTCCTTATTTAAATTAGCGCCATCTTTCATTTTTGACGTGAATGTCAAGGCTGTGAGGGATAGACTTACTGTCTCTTCAATGCATTGTATAGTTGTTAAGTGTTTTGGATCATTCCGCTTATGAAACATAAAACATTTTTTTTTTTAAATTCCAAGAAGTTTCAGTTGACAAAACCCCCCAGAAAACATGAGTTGTGGAAAATTAGATGTGATCTAGGAGCTTTATGCAGCTTTATACAGTCCCATTTAAAAGATTGTAAGTCTATCTCTCACAGCCTCATTTACATTACTGTGAATAAGGTCTATAAACTGATACAGCTGCAATAATAGGAGTTCTAAAGGTTTTAAGATAATGTTTGATGCCATGGTTACATGGCAATAAATCTGTGTATAAATCTATGGGAAATACTCACAGGTAACCCTGTTGATTCTCCTTTATCTCCTTTATGTCCATTCATTCCTGGACGACCCTGAGAAGAAACACAAGTCAATTATGTGTCAATCAGTCATAGCAAGCAAAAATGCTAATCAGCTCAGCAGCTGCACCATTTACAAAAAAAATGCATTTGGGAGCAGTTAGCATAAGTCTCGAACTCCATAAGACAGACACATTGCTCCAATCAACATGGAGAAGGTGGGTAAAACTACATAACATAACTAAGTCACTGTCTAAAAAAAGTGAAAAGTTCTAGCATTGTTTGTTTGCAAATGCCACCTGTTTTGAGATTTTGTTATCTAATACAATGCAAATTGCACAATTGTGGCTAAAGCAGCCAAATAATTTTTTGGACAACAGCATTGTGCAGAGCAGTAATTTATGTCTGTCCAAACATGAATAAATATGAAAATATATTAATCAGAATTGCCATTATTAAAATGAACATCAACTAGACATCTTGCATTCTAATATTTGTTAATGTTTTCAATGACTTTATAAAGAATATATCAATATGAAGGCTGCATGTACTGGATCTGAAATATTAGGTAACTCACCGGACGTCCTGGAAATCCAAATTCCCCCTTTGGTCCAGTCGGACCTATTGGTCCCTGGTTAGGATTAAATAACACACAAATGAAAAATCACTTTGAGGCAAGACTACTCACAAAAACATCGAAGAACCCCTTAACACAGGTGCACTTCTAAATGAAGCCAAGCTGTGGGAGTGTAATGTGCCAGAACAGGGCATCTCTGGCCTAACTACTTTTTCCAAAACATTTTGAATAGAAGCAGCTGTACGCAAACAGCAAAGGCACAGGAAAAAGAAACAATTATGAATTGGAAAATTGCAAGGGACTCCAACTTATCTAAAGCAAACATGACTTATTGAGACTCTAGTAGTCTAAATGGAAAATATGCACGTTTACGTGCTTTGATGAAAAGCCTGCTCACAGGTTAAGTGAATATGGCTAAAACAGCAACAAACGGGCGATTTATTAATAAATTATACAGTATGTGACAGAGTGGAGTGTTTACATTATATAATTTTAGGGTTGATTTTCACTCGCCGACAGTTTTGTGGAGATCGCCGACAAAAGCCCGAAATCGGATATAGGCAAATAGGAGCTCGCTCCCGTGAGTGACGATCGCAATTTATGAATTATCAAAGACATAATCTGAAAGAAGCGCCGACATGTCGCCGATGTCAGCGAGATCTCTAGAATGTTAAATATCTGGACCCGTCTGCGACTCCAAATCGTGCAATGTGAAATATGTTTTGACTGAATACAATTGCAGCATTGACCTACAGCCAATGAGAGAGCAAGAAACGAGACACAGGAAGTTTCAATGGGAGGAGTCCTGATGTACCTGCAACTGAACATCAACTAGCATGTCTGCGGTATCAAGAAAGTCTCATTGGACAGAAGAAATGGAGGAAAAATTAGTGGAACATTGGTAGGAGCACCAGTTCCTATTTGATGTTTCCTCTGAACTGTCCCACAACCGGGTGGAGAAAGAGAAGAGTTGGAGAGAAATTGTCAATTCTCTTGGACAGTCATGTAAGTAAATAGGTAGATTTTTCAATAGGAGGTACTTTTCATATTGTAGCCAATAAAATATGTGATTTAAAACACACATCATATTCTGAAATGCATAACATATGATCATGCATTTGTTTTCGTATCTTGTATCACTTTAGAGTGTACTCTGTTGTGAAACGTAATTTCCACGCAGAGTCGACGGGGATTTGTCAATAGTGAAATGTTTTGTATTGTGTTCACCCCTGTTGCTGATTCGTCGTGTAATTATAAAACTCTACGACTTCAATGACAAGACAGACAGTTGTGTAATATGAGCAGTATCGCAATCCGACATCTTTGAAAGTCACGTAGTGTGTAGGATGCATTACCTTCTCTCCAGTTGGTCCAGGAACACCATGTTCTCCCTGAGAAACAATACAATTATGAACGCTCTATAACCAGGCAGGAACCACAATAGACATTGATGGGGATATATTCAGAGTAGTGGTTGATTAATATGGGTTTTTAATGTAATTAAAACGTATTTAATTTGTAAACTTTTACATTTAGTCCTCCCAGTCCTAAATATTTGATTAAATCCTTGCTTTATAACCATGACAAATGGTTATATTACCAGTCTGTCTCAAATTCAATGTCTCGAATTCAATTCAAGATAAAGAATTCAGGCTAGGGTGATCTAAAGTGATTGTAATTCAGTGGTTAAAAGCTTTAATTAAGGGTATAAAAAGTTGCCAATGACCTTTAGTCCTTTTGGTCCCTGTGGCCCAGTAATTCCAGACATCAGCACTCCATCTGTAAAGGTCAACCCTGGATCTCCTTTCTGACCCTTTGCACACACACAAGCAAGCACAAAATACAAATTTAAATTAGAAACACACTCACATCCCTATTCATGAATGGCAAGTACTTCTTATGATAATGTGCAAAGTCTATATACAGAATATGATACACATGCAAACCTCTGCAGCATTTGAAAGCACCAAGTCCCTCTCACAAACACAAACCTCATGTGGCAACTCAGGCCTTTAAAAAAAAAGGCTAGATTTGTATAGTTTCATGTAGGTTGAGCATGTGAGTTTGTTGCGTATAGTAGAGTGTGTGTGTGTGTGTGTGTGTGTGTGTGTGTGTGTGTTTGGGGGGGTGTCTGGTAGTCTGGTAGATTCTGTCTGGTAGTCATTAACTCAATTTTTTCAGATCGGCACTTATGTTCCCCAGCGATTCATTATAAAGCTGCTCTTTAATCTCACGTCTGGTGTTTCTTTTCACACAAAACACAGTGATTATAATCTCTCATTTCCAGAGTGAGATTATATGATCATTTAGAGATTATGACACATCAACAGATAAATATCAGGCCATTTTAAGAGTCCAATCTAGTTGCTTTAAGTGTAGTATTTAATTCTCCTAAAATGATCAGATATTCAAAGTTTGAAACATTATATATTTTGCTTTAAATGGAAACAATTATCCGGTAAGATGTTTGAGTGCCTGCACTGTACGTGTGGTCTGATAACAAATATGTCATGTGGTAAACCTCAAACTTCTACATTCTTGATAGCATGTCAATAAATAACACCACTTTGAACATTCATGGCCACTTTTCTCTGCAGCAAACCGTATACTCATCCACACCTGTTTTATCAACTCATTTCCAGCTAATTTACCTTTAAACCTGGAGGCCCTTGGATCCCTGGGACTCCAGGATCACCTTTTGGACCTCTTGGCCCCTAAATAAATAAAATAAATCATTAGTGTTGATTTTAGCACAGGAACTATTAGCTATAAGAATTATTCTCCATAAGATGCACAATTTGAGATCTTATTCATATTTGCATCAAAAACTTTGTGGGACACGTTACATGCCAAAGTTAAATTTATAAGGCAAGAGTTTCTTTCAAATACCCCTAAATACTATATCAGCAATAGTAGTAATGTTTGCCTTAGCAAGAACCAAAAAATATCAATGCATAGTAAAACCACAGCACAATATTCAAGATCCAAAAGCCAAAGCTTTCAACCATGCTGTTTAACTGAAATATATAGGCTTAAATTGCTATTAAATTACAGAAATTGTTCTATTTAAATATTCCACTAAGACAATGTTGGTGCTTGTGAAACCATGTTTGGGTTATTATCTCAAATAGTTTTGGTTTGGGATTGTAATTTGTGTATTGTCCCTAAAAATCAGAAACTATAAGTATTTTACATTGAACCACGGAAATTTCCTTTGAAAAGTATTTAAAGAAAAGCAGGCCTAGCTTTTTACATGCAATACAGCTCTGTTTGCTTCACTTTGTGTCAATTTAAAACACAATTTCAAGGAAACTCAAAACAGAACAGACTGATTGTTGTAAACAATGAAATTAAACTGCAGTGTGTTTAAATTCCTGTGACTTTAATGAACCGACTTTGTGTTTTGCAGATGAGCTATTGTAATGTAATCACTACACTTGACTTTCTTGAGTGTTTAAGTTTTTGAAGTAGGATTAATGCAGACATTTAGGATATTAAAACTGTGAGAGAAGGTAATGAAAAATAATGGTTGAAATACAAGTGTTACAAACACAAGCACTAGTTGACATCTACGTTTCAAGACCTAAAATTTATTTACAATGGCATATCACATAATAGACAGTGGAAGAATAGTAGTAGCGTATATGCTTTGACATACATATGACATGTAAACAGGTGTCATTTGCCGCGTTTTATGAAAATAAACAGAACTTAAAATACCACCATTAATTAGAAGAGGTGATTATCTTTAAAACGAGCCCACACACAACGTAAACGGATGCATAAATCATTAGATAATTCACACAAAGCATAATGTGCACACAGCACATAAAGTGCTATCTAGCTAAAAAGATGTTAGCTTTCCTGGATCAGAGGACTTTATCAGAAATTATGTAGTACGTTGTCCAGTGTCATGGAATGCTAAACATTTTTTATTAGGATTCAGATTGCTGCCAGAGCTGGAAGTCACCCAAATATGGGCAGAGAGGATCGTTCACTGTAATTACATATGGCCACCACTGGATGGCGCGAAGTATATGACACAGACTCAATCATGGCTCAAATGACACAGAATGGAACTGAATGAGATCTCATTACTCATACCTGCATGATGTTGAGAGAGAGCATACTTTTAGTAATTCTTGTGCTTGCATATGTAATTAGTTATTATGTACAATTATTTTGTTTTAATTGATTGGAGATGTTTTTGACCAATACCAACACATATCAACACAAAATTCATACTCACATACGGGCAACATGATTGGGAACAAAACAAAAGCAGTTTTTTGGAGCTATCTTATTTATACCCTGAGATATATAATGTAAAATCAGAAAAATAAGAAAAAAAGTTTTTTTAAGTTTGTTTGTGATTTTTCAGCAGTTTCTTAGGCTGAGAATCTCAGAATGTATCATAATATTACTAAAAAAAATAGAAAAGTTTTCTTTACAATTATGTCAAACACTTTTTTTTTTTTGTCAATCCTTTAATCCTTTAATTTTGAATGCCACTGAAATAGGAAATCCTTAAAACACCTTAAGAGCTTAAATGGTTAACAGCATGTCTTTATAGACAAGTATGTCCAAATTTGATTGGCAGTGTTTGTGTATCTCTATCCTGGTGACAAATAACATTGAGGACAAACACCAAGAGCTCTTACCAAAGGACCTTGTGGTTCAAAAATCCCTGAGAGGTTAAAAAGTCCTTCTGTGTCATTGAGCATTAGCTGAGGGTGGAAAAAGAGTTCAGAATTCACCACAAATGCATCGTTATCAGGATCCAGATAATGGGCATCATAATGAATTCAATGTGACATAAAAAAAAGAAAAAGCAGGACATTAATGGACTCACATCATGCAGATTGATGACTGGTCCTGGGGGTCCAGGAGGCCCTGGGGGCCCAGGGAGACTAATTCCATCCAGGCCCCTCTCTCCCTGAAACACACAAAACACATAAACTATAAGCATCAAAGTGGACCGCTCAGATCTGAAAGATACACGTTAGAAATAGGTGGTGTCAATCTGGATGCAAACCTTCTGACCCATGTCACCGTTTTCTCCCTTCCCTCCCTGAAAAATAAAAGACAGATAGTCACTGTTAAAAAATAATAACAAATAATTCAATCAGATTTTGCTTACTGAAAAGTTAATTGTTGATGGAAAAAAATGACTTGATTGTGTGAAACTGTGTATTTTGCATTGTATTTACTTGTTGTCCTGGCAATCCAGGTAACCCAGGTTGTCCATCAGCTCCTTTCGGCCCTGGTTCGCCCTAGAGGAGTGCAGGAAAAATGATTAAGAAGACAAACTTTAAATAAATCATTACAAAACTAGATAAAGTTGGACTATGTGAAGGACTATAGTGTGAAGGACTAGCAATATTTGGATCCCCTCCTATGAAAGTGTGTCTAATTAATTATGTGTTTTACGGATAATATGTTTCATTTAGATAAAAGGAGGAATTTCTTAAGTGATACTCCTCATGCGATGTTACTTTAACATGGTTTTAAAACACCTAAAGCCTTAATCAAAGTATATAAAGTCTGCTTTGAATCTAAATATAAAGCCATCAGCATAAATTGCATATACATAAATGTGTTTTCACTATGAATTACACTAAAAAGTAGGAGTTTTAAGACAATGAAGCATTCCACTGACTCTTGCAATTGTGTTGAAGATTTGAAAATTTGAGGCTAATAGGGAACACGTGGGTGGGAAAAGCATGCTTCCTTGGGAAAGCTGGAATAGAAACATTCGTAGATGTGTGTGTATGTACATATTGATGTTCTTTGTATGTGATTGTGTGCGAGAAGTACAGACCTTCACTGAAACACCCGGAGGGCCGTTGGCGCCATCTTTCCCCTAAAAATATAAATGTGGGCTCATTTAAATGTAGTATTGAGATGAGATAAAGGCTATGTTTGGAACAGCATACTAACATACTAGTTTTACTATTGCTGCTGTATATATTATGTACAATACACAGTATAATATACTGTGCTAACTATGCAAATTTGCTGAATGCATTTGCCAAAATGAACAGTATACAACAGAGTACACTGCATGAAATACTGTACACATTGCAGAAGTAAATGCAGCTGCAATTTTTAACATCTCTTTTTTTTTTACTTTTTACTCTGTTTTTAAGTTAAAGCCATTTTTATTTCAAAGATGATTGGACACTTCTCACATGCAATGTGATGAGATCATGTGACAACAATGTTGCATGCTATTGTTTGAAATGTTTATTACGCATAACGCATACTGTTTCACACTATTTCTAAACATAGTAGGCAGTATACAGACTATATTGCACAGTATTCAGTAACACTATATACTGTACACTGAAGTAGTAAGCTGGTATTACATTGCAAACATAAACATTTGGAACATAAAAGCCCAAAGTGTTCCACCTCTCTAGTAAAATGGACACTTATGTACACATATGTACTCTCTATACATTTTGATACCCAGGTATAATAACCCTTATAATAACTTTATGTACGTAATTGGTTTTAAAACACCTAAAGCCTTATAATAATTTGCACTTCAATAATGCAGCAAAAGTTTGCAGTGACAGGTAATGTCAAATGGCAGATGTCATAATAAGTTTGTTACTGTACAAATGATCATGTAAACCCGATTATGTACAGAACTCTATAGGTATGTGAGTCTACCTGTAGTCCTGGTGGGCCTGGGAGACCAGGAATACCCTGAAAATGAGAAATGCATGCTTATTGTTTGAATGTAGACTGTAAAATGCAGTTTATGCATAACCAAGGCTCGAGTTGAGGGGGGATGCATGGGGATACCATCCTAGTTGTTGAAAGAAATGGCAAAAACCATCACCTCTGTAAAACCACCATCCCCCCTTACCATCCCCTTTAGATCAAAGCTGGAGTGCACCTCTCTAATGATGTAAAGGTTGTCACAATTAATTAAGAATTGCATGGCAATAACATGCATGAAATTAAAACAATACCAATAACAAGGCTGTCTGCGATCTTTGCATGATCCCCCGAACAAGGAAAGTTTGACTCCACCATACCACTCGAAATTGTCTTACAAATTAACAACTGTCAACTCAGCAGAAAATCTGAGTGCACTTACAGGTGGTCCTCTGGGCAGTATAGGCCTGAAGCCACTGCTTCCATCCAGACCTGACCCTTCAGATTCCTACAGAAAAACACATAGAAGACACTTATACATTGCTTATTTTAAACCAAAATATATATAATCTAAAGGCCTGTGAAACGCACCATCATTTCAAAGCTGAAGCCTTTTCCTGGTGGTCCGGGAGGCCCTGGCAGACCTGGTTGCCCCTTGGGACCTTCAGGTCCTGGCTGTCCTGGGACACCTGGCTGACCTGGATCACCCTAAAAAAAAGAATAACACCATGCATGGCCAAGTACAATTCAGGCACGTCTTGAACTTGGAATACACCTTAATTTAAAAACTTGAAACTTGAATGAAATTCATGCAATGTTCAAAGTAAATTCATTGAGTTCACAATTTTAGACAAATAAAGCAACATCCTCCAAGGTGTTGCATACCTATAAGCAAACCACTCATAAGTAATCTGAAACTAAATAATCCAAATTAAATTACCTTTGTTCCAATGAGTCCAGGTAACCCTGGTTCACCCTGTCAAAGAAAACACAAGACTATAGTTCATATAGTTATTTCAAAACTATATGAAGGGTTATAAATGCATAAGAGAGAATATACAGATACTGTATAATACGTTACCTTCTAAAGTGGCACATAAAATGAGTAATCAAAAATCAGTCTTACTTATATGAATATCTTACTTTTTGTCCTTTTTCTCCATCTTTGCCTGGTTCACTGTCTCGCCCATCCGCACCCTAAAACAATAATAATCACTACATGAGAACCTATTTTTAAAACAAGATATGATGTCATCTGAAGTACTTTTTTTTTTTTCACAATTCCCTTATTTAATCTTTATTTCTTCACTCAGGTGTCAGCATTTTTGTTAAGCAACCTTTCAGGAAAGCTGTCATTTCGTTGGAGCATCAGATTTCTCATGTCAATAAAGTAAAGTGAAGCTGTGAATTTGTTTAAGCAGGGAATGGGTAGTTAGATGATGTTTTGGCACATTTCAAAAGGCAGTTTCCCCCCATCAAACAGCATTGTTCATGTTCCAACATACAAGCTTAGCTGCAAGTGAATGTTTAGTGTAAAGTATATGAAAAGATTAAAACCAAAACTCCCTCAACCTCAACCAATATCAACAGACCATCCTCCACCATAGGCTGGTTTGTGGTTAATTGACAGCTTTAAACGGATAGTCCACCCCAAAATGAAATGTCTCTCATTAATTACTCACCCATATCACTTTCTTTCTTCTGCAGAACACAAACACAGATTTAAAGAAAAATATCTTAGCTCAGTAGGACCATATAATGAAAGTGAATAGTGAACAGAAATTTGAAGCTCCAAAAAGCACATAACGGCAGTATAAAAGTAATCCATATGACTTCAGTGGTTAAATCTATATATTAAGAAGCAATATGATAGGTGTGGTTGAGAAACAGACCAATATTTAAGTCCTGTTTACTATAAATCTCTACTTCCTCTTTCACGTCCACTTTCTTCTTCTTTTGTTTCTGGCGATTGGCATTCTTCATGCATATCGCCACCTACTGGGCAGTTTCTCACCCACACTAATCGTATCGCTTCTTAAGATATGAATTTAAGCACTGGAGTCATATAGATTTATTTTAAGCTGCCTTTATATTTTTAGGAGCTTCAAATTTTTTGGCACCATTCACTTGCATTGTAGGGACCAACATAGTTGAGATATTCTTCTAAAAATCTTTGATTGTGATCTGCATAAGAAAGAAAGTCACACACATCTGGGATGCCATGAGGGTGAGTAAATAGTGAGAGAATTTTCATATTTGGTGAACTATCCCTTTAATTGTCAGACAAAATATTGGATTAACATTGTATCAGATTGGCTTGGGAAAGTCTTCACTTGCTTTAATTTTCACACAAGACAAAACTTTTGGGAACAATTATTTTATGTGGATGTCTGGATAGCTATATAATGTGATTTTTTAGAGAACTTTAATAACCCTTAAAATGGTTCTGTAATCTGAGTGAGAATTGCTATGCCAAAAGATTTTAATAAAGAAATCAAAATAAGCATTATTTGTGGTTAAAAGTGCTATGGTTTTCAACCACAGTCTAGCAGAACGTCTCGGTTACTTAACTGTATCCTCTGTTCCCTGATAAAAGCGGAATGAGATGCTGCGCTGATTTAGAGCTTTGGGAACAACTTTAGGTGTGACCAGCTGTGAATATGTGTGTAACACGTCAATGAAATTGACCAGAATTTATAGCCTCTGCTGGTGACATCATTGGATGCACCTGTAGCTGGGCTATAAATAGATGCAACACAGGTACATTGTCAGGTATTTTGTCTGAAGAGCAGTCCCGGGGCATCCCAGTGCAGCACTGAAGCGCAACATCTCGTTCCACTTTTATCAGGAAACAGGGGTTAGAGTTAAGTAACCCGAGACGTCCCCTGTCAAAAAGCACCACTTTGATGCTGCGCTGATTTAGCACTTTGGGAACGAGAATACCCATGCCGCCGCACTGTGGATGTCCGGACCCCTTACGGTTGTGTAGTTGTGCTCTCAAGAGCGCGAGAGGTCTCAGACATGAGCTTGTGATGTTGACTCAAGGACATAAGTCCGTGAAGTCTTTCCTGCTCCGGCATTGTAAATGGCGGGGAGCAGAAGGCTTCGAGAGTGACCGGATGTACAGTCGAGAAAGGAACCTTAGGCAGGTAGTCAGGATGAGGGTGCAAAATTGCTTTAGCTATTCCTGGGGCAGAATCTAAGCAGGCTGGCTAGACAGACAGAGCCTGTAGATCCTTTAGAGAAGTAATTGCCATAAGAAAAATCTTGAGAGTCAGAAGTTTATCAGACGCTGACTCCACAGGTCTAAGGGGGTCTCAACCAGACCCTCAAGGACTATTGCTAAGTCCCATGAAGGGATCCTGGTCCTAGCAGGAGGTCTTAGTCGCATGGCTACATGAACGAAGCGAGCAAGCAGAGGATGTCTCCTCAATGGCACCCCGTCAATCAGGCTGTGGCAAGCCGATAGAGCGGCCAAGTAAACCCTGAGAGTGGCGGGGCATATGCCTGCTGACAATTTTTCCTGCAGAAAGTCCAGAACTGAAGAGAAGAAGTAGAGGGGACATTGCGCTCTGTTGAAAGGCGAAGAGGTCCACTTCTGCCCTGTAAAATCTCACCCAGATTTGTTCCACTGTGGAGTTTCAGTATTTTCTGTCTGGACAGCATATCTGCTCCCACATTCAGGCATCCAGGGAATAAACTGCCCTGACTGACAGGAGCTTGCCCTGGGTCCAAAGGAGAATCTGATGTGCCAGAGTGTTCAGCTGGTGTAAACATAGACCTCCTTGATGATTTATGTAAGAGACTGCAGCTGTGTTGTCCACCTGCACCAGGACATGGCAGCCTCTCAAATGCTGGAGAGGAAGTATTTCAGGGCCAGAAATACAGCCATCAATTTAAGGCAGTTGATGTGCCAATCGAGCTGATGACCCTCCCATTCCCCTTGAGCTGGACAACCACTTAAAACTGCACCCCAGCCCGTCAAGGAGGTGTCTGTCGTTAGCAACTTGCAACGGCAAGACGCACCTAGAGTGGGACCCAAAGTAAGGAACAGGGGTCTGAATCACATAGAAAGGGTACAAAGCGCGTGGCGTGTAACCCTTATTAGCCTTTGGGGACTGGCCCTTGGATGAAATCCTCTTGCTTTGAACCACAACTGAAATGGTCTCATGTGCAGAAGGCCCAAAGGTATCACCGAGGACGCAGATGCCATGAGATCTAGTATGCATTGATACTGACGTGCAACATTGGCCTAGACTGACTTTGCTCAGGGTGTTCTGAATGGAAAAGATCAGAGCGGGAGACCATTGTGCCCGCATCGTGATCGAATTCCATACAACGCCCAGATAGGTAATTCCCTGAGTGGGAGAGAGAACGTTCTTTTTGACATTGAGTCTCAGACCCAGAGAAACCAGATGAGCTAAACGATATCCCTGTGCTGAACTCCCAGTTCTTGAGAATGTGCTGTAGGTCTAACTGTACACAGGTCTGGTGAGCAGACCACACACTCTGAGTTTACAGTGTCATACTTCAGATTAAATAAAAAATGAGAGTGTGTATTCCTGGAGATAAACAGCTTTGCATGTCCATGAGGGAAAAAAACAGCATTAACCATTTACAAATGTATTTAGACATTAAAAGGCTTCTTGGATTTGAATCTATATTGTCGAGTTGCATCATAGATCTATGTAAGATTTGCATCAAAAATATTTTTCAAATAGTGATTAAGAGTATGAAATCAGAATTAATAATATTTTATGGTCCCAACATTAATATGCATGAGACCATATAGGGTTACTACTGCATACTGCATCAACTACTGTAAGATGAAAACTGTTGATTTTTTTCTAAAGCTTAAATCAAATAATTGTCACAATTAAATTAAAAACAATTTGTTTGTTTTTTTAAATAACTGAAATAAAATCATTAAAAATAAAAAATATTTGTCATTTTAATATTAGGCAAATAGAGCTTGTCACATCATGGATGCAAATGTTAATTTGATGATTGACGAGAAGCACGCAACTGTGAAGCAACGGTTTCCTCTTACTTTTAAACGTTCCAAATTTAACAAAAAAAAAAAAAAAAATTGGGGTTTCTCAACTGGTTACTTAACTATAATTTTTACAAAAAAAAACGAAAATATTTTAAAACAAAACAGGAATGGATCCATTGCAAAACTAATATTACACTGAAATGAAAAGTCAATCTGAACAACAAATGTGAAAACACAAAACTATAAAAACCTTGAGGGGGCCTGTGTAGCTCAGTGAGTATTGACAATGACTACCACCCCTAGAGTCTCGATTTCGAATCCAGGGTGTGTTGAGTGACTCCAGCCAGGTATCCTAAGCAACCAAATTGGCCAGGTTGCTAGGGAGGGTAGTCACATGGGGTAACCTCCTCATGGTCACGATTAGTGGTTCTCGCTATCAATGGGGCACGTGGTAATTGTGCGTGGATCGCGGAGAGTAGCACGAGTCTCTGCGGTGTCATGCACAACGTAAGAAGCGGAGGCAACTGAGACTTGTCCTCTGCCACCCGGATTGAGGAGAGTAATCGCGCCTCCACGAGGACCTACTAAGTAGTGGGAATTGGGCATTCCAAATTGGGAGAAAAGGGGATAAAATAAAACTAATTAAAAAAAACTTGAAATATACTGTTGTTAAACGTATCAGATTTACACATATATTTTTTCCAGAACTTTATGCAGTGTTTGAATTGAGAGGGGGCTGATGGGGTCCCAGAACCCCAAAAGAGTTAGGGACCCCCCATAAGGTCAAAGAAATTAACTTGGGGGGTCTCCTGGTGTTTCATCAAAACAAGAAAAAAAATAAATAAATCTAATTAGATTTTTTAAATGATTGCAGTTACCGCAGCATTGACCATTATGTGTCTCCCAGCTTTCATGAATAATCCTTACACCGGAAAATTCTAAACATCCCAGAGTGTGCCTCATGCTTTTTTCTGAAGGAACTTCCATACAGCAACTGAGTGACACTGTCAGAATGGATAATTTTCTAATTATTCCGTGAATTTTTGGTAGGGATTCCCATAGGGATTCTTGGTGAGTAGTACATTCGTCTGATGTAACTTTTCAGTTTAAATAGTGTAGACAGTCCCGTTTTTTTCGTGGCTACCATGATTGTTTTCCGCAGATTTCTTTCTATCTCTTACCGCAATACCGTCATCTTTACCCACAGTAATATTTGTTTAATATTGTTTTATATATATTAGTAATAGTTGCAAGGGGACCCCCCAAGAACTCTTACTCTGTTTCGAACACTATCTGTTTGATTAATTTTATTGTATTGAATAGCTTTGATATAAGCTATAGCACATATGATATTGTACTATTTCACAAATGCCCAGAGCCAAGATTAGTTTTTCTACATGAAAAACACAGTTTCACATAACACTCCCTCACACAAACACTCATTCATTTTGTCGTGACTGTTCAGAAGGTTGAGTGTGTTTAAAGCAGAAGCGTTTGGGTGAGTGTTAAGATTTATGTGTCTGGAACATGATGGGAGGAAACAACTGCCTTTTTGGCCCATGGTTTCAGTTTACCATCTGGGACCAGGATCTCTACCTTGGCTGGGTCCAGCCTTGAGCCCAGCTCAAATCCAGACCCAAACTCAAATTCAGACCCACAATACCAGTCCTCAACAACCTGAAACACAGGGTGGATGTGTTGGCATTGCAGCACAAAACCATCAGCTTTATCCAGTTACTCAAAACTGTAGGATACTCTCTGAAACAAGTTTTGTAATCAATAATGTATTCCTTTCATTCTGAGTGGAAAGTGTGCCTGCAGTAAGGAATTATTAACATGAAACTTGTTATAACTTTATACATGAATTTGTTATAACTTTATTACATCTAACTTTAATGTTTTGTTTTTTGTAAATATATATTATCAAACACCCGCTTAGAGTTTACTTAGTTTATTTTTATTTATTTCACAGAACACTACAAGTTCATATTTGCAGATTTATCAGATACCATTCTGTAAAAAAGGACCTCCCAGAAGCCATACCGGCTTATAAATAGGGCCCTTCAGTGTTAGGAGATAACAATATTTACTCACCCTCATTCGTTGCACACTTATATGCTGTATTTTTTTCTCCATACTACAGCAGTTCTGTTACAATCCAAAATGTCATCCATGTCTGTATATATTTGAATATGACACGTCAAGATGTGTCATACCAATTTGACAACCCTTTCCAAGATTTTCTGTGAATAACATCTTAGATTTTGTTCTGATATCATATGACGTTTCTCCATTGAAAAAAGTCATATGGTTTGGCCAATGAGGCATAAGGGTGAGTAAATCATGACAGAATTTTTTATTTATGGGTGAACTATTCCTTTAACTTAAGCTTAAAGGAAACTTAAGTTTTAAGGAAGCTATTTGAAGTCTTATCTTTGATGCAGTACAATGCAAAGGCCTTACTCACTGGAATTCCAGGTTTACCAATCTCCCCATCTTTCCCATCTTTTCCAGGAACTCCTGGTGGGCCAATTGGCCCCGGCTTAACACCCACAGAAGGCCCAGGAGGGCCTGGCTGTCCTGGTGGCCCAGGTGGCCCTGGGGGACCCTGGTGGACATAGAGCAATCTCAGTACCAAATTCTTTGTCATGGGATCATAACATTCATTGTGTTTGATAGCCAAGGTTTTTCACCCTTCCCAATCAAAATCAAAATTCCCTTAGAATAAAATGGGCCACTTTTTACCGTTGTGCTTTTAAGACATATGTAAACAGTCTTTTTACATGTGAAATGAGAAACAATACTTTGCTGCACTTATACACAAGCTGGTTTGCTGTGGGGTCTAATATAGTTTGAGATGTTGCATCCCTTATTATACAACTGTTAGTTCTGGTCCTCGAATCTGATTGGACGAGAGACGTTTCAAGAGTGTTGATAACTCACACCATCAGCAGTGGGACGCTTTACTGTTTGTATCACTACACTAACAAAACACTTGAAAGTGAGTGTAATACACAGGATCATTTAAATAGCGCGTTTGGCAGCATCATTCCAAGATTGGGGCAGATTACTATCACACTACAGCTGAGGAATAGAGTTAAAATAACAGCTGCAGCATTACTGTTCATCACTGCAACAGATGCAGGTAATCACACCATCAGCTCTCTGTCTCTCTCTCTGTCTCTGTCTCTCTCTCTCCCCCCCCCTCTCTCTCTCATACAAAAACTTCCTTTTGTATCCAATAACTTGTTACAAACAGCCCAAGCTGTTGTTACTAGTTCTAAAGTGAAATTTTCAAATAGTAATGGAGGCTTGGGCACATCTTTCGAACTAGCAAGGGTGATAAACAAGTTTATAAACACATAATAGGCATTGTTGACATCTTTTTGTCAACTGTTCTGAAATAAATAAATAAAAAATGTATAATTCAGTAAAAAAAATATGTACATATATATATATATATATATATACATATAATTTCATAGGATATGAACTCTTTATATAAAAAAATTAAGAGTGTACTGAATAAATTCTCTCAGAAAAGGAAACCTATATCTTATGTCTCATTGTGCTTGACAATATTTTGTTTGGCGTTAAGTCATTTGTTTGTGTTTTAATATTGATTTATGACCATATATTCAACATGGAATTCATTTGATATTTTCAACCCAGGGAGTAGCATCAGCAAAGGCAACTTCATTTTGAGAGACTATAACTCACCCTTATCACCTCTGTGTCACTGTCAAAGTCCACATAGCTTGAACCTGAGCCATCAATGCTATCCTGCATATGAAAAAATCTTCAACTAACATTCTGGAATTTTTTAACGTGACACATAAATCAATTTACCTTAAAGGTAAAGTGTATAATTTCTGCACCACAAGTGGCAAGAAACAGATTTACAATCTATTAATGTTTTCAAACTGATTTAAAACACTCTCCCTTTTTCCATTGGTGGACCAAACAGATAGTTCCACCCTAACTCATGCTATTGGATACCCAATGTCATTATGCCCGGGCAACTAAAAATTTAGTAAAAATCTGTTTGATACCACCAATGACACAGCAATTATGTACTTTACATAATATATGTATTTTTATTATTGATGTTGTTTTCATCTGATTTTGGATGGAATACATACCGGATACTTAAACGTCCCAGGACGCCCTTGTGGTCCGGGTGGTCCAGGTGGCCCTGGGAGGCCCACCCCAGGATCGCCCTATATAAAAAAGATAACAAAGACAAGTGAGAAGACAGTAGATAGATTACTGTGATTGTGCAAAAGGCATTCTTAGGTATGACCCAATATATCTTTCTAGAAGCAAAACATGTAATAAACAAATATTGTGCCCAATTGTCACACCTTGTCTCCTTTGGGACCTAGATCACCAGGAAGGCCCGGAAATCCCTGAGGTCCAACCTCTCCCTGTATGTAAGATAAATAAAAGGACAACACAAACATTCAAGTTCATTCATTCTAGATTTTTCCAAAGGAAAAAGTACTGCTATACACACTCCCTCCCTCTCTCACCCTCACACACACACATGAATCCCATATGTGTGCCATGCACTCTCAGATCTAAAAGAAGAAAAGTGCGGTCACAACCCCTGGATGGTGGTTTAATCAGCCGTACAGGTGCGCCAACAGGTGCTCTCATTTCCCACTCAAATACAGAGGCAGATGAAAGGCTCACACAGCACTGCAGTCTTTTCTATGCTCGCTAACAGCCTGCTCCCCAATTTGCCGGCCATGCCTCACAAATAATGAGGCTGCGTACAGCATCAATTCATGTTACAAAAATATCTCCATGTATTTTCTCTTCTATGCGGTCTATAGAGCAGCTCTGTTGTGCACATGTGGGGGAACTGTCCAGAGGGAGTGGGTTTGGACGGGCAAGCCATGAATAAGCCATTGCTCCATTGAAATATGCTACTGTCTATAGTATGCAAAAAAAAGAGTATAATATCATGAAAGCTGCAATTTGGTATAAAACGACAGGGTTGTGCGTAGAGGGTTCAGTGTTGATTTTAAGTCTGGTCTGTTGCTGGTTTTAAATTTGGTTTGGGCATAGTCTGCTCATGGGACATAAAATGTAAATTTCTTGCACATTTCCATATCTGTTTTTGAGGCCAACAGCTTACATATTGTATGTACTGTATATGCCTGTTTTTTTTTTTTTTTTTGCCATGCAGTTTGTTTTAATTTCGCTAAAGTTCAATTAAAAAAAAAAAAAACTTGCCCATGGGGGAAATTTCAGTTACTCTAACGTTTTGAGTCTGAAGTGTGCATAAAAGTGTGTGTTTTTCTATGACGATTTTTAACACCTCATTTAAAACCTAATCCTATAACATTATATTAGGACATTTTTGTGAGTTCTGTCTTCTACACTAAAAATACAATATCATTATATTTTTGTAATAACTGTTCAGGTCATATAACTTTTAATGAGTACTATATTGAGTAGAAATCCTACAAAATCCTTTTATGCTGTATGTATATAACTTTGTTAATACTACATTTAAACATTTCTTGTCCTGTTTGTTTTTCAGTTAGCTTACATTTGGCAAGTTATGTGCTACATAATTACTGAACCACAATATTACTAAATATTTCACATATTTACACACCTTAAAATCATATATGTACAGCAGCAATTATGATGTAAAAATTTTTGTCCTGAGCAGGTTTGAGTACATTTAAGATCATTTAGGTTGAACAAACTTTCCAAAAAACGTGTCTTTAATGCAATTTTTTTAAATAAACATGTTAATTATTCATGTGAAGCCAGTCAAAATATGTTCTTATGTGTAGTGCTTTACATAATACACATAGTTTCAAAGCCGCTGCGATAACACGACAGGTTTTTGATCAGGCATTACAACGATTAACCCTGTGGACTCTGTTTCACCGGCGGACTCATTTGATCATGACATAATTCCTGGCTGTAGAAATTCAACATCTCTGCATAGCCTTCCGAAGGATTAAAATGTTAGGAAAATGTTTGTTAAAAAAGTATTTTAACAAAGTTCCTGATCGTGTCAATGTGGGACTTAACTTAAATTGAAAGATGGAGCAGTGGCAACTATATTAACATGACAGTTATGCTGGTGAGTGACAAATTTAATACTACTCTTCCTGTCAGTGTATGTAAGGAATTGCATAGTAAAATGTTTTTAATCGCAAAATAAATCATGATCAGGACTCCAACGCAGCTGATTGTGCTTATTACATGGTTACTTGCCAAAGAAATACATAATTGCTTAAGAAATATTGATTTGAGATTGAATTATTTTATTATACATGAAGAAAGCATAGCACAGAGTACAATGAAAGAAAATTATGTCTCATATTATCCAGGACATCCTGTATTTTGGCACATCGGGATGCAGATGTTCCCGTATTTAAGCAGCGAAACAGTCTAGGGCAATCCAACCTGATCTCATGAAAAGTTGTTCATAATTTACGAGTTGGCTATTTCATATGGTCTCGCATGATATTGTTCGCATAAACTTGAACGACTTCATCACGTGCAAATTCTCGGATGTCTAATGCGGAAGTAAGAGCCAGTTCCGTACACGAGGGGTTAAGGACATACTTTTTAATATTGTGCCCATACCCAAACCCCTTATCTAAACTTAACCAATCAGTAGAGTGTGTAAACATGATAGGAAGCTGTTGTGTGACAGAAGCAAGTAATCGTCTTGTATTAGATGGAAATTATGTCCAGTGACTTTATTGGTTGTAGTGAAAGTCATGGGAATTCAAGCGAGTGCAGTCGCACGATATCATACAAATTAGCCAAATTTAGAAACTTTGTACGAATCCTGACGATTTTGCCATGAGAGCGTGCTGGGCAATATCCTCCCCTGGTTGACAGGCAAACATCCAGTATTTCCCATTACACGGGATGCGTATTTAAGTGGCCACACATCAGAGGTGAACACCTGTGTCAACCATCCAATATAGCTCAGCTGGATACAGATTTATTAATCCTTCACATTCCCCATTTGTATTAGTCTGGATTATTTTTACTTTTCTGTTCTTTATATAGCATTGTTGTATCACAAAATCTTGAAAGCCTTCATAGATGTTAGCCAATCAAGTCTTAAAGGGGACAGCACAGAAAACTGTGTGTTTTAGATAGAAGGCAAGAGAGAGAAAAAGTAATTTCATTATTTACTATGACCATTTTTTGCGCAAAAATCTTTACTAATATTATAAGTAAACCTCAAAGAAAATAATAAAGTAAAAAAATAAAAGCCTTAACATGACCACTTTAAAAACATATTTAGTAAAAGATAGCTCTTTTACTTCCGATAGTATTTCATATTTGAAAAATTAAATCAATAAATAAAAATAAAAAACTATTCCTCTAAAATCTTCTCCATATTAGTATGTTGTCCTAAAAGGTCAGCATTTGTTTAATTAACTTGACCTTTTCCTTGGCCATAAAATCACAAATGTGCATTAGTTTATTTGAAGACTTTGAGATATGAAGATATGTGCAATATATTGATTTTAACCTTCATAAATAAACCTTGAGAAATATTTACTGAAGTAAAATATGTGTGACTAGTCCCAATCTTCCTTATATATAACTTTGTCAATATTTTAATATCCTGCTTGATATCTCCATTATTCTTTACAAAGACTACCAATTTAACGGGCTTTATAAATGAGTGAGGAAATACAAGATACTTACAGAGACTCCATCTTTTCCTGGACCACCCTGAAAAAGAAATGAATAAAACAAAATGTTATTCACAAGACTGAAAATGCATTTGTGACATGTTATTTATGTACAATTCAATTAGCACATGGGGGAAAAATGAAATCAAAGGGGAATAAATGCCAAATTATGGCATGTAAGTGACAGTTGAGTAAAATTTATGAAGGATATTTCCATGATAGACAAGATAACAATGTTATTTCCCATATTGTAAAGCTTGTGTAAAGTTTGTCATGACAAAATGATCCATTTATGACCGAAGCTTGCTAAAGATATTTACATGCAAACAAATGACAAATGTTTTTATTTTTTTTCCTAAAAACTGGTTACAGAAAAGCACTTACAATATCAGTAAATGGGCAGTAAATTTGAGCTGTCATAATAGGCCCACGACTGGAGTGTTTTACAGTCAGCGATGTCTTTAACGTACGCCAGTTACATACAGAGCAATAAGCTTGAAAATCAATTCCACTTTCCTAAAATGATCAGCAATTACTGTCTAAAGTTTAGAAATTATATACGGACATCTTTCCCTGGTGCCCCCGGTGGTCCTGTTGGCCCTTGTGGGCCCCTGGGCCCTGGCTCTCCTGTCCCAGAAAATCCCTCCCTAGATGGGCCAGATGGAATAGTGGGACCTGGGGGTCCTGGAGGTCCTGGTAAACCCCTGTCTCCTTTTTCTCCCTTCTGCATGGTAATGACCTGAAACCACCAACATCATGATTAAAAACAATTACGACAAGAGAAAGTGTAATTTAATATAACAAATGGGAAGACTAAAGAATATCTAGAAACATGGACAGTCACTCACATTTCTGTCTTGAGAGGCTCCCTCTGATCTGATTGGCTCTGCAGTGTGACAGAAAATCAATGATCAATTTTAGCAGTTGAGATATAACTACCAGTGTGAGTGAAGTGCCTGATACAGTTGCATTTAATCGCTGCATATGTGAACACCCCTTAATATATATATATATATATATATATATATATATATATATATATATATATATATACAGTATATAGAAAAGACCTTTACCTTTTTCCTCTTTGATCATTATGTCCTCCCCAGAGCCTTCCTCCAAGTCTTCGTCATCTGTTTCAGCTTCGAGTAGTGGAGTTTCAGTTGGGGGCGCTCTCACTGGGGTTGTCTCAATATCCTCTGGCTGAACATAAAACATGAAACATGTAGGTCCAACCAGTAATATGAAATAAATTATTTTACTGGTCTGACAATAACAAAATAAGCCTGTACCAGTTTTAAAAAAAACAACACTTTGCAATCATTAAAAAAGATAGAGTGTAAAATAATAATAAAAATAAATGTATAAAAGATAACAAGATAATAAGGTGATTGCCTTTTTTTAAATTGAAAGGAGGGACATCCTTTCTTGCAAGTATGTTTCTTTAAGTGTTGTGATTTCTTCTATTCATATTCACTGAGTGGCCAAGTCAGAATCCTCTTCACACTATCTGAACAAGCATCAGTTCCCATTTGCATGTGTGTGTAAATTGAAATCTGTTTCCCCCTGCTGGACAAGACTGGCAGTGTCAGAGCTAAATTGTGAGCAGTATGGGTGGTCTGGACATGCTAATCTGCTAATTATTTGGCTTTACTACAAACCCAGCAATTTGTGTATGGATATCTGTGTGTTTAGTGTTAATAATCCACACACACAAATATATATTTACATTTATTCATTTGGCAGATGCTTTTATCCAAAGAGACTTACAAAAGAGGAATAAATACATCATAAGAAATTCAACTTAAGCACACAGCAGTACAAAAAGTGCTACATTACAAAGTTTCACTAGCATCAGAATAGTAGTATCCATGACAGATTAGAGTGCAACAAGAATATATAAATAATTATTATTATTTTTTACGAGTGCATGGTTAAGTGCTCATGGAAAAGATGTGTTTTTAGCCATTTTGTAAGAAAGAGTGTGAGTCTGCTTCATGGATGGAGTTGGGAAGGTCATTCCACCTATGAGGTACAGTGAAACCGAGAGTCCGGGAAAGTGTTTTGATGCCTCTTCGTGTTTGTAGAACAAGACACCGCTCATTAGCCGACCGCAGGTTTCTGGTGGGAACGTAGCTCTGCAGAAAATATTTTTGTACTCTGGAGCAGACATACACACACTAAGCCTGCCCATCCCACATAATAAGCTGCTGGCTTGGTATCTGGATTCCTACAAGATCATTTTGGCCCCAAAGTAAACTCAAGAGCACAAGACACCACGCTAACTCTGATAGTGGATGACATCAGCAATCTACATAACCTGCATGTACTTCAGTGGACCACACAGCAGAAAAAATAACTGCAAAACACTGTCAGAGAGCTCAAAGCATTTGTGCTGTTACTGTGGTGTGAACAGGTGCACAATGATCCTAAAAAAAGCTTTTTGTGTGTGTGTGTGTATGTGTGTGTGTGTGTATGTGTGTGTGTGTGTGTGTGTGTGTGTGCGTGTGTGTGTGTGTGTGTGTGTGTGTGTGTGTGTGTGTGTGTGTGTGTGTGTGTGTGTGTGTGTGTCTATGCAGAACGTCAATCCATGCAAAAGATCCTGAAAAAGCAAGCTATGTGGTGGGCCTGGTTTCAACCTATTCATACTTACAGGTTATATAGAGGAATTCAATTAAACTATTAAATTAAGGCCAGTACAACAAAATATTTCTCACTACTGTTACCACTCTCACTAAATATCTCTTGACCTCTAAATCAATATTATAATTAATAATTTTCATCTTAAATCATTAGAAGTGAGAAAATATCCTTGGAAAGTAAATCCCTATAATGTCACAGACTGTCCTAAGATTTGCCAAGATACCAAAGTCAGCAATCAAAAGTCTCACACTCAAACATTTCTTAACAAGTTAACCAGAGTTATGCCATCCACATTATAGTACAGGTATATCAACAATTGCCTCATTTGGTTCTAATTTACATCTGAGATTAAATTTATATTTAAATGAATTAACTATTTACACTAGGTGTAAATGTCGCCTGCCACATAGTGCGGGTATTTGCACACATTGAAGACAAACTGTGCCCCCAATGTCGCTGCAGTGGCATGGGGTGTAACAATTGTATGGATGTGGTTTATTTCATGCAGACGACCTAGGTTCGATTCTGCTTTTTGTCCCACTTTTTCCAATCATGTTTCCTGTCTCCACTCTTAATATTTTCTTTAAAGGGCTATGTACTTCTGCTACTTCCCTACGTCACTAGGGGGCTCATTAATTGAATATAACATAATAAACATTAATACCTACTTCACATCATCGCACCTTTGGCCCCACCCATTGGCGCTCGATTTGTAAACAGATAGAGAGATTAGGATAAATAGGCCTAGCATGGCCTAACTGTTCTTGAACACAAAATTGGACCCATCTGGACTATTCTGAATTATTTTTGTATGTATAAATGCCCTAGAGAAACATCTTTGACCACTGTCATGTATCTGGCACTGCTTTTAAAAGACGCAGTGTCAATTTACTACGCTGAAGAGAAGATGCTATTTTCTGTCATTCTGCTGCTGTACCTCATATGTAAACATGCACTATATAGACATCTTTGACCATTTTGATGCATTCCTGGCTTCAGTGCACAATAATGCTCTATGTGTGTGGATCTTTCACCATGCTTTGGACTATGTATGTGTGGGTTTTCAGTTCATATCAGCATGGATTTTTTTTGGCACATATCAGCGTTGATTGCTTGTGTCCAGTCATAATAACAACATAGTAACCATGTTTTGTTTTGGCAGAAGCAATAGTTTTGAGGCAATTAATAATGGTGTTACTACAGTAACATGGTGTTACTATAGTAACCATGTTTAATTTTGTGGTTACTATGTCTTTACTACAAAATACCATGGTGATACTATGGTTACTGTAGTAAAAACATGGTTAATTTTTGTAAGGTAAGGTTAGGGTTAGGGTTAGGTTTAGGGCTAGGGGCTGGTGTGGGGTGTCTGTGGGACTCTAAATAAACACAATAAACATGCTGCAGTAATGCAACTATACAGTGTGTTACTATTTATTTAGGGGTGTTAAATAGTATCTGCCACTATTTGCACTTAGTGCAAATAGCCTCTGCCTTAATAAAACTTAGACCTCCAATAAGTCTGTGAGCTATAAATGTACAACCTCTGAGCAATAAAATTTCCCCTTGGGATAATACGGTAAATGTAACTTGTCGAATATGAATTACAGCGCTATTATAAAAATAATGTCTAAAAGGATAAATTAAAAAGAGAATCCACCTCAAAGAAAATAAAAAGCAAAATATAAAGGAGAGAGAGAGAGAGAAGGAGAATGCAATCAACATGCACTCTGTGCTGTCTTCAAAGACTCAAAAAATCAAAGTTGTTTGAGGACAAATCTGACATCAGAGACCAATGTTCTGACAGGGAGTAAATTGGATCTGGAGATGAGTGGCGTCTTATCATAAAAGTAGGGATGAGCTACAAAACACAAAATGTCTTAATGTGTTAGACAGCAGCTGTGTTTCAGCAAATGAAATGTTGCTCTCCAAATATTTTCCACCCCGTGACCCGGTCCAGTGAGAGCTGCCAAGTAGGAAGACATTGCAGCACTTGATGAACAGACTGGCTAACCAGAAATGTTAAGTGTGTGTGTGTGTGTGTGTGTGTGTGTGTGTGTGTCTTTTTGACAAAGTTAGATTACATGGATTCAAGCACTGAATTGGCAATTTAGTTTTAAAGGGATCATATAATTGAAAACAGGATTTTTTGAAAATAAAATAGTTTTATGTATGTAGATCATAAATGTAATCACCCATATTTAAATGTCAATGCTTATTAAGTGCTCTGAAACTCGTTTGGGGTATTACACGTTTCACATGCAAACAGGTTAGCCAATCATAACAGAGCTTACACAGAGTAGTAATTGAAAACGAACATTTGACTGCTAACAGTGCAAGAAATCTTGACTAAACTTGTAATCATTTGTGCCTCTGTTTTTAATAGATTATGTATATTCATGATGTCACTTACCATTGTATATTCTCTCTCTTCAACTACTTTCTTCACTTCGTTGTTGGACTCAGTGTCATCATAGATGTCATCACCGCTGCCATAACCTGATGCCTGAAACAGATGCAGTTTAAACCTATTTATCTTTGAAAACTTGTCTATTCTTGCTTATTTGTGTGTATGTGTGTGTACGTGCATGTTTGTGCTTTTACTCAAAACCACATAAAACACATTCATAAAACTTTCCTCATACTGCCAAACTTGTAACATTTAATGCACTGTTACATGTATTAATCCCTGTATGGTTTGGAAATATGCACGATGAAAGCTTTTCCCCACATTCCAGTGTATCTGTTAGTCAATGGCAAAACACCAATCTGCAATGTACAACTTTAGCCACTAGAGGGAGTTTTTACTCTACTGTAAAGTCTTCAGCAGGATGCCAAATTCTGTTCAAACCTAAATAGTCAGTTCAGACCATGAGATATTCCCAACTGTGATTGTTGTGATAATGAGTAAATGTTTTAATTCAGAAATAAATCACTTTTAAAATCCATAGCCAAAACTCCATTATCTCCAAAAAGGTATGGAATTTCACAGTTCTGATAACCTAAAGAAAGGAGGTACAGCACTCACGTAGGGGTCATCCTCCTCACACTGTTCATTTGGTGTGGTTGGATCCGGTGTCAACACCAGCTGCTGGATAGAGCCCTGGATAAGAGAGTGAGAAAGAGGTCATACACCAATTTGTGTACATGTTCACTTGTAAATTCTAAATAGCCTGAAACTGATTATCAAGTGAATGTGGAAACACAGCCAGTGCAGCTATCAATCACTGTTGCGCAGTATACAACCGTTCCATACCATGCAACATAAAATATGAGGTGCAAAAAAGAACACAAACCAACAAAACTTTCAGCTGGAAATTAATCGTGATTCAGAATCAACCAATAGAAATAACCACTTCTCAGTAACAAGAGCGTAATAAAAGAGTTGAATTCAAATTGGCATGACATATAACAACCTGTTTCCCACATGTTCTTATTTCAAAGTTCAAAACATGAATGGTGATCAGTTCTTTTAGTTTGGTAACATGTCACCTGTCCTGCACATTTCAAAGGCTGGGGCTAATGTTTTCTCAAAGTTCGAACAATTTGTAAGTCCTGATTAACAGAGGCGTGGTTTGCAGAATTGTTGTACACAGCATCCAGAGGACAAGCACCTGTTTTCCATTCAATAACACTTACACAAATGCAGTGTGTGGGAAAGAAAGAAGAAAAACACCAGCTTTTTGACAAATTGCCAGCAGTTAATGAAACTGGGGAAATTCACTATTAGCACTGGTGCTTCTCACGGATGCATTCTCTCTTCACTACTGTCAAGCTCCTGAAGTTTGCAGACGACTTGCTTTTCTCCTATCTCTAAAAAAATCAATTCCTTGTGGACGTGACCACACTTGGCAATAAATCTTATTCTGATTCAAATTCTGAATAAAAGCTATAGAACTTGTTAACAAGTAAATATAACGCAATATTGCAAGCTCTAATATAAATACAAAATAAATACTGTACAAATATACATTAAAGGGGTAGTCTCTCATCATTGTCTCACCCTAATGCTGTGACTTCTTCTGATATTCCTCTGCAGACCACAAAGAAAGATCATTTGAAGGATGTATGGTGTGTTTGTCCATTCAATGTAAGTCAGTGGGGTCCAACATTTTCAAGCTCCAAAAAGGACATAAAGGAAGCTTGAAAGTAATCCATACAAATCAAGTTTTATTAATCTATGTCTTCTGAAGCAATCTGATCACTTTGGGTCTGAAACAGACCAAAATGTAAGTCCTTATTAAGCTCCTGATGATGTTTGAAGGTTTTGGACCCCACTGACTTACAGAAATACACCATACATCCTTCAAATGATCTTCATTTGATCAGGAGAGTGAGTAAATTATGAGAGAATTTTCATTCAAAAATAAGAGAGCAGACTTGCTTTTTAGGATGCATTACTCTGCAGCTGTTTGAAATGAACTGTTATGCTGTTTAATGAATTAAACAATATGTTCGATTAAAGGCACATAGAAAGGAGAAGGAGCTGAAGGAAATCACCAGCTCAATTCTCACCACATGTTCACAGACCTCAAGAATCTGCTTTTCGATTAGTCATGTTAATTTAAATATGGTTCATTCCAGGATGTCAGCTATAAGCTATGCTAACACTCCTCCAGATGCATTCATGCACTGTTGTTTTAGTATGAAGCAAACACATCTGATAACTGTTGTTATCTGTTTCCATGTAAAGTGAGCACTTTTAGTTTCAGACTCAATCAGTCTAAATACGTTTGCTCCATGTAACAGGATAGCCTAGTGAGAGAAGACTTTCCCATGATTATCTCCATAAGGAGAATCCCATTCCAGTGATTTCAAGAGACTTGTTACCCATAATCAAGAGTTTTTGAATAGGTGATATCAATCCTGTTTAATTATAAGGTTTTGTGTGAGCATGGAAATAATATCTATTCAGGAGAGCAGTTTGGGAATAAGGGATTTTAAGGATAAGCATTAAGCAAAGTAAAATCAGTTTAGCAGCCAGTCTAAATCAAATCTGACATTAAACGGCTCTTCTGCGACATTTTGCAAAAATGTATGAATGCAACATTGAAAGTTGATTTTTAATTTCAATATTTTTTCAATCATTAATTGATTTCTAGCTACATATTTATTTTTTCTTCAAGCAAGGAGATCCTTTGCTCAACTTCTTTCATTGTGAAAATTAGATAACGTCAGTATTAATGTCAAAGTCAAGCGAAGCACTTTTTTAGAATGATCAGCCAAAGGTGTCATAAATTCTGACTTCTGATGTTTGATTGACTTCCTCTCGTTAGCATGTTGCATGGAGGAAAATAAATACGGAACTGCATACAAGAAATAAATGAATGGTGAAATATTTAATTAAATATCAGCTTTCAATTTTGCATTACCCCAACCAGTTATCTGTTTAATATTGTATTTTCCTTTAATTGAAAAACATACAAAAATGCATTCCAAGTGGCAGGATGTTATATTTGTACAGTAGTGTTGCTTAAATCTGTGGCATGTTGAAGACTATTTGTCCCTACAGACGGACTGCAGCTGCAGCCGGCCTCGTCTCCAAAGGGCCGTTTATTCAGCCAGTCAGATAAACAGTCTGCATATTGACTCAGCATATGCAAATCACAAACACAGTCAACAAACTAACAATGACCACACACATTGACATGTACTGAGACTCCTGACATATGGTTGTTTTGAACAGATGTGGCAGATCTGAGCATTTGCTTGTTTGTGTATGTGCACTTTCTTGGTGAAGCATTTGGTGAAGTATTTGTGGGTTTGATTTTATGTGCAACCACTATGACACTGATACCCAAAACTCTCATGGCCACTAAAATGATTCACTCTAAACAAAGGATGTTTGCCATCCTCTCAGACTACATGTCACACATCCAAAGAGAAACATGCAGGATGTTACTGCAATGCAAAGCCTGAGAAAATTCCTTAAAGAAATTTGTTTCCATTGCCACGATTTTGAAAAATTAAAACTCATGTCGTTCCAAACCTATATCACTTATAAATATGACAAAAGGAGGAATTTTGAAGAATTGCACTGTTTTTTTTCATAAAGGCGTTCAAGCTGCAAAAACAGACATAAAAGCACATAAAAAGTATAATAAAGGAATCATAAAAGTAGTCCATATGACCGAAATTTAAGTAGTTATTCACTGATAAATTTCAAATCTAGTAAGCTGTTAACCTCTATGACCTAAATGTAAAGGGCATCTTCCAAGACTATTAAAATAACAATACATAGCTATTACAATGTTAAGATGTTATTTTTTGTATTATTTTATTTATTTATTTTAAATGATATGTACATAGAAATTTACGTTACTCAAAAACCTACAAAAAAAAAAAAGAAAAAAAAAAGAGGCAAAATATTTGTTCTGATTATCAGGGCCGTCACCACAATGTACAATGAGGGGGGACAAGTCCCTCCCAATAATCAGATATGACCAGATTGTCTTTTATCTTGCACAATGGTCTAAAACCCCATTCACACCGCCAGCGATATTGGACTAGGATTGCCACCCGTCCCGAAAAATACGGGATCATCTCGTATTTAAAGATAAAATTATGCATCCAATATCAATTCAATACAGTACGCGCTTTGTCTCGTATTTAAGCTGATCAGATGGCGTCATGGTGAAATCGTTCCAGTTCGCTAATTTAACATTGATATAAGTTGGAAAATGTGCCTATGGTGGGTAATGAACCGTACGAAAAGTCCATAGTTGGTGCTAAAAATGTAATTTTTTTTTCTATATAAATGTACAATAAGATCATACAATTAATGTGTGAATACAATCAATGTGTGAATACAATCAATGTGTGAATACAATCAATGTGTGAATACAATTAATGCATATTAACTCTTAACACTGTGGAGGATTATTATTATTGCAAAAAATGTGGAGGATTATTATTATTGCAAAAACCGAGCGACTGACAATGAGAGTGAAGACAGCGGAGCTCACGTCATCTGTCTCCTGGCAGAATGGAGATGAGTGCAGGCAAGACGGAGAAGTTTCAGTGTTGTGAGGGATTTTTACTTGTCTGTAACCACATGCTTGCATATAATAAAACAATGATGCATGGAAAAGCATGTCAGAAACAGTCTGCATTTGGAGTGAGTTCATTCATGATAGATTAATTGATCGTCTTGTAAATTATTTATATTGATAGATTGGTCGTCTTGATAATGATTTAATGCACTGACCACTGCTGCACGTTTTATAAAACACTGACCACTGCAGAATGTACAGTTTTAGAGACAAGATAACTGATTCCTTGTCAAATTGTCTCTTTCCTAGCGTTTGTTCCACATAGGTGCAGGGTCCGCTTTGTGATAGTTCGCATATATATTTGATTTAGCACAAGTTTTGAGCCAGATGCCCTTCCTGACACAACACCCAGTGGCTGGGGGTCTCTCACTCACACGCACACATATGAAGCAATTTAGAGTCTCCAATTCACTTAACCTGCATGTTTGTTGGACTTGTGTGGGAAACCTGAGCACCCAGAAGAAATCCACACAAACACAGGGAGAACATGCAAACCCCACACAGAAAGACCATAGTTGAGCTGGGACTTGAACCCAGGACCTTCTTGCTGTGAGGCAACAGTGCTAACCACTGAACCTCCTGAATTATTCCAGCGCTACGCATCAGCAAGTAGTTCAGGTTCAGAATGTTAGTGTCATGTAACATGTAACTAACTAAACATGCAATATTTGCCCACTATTTTATGATTGAAACCGACCGTTGTACCGACCGACAGTCATTTACAAGTGTGAAAAATATTCACCATTTGGCAAAATTCACTAATTTGAATTTAAAAAATGGCATATACAGTACGTGATTTGTATGTCATTCATAACTGTGAATGTGAAAACATTAACAGAGTAATTTTCAGCATAACAGGCTTAAGACAATGAGTGAATGTGTGTGTATATTATGAATGAATTGAATAAATGTGGTAATCTGAACATTTTCTATAAAACACAATGTAGGACATGGTAAGACCTGTGACTTGTGGCCTCTATTGTGTTTTTAGGTTGAGGCAAGGACAGTATCATATATTTTAAATGCAAATATTATTAGGTAATAATTTAAAATCAATATAAGATTAAAAAAAATAATTGAATTAATTATGAATTATGAACAGCATCTCCTAAGAGTCTACTTATAAAAGCAACTTTATTTTGAGTAGGTCTTTGTCAGGTCTGTGCTCAAAAAATTAACCACCAGTTTAAGTAGTACTTCACCAAAAATGGAAAATGTACTTTTACTCACTCATTTACTCACCCGTATGTTGTTCAAAACCCATATGATGGGTTTTTCTTAAAACATAAACCTAGTAACATAAAACTAGATATTTTAACCAGCTCTATTCCAAGCAGCACTATTAAAGGTTCAGAATAAAGTAGGACTGTCAATCGATTAAAATTTGTAATCAAATTATTTACATGGTGTCCTGATTAATTAATCGTGATTAATCACATTTAATCATATTTAATCGCATATACAAATATTTTGCTGAGAAAGTCCCTCATATCACAATGATTCAGTATATAATGATGAAAGAATTATACATAATTATCTTTATATATTTAAAGATTTTTTTATATATATATATATATATATATATATATATATATATATATATATATATATATATATATATATATATTCAGATAATTACAATGCATTACATATTTGTGGCAGAAGAGTTCATCACTGATAAGACAAAAAGCGGCTTTAGAATACAATGTATTGTTTACTACCATATTATTGATCATTATTGATTATTGAAGTCAATCATTGGCATACAGTTCACAGCAATCCATTTCACAAGTGAATTTGTCAATCAGTTTGAGATTTATTATGAGGGCTTGTTTAAGGACCCGTCAATGTGCACCTGTGTCAGACATGATTGTGTTTAATACTTGGAACACATCTTGAGATCCCTTAGTTCGAATTTGTGCTCCATCAAGTGTTTTGAACGCAAGAACATAATGCATGTTTGTGTTGTGATGCTGAAGGGTGGTTTTGTTCACTGTATAAACTGCGCGTTGCTCATACAGCTGAAGTTTCACTTACTGCCCTCTGGAGTAAACAGGTGGTACTACAAGCTTGACTTTCTCAGGAATCTTCTTTATTACACTCTTAATTGTGCAAAAAATGTTTATGCGTTATTTTTTATCAAATTAATCGCACTGAATTAACACGTTAAATCGATAAATAGTCCATATGACCAAATGCACTATATTCCAAGGTTTCTGGAGCCATACAACAGCTATGTGTTGTATGGACTACTTTTATTGTATTTTAATTTGTATTTATTTATTTATTTTCTTTGGACCTTGACAGCAACTGTTTTTGTATGGAAAAGAGCAGCGTTAGGATTCTTGAAGAAAAGATTTTATTGGGGGGAAAAACACAATGAGGGACAACTTGAGGGCAATAAATAATTTAGTGTATTTTCTTTTTGCTAACCAGTTGACAGTCATGTAATTTTACAGATACATCAATGATGAAAATAAATTCAAATTCTATTTATCTTTTCTTTGATACAGAAAAAAAGAAAAGATGACTGAAACAGGCAAATTGCTAGCAATGCAGACATCTTTGTTTTGTACTATGTGAACTAAAAAAAAACATGTATCTTTCAAAACCACAAATTAAAAAAAAACATTCAGCCTTTGTTCAACCAGAAAAATTGTTCAATAAGAAACCTATGTAAATTCAAAGTATCTCAAATATCTGTGGCTTAAAAATACTGATCTCGGTTTCTCGAAGTGAGTATGCGCATGGTAGCCAATTGCTCTCAAATGCTCTCAACACACTATGTAAAGGCTTGTTACGTGGACATTGTAATGTTTTGTTACTATAAACAAATTGTTTAACTTGCTGACTGAACTAGCAGTTGTAATTCAAAGTACCTTGTTGCATAATATTGTGTGGAACTAAGTCAAAACTGCTAGGCACGACATTTAATTGGTAGATTTTTTCCATTGTGCAACATGAATAATGTCCTGGGTCTAATGAAATAAAAGAGTTTCAGCTGAGCTCAACAACTGAGTTTCAGCACAGGAAATACAGTTGGGGCCAAAATACTGCATCAGAGCTATGAAATGATGGCACCCACAGTCACTACAGTTTGATCTACAAAGTTGAAGAGTAGGCCAAAACCTGTTCTCTGTCTCTCTGTGTATGAAGGGAGAAGCAACACTGTCTCTTGGCATCTGCACTTAACTACAGCGAGGCAGCAGTGTTTTTTTGAGTGCTTATGCTGTATGTGTGGCCTGGTTATACATCATGGCAAAGAAAGATATAAAGGCCCATATAAGAGCCACTTGGATAGCTCCAATGCTGGTGCATGCCAACCAATTCAGTGTGAGCAGTGGCATTTTGTTTCCAATTGAAACGTCTAGGTTAAGTATGCAACCTCTGTTCCCTGATGGAGGGAATGAGACGTCGTGTCGAAGAAGCTACACTAGGGGTCTCTCTTGAGTGCCGAATATGCCTCTTGTCTATGAAAAAAAGCCAATGAGAAGTTGGCAGACAGTATTTGCATACCCCGCCCAGGACATATGGGTATAAAAGCGGGGAAATACGTCGAATTCATTCAGGATTTTTCTGAGGAGACGGAAATGGTCCGGCCAATGCAGTGGCTCGGCTCAGTGACGTGACCGGGAGGACATGACGTCTCGTTCCCTCCATCATGGAACAGAGGTTACATATGTAACCTAGATGTTCCTCGTCTTTCGCTCACTTCGACGTCGTGTCAAAGAAGTGACACTAGGGGTCCACTTCAAATCACTCCATGCGCTGAGCCGTGTATGTGTACTGCTGACACAGGAGCGGGAAGGTATTTCACGTGCACAAGCAACCAACTGTGTCAGACTGCGCGTACCCTTCCCCAATGCCCCAAAAAGGTTGTCGGAATCCTTCTGTTTACCCTAGAAGGGAACAAGCCGACGCTTGCCAACCTGTGAACGGGCCAAGCCTGGCTGGGCCTCTTTTCTCTCTATGTTTCTCCGCATAGAGCAAGAACAGTGGGGCCCTTACACGTATCGGGGAAGGGGGTCTTACCCAGTTTCCTATACTTTCAGGGGGAAAAGACCCTACGGAGGCCACACCTGCCCAAAAGGGGAGGTAAAGGTGGCGAATACATCACATGGGGGTGGTTGGGTGCACAGCCTGGGTGCGATAGGCACATGAAATGGCATCCACCACCCAGTGGGAGATCCTATGTTTGGAGACAGCGTTCCCTTTCCGCTGTCCCCCAAAGCAGACAAAGAGCTGATCAGAGCACCTAAAGCTCTGTGTGCAGTCTAAATAGGTACGTAAAGCACGTACCGGACACAGCAATGAAGGGGCTGGGTCTGCCTCCTCCCGGGGCAGCACTTGCAGGTTCACTACCTGATCTCTGAAGGGAGTGGTAGGGACCTTGGTCACATAGCCCGGTCGTGGTCTTAGGATCACATGTGTGTCTGCTGGACCGAACTCCAGGCAGGTGTCGCTAACAGAGAACGCTTGCAGGTCCCCGACCCTCTTGATGGAGGCGAGTGCGATCAGCAGGGCCATCTTTAGAGAGAAGGGCCTGAGTCCTCTGGAGGCCCGCGAGGACCACTGAGAGATCACAGGAGGGGAACAGGCTTGGCCGGGAAGGGTTCAACCTCCGGGCGACTCATAGGAACCTGATGATTAAGTCGTGCTTACCCAAGGACTTGCCGTGTACTGCATCATGGTGGGCCGCAATAGCGGTGACATACACCTTCAGGGTGGAGGGGACAGCCTCCCTTCCAGCCTCTCTTGCTGACCTAACTGCGCACCTCTGTGGGTCTTCAGCACAGGAAGAACAAGCACCATTTCAGGGCGTAAAGTTGCCTGGTAGAAGGGGCTCTGGCTTGGTTGATTGTGGCTACGACCGTGGGTGGTAGACCAGCTAGATCTTCCGCGTCCCGTCCAGGGGCCAGACGTGGAGGTTCCAAAGCTTTGGGAGTGGATGCAAGAGCGTGCACCGTCCCTGAGAAAGAAGGTCTTTCCTCAGGGGAATTTGCCAGGGAGGGGCTGTCACGAGGGGTACGAGATCTGAGAACCAGGTCCGGGTGGGCCAATAAGGAGCCACAAGGGTGACTTGTTCCTCGTCCTCCTTGACCTTGCACAGTATCTGTGCAAGAAGGCTCACTGGGGGAAATGCATACTTGCGCAGCCCCACAGGCCAGCTGTGTGCCAGTGTGTCTGCCCTGAGGGGAGCCTCCGATTGGGCATACCAGAGCGGGCAGTGGGAGGTTTCTTGGGAGGCAAACATGTCTACCTGGGCCTTGCCAAACCGTTCCCAAATCAGCTGGACCGACTCTGGGTGAAGCCTCCACTCTCCACTGGGCAAGCATTGTCGTGACAGCGCGTCCGCTACCACATTGAGGTTGCCGGGGATGTGAGTGGCACGCAGTGACTTGAGTTGTTGCTGGCTCCGAAGGAGGAGACGACGGGCGAGTCGTGACATGTGGCGGGAGTGTATGCTACCTTGGCGATTTATGTACGCTACCGCAGGGGTGCTGTCTGACCTGATCAGGACGTGTTTGTCTCGAACTAATGGGAGAAACTTCTGCAGGGCAAAGAAAACAGTCAGCAACTCCAGGTAGTTGATGTGCCAGCGCAGCGGGGCCCCTTTCCAACGGTCTGCTACTGCTCACCCGTTGCACACGCTGCCCCAATCCAATCTGGAGGTGTCGGCTGTGACCAAGACTCGTCGGGACACCTGCTGCAAGGGTACTCCTTCCTGTAGAAAGCAGAGGTCTGTCCAGGGTTTGAATGTTTGGCGGCAGGCGGGGGTGATTGTCACACGGTGCATGCCGCGGTGCCATGATCGTCTCGGGACTCGAGTCTGAAGCCAGTGCTGAAGCGGTCTCATATGCATCAACCCCAGCGGCGCGACTGCCGTGGAGGATGCCATATGCCCCAGGAGCCTCTGGAAAAGTTTTAAGGGGACCGTTGTGCCCGGCCTGAAAGCGGCGAGGCACCTCAACACTGAATGTGCACGCTTGTTGGTGAGGCGTGCTGACATTGAGACTGAGTCTAACTCCATACTCTGGACCGGGGTGAGCTTGCTCTTTTCCCAAATGGCTGAGGTGTCTGAGCACCTGGTCTCTGTGAGCGCATAGTAACTCTCGAGAGTGAGCCAGAATGAGCCATTTGTCAAGGTAATTGAGTATGCGGATGCCGGCTTCTCAGAGCAGGCAAGGGCTGCCTCTGTGACTTTCGTGAAGACGCGAAGGGACAGAGACATGCTGAAGGGGAGGACTTTCTACTGATACGCCAGGCCGTCGAACACAAACTGTAGAAAGGGTCGATGTCGAGGCAGAATTGAGACGTGGAAGTACGCGTCCTTCAGGTCTACCGCTGCGAACCAATCTAGATGCCGAACATAGGTTAGAATGTGTTTCTGTGTGAGCATTTTGAACGGGAGTTTGTACAAAGCTTGGTTGAAAACTTGCAAGTACAAGATCGGTCATAAGCCGCCGCGTTTCTTAGGTACGATGAAGTAAGTGCTGTAGAGACCCTTCTTTATCTCGGCTGGAGGGACAGGCTCTATCGCGTAAGAGAGTAGTGATTTCCGCGTGCAGGGATTTTGCATGCTCGCCGTGTACTGCGGTAAAGCGGACGCCCGCAAAGGGGGGCGGAGTCCTGGCAAACTGAATTGCGGAACCAAGTCAGATGGTCCGGGCCAGCCAGCGAGACGGGTTGGGAAGTGAAAGCCACGCGTCCAAACTCCGTGCTAGAGGCACCAAGGGGACTATTATTTTTGACATACCCTGCGGGGCTTCACTGTGGGACGGAGCAGGTAAAATGGCGTCGGGAGGCGAAGACGCGTCTCGAGGCTCTGGTGCTGAGAAAAGACTCAAAGCACTTACCTTAATCCGCACACCCGGCAGGGGGCGGGTTAGCGAATGAGGAGGTGGTCTAACGTAGGCGTCCTCTAAACTCGTCGGAACCGGCCGGCCGGGGAACAGTCTTGGGGCTGAAGGTGGGTGGTCCGCATCCAGCGTGCTGGGACTGTTGAGATCTGGTGGCAGAGTGCCGTGAGAACGGCATTTGCGGACCAGGTGACCCAGAGTCAAAGGAAATAGCTATTTTACTGAGAATGTGGGTACCGCAGCCCCAAGGGGGTGCGGCAAATGAAATAAATCCAACAAAAGATTCTCCTCCTGGCCCTCCACCGGGGGACGGAGTGGTCTTACCATCTCCGGTGCTAACGTCTTGGTCCCTGGGTCGGATGTCTCATGAGGGCCTAGGAGCCTTACGGGTCCTTGAGGGGGTCCGTGACCTGTGGGGTGCTCGACACTGGGGCTTAGAGCTGGGCCCAGGTTGAGGCGGAGCAGGGTGTTTCTTTGCCACAGGAGGACGCCCTCGGCGGGCAGACGGGGCATGGCCCATGGCGACAGGCTTGCGGCGGGGCAGGATACGTGAGATGGCCTCCGTATGCTTCTTCACAGCAGAGAACTGCTGGGCGAAGTCCTTGACAGTGTCGCCAAAGAGGCCAAACTGGGAGACGGGGGCGTTGAGGAAGCGAGCCTTGTCGGTCTCACGCATCTCGACCAAGTTCAGCCACAGATGACGTTCCTGGACCACGAGCGTGGCCATCGCCTGCCCGAGTGACTGCGCTGTGACCTTCGTGGCCCTGAGGGCGAGGTCGGTCGCTGAGTGCAGTTCCTGCAACACATCGGGATCAGGGCTACCCTCATGCAGATCTTTGAATGCCTTGGCCTGGTGGACTTGCAGGATGGCCATGGCGTGCAGGGCAGAAGTGGCCTGGGGTAGCGAGAGCGGATGAGCGGGTGGCATGACAAGTGGAGAGCGGCGCCCTCCACGTAGAAGTCAGCTCATCATGCACTTCCGTGAAAAATGGGACCGGGGGTGTGCGCGGCTTTGAGCGGCATGGTGTTCCCAGGAACCAATCATCCAGCCGTGATGGCTGTGGGGAGGATGGAGGGTTCCAGTCCAGCCCCACACTAGCGGCGGCCCGGACAATCATATCAGACATCTGCATTTCAGCCTCAGCCTGGGCGTGCTGGCCCGAAGGCGGCAGCCCAGGGGAGGCATAAGCAACAGGGGAGGCACCAATGCAGCAGTGAGCTCATCCACCTCGAGCTCTAGAGGATAGGCATGCCGGCTGTGAGGCGAGCCGCTGTTGCCTCGAGCATGGACGGGAGTCAACGAACGTACCGGGGGATGGGTGGTTTATTGAAGCAAGCCGCGACCGCAATGTTACCGTGTTCATGCCCTCGCAGTGAGAGCATGAACCATCCACAAACGCTGCCTCGGTGTGATCGCTGCCCAGACACACGAGACAACGCCTGTGGCCGTCTGAAACGGAGAGCACTCTACCACAACCAGGAACTACACAGGGGCGGAATGGCATCTTTAAAAATATGCGTCCTGAAAAGGACTTTCAACGCCGCTGTGTAAAGCTCTTTTAGAGGAAAATACTCTTTTATAGAGAAAATCACTCTTATAAATATAACTCTTTTAGATCTATGCGCTGCCGAAGCTCCCAGGGGCAAACTGAACTGTCGTGCAGAGAAGCAGAAATTTTGAAGTGCGCCGTAGATCCAACAGCAAGCAGAGCGTCAGAGGAACAGAAGCAGGAACTGGTGTGTGACTCGCAGCTGGCTGCATACACGACCATCGGCTCCGAAGAAAATTTTAGAATGAATTTGACGTATTTCCGCGCTTTTATACCCGTATGTCCAGGGCGGGGTATGCAAATACTGTCTGCCAACTTCTCATTGGCCTTTTTTCATAGACCAGAGGCATATTCAGTGCTCAAGAGAGACCTCTAGTGTCACTTCTTCGACATGACGTCGAAGTGAGCGACAGACGGGGAACAACTGTTAAGTATTAGATTGACTTGCAAGCAGGACTTTTGACTATTGGCATGAATTGTGGTGCACATTGTAAGCTGTTTCTGGCCAAGAAAGGCCCACTTTGACAGGAAAGGTCTGTCTCCTACAGTACGTCCAACCACAGTTTTAAAGTGATGTATGAGCCAATGAAAAACAGAACAAGGTGAGCAAAAAAAAAAAACAGAGCAAAAAAGTATTTTTTACAATAAATATCCACTTTCACTTTCAAAATGTGAAAAATGTGAAAGTGTAGATAAAGTAAAAAATTAAACTTAAATATTGATCTGTTTCTTACTCACACTTATATTATTTCTGAAGATATGGATTTAACCACTAGAGGCTTATGGATTACTTTTATGCTTCCTGTATGTAATTTTTGGAGATTCAAAAGTCTGGTCACAATTTACTTTCACTGTAGGGTGAGTAAGTGATTTTGCTGAATTTGAACTTTAATCCATAGGGTGCGCTTCTCGAGATTTATTTAAAGATTTCAAAAAAGAAAGAAAGAAAAAACACTGCGTGTACCCTCTCTGTGTACATTGTGTCACTATAACAAGTGACCCAGTAACAATTAATTTTTTATTATTATTAATATCTATAAAATTCACAAATTACTCCCACAGACTCTTATTGGAAAAAAGCAAATGCTTGTCAGAGAGGCAGACAGCAACAGTTGCAAAAAATAAGATTGGTCAGAAACACTTTTAAATCATGGATTAGCAAAGGGTCAATAGTGATGCATCAGGTACAGTATATGTGTGTGCAAGAATGAATACTATTGGGCAGCAAAGAGATTTTTAAAGAAATAATTACCAATTACTTTCAGCCTTATTCTCACATAAAGGTATCGTATGGCTATAAAAGACTTTAAATATATTGTATGAGTTGTTTTGATTACTTTTATGGTACGTTTTGCCAATTTTGGAGTTTGATAGCACCTAGTCACTATACCACTTTTTTGTATGTAAAAGAGCAGTGTAGACATTTTGCAAAATATCTCCTTTTGTTTTTAAAGAGGAATATCATACAGATATATGGTATGTGGTACAGTATTAGTGAGTAAATGGTAACAGAATTTTCCTTTTTGGGTGAACCATCCCTTTAAAAGGCCTGTTAAAGTGTGAGAAAAGAGAAAAAAATACATTTATGGACTTAAGAAACTACACAGACAAAACATCTCCCTTAAGTTAAAAAAATGCATTAATTAATTCATTCATTCATTCGTTAATTCATTCATAAGAAAGCAAGTTTCAGTCTTTCAGTATCATTATGTAAGGCTGCCACGTTGTCAGTCTTGTGGTGAGGCTAATGTTGTCCAATATTGTTCAGAACAAGAACGACTCACAAATCAATGTCTTGGCTTCTATTCTGTTAGTGATGACGACTTATATGGAACATCTGTGTTGTGACGTATGTTAAACTGCATATGTTGCACATAAAAAAAGGTTAATTATTATTATTTAAATCTAAAGAACTATGATTGGTTTAAAACCAATGTCATATATGTGGCTAAATACTATCATATGCACAGATTAATAAGAAATGTAATGTTAATAAATTATGGCTAATGTGTTATTTCATGTGTATGAAAATGTGCAGAGAATAGGATTGCTGTGTGGAAATTGTTGCTGAGGTTCAGTCTACAGATAAACACCCCAGACATAAGCTAGCCTGCAAAGAGTTTAGCCCTATTAAGAAGTTCAACTAAAACCGTCTAGGTTACGGATGTAACCTCCGTTCCCTGATGGAGGGAACGAGACATTGTGTCGAAGATGCGAGGCTGTGAGCGGCACCCGGACCTCAGGAACCAGTCATCCAACCGCGATGGATGTGGGGAGGATGGAGGTTTCCAGCCAAGCCCACGCTGGTGGCGGCCCGGGAAAGCATGTCGGTCATCTGAGCGTCAGCCTCAGCCTGGGCGTGCTGGCCCGATGGCGGCAGCCCAGGGGAGTCATCCGCGTCAGACGCTGCGCTCTTTGATGCAGCGGCAAGCTCATCCACTTCGAGCTCCAGAGGATAAGCAGGCTGGCTGTGAGACGAGCCACTATTGCCTCGAGCATGGACGGAAGTCAACGAGCGGAGCGTAGGGGGCGTACCCGGCGGAGCTGCACCCGCTGCCATCCCCAGATTGCCTCCATCGCCTGCCGCATCGTCCTCAATCCCGTGGGAAGAAGGAGCAATGCGGGGGGCGGCTGGAGTGGCATGCTTTCTATTGAAAGCGAGCCGCGACCCTCGCAGTGAGAGCATGAACCATCCACAAACGCTGCCTCGGTGTGACCGCAGCCCAGACACACGAGACAATGCCTGTGGCCGTCTGAAGTGGAGAGCACTCTATCGCATCCAGGAACTACACAGGGGCGAAATGGCATCTTTATAAATATGCGTCCTGAAAAGAACGTTCAACGCAGCTGTGTATTGCTCTAATAGAGGAAAACACTCTTTTAAGAAATATCACTCTTTTAATGTGCTCAAAATTTCACTCAATAGTTGTTTGTACGGTGTACTTTTTTACTTAATGGAGTAGGTTATTGTGTTGTTAGTGTAGCAACATGCTAACATTTTTCTTTATTGGAATCAACTTTTGTGTGACACATGTAAGCATTTACAGTCACTCCTTATCAAGTGTGTTTTAAATCTGTCACTGGGAGGGTCCATCTTAGTTTACTTAGAAGATTTTAGCTGTATTAGGTGGTCACTACCTAAGTACAGTAGGTAGTAGATGGCAAGGTGGCACACAAGCATTTAGAACACAGCTTTTCTAAATATACTATGCCTTAATCTATATCATCTACCCTTTAAGAATATAAAATTGGCAATATTTTATACACATCTAAAACTTCCAGTTCAAACTTACCACAAACTGTTCTAGTCTGGTGCCTCCGGCGTTCCCTATGAAGATCCCTGAGCTGGGCTGGAAGGTGAGTCTGTCCTGGCCCCTGTGGAATGCTACTCTGTGGTGTTCCTCACAGTCCATATACAGCTTCACTTCCTCTCCCTGTACAGTCAGAGTAAATCTCGCCCATCTTCCTGTAAGATCCCCCATCTTAAACGATGCTGCCTCCTTGGTGTGTGTCGCACCGAGTTCGTTGTAGTAAAGGATCACCTGTTGTGATCCATCTTCCACTGGTGCTAATGCTACTCCTAAGTGAACAATCTTTTGTAGAGCATCAGTGATGGCGAAAAGGACTCCTCCACGGCGAGTGGTGGGTTTGGCTGTTACAATAATGGCAAAGTCGCGGAAGAAAGGGTCAGGGATGAAAGAGCGTGTAAGGCGACCCACGTTAGCATCTGGGCCGAAGCTGTACGCAGGGAAGCCCTCAAAGCCAGTGATGAAGGAGACGGAGGGTGGCAAGGGTACACCGATGAGCTCTGTGAGGTCCAGCTGGCCACCAGAGCCCCTCTCTAGACAGAAAGAGAGAAAAATAGCATAAATAAAGTTGTAAATCCAGATCTATCATACATTTATAAACCCAGCTAGACCAGCCCTAAACCAGCCAAAATGTGAATTCATGCTGGCCTATGCTGGTTATTTTAGCAGGTTATGATTAAATTGCATTCTGTACTAATATAAAATACATTATTAAAACAAACTACTGTGTAAATGCATATTCTATCTTTCAATAGTTTTACTAATAATTAATTGCAAAATAAATGTCCCTGTTTATATACCAAGAGCTGGCCAATATCCCTGCAGTTTTATTACAACACACATTATATCCTCAGTTTTAAACTCCCCCCCCCCCAGGCATCCTGGCGTGTCTCTACATCTTCATTCCCTTCCACTTCAATCAGCTTCTGTTTAAAAAAAACCCTTTTTCCTTTGCAGCTGAGAAACCAAAACAGCACCATTTGCCCAGAACTATCAGGCCCTGCACTAATCACAGTTCAGCATCATTTAACCAACTATAAGCCGAGCATAACAAACTGAGCCCAGATCTACAGACAATGAGCATCAGCAACCAAAACAATCCTCATAAAGTTTGAATCATAACTCATGGTCTTTGCTAAAGACCTGGCACCACACACATGTTCTTGATTAAAGTTAAGGAGGCCTGCACAAACAATTGATTGCTCTGTAGGAGAGGACTAGCGTGAGCCAGAATCATCTGGAAGATGTTAGCTTGGGCTAATAGATCCAGTGCTGCTGAGAGTGTGGCTGTAAATTTGGGCTTGCAGTACGTACCACATATACCTAAACTCTAACCAGCCTTGAGGGCAGACACACTGCCAATGACCAACTAGAAAGCAATACTTTGGTCTTTCTCAAAGCTGAAGTTTGACATTTCAATATATTGGTAAAATCTCTCAAGGAATAATTTGAAATTGGCTTGACAAATCTTGTCTGAAAGTTTAAACAAAACAAAATTTAAATTTACAGATAGACCATTAAGGCAAGAAAGAAAGAAAGGAAGGAAGGGAGAGAGAGACAGGAAGACAGTTGTTTACATTTTAATTTCTTTATTTTTTTGACAGTTGGAGTTCTTGTGTCACAATCTTGGTGAGTCCGCTGGTTTATTCCAGTTTGTGTAGACATGTTTCCTCTGATGATTCAGGTGCCGCTAGCTCACACAATCAGCATTGCCATGGGAACCTTGATTTTTTTCATGAGAACACTGATCGCTCTAGCTTTCAGCAAGCAAGTAGATCCTGATCACTTTTAGTTCCCTGCCTATATTTACCTAACTCTATTTTGTGTTTGTTGCTTGATTGTTGTTGAGTATTGTTACTCGTCACATTCTCCTGTATCAAGTTCTCTGTATTGGTTGCCAGTCTTTGATATTTGTGCCTGGATTGTGGTTACCTTCCAGCCCAGTGCTTCACCTGAGTTTCCCTGAGTGGTTACCTCTCTGCACTGGATCTGCTTCTCACACTACCATGAAATACAGACATATGAACACACAACTCTACAGAGAATTCCTCACGGCTCTGCACTCTACACTTCCACTATGCACACAAGCCTATGAACACAGTCTCCTCCTCCACGCTGCAGCCAGTGCCGGGTACCCCTGATGTTTCACCAGCTCTTGCAGTGTTTAATAAATAAAGTGTTCCTGCCTCCACACTTTGATCCTCTGTCTCATCCTTTCTGACAGAATAATCAAGCCAGAATAGAGTGAGGACACTGACATGCGCTCTTCACACCGAACTGACTGTTACCTTCCTCACACTCCTACAACCAGGGAATCGGAACAGCAGTCCAAGGGGTCTTTTCCTGGCCTGGCTACAGCACTGAGCAACCACTCACTCTGTCTCTGCCTTGGTGGACTCTGAAGCGGAGGGAAATTTCCTAGATGCCGACACATCTTCGAGATGGTGGATTCCGGCCATCGTCACCAATTCTACTGAGTCACTCACTGTCATCACAGGTAACCAATCTGAACAGCTGTCCTTCCTGCTGGTCTGCTTCCCCTCTGCACCGGTGTTACTAGGGAACCCATGGTTGGTAATACACAATCTGCACTTTGACTGGTCAACCAAATCTGTTCTTGCCTAGAGTCCTTATTGTCTTTCCCATTGTCTTAACTCTGCTGTTTCTACTGTCCAGTCTTGTGTGTTCAGTCAGTCCCATGCTGCAACACTTCCTCCTCATCACCAGTCTGATTGCACAATTGATCTGCTCCCTGGCACTTCTCCATGAGTTTGGTTATATTTGCTCTCTGCTCCCAACAGGGAGGCTATGAACAAATACATTAATAATTCTCTTGCAGCCGGTCTCACCTGCTCTTCCGCTGCAGGGGCAGGGTGTTCTTTGTGGAGAATAAGGAAGGCTCGCTTAGACTCTGTATAGATTATTGGAGGCTGAGTGACATCACAGTGAATTCAATATCCTTTGCCATTGATGTCTTCAGCTTTTGAAGTCTTGCAGGGAGCGTCCGTCTTTACGAATTATGATCTTATCATAGGGGGCACTCTGAATATTCGGTCATGCATTTCAGATTTCCTGAACTCTCTCACTGACATTGGATGAACAAACAGATAGTCCTGCCCCACACAATGTTCAAACTTCACAGTTTTTGGAGAAATCAGTATGGCTTACAAATGGCTTACACATAGTTGTCTCTGCATATTAAGTTGGGATGTAAGAAAGTGATTCCAAATGTAAAATAAAATATTACACACTTCAGCTTGAACTGTTAAAGTATGACTAAATGATACAACTAGTGGTTATAGCTAAAATTACTAATGCCAAATAACCCTGCTCTAGCAATTTAAATGAGCTGTGATCTTACAGTTATACATCCAATTTAGCTCATCTCAAAGGGTGTTCCCAAATTTCAAATGATGTTTGTATATTTTGTAAAGCATTGGCGAGGGAATCCCCTAATCCCTGTCATTACGCCTTTGCCAGTTTCATTATTAACATTGTGTGTTTTATGTAATGGCACAAAATGTAAGTGTTTATACAACAGACTTCACCACATCTGGGGTGAATAAACATGATTAAAGTGAGCAAGAAAACAGAAAACAGACAATGGGAGGGACCTCACGCAGTAACCTAGAGGATGTTCAACCTCACTAATGCCAAGTCCAGTTTTGGCTTCAACAGCTATGGTCAATTAAGAATCATACAATGGATACTTAAATTATCAGAGTCCTAAACATTTATCAACTACAAAATGCTGAATTTTAGTTTGTGATGCTGACCAAACAATCTTGTTTGTCTTGCTTGACTAGTAAGTTAAACAGCTGCATGGTAAAACCAACACTCTCTTAATAAATCCATCCCATTGTAGTTGTCCAAACTACAAACCAGATTCTCATCAAGGTCAAGATCTTAAACTATGCACACAACTTTATGCTGTAGTGAAAAACACAAGGTAACGTCAAGTTTAGAGGAGAGAGGAGAGATTTATTTTATTTTTATGTCAGATAACATCTTCAATATTCCAGCTTAGATGGTCTTTTCAGCCTCCAAGCTAACAGGAGTAAAGTCATATAGTTCAGCTATTAAAATATTTCACATTTATTATTAGGATTATTAAAGATAGAATGAAAAAACATAAACAACTCTGATTTTCCATGATGTGATACGTTATGTGAACAGTTATGTGAATAATATCTACAGTGTTATTTCACCTATAAAATCACCTTGTAAAAATATATCCAACTCTTTATATGCATCAATAGCAAATGAGGGCGTGCTAGTGCATGCCAGGGCCAGTTGCATTTCCACTGTCACTTCCAGGGCTTCATCGTACCTTCTCTGGGCTTTCAACGGCCAATGGCCTTTGGCCCACCAATTACCCTTGGGACAAAAAAGGCCAAAAGGGGATTGAGGCGGGTTCAATGTCAAAGGTGAAGTTTTACCGAGCTTGTCAGAATATGTATCCAGTGCACAACAGTACAGGTTCAGGCACAGTACAAATCCATTAAAACACACAATGGAAAAAGCGGTGCCCAAATAAATGACTTCCCATTAACTTTTATAAATGGTGTGCTGTGACATTGTCTTGCTGTTAGAGGAGATAACATTCGAAACATCATGGCAGTTACAGTCAGTGAGTTGGTATCACTAATCAAGACTTTGCATGTTAATGTTGAAATGACTATTGATAGGATATTGGTCTTGGCGAACTAGATCTGCTAGGCAGATGAACCTACACAGACTTAAGCATGTCCACAATTAGAAAAACACAAGACATGCTGAATGAAGCATGTATGACATGCTACTGCACAATTAGACATAAAAACAATCCCCATGTAGCAGATGTAGACACATGAACCTGGGGAGGTGGATGGTTTTGGATAAAACTCTTGAAGACAGTGAAGCCAGCTTACTTGGTAACTGAGAAAATTTAATTTTTGGGCAAAGAGAGAGTACTCAAATTGATTGGCTACCCGATTCCATGTCAAATGCATACACCATGTGAACTGATTGGCTTTTCAAATCACATGTGAGCAATCTCATTGGCTAACAGATAACAAGTTTGATGAACCTATAAGCTTGTGCCTTTCAGAATTGCATGACTGAACTTAGTGATTAATGCAACTGTTCTAAGCATAGACCAATTAGCATCAAATAAAAAAGGTGAATTACATGCATCCATGCAATCATAAAATCATCATGTAATCTATGAAAGAAGTGGATCTTTCCTCCTTTCTACAGTGCAACCCAGCATCACAACCCAAACTAGATTTAACCTGGCTATAGGTTATTTTAACAACCGTCTCATTGACCTTCATATGCAAAACATTATGGCTATAAAAACATTAGACCCCTTTGTGATGTTGAAACCTCAGTGTGCAATTAGGTATCCCAAACAATTTGCCAAATTTGTAACCATTGATTGTATAATCTATTTTACATCAACATTAAATATGTGTGAGGTCTGTATATATATATATATATATATATATATATATATATATATATATATATATATATATATGTGATCTATATATGATAAATGCATCCCAGAGATTATGATTGTGTGGTTGTGGATTATCAAAGAGACCATCACAAATGATGAGGAAATGAGACGAAAACCACAGATGTTCAGGAACCTCAGCTGAAGTGAACTCAGTGATGAAATATAGATAATTAGCCACAAGTGGCTAAAAGAAATAGTCTCTTGGGTTATGAATCTTGACCCAAATCAGACTGTAGAGTAGAGTGCAAGGTATTTGTAAACCAGGAAGTAATAATGTTCACATCAGCAATGGTGAGCGTAATTTGCAGGATGCATTTTTGCTCTAATATTACACTTTTACTCCACTGATGGTTAAGTTTAGGGTTGAGGTTTGGGTTAGGGTGTCGGTTCAATAAAATATGCATTGCTGTTGACTTTATTACATCATTAACAAACTCGCTTTTGGTGCCATTTTTTCATTTCACCTGGAAACTCGAGCTCAATATGTGCATATTCAACATTACTTCCAAAGTTTTCCACTGGTTGACCCACTGTTGCTGAATTCACAGTGCGATCAGTACTACTTAATTCCTGTTAGGATCTTTAAAATAAATTCCACTTATAAATATTTTCAAGCTATACAATTTTTTCTATATTTTCCACAGCTGAATTAGTATTTATTATATTTTTTTTTTACTTCTTAAAGCTGAATTGTATAATTCTGCTCTACCTGATGGAATTGCAAAAATAAAGAATCAAAATAATGTTTTCAAACTGATTTCCAAATCATGCCACCATCTGACACTGGTTGCACAAGCAAATAGTCCCAACCAAAAATCACACTATTGGTTGAGACAATGTTGCTATGTTGGGCTGGTCTGGTGCTCAAAAAAACAGACCAGTATTTTGAACCCCACAGAGCCAGAATGTTTATACTTTTTGGAGAAATCAATCTACAAATTAGTTATAGTTGTCACTGTTTAAGATGGAATAGAGTAGTACTTTAACATTGAGACAATTATAGAGTTCACCTATAAGTCTGTGAGGTATTGCTGACTTAGCACTACTTCACCCAATTGAGGTCATGGCTTTCACAGTGAGCAGTAGTGATTTTTGTTGGATGCAATGTTTTGATTAAAGAGAGTGCTGAGAAAATTAGCACAGCCTGCTGAAAGAGAGGTTGTAAATACTCAAAAATGAATTATTCAACTTGGCCAACTGGCCAATATAGGGTGGAGCAATTGAATCATTTAATCAAGCAGTCCCCTTGAATCTACAGAATCTTCTCATGATCTTCGTGTGAGGGGCCTCAGAGGAGGCGTGATATAGGAATCCCATACTTCAATTGTGAGCTCATACTTCACATCATCACAGGAGGGTTTGGAGAGCAACTCCTCTGGAGTTTAGCTTGATGAATATCAAATATAGATATAACAAATAGTGGTGAAACGAATCCATACTGTATTGATGTGTAAATATGACCTTTCTCTGTATCGCTGAATCACTGTACAGTTGTTAGACAGAAAGGAAAAGATTACAAATTATTTGAACAATGAATTTAAAAGAAAAGGCTAAAAGCAATAACTTGTCTTCTTTTGTTTCTCAGCGATACCAGGTGTTACTAGCAGTCAGTTAAGTAGAGTAATTTTAATTGAGAATATCTATAATTATAAAGCAATCTTGATCTTAGCTTGAGGATGCAGTGAGATCAAGATAGGTCAAATCGGCCTTATCATAGTCTGAGATGGCTGACCAATTATGTTTTACAGCCACTCCCCTTAGACACCCAGCTGACCACTAAATATGGTATTTATCAACATTTCCTTTCTTCAACTACTCTGTCCTGCCACAAAAAGCAGATTTCCTAAAACCTGTCTTTGATTTCAGGGTTTGTCTTTACGAGGAACCAAGTTAAAGTGAAGTATTGGATTAGATTCAAAGATAATAATTGCTTGCAAAAAGTCACTGTTTGTTGCCTATGTGACTTGCTGTGTGCAGATAGTCCATGTTATACAACAATTAGTTCCAGTCCTTGAAGCTGATTGGACGAAAGTTGTAACAAAAGTGCTGATAGCTCACACCATTAGCACTGGGACGCTTTAATGTGTATATTAATCCACTTGTGTTGCCAGTGTTGTCTTTCTTTTGTTCTTACAAGCAAGACTATCTCTTGCTACATTGTTTGTACCCTCATACCCTTTTGTTTAATTAAACCTTGCCTGCGACTGCATTCCTCTGACCATGGAAGCTTCATTAAAATGTCTGAAAACAAACACACACAGCTTTCATTTCTGCTACCAAGACACTAACAAACATACACACTGGCATTTCTGTGGTTTTATACTTTGATGAGGTGAACCTTTCCAGCTAGGTGCTCAATAAAGCCCCAGTTAGACCTGATTTTCAAGTGAACCATCACCAAGTAACATTACTTGGAGACCATAGCAAAATAATCAATCACACATGTTCTACATGAACTCTGGTTCATAAATCAGGAATATAATATTAATGGCATATTGATGTAATACTAAATAGAAAACAAAAAGTAACAGTAAAATTAAAGCATATGCAAATGTAGATGTCACTCAAACAGACCCAATCTTGACATTGTCACTAGAATAAAAGATGTGGTTTTGCAATACTTAGTTTCTCTGAATGAAAACAAAGTAAACACAAGCAAATAGTTTTCTTTGAAAGTCCATGCAAGTTTATACATAGAATAAGCTTCAATAGTCATTAACAGTGGATGAAAAGACAGTAGAAACACAAACACAGAATGCTTCGACATTGTGGCACGGTGGAGGGCGGGACCGGCGCGTGATTACGCACGCCCGGTCCCGTATCAGGCTAATTGAGCCGTCAAGAGGGATAAAGGCCACTCGCAGACGGCGATCGAGAGAGAGAGCTTAATCAGCAGACATGTCTGCTGTCCTATGTGTTTGTTTTAAGTTCTTCATTAAATTATTATTATTTATATTGACAAGCCGGTTTCTCGCCTCTTCCTTGCCCATGTACGTGAACTGTCTTTACAGACATATATTGTCCTATGGAATAATTACATACCTTTTCTTCAGTAGATGTAAGACCATTTCCTGAACTAATTTTTGATGCAAATTGTGCCATCATGTCTAATAAATGCCCTTTAATGGAAGATAGTATCAGCCAGCAGAGTGCACAGTCAATGAACACATTTACATCCACTTAAGAAAACCGTTTATTCCAGGGTTTTTGTAGAAAACGGCGTTCTGGAACATCATGTAAGTGAGAACAGAGTTTTCTTTATGCTGGTTAAGGGATTAATAGAAAGCAGTTTAACACACCTGAGCTTCTCCTAGAGAACGCGGTATATGTGGCCATGTAAACGCAAAAGTGATGTACCAACGGTTTTAGGGGTTAAATAGGTCGTTGAAGAAGATCTTTGTTGTTCAAGTACACTGGGGGAATCTTGGAGTTTGACATAAGAGGGAAATCCCATTATTGCAGCGCAATTCTGCTGTAGGTCATGACAGAAAGTTAAGGAAACAAACACAGCAGCAACTCTGGAATATCTGGAAATAAAGCGAAGCAACAGAGAATAAAATTGTGATGTCGTCCTTGGATCCCATTTTTATTATTTACTCAAGCATCACAGAGAAATTACATTGATGTGAAGAAAACCGGTTAATGACTGAGTCACATGTATATGGGAGTAAAGACAAATTTGTGAACACAGTGCATATAAATTGGAACACAGCTTTCCAGCCTTAAGCACATTTCACTCAATAATCAGCTTTCTGGTGTCTCACTTAGAAATCACATGGATTGTTTGACCAACAACAGCCAGTCAGCAGAACTCAGTTTGTTTAGACACAAGACTGTGAAACAGTGAAAGAAAGTAGCATGGTTCTCCATGAACACTCAATATTGTAATTCATGTTCCCTCCAATTTGAGTGGGAGCATCTTTGGAAAGCTATATTTTTCCACAAACATTCACATTAACCTCCTACCTTCTTCCTTTCATTTAATTTAAAGCTCAAATGAGCATAAAAGGAAACAGTTTAAAATGCAGTTTAACAATGCAAACAATCAGAAGTACATGTTGTAATGTTTGGATGCAATTTTAATTGGTTTATATAAAGAGAATATTCTTATTCTGTATTTGAATCCAGTTTCCCTTAATCAGTAACTGTCAACTCTACTTCTAGACCAACAAGTTTTCCACAAATAAAATAAACTACTATGGGTTTTTTTTTATTCCTTGTCCATCAACGCACAGGTCACTGTAGATTAAAGGTCTACATGTACTATGGCCCATTAGGTGTCAAAGAGACAGATCAGTGCCCCCTGGTCTAACAGAGGTGTACAGTATTCACTCATACACCTTCATCCATTCTAAACGGTGGGGACGACTTATGGAGCTTTACATCAACATTTTACTGACTGAGGGCCAATACGCATACAAGGAAGTAGTGTGTTGAGCTGAGATCAGAGAGAGAAAGAGGGCAAAACTTAGAAACAAGATGATACATGGAGAGCAAGAGACTCAAAGGTAGTATTTGATGAATTGGACTAAATTATTCTGGTTTCCAACTTTAAGACACATCCCGCTCTATATTTTCACATTACTCCATGTTTTTTTCTGTTGCTCTAACATGTAAATAATGTAAAGATGTCCTGCTGACTGATAGCCGTGTAAATAATTATGTTGCATAATAAACTTAACAGGTTGACACATTTCTACCATTAAAAGGAACAGTATATTCTGTCAATAGGTCTTTAAAGGGTTAGTTCACTCTCAAGCCATTCTAGGTGTATATGACATTCTTCTTTCAGCCTAACACAATTGGAGCTTTATAATGGGATTGAATGGTACCTTACCATTTTTAAGCCCCAAAAAGCGCACCCATCCATCAACAAAGTAATCCATACGACTCCAAGGGGTTAATAAAGGCCTTCTGAAGTGAAGCGATGCATTTTTGTAAGAAAAATATCCATATTTATAACTTTATAAACTATAATCACTGGCTTCCTCTATCCTCTGCGCTTTCACGTTCATCACTTCTCACTGGAGCTTACACTACGCCTACGTCATACTAACCCTTTAATGTTATATTTAATCACATACTCTAAGTTTTATTCATGTGCAAAAGGTAAAAACTCAGCTAATAATATGTATTCATTGTAATACAGGAAGCATGTCTATTTCTGTTTATTATGACTAATAATGATTGATAATGTTTGGCAGAATATCCTCCAGTCACTTTTTAGTTATAATCCAATTGTTCTGACCCATTGCTAAAACAACCATCCCTTGAGTCACACTCAGATTCCTCCAACTTAATGATTAATTAATCCCTGGGTGTGGATGGAGACAAAGCAGAAACAAAAAAGACAACAGGGGTGAAATCAGCCAGCAAGGTAAGCAACCAAAAAAATAGAGATGCTGTTGAATTAAAGGGAGCATGTTTATGATGGCACATGAGAAAGTGCTGACAGGCAGGGAAATCAGGCAAGGCTTATTACAAGCACATCTGTTTCTTTGCTCATTACCAGGATCTGTCATGACTCCCTTCATATCCAGAGTAAAATTATTTCATCAAGATCTGTTTATACCTGAGCCAGGGTTGCTGCCCTAATACTGTATATGTGATCTGAGGAAGTCATGTGACAGTCTCGCCTAAATGAGGCATTGAGTGTGGAGACTTTATAGAGTTGACTGTATGCCTGCGGGTATTGCCTGACTGATATTTTAGGACTTTCAACTAGACATGATCTAAGAGCTTTGATGTGAGATAACTTCAATTAAATCTGAGCTTTTCTGTGTTACATTAAATAGTATGTAGGATATGGTACAATATGTTGTTGACTTAGAAAAAATGGTGTGTCATAAATAAAAAGTTCTACTTGAGTACAAAATTAAAACTCATCAAGTGGCAAACACGAGTAAAAATTGGCTCGGCGAGTAGGGTACATTCAGATAAAGTGGGTCACTTAATTGTTAATATCTATTATTATTATTAGTATAGATTCATTATTAAAAATCAGCATTCAGTTCCTCCTTAACTAGTATGGGATAACATGATGTTGCCATATGGATCATACTTTAAAAACAATGCCACATGACAAATTATCAAGTGTCATGCTTGTATTCGCCCCTTAAAAAAAATTAAATCTCACCAGTTTCTTGGTAACTTTAAGAACTGCGAAATTACATGGCAATATTATGGAATGGTAATAGTATATCGTTATACAGAATGATAGTCTGACACTTACCGTTGTAAGTGAAGTGACTGATTAAAATACATACAAAGACATTATGTCTACAAACATCTGTCTCAACTTGCATAGGTCCAGATCAATGGTCCCTCAGTGGATTTATTTACCATTAGACGTTTATCTAGGATACCTAAAGTTATTTTTCCTCCAGAACTCCATGTGGAAACACATGTGGAATATTCCTCCCATTACGCTACCAACATGAAAATAGGAGGAACAATATTCATGTTTTTGTGACAGATGCAGTTTTAACGAGAAACAGTGACAGGTTGTCGCGTATCAGTGTGATCTTATGAGTTTTGGTAGGTATTCATAACAACATAAATTTTACTCTCTATGTCACACAAAGCTATAGTATAACATCGGAGAGAACTTCAAATACAGCACATCATCATCTAAACTACCTTTGTACTGCATTTTGCCATTTGTTTTGAAATAAATTATTGTGATTACATGTATCAGCCTGTTTAGTTTTTTTTATAATGTGAAGAGATTGTTGTGAAGAAATTGTTAGGTTTAGGGGTAGGGGTTGGGGACTAAAAAATATCTATATAATAGTTTATTGCAACTAAAACTACTGTCACTGTACATTTATCAGTCAGTCAAGGTTTTTATATTGTTGAAAAGTGGTTAGATTTGGGGTTAGGAAATCTAAAATATCTATAAAATAGTAAAGATTTAAGTATACAATGCATTTATAACAAAGGATTTGTAAAAATGTTTTTTATAAAACTGTATATATATGTGAAAACGTTTATGTTTTACATACTATCAATTTTAGATGCTGTCATTTCTGTCATATTATATGTTTCAGTGACAAATTGTGAAAATGTAATGTACGAATACCAACTAATAATAACGAGATCAGTCTGCAAGCTGCATGTGGTGATTGTGTTTGTTACAAATATTCAAGGGGAAACAGTTTTATAATTCTTTTGTCATAGGGACAAAACAAAAATATTTTTGAAAAAAATTATAATAACTTAGAGATCAATAAGAAATACAATATATATGGCCTATAAATTTTATCAGTTTATTCATCATTGGCAAGCATGGTAAAAAAGTATATTTTGGAACTGACTGTAACAAAGAGAAAATATACTTTACAATGTACTTTTCAGGAACCATAAAAAATGTCGACAGCCCTATGTGTCTGTGTGTTGTGTGTGTGTGTGTGTGTGGAGTAAGGGAGTGTGTATGCAGCACCCTATTTGTGCCATATGTGTTCACAGATGTACACAGCTAATGTACTTTCCACTCCTAACATTAACACACGGAACAGTAACCATCACTTTTTAGACATGTATCATGGTAATACCTTGGAGAACAATATAAATATGAAAATGCTATTCATTCAGTGCAGTAATATATATATATATATATATATATATATATATATATATATATATATATATATATATATATGTGTGAGTGTATAGAGTTCTTTTTCACTCTCTCTATCACTTCCTCTGTTTCATTTCTTCTTCTATTCCCCTTAATCAATCTCTCTGTCATACACACAGACACACTCTGAAAGATATGCTAGGAGCAGACGACCAGCACATACTTGTACAGATTCCAAATTTTCAAGGAACAGAAGCAGCCTTTCCATCCTCAACTCTAAGACTGCAGGCCAGCATTTAACAGGGCAAGCTCAGACTGTCTAAATGAAGCCTCTTGGATTAGACCAGTAACGTGAGCTTTTAAACAACTCCTGGACCTGACATAATCCTCTGGCCTTATAAAGTTCTCTCAAATCTGTGTGGCATCTCCTTAATTGGAAACCTCTGTCAAGCACTGGGGAAGTGTGCTTATTCTGTCAGGGACTAATAACTGAAAAAATATGCACGTACTGTATGTTTCCATTTCAGCATCATTTAAGGTAGGGGTATACCAGGTATCACATAGGTAATTAAAGTAAAGTTCAGTCATATCTAATCCTGGAATTGCCTGTTCTCTTGTTAAGCCACTGTTAAGGCATTGAACTGAGCAGTGATGCAAATACATACAGTTTCTTGTTGGTATGGAGGGAAAACACTAGCTCTCTTGTCTGGGAGGAGAATGTTTTTTTTTTTTTTAGATGAGCTTTGGGGTCTTGACCAAGAAAACCTTTATTGAGGCAATTTTTACAGCATTCAAAGGACTAGCAGGGTGAACGTTTATAATATTAAGGTTGAACACAGAAATGTGTGATTCTGTTTAAAGACAATTTCAGAAACGGTCGACTATCCAAGAAAAACTAAATAGGTGCACAGCCAACAACAAACTACTGATTTTAAAGACATACAATCACTTTTGACACTAGTTACTCACTTAATACAGAAAATGGGCCTGGTCTTGTATTTCACAACTCATCAGCGCATGCTTTAAAGTAATAAATGCTTCTTTTTTTCTATGGCTTCAAAATTACTTATGTAACAAACTTTGCTTAAGTGAGGAAAATATTAACCAGTGATTTCATAGCTATCCAGTGATTTCATATTCTTATGATCCAATAATCATAAGAAATCATCATAAAATCTCTGCTATAAAGCAATAAGTTGTTGAGAGCAGTAAGAGCAGTTGATCAGAATATCCGTGAATAAAAATTGTCTTGAAATGTTTCAGAGGGATTGCAGAGATGAGGATGAAATCTGAATTTCAAACCACAAATATCTTTGCCATGGTTCAAAACTGATGCAGAGCACAGCATGCTGAGGGAGAAAAGCACATGAGAGAGAACTGGAAGAAAGTGAGCTGCCAGTTCCGAGCAATGTTTTTCCAGTTAATTTCAATCATTTGGACAATTGTTTTTTCTTTCTTAGAGTTATATGAGTTGTATGATCATCGGTTATGATATAATTTATCATTTTATGATATTATGAGTTCTAAAATAGTTAATTGAATAAAACCAATTTTTATGGGAAATTGTTCATATCACATTAATGCGTGTCAAGGATTCAGCAGCATTGGGTATATTATGCATTCTCCGTCTGTTTCTTGCTACAATGATAGCATAGTGCACAGCTTAAATCAGATTAGCATCTTTCTTACGGTTGTATTAATTTGCTCTCGAAGTTACTGTTTCTGAAATATCTTTTGGGCATTATAAATCCCTTTGTGGGTGCAATTCAATACATTTGCTTCGACACCACCCTTTGCGCATTTTGGAGGCATGCCTCTAAATTGCATATTAATTTATGGAAAAAACACACAAAAATTGCCAAGATGTGCTATTTTGCACATCTGAAAGTTAATAGTTCAGTTCAGATATTGTTTGCATTTGTTATCAGGTTTGCACATGTTTTTATACAAACAAACCTTTAGTAAATCAGAGCCTAAATGCAATCCAATTAAATCCTACTGGATCAAAACAAGCCCTGTCCAACATTAAATAATAATAGCCAAATAATTTCATAGCTGTCCAATAGTGATCCAATCAAATTAAGCTCAAAAAAGATCCTTCCTTCATTATTTCCCACTGAATGTTCTGTTTCATTCTAAAATACCTCACATTGTGGAACTTAAATGTGACTTAAAGTGCAAATATGGTTTTAAGTTGTCTTTAAAATGTTTTTATATTAAATGGAATAAGGCGAAATAAAAATTAAGCAATATTTTTAAACTGAGACTTTGTCTATTCTAGGAAACCTTTGCCAAGTAATCGTCTAGGTTACAAATGTAACCTCCGTTCCCTGATGGAGGGAATGAGACCCTGTGTCGAAGAAGCAACATTAGGGGTCTCTCTTGAGTGCCGAATATGCCTCTGATCTATGAAAAAAGGCCAATGAGAAGTTGGCAGACAGTATTTGCATATCCCGCCCCCAGGCATATGGGTATAAAAGCAGGGAAATACATAGAGTTCATTCAGGATTTTTCTGAGGAGCCGGGAATGGTCCGGCCACAACAGTGGCTTGGCTCAGCAACGTGGCTGGGAGGACACAACGTCTCGTTCCCTCCATCAGGGAATGGAGGTTACATATGTAACCTAGATGTTCCCCATCTGTCACTCACTTTGACGTTGTGTCGAAGAAGCGACACTTGCGGTCTAGTTTAAATCATGCCATGCACTGAGCCGTGTACGTGTTCTGCTGACACAGGAGCGGGCAGGTATTTTACATGCAGAGGTGACCAGCTGTGTCAGACTGCACATACCCTTCCCCAATGCCCCGTAAAAGTCGTCGGAATCCTTCTGGTTACCCTAAACAGGGGACAAGGCGACGCTTGCCAACCCGGGAACGGGCTGAGCCTAGATGGGCCTCTTTTCTCTCTATGTTTCTCCGTATAGAGCAAGAAACGGCTGGGGCCCTTACACGAATTGATGGAAGGGGGTCTTACCAAGTTTCCTATTCTTTCAGGGGGAAAAGACCCAGCGGAGACCACACCTGCCCAGGAAGGGGGAGGTAAAGTGCAAAATACATGTGGGTCACATGTGGGACAATGGTGCGGTGGTAGATCCAGCCTCCAGGAGGGGAGGGGAGTTGCTACAACAAGGCAACCGGAGGGCAGCTGGGACTACCTAAGGGAGACGCGAGTCCAATCGTAAGGGGACCGTACCACGGAAAATACACACAGGGGAGTCCAAGCAGGAGTCCTGACTTGTGGAGCACCTATTCCAGTACAGGGTAGATTAAGTACCCGCAGTGGATCGGGTCGGCGAGTTCCTCCACTGAACTGCGGACCCAAAGGTCTAGGGAGGAGTTCTCCAGGGATCCAAATGAGTGGGATCTCCTGGGAGAGAAAGTTTTACCTCAGCCGAGGGAAAGGGTGCTAGGTGCAAGCGATCCACCTTGTCAGTCCGTCAGCGTGTACTGAGTTCTACCGGCTCGGACCTGAGAAAACACGGGACGATACTGACTCAACCCTGAGATTGTAAAATCTTGCAATGGTATTAGGTGTTGCCCAACCCTCTGCTCTACATATGTCTGCCAGAGAGGTGCCTCTGGCCAGTACCCATGAGGACACAACACTCCTTGTTGAGTGTGCTCGGACCTGCGTGGGGGGGGGGGGGGGGGCACGGCCTGGATGTGATAGGCCAATGAAATGGCGTCCACCACCCAGTGGGAAAGCCTCTGTTTGGAGACAGCATTCCCTTTCCGCTGTCCACCAAAGCAGACAAAGAGCTGCTCAGAACGTCTAAAGCTCTGCGTGCGGTACGCAAAGCACGTACCTACGTAAGTAGGTACACAAAGCACGTACCAGACACAGCAATGACTGCAGCGCTTACAGGTTCACTACCTGGTCTCTAAAGGGCGTAGAAGGAACCTCTGCCACGTAGCCCGGTCGCGGTCATAGGATCACATATGTGTCTGTCATTGCGTCGTGGTGGGCTGCGATAGCAGCGACATACACCTTTAGGGTAGAAGAGGACAGCCTCCCCTCCAGCCTCCACTGAAGAAATAAGAGCAATAACCTAACTGCGCACCTCTGTGGGTCTTCAGCCCAGGAAAAATACCAATTTGCGAACAAGCGCCACTTCAGGGCGTAAAGTTGCCTGGTAGAGGGGGATCTGACTTGGTTGATCATATCTACGACGGAAGGTGGTAGACCAGCTAGATCTTCCACTTCCCGTCCAGGGGCCAGACGTGGAGGTTCCAAAGGTCTGGGTGCAGATGACAGAGCGTGCCCCGTCCCTGAGAAAAAGGTCTTTCCTCAGGGGAATTCGCCAGTGAGGGGCTGTCGTGAGGAGTACGAGGTCCGAGAACCAGGCCCGGGTGGGCCAATAGAGAGCCACTAGGGTGACTTGTTCCTCGTCCTCCCTGACCTTGCACAGAACCTGTGCAAGAAGGCTCACTGGGGGAAAAGTGTACTTGCGCAGCCCCGCAGGCCAGCTGTCTGCGAGTGCGTCTGCCCTGAGTGGAGCCTCTGTTCGGCATACCAGAGCGGGCAATGGGAGGTCTCTCGGGAGGCAAACAGGTCTACCTGGGCCTTACTGAACCATTCCCAAATCAGCGGGATCGAATGGGGGTGAAGCTTCCACTCTCCACTGGGCAAGTGTTGTCGTGACAGCTCGTCCGCTACCACATTGAGTTTGCCGGGAATGTGAGTCACTGCTGGCTCCAAAGGAGGAGACGACGGGCGAGTCATGACATGTGGTGGGAGCGTACGCCAACTTGGTGATTTATGTACACTACCGCGGTGGTGCTGTCTGACCTTATTAGGACATGTTTCGAACTAATGGGAGAAACTTCCGCAGGGCAAAGAAAACTGTCAGCAACTCTAGGCCCAACCCAATCTGGAGGCGTCGGTCATGACCAAGACGCGTTGGGACACCTGCTGCAAGGGTACTCCTGCCCGCAGAAAGCAGAGGTCTGTCCAGAGTTTGAATGTTCAACGGCAGGCGGGGGTGACCATCACACGGTGCGTGCCGCGGCGCCATCCTCATCTCGGGACTCGAGTCTGAATCCAGTGCTGAAGCGGTCTCATATGCATCAACCCCAGCGTTGCAACCACCGCGGAGGATGCCATATGCCCAAGGAGACTCTGGAAAAGTTTTAAGAGGACCGCTGTGCCTGGCCTGAAAGTGGCGAGGCATTCCAACACCGACTGTGCACGCTCGTTGGTGAGACGTGCTGACATTGAGACTGAGTCTAACTCCATGCCGAGAAAAGAGATGCTCTAAACCAGGGTGAGCTTGCTCTTTTCCCAGTTGACCTGAAGCCCCAAATGGCTGAGGTGCCTGAGCACCTGGTCTCTGTGAGCACATAATAACTCTCGGGAGTGGGCCAGAATGAGCCAGTTGTCAAGGTAATTGAGTATGCAAATGCTGGCTTCTCGGAGCGGGGCAAGGGCTGCCTCTGCGACTTTGGTGAAGACGCGAGGGGACAGAGACATGCTAAAGGGGAGAACATTGTACTGATATGCCTGGTCATCGAATGCGAACCGTAGGAAGGGTCGTGTCGAGGCAGAATTGAGACGTGGAAGTACGTGTCCTTCAGGTCTACCGCTACGAACCAATCTAAATGCCGGACGCAAGTTAAGATGTGTTTTTGCGTGAGCATTTTGAACGGGAGTTTGTGCAAAGCCTGGTTGAAAACTCACAAGTACAAGATCGGTCATAAGCCACTGCCTTTCTTGGGTACGATGAAGTAAGGGCTGTAGAAACCCTTCTTCATCTAAGTTGGAGGGACAGGCTCTATCGCGTCTTTGAGTAAGAGAGTAGCGATTTCCATGCGCAGGGATTTGGCATGTACTGTGGTAAAGCGGACGCCCGCGAAGGGGGGCAGGGGCCTGGCAAACTGAATTGCGTAACCGAGTCGAATGGTTCGGGCCAGCCAGCATGACGGGTTGGGAAGTGAAAGCCACGCATCCAAGCTCCGCGCTAGGGCACCAAGGGGACGTTTATTTTTTACGTAGGAGCAGCGGGACGGAACAGGTAATACGGCGTCGGGAGGTGAGGATGCGTCAACCTGCAACACATCAGGATCAGGGCTACCCTTATGCAGATCTTTAAGTGCCTTGGTCAGGTGGACTTGCAGGAGGACCATGGCGTGCAGGGCGGCGCTGTAGGCTTTGGCGGTCAATGAAGACGTCGTCCTACAGGCCTTGGAGGAGAGCACAGGGCGACCCCGCAAGGTGGTAGGGTTTCCGGGGCACAGATGGAGTGCATCAGCCCTGTCCACCTGGGGAATCCCCGTGTACCCATTGGCCGCTCCGCCATCGAGGGTAGCGAGAGTGGATGAGCGAGTGGCTTTGAGATGAGTGGAGAGGGGTGCTCTCCATGAAGACGTCAGCTCATCATGCACTTCCGGGAAAAACTGGACCGGGGGTGGGGGGGGTGGGTGAGGCTGTGAGCCCAGACCCCTGGAACCAGTCATCCAACCGCGATGGCTGTGGGGAGGACGGAGGGTTCCAGTCCAGCCCCACGCTGGCGGCGGCCCAGGAGAGTATGTCGGTCATCTGCGCATCAGCCTCAGCCTGGGCGTGCTGGCCCGAAGGCGGCAGCCCAAGGGAGTCATCTACGTCAGACGCCGCGCTCTCCTATGCAGCGGCGAACTCATCCACCTCGAGCTCTAGAGGATAGGCAGGCTGGCTGTGAGGCGAGCCGCTGTTGCCTCATGCACGGACAGGATTCAACAAGCGTGCTGGGGGGCGAGTGGTACGAGCCCGGCGGAGCTGCACCCGCTGCCATCCCAAGATCGCCTCCATCGCCAGTGGCATCGTCCTCAATCCCGTGGGAAGGAGGAGCAATGCAGGGGGCGGCTGGAGTGACGTGCTTACTATTGAAAGTGAGCCGCAAGCCGTGACCGCAACGTTGCCATGGTCATGCTCTCGCAGTTAGAACATGAACCATCTACAAACGCTGCCTCGGTGTGATTGCTGCCCAGACACACGAGACAACGCCTGTGGCCGATAGAAGCGGAGAGCACTCTAACGCATCCAGGAACTACACAGGGGCAGAATGGCATCTTTATAAAGACACCTGAAAAGGATGTTCAACGCTGCTGTGCAAATGCTCTTTTAGAGGAAAATACTCTTTTATAGAGAAAATCACTCTTTTGAATAAACTCTTTTAAGCTTTCTGTGCTGTTGAAGCGCCCAGAGGCAAGCTGCACTGCCGTGCAGAGAAGGAGAAAAAGCCACTGAAATGCGCCGTAGATCCAACAGCAGGCAGAGCATCAGAGGAACAGAAGCAGGAACAGGTGTGTGAATCGCAGCTGACTGCATGCACGACCATCAGCTCCGAAGAAAATTTCTGAATGAACTCGACGTATTACCCTGCTTTTATACCCGTATGTCCGGGGGCGGGGTATGCAAATACTGTCTGCCAACTTCTCATTGGCCTTTTTTTCATAGATCAGAGGCATATTCGGCACTCAAGGGAGACCCCTAGTGTCGCTTCTTCGACACAACGTCGAAGTGAGCGAAAGACGGGGAAACATAATTATACATTATAGTAATCCATTATTATTTTTAAACTTTACAAAGATGTCCAGAAATATTAAGAACTACATAAGTCTGCATAGTTAGTGATAGATGTTATTATAGGTAAATAAATCTGCTTAAGATTGGTAAAATAAAAATACTAACCCTAATCCCTCTGTGTAGGTCAGTAATAAAGTCTGGACTGTGGACAGAGGCATTTAAAAAGCCAAAAGAAACTAGAATTCATTAATGAATTGTCATTTACTTTGACAAAAAAAATCTTCAAATCTAAAAAAAAACAAGTCTACATTTATGAAATGTAAGGTCAATGAGTGCTCTAAAACTGTATTAATGCACATATAAACAGATCAATTAAAAATCTTGGTAGGCAACATAAAGCTTGTATGGACCAGGGCTGTATAACATGCAGTACATTGCTTGGTAGTTAACATCACTTTACCTGAAAGGCCAACAGCTGTGTTTAAGCAGCTGTAAGGTTGCATACTTGAAACAAAGTGTAACAGGACTAGCAGGGGTGTAGAAGTCATTTTATAGTTTGGGGGGGGACTTGCACAGATCCAACACTTTCAGTGCAGTATTAATATATACAAGTATGATATATGCATTATGTTAATATATATGATTATTTACTTTTAATATTTGTAGTATTTTAAAGATACAAGTATTGCAAAATAATTGCAAAATTTAGCAAAACTCGCTGCAAAAATAACAGGCATCTTGTGGAGCACTTGCTTCTGTTTCACACATGACAATAAAAGACTGAGCACAAGCTGGTCCTGAATACATTATTTAATCAATTACAATAATGACAATTGTGCATATATACTTTTTTTTTACTCTGTGCTTGTGTATTTTGGGATTTAAATGCATTAAGTGGCTAGAATTTTCCTAGTTTGTGACTGCTGAGAATTACTATTTCAAAAGACAACAATAATAGTCTTATAATGAGTTTCAATAATGTCTGTACATTTTCATGTATAAAAAAGCTTGTCTACATATCTATTCACTTCCGTAAAATGCTTCAGTAAAAAGTGCTCTAGACCACAGCGGATCTATCTTTTTTCCTACAGTTTAGTACTGCACACTAACAAAGTAAAAAAAAAAAAAAAAACAGGAGCTGATTTTAAAAATAGCTTTACATATTTAACAAAGATCCAGTGACCTGATTAAATTGACAAAAACAACCAATCAAACTATTACCTCACAAACATAATGTAAAAAGCATAACTTAATGAAGACTCGTGCGCTGATATAAACTCACTTATAAAACATTTATAATGTGTGTTTTAAAGAAGGATTGTCCTTTGTTTTTGTTTTCTGCAGTGCATTTAATGTAATACTGCCAATCAAGAACAATATGCTGATAAATAATTCTTGTTTGTGTGATCCTCATGTCTAGATTATTAATTTGGAGCAACATCAATGTCGATAAAAAGCATGGATAAATGAGCATTGTTGAAAGCAACTTTGTAGAAATGAATGGAGCCACATTGATTAAACTCTCTGACTGACAACCTATTACGTAAGGGTTGTTTCGGCTCATGAAGCTCACCTGTGATTGGCTGGATGGTCACTCAATCAGCCCAAAATAACATAACGCAAGAAATAGTGTATATAAATCCACCATTTGGAATCATTACGGATTTAACTTGGAAAGGTGCAGGGGATAAAAATCACGTTTTAAAGAGTGCAGGGGACGTGTCCCCCACATCCCCTGTGGCTGCTGTGCCCTTTACTAGAAGCCTGACTTAAATTGCTTGCACCTTTGGCAGCCTGCTTCCAAAATGCAACCTTTGAGTATTAAAACCTTTAAGCTAAACTGTGAAGCTTTCCAAAGAAATTGGAAAAGGAGTAAAAGACAATAATGGAAGGAAAATGGGAACGGCAATGGTGCTGACTGAAATCTTACGTAACTTTAGTGTGTAGGTGTGACAGTTTTCAGGAAAGTTCTTGCTTCTTAAGAAGCATAACATGTTTGTAACAATATTTACAGTTTAAAGACAGAGAGAAAAGAAATATAATGTAATGCATTCATACGCAAATTCATCACTGTCATCCTAAAAATGATCCATGAAAATAGAAATGTCTTGAGTCATAATAATGTATTATGTATTATAACCATACTTTGGAAAAAATAAATAAATTTCAAGATTTGAAGTTGATTTTTATATTCCTTTCCAAGAGAAAATGTTTCCATCAGTCTTAAAAAATTATTTATGAAGTATTCTACAGTCAGATCCTCTTGCTGTCTGGGTCCGCTGCAACTGCAGAAATGCAGCTACTATTACAAAACCATCATGGGATGAAGACACTGCTCCATCATGATTTCATACAAAGAGATTTTATACAGTTGGGTAATTCCAAGCAAAGCGATTGAGGTTTTTTTTCTAATTACATGATAAATTCTGAAGTTTCAGATCTGCAACCAATCAGACATAAGATTGCAAACCATTGAGGGAGAACTTTAGTCATACATTAGCCATCCATATTGGAATCACCAACCATCTGCTTGTTCTGGGTGTTTCACACTCATACATACACTCATGCACATAAGTGCAAACATACTCAAACATTTAAGGAACTCTAAGGAGCAATAACTTGGAATGCTGCATTTAATTAAATATCTTTAGTCTTTGAGTGTGCTTGGAGGGTTACTCAAGACATTTTGATGTCTCCCATCTGCTTAGCTCTGTTCTATGGAATCACAAACGGCTTTTGTGAAGCCTACATCATCCTATGAGGCTCATTTACTATATGATCCAACATGTGGTCCTCCATTCTTGCACTGGAGGTGACCATGGCTGCAAAACCAGATGTTTAGGAATACAAGTAGCAAACTTCTCTAGACAGTTTAAGGCAGTTTAATGGTTTTACACATTAATTCTAAATGTACCAATGCATGAAAAAAAAAAAAAAAAAAAACACCCCTTACAAAAACATCTAGAGTTCTGGTAAACTATGCATAAACTTACCACATGTTTGCCACTAATTATTATTTTAATGCGTGCCACTCAAATATTTGTCAGAAGTTTGCGGCTCTTCAGCAGTAGTGACGAACCTGCAGCAAACCTTTGGCAACAATGGGTAATTTGCTGCAGGTTTGCCGCAAAACTCATTTGCCACGAACTCTCGATTTTTGTAAGGGAACTGATATCACTTTACATATTCACAGGATGATGGGAAATTTTAAAAAATCTAAGAGGGAAGTGCTCAACCAAATTACATGTGTTTTGTGCAAATACATGTACTGTAGAAGCTCTCAAAGCAACATTTTAGTAGTAATAGTAGCTAAAAATAAAAGGTTGAAAATCATATGACGTTAGCAACATTGCACCCAAATATTGTGATGATAGCTTCAGCATGTGCAGAAGTATTTGTCCTTTAGAAGTATCTGGACTTCAGCTTTCCACACTGACTAGAGAAGAGCTAGCCTAGATGCTAGCCTCATAAATCAACATACTGAGCTTTTAATAGGAAAACTACTCTTGCTGCATTTTGATCTGAACTTAAACTTTGTGTTTTAACTCTACATGTGCATCCACGTATAAATTCCATCCATATGAATCAGAAACTGAGGAAATACAATTGAGCTGATGAGAATTATGACAGGTTTGTGGCAGCTTTGAGAGTTATGAGTCATTATAGCACAGATCTTCCACCTGCTGTCTTAGACACGATCAACCAAGCGAGATCTCCCTCCACCAGGCAACTTTACACCATAAAATGCCCTAAAAACTTGGCTCCTGTTCGCGAATTGGTGAATTGACGAGCTCCAAAGACACCTCTTCCTCAGTCTCTAACCCGCCCCCTGCCGGGTGTGTGGAGCAAGGTAAGTGCTTCAAGTCTTCTCTCAGCACCCAAGCCTCGGGACGCTCTTCTACCTCCTGACGTGCTATTTCCTTAAGATAGGCCCCAGCCGATTCATGTCCTATGTGAGAGACATAGTGAGAGAGAAGGCCGCGGCTGCTGGGCTTGCTCCCATGCTAGACATGTAGTACCTGTTTCCCCCCTCAGGGGTGGGGGAAACCTAAGGTCTGTATGCAAAATCTCTTTGGGGGCGTTGGGGAGGGCTACGTGCAGCTGGTACAGGTGCCTCTAGCACGCAATAGCCTGCTTTGCATCTGTTTCGACAGTTCACGTAACACGGTCAGTTCGTGGCACTTTTATATGGGACCCTTTGTGTCACTTCATTCGAAGTGAGTGACAGAAGGGGAACATCATGGTTACTGTTGCAACCTTGGTTTCCTGAGGGAGGGAATGAGACATTGTGTCCCTTCTGCCACAGAACTAGACCTAGAACTGTAAATGGCCGTAACTTATTTTCAGCTCCTCTGTGCAAAATCCTGACTGGGACTCGCTGCCCCGCTTCCCTTTATACTTGTAAGTCCGGGGCGGGGCATGCAAATTCTGTCTGCCAACTCGACATTGGCCTTTTCTCAGGTTCAGAGGAACGTTCTGAGGCCCAGGAAGACCCCTTGTGTCACTTCATTCGACACAACGTCTCGTTCCCTCCCTCAGGGAATGGAGGTTACAACAGTAACCATGACATTCATACTGTATATAACTGTTGTACATAATGTTGCTTAAAATTGGAAATTGAAGTTTATGATTCTGAAGAGACTCAAACATCTGTTCTATTTTACTATTACACTATCAAGAACAAGAAAGTGAAGTCTCTTCTTAACAAAGATTTCAGCTTACCCCATAAAAGTAATGGAACTTTGGATCATCTACTGGAAAATAAACTCTGAATAAGCCCTCAAACTCTGGATGAGCTGTCACCAAAAATTACTCAAATTAATCAACTGCTGAAAAGTTGGGGTAAAAAGCCCTTTGTGTTGCTGTCACAAACACAACCCTCCAGAGGGCCAGCAAGAGATATCAGAAAGGAAAAGCATATTTTATATATGGAGGGTCCAGATAATCTGGTGTCAGCCAAGTGTACAGTGTTACCAAATATACTGCCATTTGCAAATCCAACGCTGTGATGTCGTCAAAGTTTTTTCACTTTACAGTAAACACCTTTCTTCTACTGGTTTCTTTATGTGCGTAGATTAACTAAAAATAAATCCCTGGAATTCATATGTAATTTTTAAATGAATCACTCCAAAGCCCAATAAAATTCAGCAAATAAGTTAGTGAATTATTCAAACCAAAGAGGAGCTTATCCAAAATCCATCTGATTTAGAAGAGGAATTTTCCTTGACCATTAAAACAGCAACACTGGCACAGATAGAGGCTATTTTTTCATTACATATTGTTGTGCAATATACTGAACAGATTGCAAATCGAAACAACTTCAACCAGTCAAATGTGCTAAATTGGAATGATGGATAATTGCAATTCACATGCTTGGAGAGGAACCTAACCATTCATTTTGCTCAGGCTGATAAGAGTTCTTAATTGCAAAAAATGTATGTGTGGTCTTTCTGTGGTCAATCCTAGGTCCTTGCAGAGAACAAAGAACTTCAAGATTTGGCATAGTATCTAGCTGTTCCTTAATTACATTTTCTAAATTACAGCCCTAAGAGCCCCTATTACCAACAGAACTTTATTTGAGTTGTCCTCTAATGCGGTCTTAGCCAAAGAGTTCCTGATGAAAGTCCTAGTGTCTTGTTTGTTTTTTATGGGGCCACAGCATAATGAATAATGGATCTGAATCAGCATATCTCTCCTGCTGATGCTATTGCTTAGATGAGCCATGGACAACTTCAAAAGGAGGTGGCCAAATGGTTACAGCATCCTGTATCATCTGGATTTGCTTTCAAGCTTTTCAACCAGTAGATTGAAAAGGAACTTTCCCAATGCTACAAATCTAGCAGTTTTGACCACTGACAGTAGTCTTCTAAAAAAATTAGTGGACTATATTTCAGCATTTGTCAAAAGGAATAATTCACCCAAAAATGAAAATTCTTTCATAATTTATTCACCCTCTTGATATCCCAGATGTGTATGACTTTATTTCTTCTGCTGAACACAAAACAAGATTTTTAGAAGAATATCTCAGCTCTGCAGTTCCATACAATTCAAGTGAATGGTGGCCAGAACTTTGTAACTCCAGAAATCACATAAATGCAGTATAAAAGTAATCTATATTAATCCAGGGGTTTACTATATGTCTTCTGAAACGATGCAATCAATTGGGTGAGAAACATATCAATATTTCAATCCTTTTTTTAGCATAAATCTGCACTTTCACTTTCACATTCTGAAATTTAAAGTGAAAGTGGAGATTTATAGTAAAAAAGGACTTAAATATTGATCTGTTTCTCACCCACACCTATCATATCACTTCGTTTTGTGTTCAGCAGAAGAAAAAAGTAATGGGATGGCATAAGGGTAAATGATGAGAGAATTTTAATTGTTGGGTGAACTATCCCTTTAATTTAACTTGAACATAATTTAATGCCGACTTGAATTAAATTAAGTACTGTGATGCATTAAATTGTCTTAGATTAGGGGTGTCAAACATACGGCCAGCCTGCCAAGGAGTCATCTCCGGCCCATGGGATGATTTGCAGAAAAAATAAATAAGTAATATTTGAAAACACATTGATTTAAAATGTAACTTGGGTAAGATGTATTCATACTGTTATTTTATTAGCAACAGCAAAACAGATAAACATTTAAATTTGTGGTGTTGCATGTAGCTGTGTTGTAGATCGGTGGAATTTCTTTTAATTACGAGGGACATTCAGTGCTTGCAGAGTCCCGTATCAGCGAATGCCACACATGTTTGAGGGTGACACAAGTTCCATGGCCACACATTCACACAGTGACACAAGTTTCACACAAGTTTCTTTCACAGAAATAATGACAACAAGGACAGGTCCAAGGATAAATATTGGATGCAATAACTTTTGCATTATTTCCATCCCATTGAACTATTAATCATTTTAAGCAGGTTTCAGTTCCTTGGCATTTATGTTCGGTTTCAGATGGTTTATTGTTGCTAAAGCTCCAGCCAAAGAGCGAACGGTTCTCTCTTTTTCTTGTAAATAGTTTTGCTTGATTCCCTTCAACTAATTGTTTGTATTTGTGATGTAACCTCTTGTAATTAAATTAGTAAATTCCTTTTTTTTCTTTTGTTCAGAGTAAAATTCAGAGCAGAGCACCCATCAACCACAGCAGCTCATTTGTTTTTGCAGTATTGACCACTACCATGTTAAGTGTTATATTTTTACTCTGTCTTTCTTTGTTTATAGCATGAAGGTGCTTCCGCAATTTGGCTGCTTCGGCTCTGTATACACGTCAAACAGCTCTCCACACCTGTCCATTGCGTAAGACTGCCTCCGTGAACGGGCACTGACCTGGCTCATGCTACTCGAGTTCTATTACAGCTTCATTTGAATGCGAGGGAAACAAAAGATTACATTTTTAATTCAATCATCTTTCCAACGCTCCCCAGCAATCTGGTTTTCCAGCACAGGTGATTCCTGTCAGCCTCATTACCTTGCATGATCCATTCAGTGATTCTGTTTGTCAACTTCTAACATGAATATCATGATCGTTCTCCCTTCAAAGTGCCCTTTGGAGCGATATTTATTCCATTAGAAACACAAGGGCAACCATGCAACAGCAAACTCCTTCCAATATACAGTTACTATAATTACAACTTCTTTTCAAACCAACGCAGACATTTAAACGTGAGCTCGCTGCCGCACAGCACTTGCTCTGACCATTCCACAGAACACTGCAGTTACACAAAGCCTCTGTCCGAACAGACAAAAGCCGAATTTGGCTCTGCAAGAGGCGGATCACGCGCCACGTACTCATTCATAATCATTCCGCAAACTCATCACCGAACGATTCAGCTTGGCACCTTTATACTTTATACTTCAATATTTAAGCTTTTCTGTAGAATTTATTACAAGTCATCAACATAAACAAGTCATTTTATTCACCACACCACTGCTGACGGTGATCTTATAGTATCTATTAAATCCAACTCTCAGACGATTCACCCCATGCCAATACTATAGAGTAATGAAATGACTTGCATTACATTGTAAAACAATCTACAAAGCTCCAAACCATACGCTTAAGTTAATAAACATCAGACTACGGTATTGGGCACTCTGTTTCAGGTGCTTTTTACTTCATGACAAACCTACTTTAAATGACTGTTCATATGCACACACAAGCATGTTTCCTGACATTGTCTCACACATGTTCCCGACATTTAATCTAACAAACTATTACGTTCAGGCATCTGCAGACACTTCGTTTACTACATTAGCACATTTTATATTGACTCAACACATCCCTAAGTAGCAAAAATGTGCTGACCGGGTGCCCCAACTGCAGCATCTTTCGGGCATGCAACTAAACCTCCCACTACCCGGCAAACAGCGCAAATGCGCCATCCAAGTGACGCAACCGTTCACATGCCACAAGTGAAGCATGTCTTTCAGACCATGTGTCTCAGCCTCCATAGCTCCGTAACCCATATTATGTCACTCATACAGTACCAAATGAATCATCGCCCACCTAGATACTGACAACAGTCAGGCTTTTTCAGGTCTTCCCTAAATAGTTCACCATAAGTTTGCCTCTTTGCATCAATCAATTTCATTTCAATGCCATACTCAACCCATTCGTACCGCAGAGTGAGTTTTTGCTTATTTTCAGCGAAAACTTTTAACATGAAAACATGGGCTCTTCCTGTAAATGCCACTTGAGTCCACACTCCAAGATTCATCCCATTCATCCTATCATTGAATGCTGTGCAGGCCCATGCCTGCGGATCAAGCAGGTTGGCTGATGCAGATTCACTTCACGTTGCCTAACTGGCTCATATTACACACAAAAATTATCTTTTTCCACCACCTGCTGGCTAACATATGTAATGTAAAATACAAAAGACAAACAGTAGCTCTTAACAGATCTGCACTGCTCTTAGACTTTAGTTTGGAACGGCATGAACACAAGTGTAATATGAGCCAGTTAGGCAACGTGAAGTGAATCTGCATCAGCCAGTGTCTATATAACAGCTCTTTGTGATCGCTTGTCTAAACTACACTACTAAAGCTAGGAAATAGCTTTAAACTGCTTTTAACTAACAACTTCAGCATTAAGGCTCATCACAGCTGAGAGACACATTAGACTAATTATTTACACAATAAATATATATATATATATATATATATATATATATATATATATATATATATATATATATATACAATTATATTTTTGTTAATTTCAAACATTTAAGCATAATAATTATAATAATAATAATAATTGTGCCACCATATTAACTTGAAATTAAAAAAAGTTTTTGAAATTGATGACTTGGTTCACACACACAGTATATATAATTCTTAGATATAAACTTGGCCCCAAGCAATGACGCTTGGTCCAATCAAGCCCACGACCTAAAATGAATTTGACTCCCCTGTCTTAGATAAATAAATTAAAATGTATATTTAGTATGTATTTAGTAGTTTTGAATTATTAATAAACTTTTAAAAGTTCAAAATAAGGACATTAAATCCATAGCGATTATGAATTGACAGACATTTCCTTGTGATTAAAGAGAGGAAGTCCTAAATGTTGAGGTTGCCTTTGAATTCATGCATTTAACAATCAGCCATTGCTCTCAACTCAGGTCCAAGGAAGCTAATCACCTAAAAAGAGCTGGAACTTTTCCCAATTAGGTTGATGTGGTTGGTTGGCCCACACATTGTAGCATGAGTGCTTGTAACTCACAGCAGAACCACTTAGAGACCAGGTGTACGAATTCCCACTGAGTTTTTATCACATTGGTTGAGATGTATATTGAATCACAAATGGAAAATGCAGTACATTTTTGTGGCACCTTTACTAGACTTGCTTTTGTCGTATGTGTGTGTGTGTGTGTGTGTGTGTGAGCATGTATTTATCACTTTGTGGGTACCAAATGTCCTCATAAGGGTAGAAAACCCGAAATGTTTGACCTTGTGGGGACATTTTGTCGGTCCCCATGAGGAAAACGACTTACAAATCATACAAAATTATGTTTTTTGAAAATGTAAAAATGCAGAAAGTTTTCTGTGAGGGTTAGGTTTAGGGGATAGAATATATAGTTTGTATAGTATAAAAACCATTATGTCTATAAAAAAAAGTCCCCATAAAACATGGAAACACAATGCACTTGTGTGAGTGAGTGTGTGTGTGTGTGTGTGTGTGTGTGTGTGTGTGTGTGTGTGTGTGTGTGTGTGTGTGTGTGCCCATAGGAAAGACAAATCAGAAATAAGTTATATTTAATTCCTCAATTGTTTCTCATAAACAGCAATGTGATTAAATCTAGAGCAACCATTTTTAAATCCTTCCAAGACCAAGTTATCTGAGCTATAAACAATAATTTTAAAGCTCTGAACTCTTTACTGTATGTCCACAAAAGTCTCATTTATGTCTATTTAAGGAGAAACACCCAAGACAAAATTAATATGTTAAAGAAACACAACTGAGAGCTATGAAAGAGCAACCTCATGAGCAATACAATTTTCCTCTGGGTATATGTTTGCCTAAGTACCTTTGCATCTGACATGTTACTTGGCAGCACTACCATGTTTTGTGAGCTGTAGAACATTCTAACAGTCTGCTCTTGACAAAGAAGCTAAAACGTCAACAGCTTAATCAATATAACGTGGAAAGCCATGATTAGTTGCTCAAATTATATGTTTGGGTTTGGAGTTAAGGAAGAATGAATGAAGACAGAAGAAAACAGGCTGCACACAGATGGAGGTTTGGGGGTCACTCAGTTAAGAAAGTTTGATTAAGAGCAGGCTGCTGATGTAAACTGGCATTACATTTTGTGATCTACAGAAAAAACAATAGCATATGTGACTGGAACAATATGTAAATATTGGCAGATTTTTCATATTTGGGTGAACTATTCCTTTAAGTACTCTCATGATTAAATGTAAACATTCTGTGTTTAGTATGTGAGTATTTCTCAAGAGACAAGATAGGACATGCATAAAAGGAGTCAGTGAAAAAGAACAGTAAAATATATATACTAATATCAACAAAAAAAGTTTTTAAAACTGCATAAGGTACTGAGTAAGTGAATAAAGAAATTACACTCACTATCCAAAATGATCACATGGGCAGAACTGTTTCTGAGAGTTCCAGTAACCTAGGATCGGCCAAGTAATGCACTCACCGATAACTGTCATTTCCTATCAGACATTTTTGCATTAGTTCTAGCATGTTTACCTTCCCCTGTGATGTTGCATCAGCAGTGCAGTAGACACGGGTTTGAATCCTGCGATGAAACCAGGAAGTAATCGTGTCGCATAATAGGTAAAGAGCTAGATTCGGAGGTTGCATTTTTCTCTGTAATATTAGGTTTTTAGTCTATTGATGGTTAGGTTTAGGTTTCGAGTTTGGGTTGGGGGTACAGTTTATAAAATACTAGGGATGTCATAGATTATTTATACATCGGCACATTATATTATCAATATTCTTTTTGAGAAATCGATACATTAAAATTAGCCGACATTTGAATGAGAAGCCTTATATGCATGCTTTCCAATTCATTCAGTTGGCCTCTGGCTAACAGTCTCCATGGTGTAATAGCTATGGGAGACCACAAGAGAGTGATATAACATTACCGAAGCTGATCCCGGAAAGGTTGGTGCATTCCATTCCAAAGGGCTCATTCCTCCTGAGGGTTTACTCTCCAGAGTGAGAGCTTTGAAGAGTTGAAGGGTGTAGGGATCAAAAATATCAGTAATTCGGAATGCGCTTCAGCATCATCTATCCAAGCCAAAGGAGCTGCTGCTGAGGCACAAAGGCTGATGCTAATGAACATCACCTGCACATATTCAGAAATATTTACACATGATTTTGCATCACTAACTGGTTTCAGAAAAGAAACTTAAAAGAAATGTCTTTATGACTTTATGAAAAATGTATGCTTAATGTTTTAAAAAGTTTGTTGCATATTGCAGTTGCAGCTGATTTAATTTACACTAAATTACACTTGGCAAACCTCCATATTTGTGACGTATGCTCCTATTCCGGTTCAAAATGCCCTTCAAAGCAGCAATTTATGATCCCTTCGGTGTGGAACGACCCTTCAAAATGGCGGCCACAATCACCCCCCCATCGAAGTGCCCTTCAGAGGTGGATTTATCCCATTTGGAATGCAGGGGGTATCTCACACACACATACACACACACACACACATAGGACGAGCTGAAGCGGCACAGCAGAAGGCATTCAAAAGTAATGAAGGATTTTGTACTGCTTCAAGAATGAACAAAGTGACATTGATGAGTTTGCAGGTTAGTGTATAAAACTGGTGTAACTACGCATTCTGTATGATTAGAAATGTCAACTGTTATTATGCAATTTCTCCATATGAAACCTTGAATAGGACTTTTATTCAAGCTTTCAAACCACAAAAGACATACTTGTAACTAAAAACACAATGTGTAGGCTCTATAAATGATACATATACACAATATATAATCCTCTAATGACTATAATAAATAATCTATGTCCTTTGATTATGATTTGGCTCAGATTTACTGGAAAACTATGGTTGTGGCACTTAAGAATATTGACGCTGAGCACTATGTGACCCCATTTGATTAACCCTGCAGCTCACACTTTACCTAAGTTGTGTTGAGAAAAATGCTTGAAAAAAATGTGTATTGTGCAACAAGCAGCTCAATTTATAGCTGATAAAATCCCAATATATATCGGTAATCATCAAAGATTATCGATGTGTGAAAATGGCATTGATCCATAAATTAGTCATTCCTCTTCACTGTATTACAGTGTTTACAGTTAAAAACAACTCATGTACGCCCAATAACACTTAACTCTTTCGCCACTGGGGGCATTGTTTTGCATTTCTGTAAGCACAGACCGATTTTAGCTAAATAAAATTTAACCTTGTGTTTCACTATCCACCATCAAAGACGTAATATGTAATAAGTGCTTCTTCACACCACGGTGTTGTCTATCATTAGCGATTCTTTGTTGTTCATTTCTTTTCCTTAATGTTTCAACTCTATAAATGTCAACTTCTACAGCCAAGCAGTAGCACAGTAATGTTTTCCATTTAAGTATCCACACTTTTACACTGCTACAGTTTTACACAGCTAGAGTTTCCAATGCTAGTCAACACTCAATTTCACAAATTCACTTTCAACAAATGCAGCTTAAATATGTCTGATTAGTTTTAGAAATGGCATTAGGAACATTCTTATTAATCTCTCTCCCTCTCAGACTGCCCACTCTAAACACTGAAATTGAGTCATAGCTTGGATGTGAAAGAGCAGACAAGACCAGTGAGCCTTTCACTGAAAACACAGCCTTGTATGTGGAAAATGCACCAGTTTGAAAGAGGCTGGCTTAAGAATTATGTTTTGAATAGATGGTAAGGTCTTAAAAAACAATGGAGCAGTAGCAATTTAAAGCTACCCATGGGTGTAAAAATGTCTCAAATCTATTCTATTATGAATATTTCTGATATGTGTGAATATGGGCATGTTTTCCATATTCTTCCAATATAGAATGCATAAATTCCTTATTACAGAATTTATCTATGGGTCAGGGGTATATTATATAATATTATATTATATTATATTGTGACAATATAAATATATTTAGCTCTATTTGAGCTAAAGTTTCATATTAAATTGAAAGCCTTAAAATTGATATATTGCTTTCAATATAACATAACATATATGTTATTTTAACAGTGCCCATCACAAACCTACTGTATATTTTCCAAAGGTCAAAGATCAGTAGGGTTGCTCCATACTCCACACCTCCTGGCCATTTATGTCAAATGCAAGCAAATGTTGGGTACAATGGGAATTTGTTTTTCTAACGACTGTGATGTGTCATGGAGGCCATGGAATCAGTCACACTTTCCTGTTTTGGTTTGTGTCTCATCGACATTTCATTTGTGCCATGCTTCCATTCCAACTCGACCTTCCTGCCGGTCTGCCAAAATATACCTCTTCCCAGGAGCTCTGTTTTTCAGAGTCTCTGTTTGAACATTCCTATTGAGACAATATGGATAGGTAGACATGGAGTACACATTTTCCCAAGCAGAGTCTAACATCTATTTTTTAAGTAATTTTCCTGCTTTTTGAAAATTAGAGAGCCCAAATATAAAACCATACAATAAGTGTAAACTACTGTACATGGTCAAATGTATTTGGAGATCCGAACAACACCTCCATAAGTGCTTGTTGAACATTTAATTTTAAACCCATGACACATTATTTGACAACCTTCATTATTATTATTTGACAACACATTATTAAGGTGTTCACATACTTTCGGCCATACAGTGTATCTACAGTATACAGGAACAGAGAGGATCACATATTATATAGAGGCATGGTTTTGTTATGAAGTGCACTTGCCATATCTTCACTTTAATGTATACAACACTAAAATACATTGCATAGCTCTGAGCAATATATTTTACCTAGGATTGGATCCACTAAGCCGTTCTTAAATACAACAGCAGCTCTCAGCTCTTCTCTGTTGATACTTAGCAGACTGATACTGAACTAAATGCAGAGGGTACAGGCTTCTGAAGGAGGAGAGCTTGGATTGCTCAGTTCCTCACACTGCATGAAGAACAGATGCAAAAAAGACAGCAAGCATCATTTAGGCTTCTTGGCCAGTAGGACACGGTGTGTTTTAACAAGCAATGTGCCAGGATAACGCTGGATCACCTTTCCAAGTTAAAGAAAATCAAACTCAAATAAAAATACATAAAGCATTGCTATAACACATTTGGAATAAGTCTTTATTGACTTAGTTTCATGTTAGAATGAAGGTGCCATCAATATCAGAAGCTACTTCACAATGACCAAAACAAAATTCTGTGGTCAAATTGGTAAAACATGCTTCTGTTTTCTCCGAAATAGTATTAGCATCTACCACAATAACTCTCCTGTTCTTTTTGCCAGTTGGGGAAAGGATGAGACTTTTTTACCATTCTTGTTTGGACACTGTTACACATTTCCTTTGATGGAGTTTTATCCGTCGCTTAATATTTTCCAGAAATTGGAGGCAGTGTGGAGGAAGCAAAACCCTCTCACACTCTCAATACAGACATGTTTGGATTTGCTAGCGGTTGAGCCACGCCATAATATATTGCTATTCAATCGTTACTTTATGCAACAAGTTACCAGGCACACGCACACATTACATTTGTAACTGTCCAGGTCACATGTGTTTGACAAACACTGTATGTAATGATAAGAAAACAGAATATTAAAAAAAAGAAATGTGTCCTCTCAATCTCCAGGGTTAAGGTCACCAGTTTGAAAAGTATTGGCCTCCACATCGTATGATTCAGTAATACTTGCAAGTGTCAGGTGAAAGTAAAGCTATGGCTTACTTTACTGTAGGCACATGGTGGTCTTCTCAGATTTTTTTTGGAATTGGGCCATTGCGAGGAGGAAGCATTTTTTACATACTTGGATATTGATAAATTGAATGGGAAAAAGACTACACATAATGGGGAAAGACTGTCAGCAGGCTTGGATTATTTGTCTTTGTCTTAATTGGAAAAATTCATAAAATAGTCTAAATGTCTTGGGAGGAATGTAAAGTCAAAGAATAGGAGGAAGCCATTTTAATGGAACACTAACAGATTTTTATTATCTTGAAAAAGGCTAATTACTTTCTTCCAACTCCAATAAATCATATGGAGATCTTGTCAGGGCCTCAAATTAATGCTAAACAGATGTGATTATATAATTGTCAAACTTCAACAAATGGGAGTTTGGTCAATCATAGCTCAATCCAGAGTGCCACTTACATCTAGCTGAGACAATTAATAATATTGACTGATCAGACTGATTTTATAGTGAAATCTGAAACAGTAGATTGACTTTTCTTTAGCTTAAATCATTCTGTGCTTACTGAAATTGGAAACACTGCCCCCAGTGGCCAAAGTGGCAAGTGTTGTTGGACATATAGTCACATGTGAGCTCAATTTTCCAGGTTAAATGTCCACAGAGGAGTGCCAAAAGTGAATTGTGAAGTGAGTTGTTTTCAGCTATACAGGATATTCAAAAGTAATGAGGCATGCATATTTTATAAACTGAACCCCCTGACCCAAACCCCAAACCTAAACCTAAGCCTAACCATCAGAAATGTGAGAAGGAAAATGCAACCTCTGAATCGTGCTCGATCATGCTTACATGGTTGCTTCCTGGATTCAACGTCAGATCTGAATCCGGGTCTCCCATGCTGCTGATGCAATGCGTTCCAGTCACACCAAAAAGGAAGGTAAACACACTGGAGCCAATGCAAAAAAATGTCTGATAGGATATGGAGCTTGTCAGTAAGCTGGTATGAAATGTCCTAACATGGGGTACTGGAACTTTCAGAAACAACATGCAAACATCCTATGTCGTCACGTTGGACAGAAAATGCACTGCCACCACCCAAGTATCTGACCATTTTTCTATATTCTTAAAAAAAAATCTAAATATGCTGAAAGGTACTTGGACCTTGCATAGAATATTTTCATTCAATCCATAAAATATTTGCAATTTTGCCAAATAAGGGTCATTGTGTGTACAAAGTCAAAGTTTATTTTCTGAGAGTTGCCATGTTTAATCATGATTCAATAACAGGATACATTACAAAAGTCCAGACACCATTTTTTTTGGTTAATACAAGTTGACAGGATCCAAATTAAGACTGCTTCTTAAGTAAAGGAGACAAGTAACTTTAAAATAAAGCAAACAAGAACAGAGGAACCCAAACAGCCCCAAGCTGCAGGAAGCAACACCCTTTGAGGATTATACTGGTACAACTTTTCATATCTCTAAAATCCAATTCAGTTCTTTTGTACATTGAGCCAGGCAAAAGCTGGGTCAGTATAATGTAAATGAGGAGAAATTGAGAGTTACAGCCAAACAACGGTGTTGTGGATTAGGTTTGAATCCCTTATGATTACCTTGACTCAAAGTCAGTCAGGTTTCTTGACAAACCCAACAAATTAGTTTTCCTCTAAGTGCATCCTATAGTTTGGGGTAACTGGCAGTTGTGAAATCACAGAAAAAGAACTTAACCTTAAACTACAAAATAAATTGAGCAACCAAGGCCAAACTCTGTGGATACAGCGAGAGGCCTTGAACAACAGAGGCCAAACTCAGACATCAAAGACCTAAGCTTTTTAAGATGTTATGTTTGTGCATCAAACAAACATTTGAATTAGAAAAGAAGCTGCTCTCTCACAAAACCTTTTAAAGGGTCGTTTCTGTGGCAACAGCTCTATTTCCTTTGTGTTTACAGCTGGGGCTGGAAATATTTGCCCCAAATCAGTCTGTCTAGTCAGAACAAATCTGTCCTGGCTGAGCTCTTCAAAATGATGTTTCATACAGTATGTTACATGAGATCTTGAAATGTAAATCACACAAGGGCTCAAGAGCACTAATCTCAAGACTGGGGGAGTAATGTCAAACTCTAGCTTCACATTCAGAGGCTATTACATGGCATAGTGTGTCAAATATCAACTGATTTCAAGTGGAGAATTTTCAGTGTTATTAAACCCCTGTAATTACAGTTAAGCAATGCCTCAAAGCATATTAAGTTATTCATTAGCATAAACAGAGGTCAAGAAAGGTCCTTTGACACACATCCCATTTGGAGTGAGTCTGATCAGCACTGCATTATTTTACAGATGGAACACAATACAGCTTTTGTGGACATGATGTCATCCTTAGGGGATGATTACTAGGACTCCACGGCTTGACGTATTGGCAATTTGCTTGCTATTTCAACCTAAGAGAATGAACAGAGAACCCCTGCCAACAATCTGTCATTATGGGGGTAATTGAGGTAAAAAAATTAGGGCTTATCCCTCTGTGGCAACCTTCTGTGACCTTGAGTTCCATCACTATACTATGCACCTCACCTGGATACAGTGATGGAAACACTGAAAGAAATCTTAAATGGGTCTCTTGAAGTCATTGTGCTCAGAAAAGGCTATAAATATATCTATAATGGACTCATTAAAAATGTAATTCTGATGGCAAAAGTTTAAAGGAAATGTAGTATGCCAGAGCAGCATCACAGTACTAATGCTTTTCTTTGTTGGTATCACTTTATAATAACTTTCAATAACAGCCCATTAACAAGTATTGTGTAATGCTTAACAGATATTTGCATGCAAATGAGCTTTGGGCCAAGTGTTTGCCAGAAGTTGTATCAACGGTTTGCTGCAGGTTCACTACTATTGGTGAAAAGCTGCAAACTTTAAAGGTGCACTCAGTAATAGTTTTTTTTTGATATTTCATTTTGGGCTTACATTTTATATTCATTATGTAGCATAGTTCAAATTCAGTAGTTTTCAGTTATCGATGCCATTGTAGAAATGCAATATTATTCTACTGGTCATGTGATTCTAACAAGGCAGCCCCTATGAAGGGACCCTCTCCATGTAGAATAAAACAGATTTTTTAAGGTTACTGATATCAGGGGCCTGGGTAGATCAGCGAGTACTGATGCTGACTACCACCCCTGGAATCATGAGTTTGAATTCAGGGTGTGCTGAGAGACTCCAGCCAGGACTCCTAAACAAATAAATTGGCCTGGTTGCTAGGGAGGGTAGAGTCACATGGGGTAACCTCATCATGGTCATGATTAGGGGTTCTCGCTCACAATGGGGCACATGGTAGGTAAGTTGTGCGTAGAACGCGGACAGTAGCATGAGACTCCAAATGCGAAAACTCAGCGGTGTCGTGCACAATGAGCCACGTGATAATATGTGTGGATTGACTGTCTCAGAAGCAGAGGCAACTGATACTTGTACTCCACCACCCGGATTGAGGAAAGTAACCACGGCACCAAGAGGACCTACTAAGCAGTGGGATTTGGGCATTCCAAATTGTGAGAAAAGGGGATAAAAAAATTAAATAAAAAATTAATGAAATCACTGGAGTCTTCATCTCGTGCAAGTGCTTATTTAGAAGTAAAACTTTTTAAATTAGGAAAAAAATTACTGAGTGCACCTTTAAGTCAAGTAATTTTTATATGTATAGTGCTTTTTACAATATACATTGTTTTAAAGCAACTTTACAGAAAATATCTTTGTCATATCTTATATAAACTTAAACTCAAACTCCCCAGTGAACAGCTTAATTGAAAAACATGCCATGTCTTGGCCATTAGGCCACAATTTGATACAATGTATTTATTTATTCTTCAAATTAACCGCATATTAACTGCCTCTTTATTCCAAACAACCCATTTTTGTAAGGGTGGTTGTTTTAAATGTGACCTCATCTGAAAAGGTGCATTTTTAGGTTTTATGGAAAAAAAATATATAATTATAGTGTTATAGAATATACGAATCAATGTTTCATGACATATCTACCTTTTAATAAACGTTAATAATCTGTTAAGCATGATTAATGTTTTAATGTTTGCTAAAGCCATTAAAGTTAATATAAAGTGTTACCTCTTTATAACATGCTCAATAAGGTTCGTTCCAATACTTTACTGGATCATAATAAATCATGGAGCAGCCGCGTCAGTTCATTGAGTTCAATATCAGCGCCAAGCGCAAATCACAATAGAGGTGACGCTAATCTAGAGCGCATCATCGCACATCTCAGTTTAATTCATTATTTTTTTTTTGTTTTAGCTATTATCTGGTCTGTTATGAGAGTTTACTGCATAGAATTATTAGCATGTATATATGTGTATAATTTGTATATATGTGTGTGTGTGTGTGTGTGCGCGCGCGTGTGCGTGTGGGTGTGTGAAATTGTATAACTGTAATACATAAAAGCAACATTTACATCACTCTCTTAAATTAACTGTCAGCATGGAAAAAAATCATCAACCACAAAAATATCAGCGAAAGAAAACAACATTCTTCAGAAATCTGGGCTTTTGCCAACAGATTCCCACAGGGATGGACCAACTACTTTTTTCTGTGACATAATGCATCATTTATACATCTACCTGGATTGGATGTAGGCTAACCTTAATAAAACCTTCAAAACATACAAGCATGTCTGCATTTATAAAACAGAATTGATGACATACCTGACTCAAATGGCTGAAAGGCAATCCCAGGAGTAAAGATGCACAAAGTGATAATACTCCAGCACCAGAGCGTTACTCTGCTGAGAAGAAATGAATAATGATGATGTGACGCGAGATCTTTAACAAAATACAATGAATGAAAGATGGATGCGGAGGGGAAGAAATGTAAAATCACCTCAAAGATGAAACACTTCCACGACCCATGTCTCCAAGTTCAGTAGTCCCGTTACTGAGACTCCACTCGCTCGCTTCAGTATCCGAACAGTTGCGCTCTTCTCCTCTCTCTCTTGCACGCCCACCGACTGCGAGAAGTTCCACGTGAACAAAGGCAGTCTCAGTTCGTCAGACTCCCTCATCACTGAAATTTGACTCCTCGGGATCCCGTCTTAGACCACCTCTTTAACCTGCGCTCCCCACCTACTCATTTTCTCAAATTCAAGTGGATTTTACGCACAAATCCCTCAACCACAGAGTTGAGATCCAATCGTTACTGTGACTCAGAGCATGGAGACCATGCACAGTAGGCTACAGTGGTCTCTTGGACATTTAAGCTACACTTAAAAATGTATGATTAGTATTCAGTAAGAAAATATCAAACCTATATAGCCGCATCTGAAACAAACTTTTTACATGTATGGAGAGTTTCCCAGAAAAATTCACACAGGTTCCATTATTTAAAACCCAAGCTTATTGTTTAGTATTGTTATGTCTGAAAAATGTTCCTGTGCTATCTTTCTTGAAAACAATTGACAGCTGATTTGATATTTTGTTATCCCTGCTACAAAGACCAGCTTAACCAGAAGCAAATGCCCATGCTGGTCTTGGCTGGTTATGCTGGTGGACCAGCATACCCATGCATTTTTACCAGCAAAACCTATCTGGTAAAGCTGGGTAACCAGCATAGTCATTCTTATGAAGATGTTTAAGCTACTTTAAAAGCCTGGTATGGTCACCAGCAGACCAGAATCCCTTGCTGGGGGTGGGGGACCAGCACCCAAAACACAACATAAACTGGGGATCAGCAATGGTGTTTTTTTCAGCAGGGTAATGCAATGAAATTGGGTCATTCCGCGAAATCAGTGACTTACATTTAAAAAAGGTTCTATTATAGTAATATTTTTAAAAGATTGTAACCATTCTATCTGACAAAAGTGATAATAAATTGCACTGTGCCATTGTGGCAGGGCGGAGGGCGGGGCCGGGTTGTGATCCTACACACCCGGTCCCTTATTAGGCTAATCAAGCCTCTGAGAGGGATAAAGGCAGACTGCAGAGGATGGTGTGGGAGAGAAAGATCATTTACTGACATGTCCGTCATATGTGTTTGTCTCCCGCACCATCCTCTGCAGTCGGCCTTTATCCCTCTCGGAGGCTTGATTAGGCTATACGGGACCGGGTGTGTAGGATCACGACCCGGCCCCGCCCACTAGGGCGGTGGGCGGGGCTGGGTCGTGATCCTACACACCTGGTAGGATGTGGTCCCCCACCCCCCAGCAAGGGATTCTGGTGTGCTGGTGACCATACCAGGCTATGGCCATCTAAAAGAAAATAAAAATAAAAACAACATAGGGTTGGGTAAGGGTAACCCTAACCGTAATCCCAATTTATTAAATGTACAATTTATATATGTTGCGATATAGCTGCCTTTACAAATGTAACAAAGTTGAATGTAACAGGGTGGGCATTTTACAGTTTTTTAGCCATTACTAGATTTATGCTCATTATCATGGCACTACAAGGTGTTTATTAGAAAGAGAATTTAATGCTAATATTTATACGAATATCAACTTTTTAATTATCAGTTGTATTCTGTACAAAATCATGAAAAGGGTTTGACAAATTAAGATCGTCACCTACTGACAAACCAGTGTTGGCTAAATTATTTAAAAAAATAATCCACTACAAATTACTAACTACTTCTCTATTAGTATAATCAGATTACTTTACTGATTACCTCATTAAAAGGTAATTACATTCCTAATTACCTTACTTTTAAATTACTTTATAAAACAAATTCAAAATAATGTATATTTTTTGTCATTGTCACACCCTTCAGCTGTCACAGAAACGCAGATGTACTTATGAACATCTGAATTCACATTATAATTGTATAACACATAGAGTAAATAATATATTTTTTAAAATATTTTTAACCCAAGAAATGTAATTAGTAATTACTTTCATTGAAAGTCAGTAACTGATTACAAGAATTTAAAATGTAATGATTTACAATACTTTTTGTACCTAAAAGTAATGAGATAAGAGTAACTAATTACTTTGTAATCCAATTGCACAAAACATTGTGACAAACCTAACAAAATTTAAGATAAAGTTATAAAAAAAAAGAGGAGACGCTTACTTCCAATTGTAGACTTCATATCCTGAGCGGGTTAACTTTTTTTATATATTTATTTTTTATTTACGGAATTGTACATTTAATAAGTTATACATAAATATACATAGATAAATAGAATAAATACTAAATGCTATCTTTTATTTCCATGTTGTTTTTTCAATCAAAATGTGCACATTTGCTAATAAAAATAAAATATACAGAAGTAACTGGATTGCTAATATGTTGGGGAAATTGCCTAGTAATAACACATCACAGAAGTTGGCATCAGATATTCATAGTTAAAGTCATGGATTTCACATATGTTTTTTTTCTCCTCTTTCTCCCAAATTTGGAATGCCCAATTCCCAATGCTCTCTAAATCCTCTTGGTGGTGTAGTGATCCAAACTGGGCCAATTTGGTTGCTTAGGAGACCTGGCTTGAGTCACACAGCATGCCCAGGATTCGAAATCGCAACTCCAGGGTGGTAGTCAGCGTCTTTATTTGCTGAGCTACCCAGGCCCCACTGTTTTAACATATGTTAATGAGGATCACAAAAGGCACTGATATCCCAGAATGGCCAAATTCATACTGTTACTTCACTGTATGAAGAACAAGATAAAACCAAAAAAAAAGAGAACAGGGGAGTGTTGACTAAAACAGGGGTTTTCAACACATCAGGACACACGCCCCCCTCGGTTTGTCTAATACAAGCTTGCATCGACCACATACGAAACATAAAATATAGACCTGTTACATACCTGTACAAGTCTGTACTTAAGTCTGTTTTTGAGAGCACAATATGGCAAACCGTAGCTTAATACCCATCATGGCTAGTCGTAAATAATCCTCCACTGTAAATAAACATGAACGGTACTTGCATTTGATGTATGGAAAACATGGTTTCTTTGAATCAATATTTGAATGTCAGGAGTTTGGTTTAATAGTTTAAAAGTCACAGAATTTAACACTGCTTCTTTATAACTGAGTGTTCCTTAAGGAATCGGTTGAATCAGTGATTCATTGGCTAACACATTGCATATTGTCAGCACAGTATTTGTCACCACCTGTTGGTGTAAACATGTTATAATGGTGACTGAGCATATTTAAACAAATGTGAATGAATCTCGGAGTTGAAAGGTTTTAAAAGACTTGAGTTAATCCCTGTAATCTTGCAATCCCATTGATAGGCTCTCGTGACCTCGCACCCACAGGTTTAAAAAACCCTGGACTAAAACTGTCATTTTATGATATCTCCAAGACCCATACATGTACAAGTCTGTTTTATTAACCATCCACATATTCATCTATGCATGCCTGCTACAATATTTAAGCATGAGGAATCTACAACAAACAGCGATAAACAGTGAAGATTACTCAGATAGAATGCTGACGCATAGCAATCATCACACCTCTAGGATTTCTTCAGGCAACATCTGAATGCTAAACCGTTTTTTTTTTTTTCGCCAATATTTTTTACTTTCAGTGAATGTTTTGGACAGTTAATTCTTGCATTCCCAATACTTAAATGACTCTCTAGCAAAGGGATGCCTGCCAACACTATCTCAGCTGCCGCTGGGAAGAGACATCATTTACTCACAAGATTAGGTCAATTATTCACCATTCAGCAAAGACCACAATGATATCTTCCAGTCATTCATAAACTTGGTGACTCTAAGGCTATGAGAAAATACCCACAGCGCTTTGATGCTATGGCCTTGTCTGTATGTTACCTGGTGTCTCCATAATCTGGTGTTTGTAATTGTCTTTCAACATGATTTTGAAGTTGCATATGAAGATTATGATATGACAGACATTATAACAGATGGAGCGACTGCACGTTTTTCATTCATTCTTTCATTGTTTGCTAACAATTTTTATGCCCATTAAAAACCAAAAGTTGTGATAATGATGTGTAACATTCAAATAATCAGATATGTAAGTATATAAGCATTTGAATGAAGAGTGGCTTGCCAGACATCTGAGAACATTAAAGAGTTGTATAGCTCCTGTGGTGAATCACAGTGACATTCTGTGATTGTCTTTGCCAGGATTCTGCCAATTAAAAAAAAAAAAAAAAAAGTTTATGTGGTAATTCTCAGAGGCTCTGCATGAGATTGTATCATTCTTTTAATTTTTAGGATAGGGACTTTCCCAGCATTACTACCAAATTTCTAAGGGTGTGGCACCATCTGCAGCAACTAATATGGGAGATCTTTTGATGTACTTACATTTCTCCAATTTTATAACTGTAATACATAACTGCAACATTTACATCACTCTCTTAAAAAAATTGTTGGTACATATTTGTTTTGCTTTAGACATCGTGACCAAAATGATCATGGGGGAAATCGACATGTTGCTGCTGAAATTTCATGTCCCCTCAAATCAACCCCATTTAGCCAAATTACTGACAAGCACAATCCCCCATTAGACATTTTTGCATCAATTTGAGTGTGAACAGATTTTCCTTTAGCACAACTAATAGCATGTTGTGTGAGTAACCAAAGAGACACGGGTTCTGGTCGTGTGGGAACCAGGAAATATTCACATTCACATTAACAATGGTGAGCATGATTCAGAAGTAAAATATTCCCTCTAAAATTAGACTATTACTACACAGATGGTTTAAATATGCATTGCTGGTGACTATATTGCATCATTTACTACTAAAAATACAACTTGCTTTTGGCGGCACTCTGTGGACATTTCACCCTGAGACTGGAGCTCACACATGCTTGTACGTTCAACAACACTTCCACCTACTGTGACTGAGGGGGCAGTCGGGGCAGTGTTTCATATTCCGGTAAGCACAGACCTGATTTCAGGAGCAAAACATTCAACCCACTATTGACGAATTCACAATGTGACCAATCTGAGCTTGGGGCAGACTCCTTTGTTTGAACAATGGAAGACAGTTGGAATTTTTGATACATCTATTTCTCATAATTAGGGTTAGGGATTTAAAGAGTGTTACGTAGTCTCACACTGTTTGTGCTACAGACATGGATGATATACAAAAATATATATATTTGCCTGGCAAATGTTAAAATGGGTGAAAAAACTACAAAGACTTACATTTAAGGAGGGATCTGAGGTGTATACAGGGAGCAGGATGCACCACTACCATTTTCTGAAGAAAATGTCAATACCTAGTTATTTTGGCAATTCTGATTGGTGCCACTAATGTCATGCAAATTACACATTTTTCATTGGCTCACAAGGTCTTTTGAGTCAATATATCTGCTAATGGAATTTAGCTGAGTACAGGTTTTTATTAATAGAACAAGACATTACTCAGTGAGAGAGGAGACCTTGTAAAACCTCAAGACATACATTGAGGAATACTTCTCTCTGACTCATATACTCTTAGCAGTCAGCTCAGCAGATGATTTCACTTCTTGTTGATGTTATACGTCTAGGATACAGGCAGTAGACCACAGGGATCTACTTTAGCAGGCATCCTGACCACAAATAAAATGAATATTCATCATCAGTCATCAAGTGCATGGAATTCAGTCCCTCAAGGTAGTCTGAAGCATGCCTGGGAGTTTCAGGGTAGATAAAGGATTCTTTGAAATTCCTCTCGCCCAGAAGCTAGATATCGCAGCGTCACAGTTACAGATAAACCTTATGAACCTTCAAGAGCGTTCCTCTGGAGGCAGCCAGAAGGCATTGACAAGCTGAAGGGCTTCTGTGTTCAGAGCACCGTGTTTCATCTAAGGGATGCTTTAGTCAGAGACAGTGTCTGTTTGTCTGTCATTGTCTCAAGAGTCCATGTTTGGAGATGTTTGAGGCTGGTGTATCACAGACTGTTGAAGTGCCAGGCTGCAATATTTTGGCCTTGTTGTTAACATGGCGCCATTCAAGGATCTGTAAGACATCATAACTGCAATAGAGAACATCTGAGACATTGTGCAATAATTGTCACAATCTATGGTGTATGTGTCTCAAAAGCAACAGATTTTATATTTTAAGACAGCTCCAATGATTTTCTCATCCTTAAACACATTACTTCAGATCACAAATAACTTTGGACCCCAGCTCATTGCCCCACCAATTCAGTTTTCGAACATTCTAAAAAAAAATACCTTTTGATAATTTAAGATATGTTTTGTATTAACACATATTGCATGGAGTTACTCTAGGGCTGAGAAAGTAGATGAACTTGCTGTTGTTTCTGAGGTTAGAGGAAATATCTCCATGGCAATGGGGTGTTGTTGAATGAAAATATATCTAAGAATGGGGGCTGAGAAAGGGGAATATTGTGGCAGGCTTGTCTGAAGCTTTGAAAAAATCTCAAGGTCCACTATGACACAGCACTGCTTAGTAGCATGAAAGTAATGTATTTTTTTTTTTCTTGTTTTAAAGTCTATTTTACAGATGTTCAGTGATCCACACATTTTAAAAAGACACTTCAATAATATCTTAACAATGAGGGTCACTGACTGAGGTCAAAGTCAGCTGATACACATACAATAGATACAATAGAGATTCTAACTTGTTTGGTTAGTGTAGGAAACTTAACATTAGGAGGAAGTGGATGAGTCAGAATAAAAGAGATCCCCTATCATCTACAAATAGCTACAAATCAAGAATAGGATACAACAGCAGCTAATAAACATTTGTTTTGTCTTTCAAAAAGCTGTTGAGGAAGAAATACATTTTGTATTTTTAACACTGAGTTTTATTCCTTGACCAAATATATTCTTATGTTCACTAATAGAAAAATGGAGCCTATGGAAAAAGTAACTTGACACAGGGATAGATTTGTGTTTTAAATTGCATAGGCTAATTGAATTCTCCAGGCCAATTTGTATTAAGAGGAAATTATTCAGTGGACCAAATACAGATAAGAATAGCTGTTTTGTTTTTTTTCCTCAAAAGATCACAGCAAGTAGACTTGGAGGAGGGTAGTACAATGGTGGAGGTCTGTTGATTGACTCCCTAGGAGAGAACAGTTTCTACGTTTGCACATTGCTTTTCACATGGTCACTACACACACTCACACACACGCATGCATGCATGCGCGCACACACACACACACACACACACACACACACACACACACACCCTGTAGTTTCGATCTCAAGGGGACACTGCGTACAGCTTTCAAATTAAAAGGAGACTTATAGACTACTAAGTGGTAGACAGGGATTTTGCACAGCTTTTATTGTTAAACGTCTTGCCATTTAAAACAAGCTCTGTAATGTTGCATTAAGTTATTCAGTAGAGAAAATGTCTAAAGCGCTGAACCATGGAGAGATTTGAAAATCATATTCTTCTAGTCAAACACATCCAAAGGGGTAAACATGTTTAGTGGAAAACCTTGACCATTAACATTCAGGGACCCCTCAAATGTCAGAGGTCATACAGATACACTGATCAAATATAGGTCAGATAAGGTGTCTAAGCATAGCCTTCAGAAAAGTAACTGCAATCTCATCAACCCCAAACAAGAAGTTTTGCAACAACTTTAAACTCAAATATGGACACACATTGGCTCTGTTCCAAAACCTATTGAGCTGCCTACATAAGCAGATTTTTAGGCATCATATGGGCACTCCCACTTGAAGACCATTCTAAGATACCTTGTTTTTGCAGCATTGCATAAATGCTACGTATATGAGACAATCCCAGAATAAATTGTGACGAAAAATACATCTAAGAGAGAATGAGAGAATACATCTAAATGGTTCAATCTAATTAAATATGGAATAGTTCACCCAGCATTTTTGTGTGTTATGTGTTTTCATGCTTATTAGAGTATCATGTTGTTAGCTTAGCAACATGCTATTAAGTTGACGAACAAAAAGAGATAAATGTTTATTTCTAAATACACATATATTTAACTCAGTACTGGAAAGTATCAATATTTTTTTTTTCAGTCTAAATAGTTAACCCAACATTTTTGTGTTAAGTATTTATTGCTATTGCTTAGAGTCAAGTTTCTTGTGCACTTTGCGAGAGGAGTGCTATTTGTACAACACTGTCAAAGTAGTGTTCTGAAACAGACACTTAAAGTATGAGGTTCCATTTAATTTACAAGGTAGTTGCCTATGTAGGCAGTGGACAGCAAGGGTGCTCACCAGGTTAGGAACAGAGCCATTTACTCACTCACAGACTCAGTCAAGTTTCTGAGTGCTTGTGATGGAGAGAGCTTCTGGCACAAGTCTGTAATTTGAAATTTTTGGCAGCTCTGATAGCCATATCCTCTAAAACTAGGAATTTATACGTGTGTTCTCTGGGCCAATCCTTTCATTTATAATGACATGTAGAAAGAGACAGGGTGTCTAAATCTCTGATATGAACTGTCCAAATATGTGGTTTATTTGTCCAAGTATATGACAGAACAACTTTGACTTTTTAGATTAACAATGAATGATTTCTCAATTTAAACTTTTTTGCAGCGCTGTGGCAATGAAAGGATGAAGAGATCCCAGATTAAAATTTCTAAGAGTTTGCTCTTTTAAACTCAGGATACTCTCAGGATACAATTCTCAGTTGTGTTTAGGTATTAACTGTCTTTTAGATATTAGAGGTTTTTAATGTTTCTAATAAATATCTTGCGAGAAATGAATAGACATAAAGAGGTAAATGTTGACATACTGTAAGAGTACAGAACTATAAAGTAAATTGTATGTAATACTTTTGAACTTTAGTATCATGGCAAATCTGACATTGTTGAGATCTCAGGGATCTGGGGGGGATCAGTAGAAATAAAATTATATATTTAAATAGGTCTTATAAACACAACACCTCAAAATATATATTTGTAAACAAATGAAACGTATAAACACACCTCTTAAAGAGCAGGGATATTTGCAGATTAATTGCTCATATGTTCACTCTGTTCAACTATGAGGTTGTTTGCATTTTTATATCCATAGTGTCTGAATTCCTTCTCCAGCAGATAATTCTTGAGAAAATGTGAAGAGCCCCAAAGATTTGACAAGCATTGTTTCTACTATCCTTTACACAAAATAAGCCTCAAAGACTCAAAGCAATATTTTTCATAAATTATTTCCCGTTTTTCCGTCAGACGTGCACATTATTCAGCAAGATGTGCGATCTGTGTCTAATAATACTGTGAAAAGTATCTGCGCTCAGTTCCCAGTAATGCTCTGCATTATGAATAAATTAGTCTTTGATTTACTTTTTGCCAATATAAGATATACTGCTGTTAATTTTGTTTGTTGTAACTTTCCGTTATTTGTCTTTTCATGATTATTCAGAGCTCATTTTATACTTAATATGTTGTTTTTAGTTTTCACCGTCATTGTGATTTTTTATGTCAAATGATTAGGTCCAGGTGTGTTGCACACAGACACCATTGTGTGCGCTGCAGACATCATTGAACTATGGAGAATTTCAAAATAAAAGTTATAAATGTGTCTTAATCTTGTTCATTTACTTTGCACATGTTTTTGCCTTCACTGGGCCCCCCAGTATTGACCTCTTGGAATTCATAAAAGAACCTCTGATGACAGCAAAGATGACTGTAAGTTCCTCACTTTCTTCGTAGATGCGAATGATTCCTAAATCAATATTTTACGATGTAAATGCAGTCCATTAAAAATCAAATTTTGAATATATGTTAAAAAACATCCTATTCTCATTTACTATACAAGCCTTCCTTATATGCTGTTCCATGGGTGTGGATTATGATCATTGATAATGAACGTGCACTCGCGCTCTATTTACAAATGTTTTGAATTCACTAACATGCACAAGTACAAAGAAATCTTTGGAATATGAAGTGTTTGTGAATCCGATGGAAAATTTTCAGAAAGCTTCATTTTACATGGAAATTGCTCCCAAATATTTTGTATATTTATGCAATTTTCATGAATGAGGCTAAATGCAAGTAAATTGTGGCCACAACCTTTAAGCTACTAAAAGCATCATAAAAGTAAGTGTACTATTCCTTTAAAGACCTGTTTAACAAATGTTACAGCCCCCATATTATATTGTTTTACTTATCCAACAGCATATGTTCTTTGTTGTGGAATATCTTGTCATATCAAATAATGCCACATGTTTCTATTATAAGTGAGACAGTGCACATATTACCACCCAGTCCCTTGTCCTTATTTAAACCAAATCCAATTTTAATACTTCCAGATTTTCAGATGGTCTCCATTTGCACTGAATATGTAATAAGAATAATTGGGGAAAAGAGAAAACTGTCCATCTGGAATAATTCTGGAAGGCTGTAGAAGAGCCAACAGTAGTGTAAACTTGCCAGAACCCACCCAGGTTTTGAACCTGAATCTGGTGCACGAACACAAGAAGTTGTTGTCATAGATCTGTGAGAACTTTTAGAGACCTTTTAGAACTTCGGGGGAAGCCCACGCTGTCAAAGCCCTGTGATAGATTAGGGCCTTCTTGACGCGCAATGGAATCAGAACATGACAAATACAGGCAGCCTGACTGACCAGATCAATTTGGTCTGTGTGGAAACAGCTGGTTAGGCTTGCCCAAATGGAAGGAAAGTAAAAGAGGGAAATACCCAACAATAACTGAAAGGAGTCCTTGTCTACAGTTTGTTGAAGGTGACTCCCTTACTCAGACAGACACTGTAGTTTTGGGCACAAACAGAATACACCAATTACATCAATTATATTCTGAAGGATCTCTTTTATCCAGACTAAACCAGCACACTCAGTATGCCTCAGCACGTACACACCTAATTAAAAAACAAAATCTTACTTTAAAGGCCGCATGAAATTGTTGACACACATTTTGGGTGGTACATCGAATGGCTCATCTCTTTTTGTTAAAATAACCAATATACTGTACGTCAAAGCCACAAACCATCATTTGCTACTTGCTAGTAAGTAGGCTTGGGATCGATGCCTATTTACGCATCAATAATCATAAAATGTATTTGATGATTATCAATATATATATGCATTTTTTCAGATAAAAATAGGCCTGCTCATTGCACAATAGTCTTTGTCTCTTCAGACATTTTTCTTAACACAACTTTGGTAAAATGTGAGCGGCAGGTTAAATTTAAGGGGGTCGCACACCGGACACATCTGGCTGACAACATGGCGTGTTCTAAATTTTGAAACAGTTATTTTCTGCAATGATATACACACACACTGCTACCGCCACTCGCCATCCCTTCAGGCTGCTCAAAATTCTGCAGTGCTATAGAGCTCAGCTCATCTAGTTTTCCATTAAATTCGCCCCAAATCATTATCAAAGGACAAAGATTATTTACTCTAGCAATCACTGGATGATACATTGTGTATATGTATCTTTAATATAGCTTATACAATGTATTTTCAGTAACAAGCATGTCTTTTTGTGGTTTGACAGCTTGAATGAAACCTATTCAAAGCTACATACAAATATATAGCATAATCATTTCTAATCATTCATTCTGCACAGTTACATCAGTTTCATACACTAACCTGCAAACTCATCAAAGTCACATTGTTCATTCATGAATAAGTAAAAACCTTCAAAGCATTTGTGTGTATGGTAATTAGATCCACAACTTAGTTTGTACTGCCACCTGCACTACATTAATGTGTCCTGTGCCTTGTCCGTTTCTCAGTAAATGTTTTATGTCTACCCTCTTGTGGTCTCCCAATGCTATTACACCAGATTACATTAAACAAGGCCAACTGAGTGAATTGAAAAGCACGCAAATTAGGCTTTGAATTAAAATTTCAGCTAATGTTAATATATCGATGCCTCAAAAATTGTATAGTTAAAATAATGTGAAGATTAATAATCAATATATTGATATTTTATGACATGCCAACTAGTCAGCTGCTGGTGTAATAATGGGGAGGGACATTCTCTGTCTAGAAAGAATTTGATTGGACTAAAATCTGTGTAGTGTAAGATGAGTCATCAATATTTTTAATCTGCTTTCCCAAAAGAGAAAGAATGTCAATTTTAAATGAGTATATCTGCTAGGTTCATTTTGCATAAGGTTCATTTTGTCAGGGATGGAGCTTCAAATTCTCTCAAGAGATTATGGGAGAAAGATTTAAACTGGATATTGGAGGAGGTAGTGTGGGCTAGGATTCTAAAAAAAACATCAAGTTTAAATCTAGAGATGCTAGGGTGCGCCTTATGCAATTTAAGATTTGATATTGATTCTGTTGGACCCCCTCTAGATTGTATAGGCTTGGTCTTAAAAGACACACCCACCTGCTGGCGATGCCAATCAGAAGATTTGGACATAACTCAAGTTTTTTGGTGGCGTGTTAAGATCCAAGAATTTTGGTTGAGGGTTCAGAGTTTTATATGTGACGTATTGGGCACTCAAATTTGATTTTGCCTTTTAGGCAAATGGGTGGGCATTAATATAGGGGATAAATACATAAGAAATTGTGTTCTAGCTAGTGTTAATAGCACTAGCTAGAACACCCCCCCCCCCCCCCCCCCCCCCCCCCTCTCTCTATATATATATATCTCTCTCTCTATATATATATAATTCTTTGGGTATTTTAGCTTTGGCCACAGGGATGTTTGTTGCGGGTCAGGGAGGGGTTGGTTATTGGGAGGTGGAAAGGGAATAATGGGGGTTAAAAGTTGATTTTGTACATATATGTTTTTTTCTGTTTTATTTTTTGGTGTCAATAAAAAGTGTTAATAAAAAAAGGGTTTATTTTGTCAACGTTTGGAGCACACTAGCATATTGATAGCTTCAGAGCTAATAAAAAGGGGCTAACCCCCACTGACTCCATTTCATTGGGTCTTTAAATAAATGATTCAAGGCATTCTGCATATCACATAAACAAATATTGGACAAGCATCTCACAAAGCATTTTAACAATGGAAGACTTTTGTGTTGGATCACACACTTTTGAATTTTTGTTCTGTAAATCTTTTCACTTTTGTGAATGTTTGTATCTTAATTAACATGTGTTTTATTGTAAAAATGTGTCATTTATCCCTATGGGTTATTTAGTGTTTTGATTTACAATGCCTGGTTGCAATCAGTGAGTTCACATTTTGCATTCTAGAATTAAATAATCTTGCACTCCATGCATGACTAAATGCAATCTGAAGATCAAGCACATGTCAAGAGTCAAAGACAAATTATCTATGCTTAAACCTCTGTACATAAACATCTCCTGAGTATGCTGATCCACATAGAGTAGAGTACATTGTTGCTGTGCAGTTAAATGTTGAATTCATACTGTAAAGGATTCCAAACACTCAAAAGCACACAATGAAGCAATTACTACACCCAACTACCTCATCTATAGTGAAACATTCTGTCCTTCAATTTGAAATGAATTTTGTTACTTTTTGTTTTAGATGCAATGTGATGTCAGTGTCAAAGGAATATATCATTAGCTAAAGATCTAGTGCATAAAAATGAGGCCTTGAGAGAATTTCAGCCTTAATATACATAGTAGAAATGTTCTAACTCAAGGTATGTATTTCATCAGCAGTGTGGTTTGAACTCAATCCTCTACACACACTTGATCTGGCCTCAATATGTTATTGTTGAACTCCTCTAGGACCATCTCTCCTTTCCAAATGCTTCTTCCTTATGTATCTGTTTAGATGCAGTAACATTATGTCCTCTCTCTGTCTCTATTTCTCTCACTCTTTTTCTTTTCTGTCTCCTTTTTCACTGAATGCTGTTTCATATTTTATTGCATTTAGAACAATATCCCCTTTCCATGCATTGGATACCTGTCACATAAAAAACATCTACTTTCTGTTGGATTGTGTGATGATATGATGGGTATGCTGGTGATTGGTTATGTTATTGTATGTTAATAATTTGTAAATATATAAAAAATAAAACGTGTTGGATTGGAGGATAGCGGTACAGTTATTCATCCGCCTGAACAAGTTGCATGGGAGGAAACTATCGGTCCTTCTGAGGTAAGAGTGTCAGAATCTGCATCTGTACTACGAATTCAATCGGAAGATAAGGTGAGGGTAAGTGGAACAATTGCCATTATTTTTTAGCCTAATGAAGTTGCTATGAATAATGTTGATGACGGAATTAATACTGAGCTGTCAAATGTTGAAGAGGTCAATATTGATGAGGCAGGTGTTGTGCCAAACACTAGTGACAATAAATGTGATAGCAGTGGTGGGGAATTGGCAGAGGAGTCTGCTAATAGAACAGGCTATGATATGAGTGGAGTAGAAGAAATTATGTCAGATGAAAATGCATCACTTCATGAGAATGATCTTTGTTCACAGAGAGATAATCTATGTGACCTTGTAATGAATTCTCAAGTGGATTTCAATAGTGATTCCTCTTTGTATATGTTGGATGAGATAAATGCTTTCCTGGATGATACATTTGGAAAACAGGTCAATGTGAAAGATTTCTTTCCGGATGTGGAGAAGTTTGAGAAGTCAGTGATGGAACTTCAAATAATGTGGGTTTTGATCTTCTCAGTGAGAAGGTTTCATTTAAAGAAACACATATCAATGATTAGAAAATGTAAAAAGGTGGGAAAAAGAATATCAAAAAGTATGACTTAATTTGACCATCCATGCATCACACAGTGTTTCTCTGTATGCTCTATATATCTGTCTGCCTCCTTTCATTTTTCTAAATATGGAAGTGTTAAGAGTAGGCTCTCTTAATATTAATGGGGGAAGGGATGCAAAAAAACATGCATTACTATCTGAAATAGTAGAGCAGAAGAGTTTACATGTTATGTTTCTTCATGAAATGCATAGTGATGGAAAAAATGTATGGTTTGAGAGGTTCATGTTTTTTAATATATTAAGTAATGTGTTAAAACTTTGTTTTAATGATGACATTATTAGATTTGGTGGAGATTGGAATTGCACAGAAGATTTTAATGTTGATTGTACAGCTGAAGAACCTCATATACAGTCCTCTTCTTGTCTATCAAGGTTAATTAGAGCCAATTAACTTTTAGATATGTGTAGGATAAAACATTCAAATGCAAGTCAATATTCATGGATCAAGATAAATGATAATTGAGTTAGTGCTGCTCGTTTGGATAGAATTTAAGTAGATTTATGATTATGTAAAGATTTTGGTAAATATTTTGAAATCTTTTGGCAACAATGGAAATTGAGAAAAGGTGACTTAGAAAATGTAAGGCAGTGGTGGGATATAGGAAAAATAAATACTAAAATGTTCTGTCTTCAATATACTGCTAAGTCAACCAAAAGATTAAGAGAAATCATACAGATATTATTACTGGAAGCAGAGTAAATTGAGAGATATGATCCAGTGATGTGTAAAACTTTACAACAGAAGAAATTGGAACTGAGGACATACATAAATGAAAGAGTAAAGGGAGCTCTAGTAAGATCTCCATTTATATCTGTTACAGAAATGGATGCTCTTAGTGCTTTCTTTTTAATCTGGAACGTAATGTAGTGAAGCAGAAACAGATGATCTGCCTTCGTCTTCCTAATGAAAGAGTGACCAGTGATGCCAGAGAAATGAGTCCACACAGTAAACTTTTATTCCAGCTTGTATACTGCTGAACATTGTGATGATGAATAGATGGCAAAACTGTTGAAAGATTTGCCTCAAATAGACTCTGACTCAAAGACTGCTCTTAAAATTAGATATACCCTTTAAAAAACTTACTACTGCAGTTGGTCAGCTCAGTTCTTAAGATCCCCAGATATTGATGGGTTACAACTTGTATTTTATAAGCATTTTTGGAACTGTATTGGAGGGGATCTTTGTGAAGTTTTTAAAGAATGTAGTCAAAATGGTTCTTTGCCTATATATCTTGTCAACTTTCTGTGTTATCTCTATTGCCAAAAAAAGGAGATTCATCCTTCTTGAAAAATTGGAGACCAGTTGCCTTGTTGACTACTGAATATAAAATGTTATCCAAATGTATTGCTAATAGGCTTAAGAAGTATTTACATTAAATAGTTCATAGAGATCAGTATTTAAAGTATTGGAAGCTTTTGGATTTGGGGAGGGCTTTACAAAGTGGGTGAAATTGTTATATGCAGATGCTACTTGTATTGTTAAAGTAGGAGGGGGGTTAAGTCGGCCCATTTTAGTGTCAAGGGGCATTAGGCAAGGTTGTCCTATGCTGAAATTGGAATAAAAGTGAGGCTCTCTGGGTGAGTCGTGAAAACTTTAAAGAATGTCCACAGTTGCCTGGGCATCTTAAATTATATAATTACAAATATTTGGTGTTTATATTGGTCCAGATGAATTTCAGAAAAGGAACTGGGAGGGCATAGAGGATAGAGTATGCACCCGATTGTCTAGATGGAAGTGGTTGCTACAACAGTTATCTTATAGGCATCAATCTTACAGCATCGACTCTTTAGCATAAATTTAATGTGCTACAGCCACTTGGAGGCTTATTCCAAGGAATTCAAAGACATCTAGGGACTTTTATTTGGTTGGGACAACATTGGATACCCTCTATCTCCCTATTCAAGAAGGGGGTCAGGGCTTAGTGGACATCATGGCAAGGATAATGACTTTTCGCCTACAAACAGCCCACAATTTCTATATAACAGCAATTTTGCTTGGATAAATACAGCAACAGTACTTTTTAGGAGGTTGGTCAATATGAAACTTGACAAACATCTTTTCTTGAAGCAATTAAGGGAGAATGAGCCAGTGAATCTTAACACTTTTTATAAATCGGTGTTGAAAGCATGGAAAGTTGTTTCTGTCTCAAGATCACCTGATTTGAAAGCGAATTTGTGGCTATTGGAGGAACCCTTGTTTTTTAACCCTCTCTTCTCTTCAAGACTTTTGTCCTCTGGAAGCCTGCACTCTCATATGATAGCTGCTGGGTATGTAAAGTTGGGCAACATTTTGAACAACAGCCCAGAGAGTCAAAGAACTGGTGTGAAATCTGTAAGGATGATATGGCAGCTAATCACAGAACTATGTAGGAATCGAAAAAAGGATTATAGAGTTTTTGTGGAAAATGTTTCTTCTCTTGATGGATTAGGGGAGGAGCAAGACTTTTTTTCCTTCAATCTCTATCCAGCGAATCTGGAAGAAGATGATCACTGTTTGTTGACCTTAAAAACTCCAGAGCTGGACTCTTTTGAGACTACTTGGAAGAAAACGATGTACTTAATTTTTGTGAAGGTGTTTAATGTCATCCTTTTGAATGAGGTCGTTTGACGAGATGGGCAGAATTTTTTGGACTAAACTCTTCCCCCAAAGGTTGCTGCATGCTCTGTACAAATGTCCGATTAATAAACGGACAGGAGACCTCCAATGGAGAATTGTACATGGAGTAATAGCTACAAACAGACATGTGGTGCATCTCAATCCAAGTATTGGGGTGGGCTGTCCTTTCTGTCTAGAAGTTGAATCAATATTTCATCTTTTTGGGCAATGTTTTTGATTAGGATCTTGTTTTCTATTTTAAATGAATGGTTTTCATCTTTGGGCGAAGACTTTTCTTTTCAGTTGTTCTTGCTCGACCTGGGAGGGAGGCAGGAGTGTAAAAACAACAAAACAAAAGGTGAGGGATAAAAAATAAAAAGAGAGTCCCCGATCACTCCACCCTCTCAGGCAGATGGCAGCCGCTACTCCCCGGGCGGGACGGAGTCAGTCCAACCCCCAGTGGACAGAACACCCCTCCACGTTCTCGGCGACCCTTGGGGACTCTCCTCCACCCCTGGCAGCGTCCCTATCGCTCCAGTTAGTCGGGGAGTTCGCTTCCCTCCTCCCCTCATGGACGCCGTTCCTCCCGACCCCTCCGCGTTTCTGGGGGATGGAAGGGTACTCCTCCACCCCAGGCAGTGGCTCCTTCACTCCAGGCGGTCGGGGAGTCCAGTCCCCAATCGCCTCACGGACGGCAGCCATTCTCACTGTCTGGGCGTTCAGGCTACTCAGTCCCCCGGCGGATGGCAGCGGCACTCCCCTGAGTGGACAGCAGTGTCGAGGACTCCGCGACGGGCATCCCTTGAACCGGCTTGACAATATAAATAATAGTTTAATGAAGTAATTAACTTAAAACACACAAACATAAACACAGAGCAGCTGCCTGTAATTCTCTCTCTTTCTCGACCTGTCATCACCAGCCGCCTTTATCCCTCACGCACTCCCATCATGCTGATTGGGGACTGGGCATGCGCTGTTCCAACCCGGCCCCGCCCTCCTCCGCTCTACACTGGAACATTCACAAACTAGTAATAAGACAGACCAGTCAGAATTTTGTTCTCTCCTTGGCAAGTTATTTGCCTCCATCTTGCTAATATTTACCTAATGGCCTACAAATTAAATTATTTAAAGACCACTCCGTCTGTCTCTATTTAGTTTTATTTAATGCTTAGCCAGTTGAGGAAACTGTATATTCAGGGACAGATTTTGGCAGCTTGGCCCATCTCTCAGCAGGATGGTAAGAACTATGTCACTCTTTAGCTGTGATGACAAGCAATGAATGAGGTCATTCCCATGAGTTCTGAATTGTTAAAATCACCAGAGAGTACATGGCATGTGTTTCTAATAACCATACTTAATATCCTTTGGTTAAGCAGCTGAGAGCTAGACTTTTCCAAGCGGAAAGATTAAAGGGTTAGTTCACCCAAAAATTTACTCACCCTAAAGCCATCCTAGGTGTATATGACTTTCTTCTTTCAGCCAAACACAATCGGAGTTCTATTAAAAAATATCCTGGCTCTTCCAAGCTTTATATTGGGAGTGAATGGTACCTTAGATTTTGAAGCCCAAAAAGCGCATCCATCCATAAAAAAGTAATCCATATGGCTCCAGTGGATTAATAAAGACCTTCTGAAGGGAAGCAATGTTTTTTTGTAAGAAAAATATCCATGTTTCTAACTTTATAAACCATAATCACTAGCTTCCGGTAGCGGCCGTCCTCGCGTTCACGAGAGAGTCGAGTTCCGGCGTATGATATAAGCTCCATTGAGAAGTGACGAATGTGGATGCGCGCATTGTTTACAGCAAAGGAAAATGGCGAAAAGAAGTGAGTTGTTTTAGCGATACTGTATATTTGTAGTAGTCTTAAAGTGGTGCGTTTGTGCGTCTATCCAGTCATTCCAATCATCCATTCATGGTAGCAAACACTCTCATCCTCTGTTTGCATTACCTCGCATTTCCTGCATGAGCACCCGTTCTCCCGTTCTCTCCGTCTACCAGATTCTTTTGTTTGTGCTGCCTCTGCTGCTACTGCAGCATCCTCCATCTCCTGGAGTTCCTGGTTGGTTTACTCCGGTTCAAGCAAATAGGGCTGGGCAAAAAACTCAATCTCCTCTTCTCTTATATCAAAATCAACATTTTTCTTTAAAAATCCTCATTGTTAACTTCTAATTCATGACCGGCATTTTGATTTGCTATATCCTCTGCGCTTCCATGTTGGACACTTCTCACCGGAGCTTACACTACACCTACGTCAAACACCAGAACTCGACTCTCTCGTGAACACGTGGACAGCCATTACCGGAAGCCAGTGATTATATTTTATAAAGTTATAAATATGGATATTTTTCTAACAAAAGAAGGCCTTTGTTAACCCCCTGGAGCCATATTGATTACTTCTATGATGGATGGATGCACTTTTTTAGGCTTCAAAATCTAAGGTACCATTCTCTCCCATTATAAAGCTTGGAAGAGACAGGATATTTTTTTAATATAACTCTGATTGTGTTGGGCTGAAAGAAGAAAGTCATATACACATAGGAAGGCTTGAGGGTGAGTAAATGATGTGATAATTGTCAGTTTTGGGTGAACTAACCCTTTAAAGGAGGTATCCTCTTCATTCTGTAGTGGTAAAATTACAATACTCCACGCTAGCTAGACTATGACGATGACAAATGGGAAAGACTAACAGACACTTGCAAAAGCTGTTGACATAACCTCAGACCCTCAAGTTGACTACGGCCTTCTCTGTCATGAAAACTTGAACCAAATTGAACCAAACCAAAGGGACTTATATTACCTCACCAGGTATCTATAAAACATCTGTTCCTTGCCTTTGTGCTCTTAAATGAAACAATGGTACATTCATTCATACACATATTTTGCTCCTGTAGAGGCATTTAAAAGCTCAAGTCATAGTTCCCTAAAGAGCTTGTAACTCCATTGCTACCTCACACCTCGCTGTAGAGAGGAGGGAAGCATAACAGTAAATGATGAGGTGATAACACAGGCTTAAATGGGTTTGGTTAGGTTAATTTTCCCCTATGACATCACTGTGTGGAAGAGTTTCAGCCCACGGATGATGGCCTAGAGTATTTGGTTCTTTCCTCATATGGTTCTGTGAGTTTGTTCATGACTCTGGTCTTTGTTTATGACCAGAAAAAAGTGGCAAGCAGGCATTTTAGGGAAATGTGCCTGACATCTGTCTTAATTGTTGTTCTGATTGAATGACCTATTTACATATAGTTGTAGAGGATATATGACCTCATTGTCAGGACAGATTCTTTTGTCTCAGTCACTGTCATTATAGCTCTGGCTATGAAAATATTTATGCTATAGATTCTCTTGTCAACTCAATCCAGCTGCTCAAACAAGCAGCCAACAGACAAGCAGAGCATCATTTTGGAAAAAGGAAGTGAACTCCTCTTTCTGTAATGACTACAGACTCCACTGAGGAACATTCCGTTACACATTTTTAAAAACACATACAAATGCATATGTGAGGTATAGGAATAAACAGAGGGTAATTTCATTTTATGCCAGGTTTTCTGCATCTGGCAACAAATCATATCCTGGGTGTACAGAACTTTTTTTTACTAATTAGAGTGCACTTAAATAACGGAAAGCTCATGCCCTGGCACACTAAATTGTGCCATTAGTTCTGTTAATGTCAGTGAGAGCCCATACTACTTAGCCAATCTCCTCCTCTTGCTCAGGCCAGAGTAAGTCTTCAGCAGTTTTTCATGGCACACGTGGACTGAGTTACTGTACAACACTCAAATGCACTTCCAATAAAAGAGTCAGGCCACCACTCACACAGACCAAAACATGTGTTGTACCTCTCATTTATGCTCCATATCAGTCTACCTGGCATAAGTGGCTTGTTCTTACCTGCGAGGAGTCCTATAAAACAATGGAAAATGGAAAATCATCCTGTCAGTTAACATGCATGGATAAAGCTGACTTTGTTATCCTCAAATGAGTATTTATCACCAAATTACAAAGTTAAAAACATATTGTTAGCTATTGTAGATTTTTTTTTTTTTTTTTTTTTACTGTAATAGTGCACCCATTAACGTCCATTAAATGTGATGTTTTTTTTTAGGGCTTTCATTTCAATTAGTTAATTCAGTGTGATTAGTTATATAAAAAATGATGTGTACATTTTTATGATGCTATTAATCATGTCCCTGGATCATAATATGGAATAGTCTACCATCGGAGCAATTCAAGCTTGAAGTACCACCTGTTTTCAGCAGGGGGCAGTAATCAAAACTCCAGCTGTATAGCCAACGCCTAATAGTACAGTGAACAAACCAAACTCTGGCTTGCTTGACACTAGCAACAGCACAAGATGAGAACCTGTTCTTGAGTTCAAACACAGCTATGTATATTTTATGTTAAAATACTTACTTTTATCTCAGTTTTATGTGCAACTTGTGCTGCAGAAATTCCACACATCTACTTTAACTTCAAGTGCATTCACTAACTTATAAAATCTCCTTGGCCATCCCATGGCTAAAATGAATGTATCTGTAAAAGACAGAAAGAAAAAAAAAATTCTATCTTGGGTAAAAAAAAAAAAAAAAGAAAGAAAGAAAATCAGAGGCACACAAATGTTCTTTTTCTCTGTGGGCTTGTTTAATTTTAGTCCTGTAAGAAACTTTTTCAACACAACCTAAAGTCATCATACAATGTGTTGATGTGTGGGTTTTGATGTATCTTCGGGCACTGTAGCCCTCCAAGTTATTATCAAACAGAGGGGAAAGCAGATCAGATAAAATGGTATAAAGCTAGGATCTCTTGACTTCTAAAGTGCAGCTCTGTGGCTTAGAATCATCAACTATGTGTGGTGCACTGTGTCGCATCCCAAAAACAGAGAACAGAGTAGGATCATTGTCTACTGGATCAGTCCTGTTCCCCAAGGACCAACTCTTGGCTTTCAGCTGTGTCCTGTTCCCTTCTCATAGTGCTTCTTTAGAGAAAGAGGGCTGTCATAAACTTCAACGTTGCAAAGATATATTTATCATTGTGCACATATATTTGTTGTACAAAATCAGAAGGTTTCAGAAACCGCTTGAAAGAGAATTTGCTAGATTTGTCAAAACTCATTGTGTTCCCAATGTGATCCACCACTGTGCTTTATCTTTACAGTTACTCCTAGCAAATGTCTTTCTTATTAATGACTTCATAGGCCATTTAAGACCTGAACAAGTCTGCAATTTAGCTCTCCACAGCTGACCAGCTTGATGTCATCTAATCATGTTTCAGCTACAAATGTAAGACACATTACCATCAAGGCTGAGGCCAAGAGATAACCATCGTTATGCTGTGTTAGTAGCATATATCCAATAAGGAGAAGATACACATTACAATATAAATATTATTCAAATTTAGCCTCACAAAATTGTATCTAATTATAAAACATTGCAGATTTAGCCACAGACACCACTGATGATTTTAATTGGCTATTTCGACAAGTGGTAAATTTTCAAAGCTCTTAGTACTAAAATCACAACAGATCATCAAAATGCAGTTTTAAAGTAATTGCCTTCCATGAATGGACGGATGAACAGATGAATGGATGGATGGATGGGTGAACTGATGGATGGATGGATGGATAGGCAGATGGACAGAATGATGGATGGATGGACAGATGGATGGCTATACAGATGGACGGATGGATGGATGGAATGACAGATGGATGGATGGATGGATGGATGGATGGATGCATGGAAGGAAGGAAGGAAGGAAAGAATGATGGGTGGATGGATGTACAGATGGATGATGGACAAAGAGACAAAAGGACAGATGGATGAATGGATGGACAGATGAATGGACGGATGGATAGATGATAATATGATTTATTCTCTGAGTGTTTGGAGAGACATTCCCACAATTAACACACATACACACTAACTCTGAGGGGGCAGATTTGAACTTCACACACTGCCATCTTTATTTGATGATGTCAAAAGCACAAACACTCATGGCTACACAGTCATACACTCATGGCTACAAGTCAAAGATGCAGAAAGGTTCACAACCAACCCACCCCATGCTCAGCAGGTGCTAGACAAACTTGATGTACATATGTTTCTTGGTTTGTAGATCTTTGATTTTTGACATTTGGCATACACTGAGACCACAATCACAGAGTTAATAACATCTGCAGTGGGCAATATTAAGGACTTTAAAGCACTCATACTGTAACAGTGGAAAATGTCTAGATCTTCAAATAGAAATTATGCTGGCCATCAGCTGTCTTCTATTTTGTGGTAGTGTGTGCCATATAAAAAGAACACAACATTCAAGGCATGAAAATTTTGTTGGAATTCCCTGTGGGCAAATAAAAGGTTTTCGTCTGTGCTGAGTTCAGTCAAACCAACCCAATCTCATAATACATAATTTACAAACTTTACTATTACATATGATCTTGCATGATTTTGTTCTCTCGTACGACTTCATCATGTCCAAATTCCCAGGTGTATTGTGGAAGTAAGCAACAGTTCCACGCACAAGGTGTTAAGGACATACTTATTAATGCTATGCCCTTACCCAAACCCCTTATCTAAACTTAACCAACCAGTAGAGTGTGTATACCAGTAATTGTGGCATATTAGATGTAACGATGTCCAGCAACGTCATTGGCTGTAGTGAAAGTTTCAAGAATTCAAACGAGTGCAGTCGCACAATATCATATGAATTAGACAAATTTAGAAAAGTTGTACGAATCCTGACGATTTCACTGTGAGAGTGTGTTGGTCAAACTGTTCTGAACTCTGCTGATCTGAAGAGGCAAATAAAAAAATGTATTCGTTTTTAATAGATGATTACTTCAGCATGAGTTTTTTTAGGATTTCCCTTAGGGAATTTGATACTCAAATCACTCAAAGCTAAAAAAAAAAAAAAAAAAAAAATGTGTAAAGACTCTTTATTTAGGGTACTTTATTTAGGGCTTATTCTGTGGATTCAAACTTGAGCATATGGGACCACTGGAAGAGTTGACAGCAAGCAGTGAGAAAACACTGTGGTTTCTCAAACAATGATGGACAGAAAATATTAAACTGAGAATAGAAAAGTTGTTTTCTCTGCAAAAGACTGGATCATTTTAAATCCTTCATGTTCTGAGAGCTTGTTGCATTTACAAAATACTAGACATCTTCCATTTCAAACCACTCGTAAAACCACTTGAAAATTCTGATTTTCCATTAACATTCATGAAGCTTTCTGTGTAAAGACTTGAACAAAATGTGAAAGAGTGATAAAATATCAGGAAGAGTTCATTGATGGTCTTCTCATCTGGGCCTTTAAACAAAACTGAAAAAATTGTTTCTTCCGGAGAGGTTACAGACCTGCATTCACATTCATAGTTTTTCAAATACCTTAATAATAGTTCAAACAGAACAAACACTCTGAAACTCCAGGTAAATATTGTCTCCTTTAATGGTGAATGTAATGAAAGCCTTTTGATCTTTGTCTTTTGAAGAAGTTGTAGTCTCCACCCGTCTCGTCCAAATGAGAAAGTCGTTTGTGTAATTTAACATTTACAAGTCACAACTGGGAGTACAAACTCACAAATCACTTTTAGCAATTCAGCGAGGGGGAAATGAAGTTGTTTGTTCCTGCTGGTTCCTAAGAAAGTTGGAGGTCATTAAGATGAAAGAGTTCAGGAACAACAGAAATATAAGATATGGGGCACACATTGGAACATCCTGTCAAAAGTGAGGCAAGAGAATTAGCCTTGATATACTTACTAAGGTCACAATTATAGTGTTGCTCTTTGAAATGCATTTGTATTTCCATGCTATTGCTTTAAATTTCAGTTTCGTTTTAATTAGTTTCAGTAATGGATTGTTAGTTTCAAGTACACAAATATTTAGCCTGACTGTAAAATGCCCCCTAAAACAATATATATATATACATAAAAAGTGTATACTGTATGTACAAAGCCATTAAATATACATCCAGTGGGTGTAACTTTGGCATAACACTGTGTTTCAAAGTGACTATGACACTCATGAGCTGGCTGTATCCATTTCAAAGAGGTATGTTTTGCCCAAAATTATGAACATAAAGAGTCCCATTCAGCCACCTGAGATGGAGCACCTCTCTACAGCTGTCAAAGTGAGGAAATATGTGCCTCTTCAGAGGTCAAAGGTCAAAGCCAGGTAACTAGCTATATGATAAAGACACTAAAAGGAGCAGGTGCACACTGTCATGATTAGATGGCAAATGATCTGCACTTATATAGCGCCTTTTAACCTTAGCGGTATTCAAAGCACTTTACACTGTTTCTCATTCACCCATTCACACACACACACACACACACACACACACACACACACACACACACACACACACACACACACACAAATGATGGCAGAGCTGCCATGCAAGGCGCTAGCCTGCCATTGGGAGCAACTTGGGGTTTAGTGTCTTGCTGCATGTGGAGTCGTGTGGACCTTGAATCGAACCGCCAACCCTGCGATTAGTGGCCGACCCGCTCTACCTGAGCAGGTAGACACATCTGTCTTCACATCTTCACATCTGTGTAGATGTGTACCCCTGACCCCGTGACTCTTTTTGTTTGAGTATCCCAACCAGCCCGACATAGCAACGTTGGCTTAACCAATTTCCTGGGTTTGGGGTGGGATTATCTGTTTGCCTAGCCAATGGTAGACAGAGGAGTGTTCGGGAAACTGGTTTGAAAACATTATTTATGCAATTCTGAATGGTGAAGCTATTGGAAGAGAAATTACTGATTGCAAATGCAGGCAAGATTAAATGTTCAAATGTTAAATATTTGTCTAAGAATTAAAAATGGGATTTCTTTCCTCTCAGTGGCTGAGCAGGACTGAACTCAAACAGCCTCTCTCCATTCAATTAGCCACACCAAGGGAGAGGCCTAATATTTAGGGTGGGCACAGTATTCCCAAGCTTACTTGGCAATGTGTGTTAACCTCCATTTTCTCATTAAATACTTTTTGGTCGATCTGCTGAAAAGCTTTGGGACTGACATAATACCATAGATGAATCTTGGCACTCCGTAGCTACTGAAAGTCCCAATCTCTTGGTGATAGTTTTGTTCATTGGTGACAGATTTACTGTGAGGAAATTTCAAAATGTTCTGCAAGTGGGCCAATTACATGGTTCATTATTGTCACAGAGATTATAATTGATTATGTTGGGAATGACTCATTTTACATAGACTATATCATCACATTTGAATGTGTATGTCCTGTATATGTTTGTCTGTAATTTTTGCACTTCATTTTCAAAGACAATTTCCCATCCTATGGCAATTAAATTGATAATAAATTGTAATCTAAACTAGATGTACACCAGATTTGCACTGGCAAGCTGAGTGTCTGCTTTGAGTGTAAAATATGTCTTATTGAAAATAAGACTTAATGTCATTTGCCTTGCTGGCATGGAGCATTTCACTGGGCAACATGGAGACTTACAACAAAGCGTGCATCCCCTCAAAAGATCTAAACAGGCTTATAGTCCTGAAGGTTGTCGATTAAAGAGTTACAAATTGACTTTAAACTAGTATGACTTTCTTTCTTACATGAAACAAAAATTCTTTCAAAGAATCTTACAGACAACATCACTGAATCAACCTATATACATAAGGTTACACACCAAAAAAATAAATACATTTTTTTAAGAATTAGATCAAATAACAATAGCAGGTTAACACTTTTGACAGTGTCTCTATCATGTACAACCTGTCTTTATCTAAAAAAGGGCTCTTGAAGACTGTTTAGAGGATATGGCTTGCTGAAGGAACAGGTAAAAAATAAAAAATGTGAATAAAAAATGTTCATGTTTGCATTAATTGCTGGATGCCAATATCGTAACCAGCAAAAAATGCTGTGGACAGATGTTAAGACAATCCATTCATCTCTGATTCTCAAAAAACACTCCCCCTCCACACCACTCAAACTTAAACCACATGGTTTCAAATAACAGTAAAAAAAATTATTCTGCCCTCCATGTGTGTGAATTGTGCATGATTGAGTGTTTTGTGACGAAAGGCTTGAATGGAGATGCAGGCGCTAAAATTATGATGTTTACTTTAGAAATCATGTCTTAAGAAATCTTTTCTGGTAGTTTTATTTGTTTAAATGCAGAAAGTACCTAAAGGTGTTATATAAACAGACAAGAGAGGATTTGAAAATCGGAAAACTTCTTTTCAGTGCTAAGGAGGTCTATAATACCTGCAGAAAGCTTTAACTTCTACCTTGCAGCTACCAAAAGCAGCTGTCTTGTAGTAGACTTATGTGCTGCGTCATGGTTTTACTCATTTGTTTACCTTTATGAGGGGAAAGTAAACTGAAGTCAAAGCACAGGTTGGTAAGGACAGGATGAGTCACATTGTCAGGGATGCTTGGTGTTTTCTTTGTCATAGCCAATCTGATCAGGATGAGGAAAAGTTGAGCCTGGGAGCTTTGTGTGTGTTTATTGTTATAAAAACATAGCGACAGAGACCAAAGTGCAGAGTTTCCTTCCTACATTAAAACAATACTTGCTTATTTGGGCACAACACAAATTTTTGCCATTATGACATTCCAGGTGGCCCCAGTTGGACACTGAAGCCACAAGAAAAAATCAAACCAAGTTGCATTAAAAAAAAAAGAAAATAAATAAATATAGCACAATCAATTTTCAAGCAAAACATTTCTTTAAAGGGATAGTTTACCAAACATTTGTTTTAATTTACTCACCCTCACACCATACCAGATGCGTATGGCTTTTTTTATTCTGCTGAACGCAAAACACAATTTTTAGAAAAGCATTTCAGCACTGTTGGTCCATACAAAGCAAGTGAATAGTGGCCAGAACTTTGAAGATCCAAAAAGCATATAAAGGCAGCATAAAAGTAACCCATACGAATCCAGTGGTTAAATCCATATATTCAAAAGTGATATAAGTGTAGGTGAGAAACATATACATATTTAAGTCCTTTTTAACTATAAATTTCCACATTCTTCTTTTGTTTTTAGCGATACTTCTTTTGTTATTTGCAGATATCGCCAACTACTGGGCAGGGAGGAGAATTTATAGTAAAAAGGGACTTAAATATTGATCTCTTTCTTACCAATCTTGATCTAGCAAGTAACATTTTCAGTATTTCTTTACAATAAGGTTCCATTTGTTAACATAGATTAATGCATTAGGTATCATAAACTAACAATGGACAATATATATTTTTTAACAGCATTTATTAATCTTTGTTAATGTTAGTTAATAAAAAGACAATTGCTCATTGTTAGTTAATGTTAGTTCATTAACCATTGTTAACAATTGCTATATTGAAAATAACATTAATATTAATAAATGCTGTATTGTTTGTTGTTGGTTCATGTTAACTAATGTGAACAAATGGAACCTTATTGTTAAAGTGTTACCATAATCTCTTTATACAAATGTGTACATTCCTGAAAATGAAAATGAAGTACAACAGGATGCCAATGAAAAAACATGCAGGTCAGTCAGCATATTTCTTTCACTGATAGAAGTTTACTTTTTTTAGCCTTGAAAATATCTATCCTGAATCATTCAGTCCTTCCTTTTCCTTTCCACTGTTTTACTGTGATTTATTGATGCATGAAGGATGGATGAATAAATATTTCCTCCCTGAATCAGCACTTATGTTTCATTGGTGGGATCTCCAGATACGTTCATGCTATCACCTTGTAAGGGCATTGGCAGTACACAGCACATGTTCTAGCAGCTATGCCATTACATTCTCTTCCATTAAAGGTGCACTCAGTCATTTTTGAAGTATGTCAAAATGTGGCTTACACTGACACCTAGTGGCCTGGATGCTGCATCATTCAAACAGTCATTTTCAGTTGCCAATACCATTGTAGAAATTCACTATGCAGTTTTAGTAAACCAGGATTAATTTAATCCATGAATGAAAGTGTCCAATAACAAGGCAGTTACTGAGATTCTGCTGGTCATGTGATGCTAAAATGGCAGTCCATGTGAGGCGCCCCTGCTCCATGTAGAATAAAATAGTTTTTATAAGGTTACCAATATGACTGAACTCTTCATCTCACGAGTTTCTCTCACAAGTTTTTATAAATATGTTTCATAATTTACTCTTCATTTCTTTAAACTAAATCTTTTTAAATGAGGAAAAAAATGACCAGCACGGTTCTCCCGATGGCCAGTCCGCCCCTGATCGGAAATAGAGAAATTCGAAATAGAAAAACATGCACCTTTAACAGTGGGATTTTGGCCATTGGCTTGTAGCTACCGATACTTAGGCCCCTTGATCTGTCCTGTTCACAGATCACATGAACAAGAATAAGAAGAAAGTGGGAGAAATGGAATTAGAAATAGAAAAACATGCATTAAAAAGTGAAGAAAAAAAAAAAGCTCCTTTATAGGGTATTATATTCCTACTTCACTGACCACATGCTGAAAGATATTTTTAATGTTTTGGCTGAAATAATTGTTGAAACTTTGAGTTTTTTGCCATAAGTGTAACAGAGGCCAGCTGATAGATAGCTGTGCAATGTGTATAAACCTCACCCTCCTGACGTCAATTGGTGCACTAGCAGGGCTGGACTGGTAATCTGGCATACCGGGCATTTTCCTTGTGGGCCGGCGCACATTGGGGCTGATCAGGGGCGGACTGGCTCTCGGGAGAACCGAGCAGGCCAGTGGGTCAGCCATGAAATGTGCAGAATGGACCACAAAACAGCGCCACAATATGCAGAAAAGGACAGCGAACACCCCCCACTCAACAACTTTTGGGTAAATTCCCAGGTCGAGTTCTCTTCCCAGTCCAGCCCTGTGCACTAGCAACTGATGCTAGAGGCTGTAGCCTATAGCCTCCTCATTAGCGCACATGCCTCCCATGCCGGTTCGAGTCCCGTACAGTACGGAGCGAGTAGAACAGGAGCGTGACAATGGTGCCGTGACCCAGGTGGGTGTGAGGTTTAGGGGGCCAGCTGATAGATAGCTGTGCAATGTGTATAAAATTAACACTTCTGACCTCAACTAGCGACTGACGCTAGAAGCTGTAGCCTTTAGCTTCCTTGTTACCGTACCCGCCTCCCATGCCAAAGACGCCGGTTCGAGTTCTATATGGAGCAGATAGAACAGGAGCATCACATAAGCAACTCCAAACCAAATGATAAGCTCTGTGTTGCAATGGAAAGTGATGGAAATGAAAGGGTATGTGTGAAACTGAACATTCTAGAGTTCTTAGCGCTGTTGCAGACCTACATCAGTGTGGAAATAAGAAATGGTTAAACTGTCTGTGATCCATTGATCTGATGTGATTAAAGTACTATTCATTTCTTTCTTCTTTGTAAAACTTTTTAAACAGGGAAAACATAGTAAGAGCACCTTTAAATAATTTTAAACTAATCAAACCTGAACATGCAATAAACTTATAAATTGCATTTTTGTTGGAAGAACATGTGTTCAAACTATCCTTGAGAAAAGGTGTTTTATGTCCAGTTAATCTCAGTGTGTCTAATGCCACTTTATTAACAAAGAAAAACATATTTATTAAATTAGTTTCACTGCCACAATGTATTTCTCAAAACGTGTTACTTCATTTGTAACAAACTGATACAATCCTATTGGATTCAACAGCAGGGAGTGTCTGCTGGAGTCTTGCACAACTTTTCTAAATCAGCATATCTGGCCTCCAAATGAGTCAGAGGCAGCCTGGAGAAGTAGAGTTCATTGGGTCTGGGAGACAGGATGATTTGGGGCAAGAACAGAATGAGAGAGATATTCCAGCACCTGGATGGGGAAATGATGGAAAAAAATCTGTGGTGAAGGGTTTGTCCAAGGACACAAACAGAGCCTCCGAGACATGGGCTTACCTAAGCACTTTTTAATGAAGTGAGAGAACGAATGATGTCAGTTCAACAGCTCTTTTCTTAAATCTTCTAGCTGATATATAAAATGGTTACCATACTAATTTGGTGTTTTGTGCTCTAATGACTGTTTCTGACATTCCTCAAATGTTCAAGATTATATTTCTTTGACATCAAATATGACTTTCAAGTTAGAAGTTTGAAAACGTAGTGAAATTTAGAATAGATCATGACTTATGTTATGTGTTAGACGTATGAGTAACATTGGGGGGTTCTGGAAACTAATGACACACAAATCGCACAGCTAAAGAGGTTGTAGTCAGTCCAATCTGATGAAATGATGCCCTCGTCTGGACACAGGAGATGCAACATTTGTTCTGTTGCAAATCGCTCCTCCAATATAAAATTAACAAAATGTGCATTTCCCGAAGGAAACGGGGTAAGATGTCATCCCAGCCCACTTTTAAAAGGATAATTCACCAAAAAATGAAAATTCTCTAATTCATTCACCCTCATATCATCCCAGATGTGTATGACTACAAATAGTATGACTTCTGCAGAACACAAATGAAGATTTTTTTTGAAGATTATTTCAGCTCTGTAGGTCCACACAATGCAAGTGAATGGTGACCAGCACTTTGAATGTCCAAAAAACACAATACAGTGTTTAAGTACATATCTTCAGAAGCGATATGATAGTTGTCGGTGAGAAAGATCAATGTTTGTCCTTCTAAGCATAAATCTCCACTTTCACTTTCTTCTTTTGTTTTTAGCGATTCACATTTACATTGCATATCACCACCTACTGTGCAGGAAGGAGAATATACAGTAAAAAAAAAAAAAAGGATTTAAATATTGATCTGTTTCTTACCCACACCTACCATATTGGTTCTGAAGACATGGATATAACCACTGGAGTCATACGAATTACTTTTTTTTTTTAAATATATACCCAATGTGCTCATTTTAGTGCTTTCTCTTTAAAAAAAAAAAAGCACCACGCTATTATGTTTTCATCAATACACAAAAACAGATGGCATGCGCATTATAAACATTAATGTCTTTGCAGGCCATTTAGTGTAGGATGATTCACTAGTTTATGGAAGATTCAACTTCAATAGATAAAACTCTGCTGCATCACTAATTTAAGATTATAATTATTATTTTTATACAGTTAATAGTACTGTAAACGAAATAGCCAAACAGTGTAATCTGGAACCATGTTTTACAACTTTAAAAAGCACATTGCTTTAAAAATAATAACAATAATAAGAAAAAACTCAACAACTGTGGATTCCCTTTTATTTTTAAAATCTCTGTACAAGTGCAACTGATTTTTTATTTTTTTATTAATGTACATTCAATGTAGAAAGTTTATGTATGGCATATTACATTTAACATTTCACAATTGCACTAGTCTTTCACATAGATTTGTAATCAAGATTCGATACAATTTGTCCTTTGAGAAGCTCATTTTCAGTTGGTCTTTATTCAACTAGGTATAAATAGTCTAGTGCTTTCTGGGGAGGCAAGGTAGAAAAAAAGATTTTGTTGGTAGCAACAGAATGTTGGAGTGCTGGGGGGTCATTATATAGGACTATGAGATCTGCAGACAAGGAAAACAAGAAAAGGTTGCAGCCAGTGGGGTACTCACATGTGCACATATTCATATGACAAATAATCCGTTTAATAGGTTTCTTCTCAAGTTTCATTTTCCTTCGGTTAACAAGCACTTACTTTGGGTACTTCAGAATAAAAGAAGAATACAAAAATGGGCAATCATGACTGTTTGAAAAGGCTGCAATTTATCAAATGGAAAACATCTAGCATTTGTTGACATGGCAGAAGATACGAGTTGAGATGTGAATGGCCTGAATATGAAACCAGGAAGACCAGTGGGAAGAGACCATTAAACGTAGACAACATGGCAACAAAAGTAAACTATTTTACTCTCCTTGGAAAGAAATCAGAAAAGCTTGAGATGCAACTGAATATAAAATGAAATAGGAGGAAGTACTGACTTTAAAATGAAAGAATCACAAGACCATGAGTGCTGTGAGGGAAGAGGCTGGACATTTTCGTTGCATGGTGGCAGCATATTGATTTAAGTCAATAGAGGATGTAATCACTTCCCCTTCATTTCATTTAACTCTTTTTGTACATCATCCTGTATTCTCTCCCTCAGGATCAGGATGCCACCACTCCAGAGGCAGGTCGATCTTTGTGCCAGTGTTTGTCTGATAATCTATTTGTGTAATTCAGCCCAGGTCTCCAATATCATTGTCTACAGGTGGTGGGACGCTTGGGATTACCGTGGAGCCTGTGCCTGCTGTTAGATAACCTGCCACTCCTGGACCTGTGCACATTTAAAACACACAATCATAATTATGTTTTAGCTTGTTATTTAATAACTACAGGTTAGTAAATAGATGTAGATTAGGGTGTGAACTGGAAATTATGTTAAACTAAGACTACAATTCAAAAGTCTTTAGCTATAAACAAAATCAATACATATAAATTAACCTTACTAAATGACTACATTTAAATGAAATCTACGAGTTAAGAAAATAGTTCACCCAATATGTAAAATTCTGTCATCATTTATAGTCTTTCCTAACCCATATGATTCCTAACTTTTTTGTGGAACACACAATTTCCAAACTGCCTTTTTATTTTATTTTAAACATAAAATTTAATGCAATTTTTACTCTATATATACTTCTTTTCCTGTCAAACTGCCCTTATTTCCTTCTTAGGAAAGAAAATAAAACAATATGTGATAATTATCTATTACAATTTTCCAAACAAAGCCTTCCACAGTTTAAAGATAGAAATGCACTAAAATAACACCAACTCAATAACATTACGTACAACGTTTTAAGTGGGAGTTTGACTAATTGAAAGAACTATGCGACCTTAGGTTGCATATTCATTGCAATGCGCATTAAATCTCTTAAAACTCTCATCCTTCACAGACGGTGGCTATCTTCTTTTCTACAGCAATTGTGAAGCTGCATTCACAATTAGCATCAGGGCGTCAATGGCAGCATCTAGTGCCGCTTTGATCTCCACATGTAAAATGCTTGCAAACCACTTCTCGTTCTGCATTTTCGTGAAGGTTAAGACTTGACGCGCTTCTGTGGTAATTAAATTGCACCTTACAGAGGCTGGAAAATATAGAATTTCTGAAGTCCCATCTGGGCTTGCTTTGTACAACAAATAGCGTTTAGAGGTCCTTTCTTCATCATTTGATCACTGGCACGGCTGTTTTGTGTGTTTTTGTGGGGTGTGTGTCAGTGTAATGACTCCGGACGGACACATCACAAAGGTTCCTCCCTTTCCAACCGGAGTGTATAATGGTTTATGCTTCATTAACAGTAAACGCGATTAAGAAAAATTTACTTTTTCAATTAATCGCATACGTTAATATGCGACTTCGACAGCGCTAATTAAAACATGTTACAAACTCAATGCACTCTATAAGGTGAAACAGGAATAAGAGAAGAAACTGTGCAAAATAGCCACTGGTTCTTAAAACATAATTTCACAAGCTATCATTTGACTTCAGAAGATGTTTTATGGTGCTTATCATATTTTCTGGAGCTTGATAGTCCCGCTACTCATCAATTTCCATTGTATGGAAAAGAGCAGACTTGACTTTCTGTCTAAAAAAAAGGAATCATATGTTTTGCACAACTTGGACATATTTTTTGGGTGAACTTTAACAGAATTTGGCTTTAATATATATGAAAATGCATTGAGATGCTGAGAATGCTCCTTTAGATGGAATATGTTTTAAAATACTAGCATTAGCCTAAACTCTACTACAGTACACAATCAATGTTAGATGTCAGGAGGGAAACTGATTTAAAATGGTGAATAAAAAAAAAAAGGTAAACTCTGAGGAAGAGGTGAAGACATAAAGGAGAAGTCTACCTGTTTTATAGAAAGAAAAAAAAAAAGAGGCGGGAGGGAAAGGCCACGTGGGACCACTAAAGCCCACTCCGCAACGGACTGCTGCCAGCCAGAAGAGATGGAGTGGACACACCTGAAGAGTGAGACGAGGAAAGAGTGCAGGGGAAAGGAAGCAAGCAGAAGAGTAGAAAGTACAGCGGAAAGAGTAAAGCTAAGAAAGACATGTATTAGAAGTTTATATCCAGTACTGATATAAACTATTTATTCAGACAGTTATAAGCTAGCGACAAACTTTAAGAAATGTTTCTGGTTCAATACAAATTGAGTTGTCCAAGTATGCTTCGATTACTAAGAAGTTTTTAAGAACAAGCCAAAAATTTTTTTTACAGTAACACACTTACAATAGAAGTGTGTGGGGCAAGACCTTGCATAGGGATAAACGTTAATATAGATGGTTTCAAAAGTTTAAAACAATAGTCCCATGGCTGAAATTATTATTTTAAAATTTTTGTAAGAATATAAGCAAATTAACACAAATATGAACCTTACACCATAGACTTCCATTGTGCATTAATATAAAAAGATTTTTGGGTGGGCCGAGTTAAAATGATTGTCTGTGGTAATTGACAGCATTCAATTAGCATCAAGACAGATGCTGCTGATAGAGAAAATCGTATCAAATCGTTTTGAACCAGGAACATAACTTTGGATCACTTCAGAGTCCACAACAGGCTCATATAAGCAAAAAAGAGAAAAAAGAAAGAGAAACAAGTGTGTGTGTGTTTCTTACCTGTAAGGTAGCCTGCAGTCTGGGAATCTGAGATAAAGAGGTCGTGTTTCTGGTCTTTGAAGGCACTCCACACAGTGGAACGAGACAGAATTTCATTTACCTACAATAAAAACAGTGCGTCAGTCCTGGACATGTATGCACATACATAAAATATTTTCTTTCTGTGGCACAGTGCACAGATCATTTGATTGTAGTTCTAATATGCTTGTGAAAAAGGATTGTACCTGTTCTCCAAACTGCAGGCTGCGTGTCATGGATTTAAGGGCTTTAACGATCTGAGCTTTGGTTGCTGAAGGGTTTTCAAGAGTCTCTAACCCGACCCCCTCTAACAGCTTTAAAAGGTACGGCACCAACTCTACTCGGAGAGCCTGAAAATGGCATAATAACATAAAAACCAGATGGATTTGTTTTTTTTTGTCTGGGCTTTTAATATACATTTTCTTTTCCATATGCCATGGTTTCAGAGGCATTTTTCCCCACTGATTTTCTCCATAGGCTTCAATTCTTCAATAAAGATTTCTAAACCTTGAACCAAACCTACCATCTCCAAAAACAATTACAGCACTGCGAATGATGCAATCAATAAGACTGCCTTTTTGGGTGAATCTCACCACAAAATTAAAATCAAAAAATATTTTTTTACATACAGAAATTGAAGCCTATTTCGATATCTTGGATTTTCTTCAAGACAATTAAAGGAATATTCTGGGTTTTAAAACAAGTTAAGCTCAATCGACAGGATGTATGGCATAATGTTGATTAGCACAAAAATGATTTTGACTCATCCCTCCTTTAAAACAATAAAGAAGCTCAAATCGAGGTTACAGTGAGGCACTTACAATGGAAGTGAAGGGTGCAAATTTTGAGGGTTTAAAGGTAAAAATGTGAAGCTTAGTATTTTATAAAACAGGCTATCTTCAGGTTTGAAGGAATTACATTTAAGACTTAAAGACTTTTTATTGCCATATAAAAGAAACATTTAAGACCACTTTAAATGATTCATAAACTGGTAAATAAAAAACCTCTGAGGTTACTTGGATGTCTCTGGACATGTTTTTATATTTGATTGTGCATTTATGTGTGTGTGTGTGTTTTTAAATAAGTTAATACAACATTAAAACTCAAAATGAATGAATTAAGAATGCACATAGCCTAAAGTATGTAGCCTATATTGTGACCCTTCTCTTTAGTCACATGTTTAGCCTCAGTCACTGTATCGTTTTTTCATTCAGTGTAAGTGAATGGTGACTGAAACTCCCTAATGTCTCCTTTTGATATCCACGGAAATAAGAAAGTCATCCAGGTTTGCAACAGCATGAAGGTAAGTGATGACAATTTTCATTTTTGTGTGAAATATCTCAAGTCAAAACTCGTCAGTTACTTTAAAATGTCAGATTAAAGTTGACAAGATGTATTGAAAATGTTAACAGATTAAATACTGAAAGAGATCTGTGCTGCATAATTAGTTATTATGTATATGTTATTATGTATAAATATGAAATATAAATAGTATGCATTATGTATATTATTAATATTATAATATTTTTTATAATTATTATATTATATATATAATTAAATATTATTGTTTTGTATATTAAAAAAACATTTAAATTGACATTCAGATGGCAGAGAAAATACCTGTGTATGTCAAATGGTGCTCTAGAGAGATGAAGATGAGAGATGTAACAGGTGTAACTGTGCAGCCGAGCAGTTCTGTTATTTTTACAATTATTGTCAAAGGTGATGTAAAATAAGGAAGAAATACGATTTGAAAGGCATCAAAAGATCGCTCCAACCTTGTGTGCAGCATTGAAAGCTTTGTCGATTACAAGCAGGAGCGATAGTGTTAGTGCATCACTCATTTACAGAGACGCAGAATAACGGCATTTGCATTTCAGATTAACGGGTTTATGAAGGTTTATACATGTGTAACATCGTCACATCAGTAAAAATGAACTTCACTGCACACACTTCCACTAAACGTAAGCGTCAGCTGCTAAATGATGGATGCACGAGAGAGATGTTTTTGACTTACACAGATTCTGCTGTTTTAAGTGTCTCCTCTATTCACATCCCAAAATTGAATACCTCAGCAAATGAAATGTAAGACTTCTTGTAATTTATTTAAGACTTTTTAAAGACACGTGGGAACCCTGTAAAAACACTTATATTAATTCGTCTGTTAAAATGTGTATTTTTTTTTTTTTTTTTTGCTTTAAAGTTGTTTAAATCATAAGTTGTTGTCATTTTAGGGTCTGTTGACATTACATCATCATGGCAATGAAGATGTAAAACTGGCTATAACTTCACACAGAAAAGGTTAAGTGATTTTATCACACTAAAATCATGTAAAAAAAACCAAACAAACATACTATTTACATCTTGTGGCTATACTCTTGAAACTCTTGAGTATTTTAACGTTTAAAGACTTGCCCCATTCACTTCCATTGTAAATGCCTCAATGGAACAGCTTTATTTTTTTTTTAAAAAAGGAGGGACGAGTCAAAATATATTCCATCAATATTATGCCACAAATGCTGTTGATTGAACTTAACTTGTATTGAATCCGGAATATTCCTTTAAGCACAAATTCTCATTACTGTGGTACAAAAAAAAACTATTCTTAGTGTAGCAAACCACCAGGAATTTTCCTTTGCGAATTAATCAAATTCATTATATATATATAATATCTTACCGCATATTGTCATATTAAAAAGACTTTCAACCTAAAAAAAATTAAGCTAATGGTAGCTCAAGCTAATGTGAAAGAAGTACCGGTACTGTGGTGGTCTTTTCTTAGTAATAAACAGTATGCATTGTTTGTTACCTGTGCAACCAGTTCAGACTGCTCTCGCTGGAACATGCGGTTGAGCGACTCGCATGCAATCCCTGCCATATCAGCCCTCACCTTCATACCGGTCATCAACGGACCAATAGTATCTAAGGCTGCCATGGACCGCACACACAGCTACAGGACAAGTCAACCAAAATCAGATTAATAATAATGTGCACATGGTTAACTTATCATTATCATAGCGTTAAAGCAAGTTGCGCAATACGTTTAAGATGTGAAATTTGTCTGTTCACATTGAATGTGAAACTGCGGTGTGGGTTGACACAATCACAGCTAATCAGAACATATTTGATTTTTCATCAACAATTCTTTATGAAGAGCAGGATTTTGGACCAATGAGCATCTGAGGTGGGCGGGGCTAGCTGGCATGATGCTGGAGAAATAGAAAGAGTTATAAATGAAATATCCTGTCACTTAAGAGATAGCTTTTATCACTTGTTCCTGGTTACAGAACATGTTTCCTTGATGGTAACTGTATTTATTTACAATTTCTTTCTACAAACTAACATGCTTTTTCTAGAATTCAAACTTGGATTCAAAGCAACTTAAATTACATTACACACATAGTTCCGCTGGTATGCCATGATCAAGGGTGCAGTGGTAATAATTCATGGATCCACCCTAGTGGGGTTTAAACCCTCAATCTTTCATCCCCAACCCAGATTTGTAACCACAAGGCTAACCCACCCCTCCTGCTGTGAGTGACATAACACTAACAGTGTGCGCATGACTGTATTGTACCTCATTGTCTGAGAGCACATGTATGAGTCTGATGGCACTTTTAGGGATAGCGTTGTTCTTATGGTTGAGTGCCGATAGGACACGAGGTAGATGCCCGAGAGGAGGGACCTGATCGGCCATCTGCGTCTGGGTGCTGAAGAGGCACACTGCTGCAGTGGTAACAGTCTCCAGCGCCTCACCCTGAGAATAGAGGATAATGATAAAGTGATTTATTAATCCATAACCATTAAAGTGTGTCTGCTTTAGTGGAGTCACTCACATTGGGATTGTTTTTCTCCAGTAGTGTGGTGAGCGTGTCCATTAATGACACTAGAAACTCTCTGGGTTTGCGTAGCACCCAGCCCGGCTGAGCAATGAAGATCCGTAGAAACACTCCACCAACCTCCAGCTCTCCCTGCCCAGCTCCATACGGGACGGAAAAGTCATCAGGCAGCTAAGATAATACATACACACAGATATATCACAATACTGTACTTTCAGGGTCACAAATAATTAAACTAAACAGTCCATTTAGATTAAATTTATTTATAAAACCATCTCACCTTCCAACTGACATCAGGATTATCTTTCTGTTGCTTAAAATGTCTGCAAGAATGGAAGAATGAGTTAACGACCCAGGAGAAATTATGATTTGACGGATGAGGTAATGAGAACAATACAACACAATAGAGCGCAACAGTCTGGTTCAGAAGTAAAAATCCCATTCATTTTTTCCAAAGACAAAAGGATCTTCAACGATAACTTGGAAACCTTTACGGACAGAACTACCGTGAACTCAGAGATTGTTCATCGATGTTACATGCTTCCATTGAAGCATCAGTCTACGTTTTTTCAACTTCATTGTTTAAACATCATGTTTGATAGTGGAATTCCTGGTAAACAACTACATTATCCATGGTCCAGCAGAGAAAGCTTCACCAATCGGAGAACCATGTCCAACAAAGCCCACAAAATGCACTGTGCAAGTCGATCTCCCTTCACCGTTAAACTACTTATCTATTTGTACTTATTAGAATATTTTGCAATAAATATAAATATATTGTTACTATACTTATAATCAACAACCTAAAGTCAATAGTTTTATATATACCCATAATTTTGTATTTAATTACATAATTCACAACGCTTCATAGGATCGTAGTTTTTGCCCTCATGAAAGATAAGAACACAGTCTTGTACCGTTGTATTTTTGTCTGATTTTCAAATAATTTATTGCTTCAAATCAAAGTATTGTAATGTTGTGATTCACCTTGGAGCTGGATGTTTTGGTTCATGCCTTACAACTCGTTTATGGAGGATTTTATTAAAGCCTATGCAAAAAATGAATAGGAAAAATACTTCCGGAACACATGTGGGCGGGCACTGTTGTGCTATATAGTGCCTGCCTACTTTAATTGGCCTTGGTTCTGTGCTTTTCCCTTTCATTTCCTTCAAAGTGATTTAAAAAATGATTAATAGAACATTGCCATGATGACCTATCAGCGATAAATCAAATTACAAAGTGCGATTTTAAGCAAAGTATTTGACAGTTGGGCAAAATACAAAAAGGTACAAGACTGTATGTAAATTCTTTTGGGGGACTGAACAATGCACCTCATGACAACTACTGTACAATATGAAACTATTAACCTTTAATCACTGTATACTCAAATTAAAGATTTTAGTTTGAGAGCGTGGGAAACTGATTTTACCATTTCCGTGGTAACAGTATCTTCTCTGACTGGTTGGATTATGGGTATTCATTTTTTTTTACTGCAAATTAAGCAACTAAAAGACACATTCAAAAATAATAATTTGAAATCACACTGACTTGTGGATTTTACAGAAGCATATATCACCACTTAACTAGAAGCTCACGGTGTTACATTATCAGTAGGAATCAACTTCTCTATGGAGAAAATGAAGAGGATTTTCACTTTATGGAACTGAAAGTTGCACTATGTAGACATGAGTTTAAAAGTGCCTCACTCTAGCATCATCTCTCTGACAGTGGTAGAGACGGTTTCTCTCGAGCTGTCATTCCAGATGAGCTCTGGGTTCTCATGGGTTCCTTCAAATATGTGCACAGCAGCCTCTGGGTTGTCACGCATGGCATCCATGAAAATGGCTGGTAAGAAACGCATCAGGGACAGACGCACCTGGGAGGGAAAAGAGGGTGAATGCTCAACTTTGAGGTGAATGCATTGTAGTGTTGAGTCAAACTTTATAGTGGTTCAACAAGTAAAATGGTGTTCCTGGTGCCATCTCCACATGGATAGTGTCTACAGTACAAATAAAGACAAGAAAACTGAGACATTGTGATCTATTTTCATGACTGCCCTAGGCACAGCATTAAGCCCCAACTACCATGCACTTAGTCCAATTTATTGTCCAATTTTTATGAGGACGCTAACTCAAAGCGCAATTTCGTGCCAGCGCAAAGTGCAAGTGGGCAGTAGTATTTGAATTATCTGATGGTGTATGCACGCAAATTGTGGGTGCACTGTGTTAATGAAGTGGCGCAAAGGGCAATTTGCTAATTTCCTGAGAAACAGGTCATTGCGCTAAGACGTTTCAGAACCATGTCTAATCTCGGCTAAATATAATCTTACACTATAAAATTCTTATGTATTCATTTATATCGACTGGGGCTGTATTCATTTATATCGACTTTGCTTGACATGAAATGGAACATATAACAGGGCACAGATGGTAGAATAACCGGAAAAGAACCTTCTTAATCCAGGATATTAGCACTTTCCGAGCTTGGTTTCGCCAAACCACATGCGTCTAGACTTAACGTACATACTTACACGAAAATATCAAAACTTTATGGCCATGGCCAATAACTACGCTCTGCGTTGCAATCTGCGCTTAAGGCATAGCAGCACTCTTAAAATAGGGCCCATTATGTTTGAAGAGATGGATTTTCTTACTTTTGGTCCCACCAGCTTGTCTGAAGTCATTTTTGAGAAGAGCTCTGCCGTCTGGGTGCGCACCTGAGGGTGGGTGGAGTTACAGAATAGATCCAACAGGTAGATCAGTGCACCTGAGAAAAGCAAATGAAAAGTCAGATGTCACATTTGAGGTTGTAACCATATTGCTGAAGATTTCTTGGTTTGAGATCCTCTGGATTCTTTAACAGCCACACATACAGACCAAAAATTAAACTCAATACTGTTTGTTTTTATATACACAGATCAGCCACAACAGTAAAACCACTTGCCTAATATTGTGTAGATCCCCCTCGTGCCTCCGAAACAGTGCCAACCCCCATCTCAGAATAGCCTTCTAAGACGCGATTCTTCTCACCACAATTTTACAAAGCGGTTTTCTGAGTTAACGTAGACTTTGTCATTCTCTGTTGCCCTCTCTCATCGACAAGGCATTTCCATTCACAGAACTACTGCTCACTGGATGTTTTTTTGTTTTTGGCACCATTCGGAGTAAATTCTAGAAACTGTTGTGTGAAAATCCCAGGAGATCAGCAGTTACAGTAATATTCAAACCAGCCCATCTGGCACAAACAATCATTCATACGATTATCTTATCAGCCAATCGTGTGGCAACAGTGCATAAAATCATGCTGATACGGGTCAGCAGCTTCAGTTAATTTTTACATCACCCATCAGAATGGGAAAAAAAAAATGATCTCAGTGATTTGGACCATGGCATGATTGTTGGTGCCAGATGGGCTGGTTTGAGCAGTTCTGCAGGCGGAAATGTTGATGAGAGAGGTCAACAGAGAATGGCCAGACTGGTTCGCACTGAAAAAAAAAAAGTACAGTAACTCAGATAACCACTCTGTACAATTGTGGTGAAAAGAATAGCATCTCAGCATTCTGAGATGCAGGTTGGCACTGTTTTGGCAGCATGAGGGGGACCTACACAATATTAGGCAGATGGATTTAATGTCTGATAAGTGTAAATGCATACATGATAATGTTAACATTATGAATAGATGCACAGATAAAATCCATTCTATCCACCCCCCTCCACCCACCTACCCACACACACACACAAAATACCTACACCCACCTTTGTTCATGGCCTCTGTTACAATCTTTGTATTAGAAGTCAGTGCATAGAGTGTCTCCAGCACTAGCTGTCTGCCTGTGATAGAAATGTACAGAGGAAGAAAAACACCTTGAACCATTTACAGTTGAACAATTTTGTAAACATATTTAACAATCAAGTCAGGGTCTTTTTTTTATAAACTTTAAATATAACAAGATATTAAGCATATATGTCTATAAACTTATTTTCAGGACTATTTTCAAGGACCAAAAAATGGTCATGGTCATTGCTTGAGTCTACCTGAACAATTAAATATGAAGGAAGTCTTACTGGATGGTAAAGAGTGTAGCAGCACCAGCAGATTGGGAAGAACTAGAGATTCTGCTATGTTAATAACACAGTCCTGGTTTGATGTGACAGTATTCACAACCTGTAGACCAAAAAAAAAAAAACATCAGGAGGGGTAACAGTGTTGAGAATTTAGAAAGTGTATGAAATAGCAAGGATTTTAAATATACCACCCAATGTATGATATTTGCAAAAAAAGTACCTCCAAAGCGAGCTGTTGAACTTTGCCCGCACCGTGAACTCTCAGCAGTGAGAAGAGAAGCTTAAAGTGACTAATACACTCCGTCTCAGAGCCTACATTCAGCACATAAAAATAAAATAAAAAATAACGCAATGTCATCGATCTAAAAAATGCATGTACAGGAGGAGTCTTTATCATCCAATTATGTATATAAATCACCTGGATTGTTTTTTATGACATTGCGGAGAGCTTCAAGAGCCATCTCAGCCCAGCGCAGTCTCTGAGCGTGCTGTTGCGACTCTACTTTATTGGTCTGAGTCATTGCTAGCAGAGTGTGGAGGTACTGAGCCTGTGAGCCAACATAATCCAACAGACTTGCTGCAAATGATTTTGGATACTGAGAAAGAGAGAAACAGAGGCAGATTTGGTTGTAACATATTTAAAGATATTAACAGACAGGAAAACGGAGAAATCAACCTTCCAGAATGTTAAACTAAAGAACAAAGTGCATTGAATAGTGTCGGTGGTATGTCACACCTCCAAAGGAAAGGTAGGCTGCTCGTTGTAAACTCTAACAAAGATCTCTCCCACAATCAGCTCCTTCCCATGTTCACTGAAAAAGAACTCTGCTCCAAAACTCTGATCACACTCTCCCTACAAAGAAAAAGAGACCAAGGATTAAGCACAAAATGGAAACCAATTATTTTGTTTTACAAGAAAATTTGATCTCCCTCACTCTTTTGATATTGCTCTCTTGTTGTGCTTCCAGGAACTCCGTTAGCTCAGCTCTTGTTCCATTGTTCCAGATCAAATATGGGTTCTCTGAGTTGCTATTCAACAACTTCAGAACCTGAAAAACATTGTAAGAAAACCTCAACCACAAGAAAAGACCACAGGCAGAATAGTCTGAACAATTTATTTTAGATGCTGTAATTAACATATCTATTTTTCTCCCTCACATCAGCAGGTGAACTGCTGCCCAGTTTCCGTGAGATGTAAGGCGTCAACATGGCTGCCAGACTCTTCCTGATGGCGGGATTCTCTGGAGGGTAGCTCACTGTCCCTCCACCATTAGCCTCCCCTCCAGGCCCATCCTCTGGGTTGATGGCCGAGGTGTAACCCGCAAGCCGACCGAGGGCCACCAGGCTGAGCTTAGCCAGACAGTTAGCCACCTCCTGCTGGTTGGTCTCCTGACTAGCCTGAACTCCACTCTCCTCCAAAGTGTAGTCATAGTTAAAAAGGTTGACTACTAGGTGCCACAGAACTCCAGCATGGTATAGGTGTGTCTGAAGAAAGAAGTCTACAGCAAAGGAGCTCACGCACTGAACAGTCAATGAGACCATACGTGGCAAACCCTGAAACAGAGCAAAAGAAAACTTTGATTTCAATGCCTACTCAGCATTCAGAAAATTGGCCATTCTGATGAACAACAGTGTATACTGCAGTAAGTTTAGGTTAGCCAATCATTACAAAGGTCATGTACATATATTTTACAGAAAGTGTAAAAATGTGTAAAATCAATTAGATGTATTAAGCCTGGCTCATCATTAAACTATACAATAATACTGACCATCTACTTTAAAGATGTGGGATGTTTCATAGTCCACGAAACTGGACTAAAGTCTTACCTTGCCATAGTAGAGAATGTGACAAACATCTCTGATAATGTTGGGAAGCTCAACAATTTTCTCTCTGCATTCCTCGAACTGAGCTGCTACACTATAACACCTACAGATGTGCCCGCACACCTAAAAAATACCCATAAACACACACATGATCTCCATAGGGCTAAAGACGATGAAACAATGCCACGTTTCTTACTGTATTCTGCATTTCACATAACGAAGGCATTGAAGGCTATTTGCCACTGGAGTTGCATAAAAGGAATAGTTCACCTAAAAATGAAAATTCTCTCAACATTTACTCACCCTCATGCCATCCCAGATGTGTATGACTTACTTCTGCTGAACACAAAGATTTTTAGAAGAATATATCAGCTCTTTAGGTCCTCACAATGCAAGTGAATGGTCACCAAAACTTCTAAGCTCCAAAAAACACATAAGGCAGCATAAAAGATATACATAAGACTCCAGTGGTTTAATCAATCTTCAGAAGCCATCCAATCAGTTTTGGGTGAGAAACAGACCAAAATGTGACTCCATTTTCACTATGTATTTTGTCATTGCAGTCTGATTGATTACACTTCCTAGTGCTTGACATATGTGCAGAGCACTAGGAAGTATAATTAAGCTTGAAATCATGATCACCAAGGAGACTGCTGATGTCCTGATTTATAGTAAAAAATGACTTAAATGTTGGTCTCTCTTCACCCAAAACTGATAGGATTGCTTCAGAAGGCATGGATTAAACCACTAGTGTCTTATGTATAACATTTATGCTGCCTTAATGTGCTTTTTGGAGCTTCAAAATTTTGGTCTTGCATTGTATGGAACTACAGAGCTGAGATATTCTTCTTAAAATTGTATGTATTCTGCAGAAGAAAGTAAGTCATACACATCTGGGATGGCATGAGGGTGAGTAAATTTTTGGTAACCTATTCCTTTTAAGAGCCTGAACTGTACCTGCACTGCCATATCTTCAGGTTTGCTGGAGGCCGTGAGCACAGCCACACAGCGAGACAGAGCCTCCATCAGCACCTAAGAGTAGAGACACAACAGTTAAAAGTGGGACCACATAAATTTGTGACTTTTCATTAGGTTTTGTGATACAGAGGATATAAATGACTGACTATGTCTTCATTTGCTCTTTGGATTTTTTTTTATTCATGGTTAAAGGTGAACTGTGTAATGTCAGTGCTTCTAGCTGAACCAAACAGAATTGCAAAAAATAATGACCAAACAGGTAGTCCCGCCCCACACTCTTGCATTTGGTTGTGCATGTATTGCTGTGCCGGGCTAGTCAGGATGCTCAAAACAAAGCAATAGTTTAATAGTGCAACGGTGTCAGTGTTTACACGTTTTGTGGCAATCAACCAACAAATGGGCTTAATTTTTGATGTCTCTGCATATTAGGCTTGGATAGAAGTGCACGTTTCACCTTTTACTTTCATGCAAGTCCTATAACAGTTTAAGGAATTCTCACCTCAATGCCGTTCTCCCGGCGGAGTTCCTCGGCATTGAGGGCAGAACAGTTGACGGTGTGGAAGGCAAGTTCAGTGCCTGCCGGTAACAATGGCGAGGTTTTGGAAAAGAGCTGCTCATCACCTGTCTCCATGGTGATAGTCTTAATTAGCATGGGGTAGCCAGCATATTTATAAGGCTCCAATTCTGAGAGAGAAAATTCATTCAAATGATTATTTACTGTGAAAACATCAGGCAACTGCAAGTACATTCAAGTCAAGGTTTATATAGTAAGACATGCTGATTCAATGTTTTTATCTTCTATTCCTTCATTAGAGAGTTGTGGGTAGGATAGTGCTGTCTAACCTTGTTTGTGTCTGTTGAAGAGGATGCTCTGGGCTTTGAGGATCAAGATGATGTTCTCAGGGTCAGGGCCGTCCACAATACGTGCTGATTTAGTGCACAAGAACTCGTAGGCTTTATTCACCTTCTCAAACATGTCCTAAACAAACATGGACAGTTAAATATTCTTCTTTCAGTCACAGAGGTTTACATTTTGTTCAGTGGCTTATATATGTACCCTGCCCTCTGGATTCTTGTCTGGATGGTATTTTTGGGCCAATCTGAAGTATGCTTTCCTTATTTTAGTCTCTTCATGCCTACAAAATAAACACACACATTCTTACAATACTATTTCAATTAAATCTGTTGATGTCCATGTGACATTGTAACGTCTGATATCAGAGGTCTTTCACATTTAGACGTCTTAGAGGTACAGTAGCACAAACTGCCTGTATAACTGTATTGTTGACAACTGTTTCATTTGCAAAAAACATGAATAACAAGTTGAATTTACCAGAACAAATAAATAAATGCTCCAAAAGTGAAAAATAGTAGAATTATTATGGTGTACTCACTGGCCCTGTCCTTTAGGGAGGTTCAACACATCATAGGCATCATCCACAGACATAGAGGGAGGCTTCTTCTCCACCTCTCTCTTCCATGCATCCAGAGTGTCCTTCAACAGCCTTACCTATAGGGGGAAGCAGTTACACAAACATTCACTACACTATGTACTGAGGTTTTTGATGAAACTAACCTATCCTATCTGATTTCATTGTTTGGGTCTTTGTGTGTGGTGTATTTGTATAATACATACAGGATCTCGTATGGGCCAGTTGGGGAAGCGGTTGGAGTCACACAGGTGTCGGAGGTAATAGATGTTGCAGAAGAGCTCATTATCCAGCTGAGGGAAGTTGACCATAGGGATGGGACAGTACTGATAAAGAGCACGAGTGTTACTCTGCAGACGGGGGGTGAAGTCTGCCAGGTGGGCAGCAATCTTCTCGATCATCATACGCCTATAAACATACACAATATAAATAAATATATATAATACAGCAAAGCGGCTAAAGTACTTTAGTATACCTTAAGCATTAACAATAAAATTATGCACTTATTTGGGATTTTATGCCATTTTGTTCTTACAGTTGAAGTCAGAAGATTACATACACTTAGTTTCAAGGCATTAAAACCATTTTTTTAACCACTCCACAGATTTAATATTAGCAAACTATAGTTTTGGTAAGTCGTTTAGGACATCTGCTTTGTGCATGACACGAGTAATTTTTCCAACAATTGTTTACAGACAGATTGTTTCACTTTTAATTAACTATATCACAGTTCCAGTGGGTCAGAAGTTTACATTCACTAAGTTAACTGTGCCTTTAAGCAGCTTGGAAAATTCCAGGACTTTAGGTAATTAGCCAATTAGCTTCTCAACTGGAGGTGTACTTGTGGATGTATTTTAATTCCTACCTTCAAACTCAGTCTCTTTGCTTGACATAATGGGAAAATCAAAAGAAATCAATCAAGACCTCAGAAAAGGAATTGTAGACCTCCAGAATTCTGGTTCATCCTTGGGAGCAATTTCCAAATGCTTGAAGGTACCACGTTCATCTGTACAAAAAGTAGTACGCAAGTATAAAAACCACGGGACCATGCAGCCATCACACTGCTCAGGAAGATACATTCTGTCTCCTAGAGATGAACGCAGTTTGGTGCGAAAAGAGCAAATCAATGCCAGAACAACAGCAAAGGACCATGTGAAGATGCTGGAGGAAACAGATAAACAAGTATCTATATCCACAGTAAAACAATGATGAAAAGCTGCTCAGCAAGGAAGAAGCCACTGCTCTAAAACCAGCACAAAAAAGCCAGACTACAGTTTGCAAGGCACATGGGGACAAAGATCTTAATTTTTGGAGAAATGTCCTCTGGTCTGATGAAACAAAAATTAAACTCTTTGGCCATAATGACCTTTGTTATGTTTGGAGGAAAAAGGGTGAGGCTTGCAAGCTGAAGAACACCATCCCAAACGTGAAGCATGGGGGTGGACGCATCATGTTGTGGGGTGCTTTGCTGCAGGAGGGACTGGTGCAAATCACAAAATAGATGGAATCATGAGGAAGGATATATGTGGATATATTGAAGCAACATCTCAATACATCAGCCAGGAAGTTGAAGCTTGAAGAAATGGGTCTTCCAATGGGCAATGACCCCAAGCATACCTCAAAAGTTGTGGAAAAATGGCTTAAGGACAACAAAGTCAAGGTATTGGAGTGGCCATCATAAAGCCCTGACCTCAATCCAATTTGTGGGCAGAACTGAAAAAGTGTGTTCAAGCAAGGAGGCCTACAAACCTGACTCAGATACACCAGTTCTGTCTGGAGGAATGGGCCAAATTCCAGCAACTTATTGTGAGAAGCTTGTGGAAGGTTACCCAAAACATTTGACCCAAGTTAAACAATTTAAAGGCAATGCTACCAAATACTAACAAAGTGGATGTAAACTTCTGACCCACTGGGAATGTGATGGAATTAAAAAAAAAAAAAAAAAAAAAAAAAAAAAAAAAAAAGCTGAAATAAATACTTCTCTCTACTATTATTTCACATTCTGAAAATAAAGTAGTGATCCTAACTGACCTAAGATAGGGAATGTTTTCTATGATTAAATGTCAGGAATTGTGGAAAAACTGAATGTAGGTGTATGTAAACTTCTGACTTCAACTGTATTCACATGTAAATTTCTCAATTTAATTATTTAGTTGCATATGCAAATAAGCACATTTATTCAACGTTAGAACAGTAAAAAGCTACACTTCTATAAGATGAAATATGAGAATGTGACATATTGGAGGCAGATTTCTGCAATCTGGTAAACAAAATATAAATAACATGACTTGACAAAAACAGCCAGTAGATTGGCTCACCATGGTACTGCTACAGAATAAACTGAGCAAGGTTCAAAGATGCCACATTTATAACTTAGAGCTGTGGGAAAATGTCTTTGTTTCCATAAAATAAACAATGTTTGGTCATTAAGGTCACTCCAAATTTGCTCTTGGATCTTAGTTCTGTGTGTGTGTATGCATGAGAGTGTGTGTTCTGCATTCTCACTTCTGGCTGTGTAAGACTCACCAATCTATGTCTTTGAGTGTGTGTGTGTGTGTGTGTGTGTGTGTGTGTGTGTGTGTTATTGTCTCACCCTTTCATTTCTGAGTGTGTTTAGCATTGTGGCTGATTTATTGGTTTAATTAGAGAAATAAAAAAAAATGCTCCACATTATTTTGCGCTCTAGTATTATATATTTTTCTGCATTGTGACTGATTAATTTATTGTATTTGACAGATCGAAAAATAATTGCACTGCATTATGGTCTTTCACATTCATTTTCAATGTTTGGTCAAGTTTGACCACAAAGACAAAAGTTCTCTTTTTTTATGACCATTTAGACATGCCCACTTTTCTAAGTTCTGATTTCATGTGGAGGAAAAGTCACCAAGTCATTTTATTAAAGAAATAGTTCACCTAAAAATTAAAAAACTTCTCATCGTTTACTCACCCTCATGCCATCTAAGACATGTTTGACTTTTTTTTCTGCTGAAAACAAAGATTTTTAGAAGAATATCTCTGCTCTGTAGGTCCACACAATGCAAGTGAATGGCGGTCAGAACTTCAAAAGCTCCAAAAAAGGAGATAAAGACATCATAAAAGTAATCCATATGACTATAGTGGTTTAATCAATGTCTTCTGAAGCGATCCAGTTGGTTTTGTGTGAGAACAGACACAATTCTAAATTTCAAATGTACATCTTGCCATTGCAGTCTCTAGGCACAATCATGATTTTAATATTGATTAAACTTCCTAGTGTTTGACGCATGCACAGAGCAGTAGATGCCGCTTTAGGAAGTGTAATTGAGACTGAAATCATGATTGCCAAGGGGACTGCTGTCAAGATGTACAGTTCAAAAACAGTTATATTTTGGTTTGTTATCACCGAAAACCAACATGATCACTTCAGAAGACACTGATTAAACCATGTTTGATGGTTTATGTTTGTGCTGACTTTTTTCCCTTTTTGGAACTTCAAAAGGCCTGATTACCATTCACTGGCATTGTATGAACCAGCAGAAGTGAGATATTTTCTAAGAATCTTTGTTTTTTTCTTTGTGTACTGCAGAAGAAAAAAGTCATACACATCTTAGATGACATGAAGGTGAATAAATGATGAGAGAACTTTCATTTTTGGGTGAACTAACCCTTTAAATCACCAAAAGTGATTTTGGTCAAAAATGACCGATGAACATAGGAGGGTTAATATGTACAGACGTGGCAAAGAACTCATCTATGAATCAAGAAGAGATAAGCAAGCATCAGAAATGGGCAAACAGTCAAAATCTCAGATCCAAAAAACTAGACATCCAAAGGAAAACCAAAGGTGTTGTTATAGAGGTCAATAACTGATTACACTAAATATACACAGAACAGACAGTAAAGTAAAAAAACATTAGTTGTTTTACCTCATTTCACTGCTCCAGATGGCTTCAGGCGTATCAAACTCTCCCAAGAAAATCTCAGAAAATCGTTCAGCCTCATAGTTCTCCAAGTAACACACCATGGCCTCTGGTAATATTGGGCCCAATACGCTTCTCTGGACAATGTCCAGACCTTTAGCCTACAGTCCATAAAGAACACAGACGTACAGAGTTGTAATGTCAGTTGTCAGAGTGGATATAAACCATTGTCAAAAGGATTTAATAGAGCTCATGGAGTGAAAAAAGCTTTACCTCCTCTGATTTAAAAGCTTGTTTCAGATGAGTGTACTTCAAGAAGCTAGAGAAAACAGAACATTTACATGCATTTGAACAAGATTTTCAGTCTGTTTTATTACTTAGAATACAATAAAGACATATCTGAAAAAGAACATCATTTGATGTTTTGAAACAAGAATCATTTGTGTTATATTATGGTGTGGTACCGTGCAACAGGAAGCACGTTGGAGCCAGTGTACATCATAATGAAGAAGAACACTCCAGTGAGGTAGAGCCGCTGCAGGTTAGGGTTATCCTGCATTACGAGGTACATCAGATTTGCTACTTTCTCAACCAGTATAGGGTCAAAGGTCAAGAGCAGCTACAAATGATAGAGTGAACATTAATGTCATGTTAATGTCAAGTCAAGGTCAGAATTCAATAAGTTCCACTATTCTATATAGCATAATAACCTTGAGATTAGAGCTTTAAATTATCAGCGGAAGTGAGCTGTTTCAACTAGAATCTAGTTCTTCAGATACACAACCACTGGACTGGGTACCTGGACAATGTGAGGCAGGCAGGTGTTGTCACTTATAAGTCTCTTCACCTTTGGTAAAGGCCTAATAATGGCATTATCTTGGTCCCTTAACATAAAAACATAAAAGCAGTAGGCATTATTCAGAAGACAGCTTTAAGCGTATAAAAGTGTTCTAATAACACAGACAGAATGAGTGCTTTACCTGCTAGGGAAGTAGGAGCACATGGTGATAAGCATGTTGAGGATGAGTGTGGCCAGGTCAGTCTCATTCATTACGGCCTGTCCGCTGGCCAGCAGGCACCACTTCAGCTGCGAGATTGCCTGCAGGGGGCGCCAGCCATCCATGCCTTGAGCCCAGCAGCGCGTTTTGGCTGTCAGAGTGCCCAAGTTCCAGAACTCCTGCATCTGTTGGACAAATCAGGGACTTCCCATCTTATCTTCCCATTTTTCATATGCATTCACTTGCCGCTATCATCTCATCTTGCCAAAAGAATATGTTACAAACAATCCCAGTCAATGATTACTGTGATTTTACTTAAGGATGCACCGATATTAAAACTTTTAGGCAGATACCGATATTAAAAAATCCTATAGTCTGATAACAATGTATTGCCACTTACTTTATTTTTGTCAACAGATCACTGTTAAATTTAAGGTATTATTCTTTTGTGCATAGTATTTCCATTGAACATAGATCGGAGAATATGGATTCTGTAGAACACATGACAGCATGGGTTGCGTTAACTGAAAATTCTCAGTCATTTAACAAATTTTTAAACATTAACGGATAATTCCAAATGCTGTCTGTCATTTTGACAGATAAAAAAGAAGATCGTTTAGCCTAGAGCATATGTTTTGACTTCACTAACTCTTTCACGTACACTCCCACCTGGTATTAAGATTAGGTGTCATCACCATTAACACCTGCAATGTGAGTCTCTTTTGACCAACTGTGTTCGGATTTCGAGAACAGCGAATCTGAATTAATGACTGCATACATCACTTATTACGTTAGTGTGTTACTGCATGATGAGCATTTTATTTTATTATAATAAAGAGCAAAGTATGATATCAAAATGAAAGCGTAAAAAAAGCGGCACATTGTTTCTGCTAACTTGAATTTTTAATCTAAGCACAAACATGACATTAACATTAGAGCAAACTTGTCAGATATTTTGTCAAGTATCTGTATCAGAGCCTCAGAGATGTATGTGGATCTCATCTGTGACATTTTATGTATGTATGCATGTATGTGCATTTTCAATTTTTCCATTCGGACGTTTAGTACCTTTTAATGCCGCACATAACCGGAAAAGTATAAAAATCTTGTTTTAGTGTGGTGGCTGATTGACAGGTAAAAAATATATATATAATTTAAGCCCATCCACTGTCATGCCTATCCACTTTAAGCCTATCCACTGTCATGTATATGCCATTATAATGGATTCTACGCCTCTGAATGTTGTAGACTCTGATGGGTAAAAATAGACCATTGATGGAAATTTTTTGACGCAACCTCTGCATGACAGGCCAAAATTGTAAAAAGAGCCACAATGAAAGATAAATAGAAGATAAGCAGATACAAAAAAAAACAAGGTAACATGATGACTGATTTTGGTTATTTTGCTCTTTTAAATCATTTATAGCACTTCTGATTCTGTAGTTCAATACAATAGAACTCATATCTTACATGTATGTAATGTATATGATAGAACATTACAAATTAACACTATGCATATGTTCAACCACATCATGGACAAATAAAGCTGGCTCTACACTAGCTGATTTTTCCAATGATTTTCAGGTGTTAGCTTCATTAACAATCACTGGCCAGGCAGAGGGAGAGCCCATTAGACTCCCTGCCGAATTAATAGCTTCAAGCACAAAAAAAAAACACATCTGTTTTTTTTTATATATATTTCTGTCACTGAGAAGCACTGACAAGCTGATCGTAACTTTATTTTTATCACACTAGGCTGCATATCACCACAAAAGCTGATTAAAATCCATAGTGATTCTGTCCTTCTTCAGTAATAATGCAAAAGCAACTAATGACGGATAAAAATAACCTTGATGGACATTTTATAGTTTTGGTGCATTTTAAAATATAACTTTGTGAAAGCCAACCGAACCATGAAGAAAATGCAACATTGTAACTACTTTAACACCTGTTTCAAAACAATCAAGTAAGCTACAGGTCTGAAAATGCACTAAATCACTCTATTGCAATTGCAATTTTACTCATGTTAATATTTTAGTAAGCTCCACGTGACAGGGATCAGAGAGAGATTGTTACGGTAAGTCATTATGTGTGTCACCACCTCCGCCATTTTTAATCACCAGTTAAAAATTTGAATGTGTCATACCTAACTAAAGAGTGAGATCTCAGCAAAACAGTCTGCATGTGTGACACCCTCCGCCAAAACAAGTTGTTTTGAGTCTGCTAGTGTAATGCCAGTTTAAAAAGTTTTAATCTAAAGGACCCCCCCCCCCCCCCCCTTTTATTTCTGTATTCTAGTAGTTTAACGGATAATGCTGTCATGACCGCTAGAGGGCGCTGCTTGCTCACACAGCTCTAACTGAAGCACTAACTGCAGAAATGCAGCCCTTTAAGGTTTAGTAATTGAGTCAAGGTCAAATTGCAATTTCAATCTTAATTCAATCAATCATGCAGGATTATGGATATCATACCGATGTCTCATAAGTCAAAGTCTGCTAGTTTCAAAGAATTTTGGATGGTTTCCCTACTCATGTAGCATAGAGGTAAGTCCTGTTTTCACAATCTGTTTATACCGTTTTTCTGCATTAATGCGAGAATGAGAAAGAATAAAAATGAAATATTTCATGTTCTTAGGAGTTCCAACTCTCCTACATATCGTGGTTCTTATTTCAGGATTAACCATTTTAATTCACTGAGTTTTTCCAAAGAGTGTAACTAATTAATTATAAATAAACCATCGGTTTATCACATTGCCGTTTTCATGCTTATATGCCAATGGTTTTAATTTGGTCAATATTAGGCTGAATTAAAAGTCCTAATTCCAATACACGATTTCTTATCTAAATATGAATTTCATGAGATTTGAATGTAATGATTAATTTGCTGTATTTCAGAAACTGTTTATCCTAAATCTACTGAAATAAATAAATAAATAAATAAATAAATAATGCACCTCCTCATAGCTGAAAGGTCCTCTCCGTTCTTTATCTGCGTTACCGAAGTACCACTCCTTCTCACTCTCTCTCTTCATGTCCGGTGCTGCCTCTAACACGTTACTCTGAATCAAATGAACACACACACACAGACAGACAGATGAAAGAGAGACTTTAACATCTGGCTAAGTGACATGTGGTCAGTGTATCAAATGTATTTACAATGCATACACACCTGTAATGGTACAGTGGCTCTGTTGGTGTGAAGGTGAGCAAGAGTGAGCAGGTCCACTAAGATACGGACTCCATTAGAGTCCATGATATCCTTGACATTTTTCTGTCAGAGAACGTTAAAAACACTGAAGCCGTTACATCAACATTAAAAGGGCTGAATGGGTTTGATACATAGTACACAATTTGTAAACAACATTAAGTCTGTACTTTGTGAAATTTTATAGATCAATAAATCACAATAAATTGTAATATCTGAATGGATTCATCACAAGAATAGAGAAATGCTTCGGATTCTTACCCAAGTATAATCACTAATGCATATGGACGTTTACGTAATACAGTTGATCAAATAAGTGATATCTTACCAATCTTATGAAATGGCCAGCATAAGCTAATTTGTTTATTTGATGAAATGGAGCTTTAATAGCTATTGTAAGATCATTTGATTGTATTAGAGCCTTAGTATGAGAGACTTTGTAGCTTGTGCTCTTTTAGTAATCATAGAGTTGAAAATCACCATGATGAGTAACTCACCTTGTTCAGAATTAGCTTGTTGAGGAAGAGGATGAGTCTGTCTCTCTCTAGCTTGTCGGTACACTGGAGATTTACAAAAACAAAGTGTAAAACTATGAAGTGCCATAAAAGAAAATCATGATACAGTATCTCACAAAAGTGAGTACACCCCTCGTATTTTTGTAAATATTTGATTATATCTATTCATGTGACAACACTGAAGTAATGACACTTTGCTAAAATGTAAAGTAGTGAGTGTACAGCTTGTTTTCACTAATATTTTCACTTAGGAGTGTACTCACTTTTGTGAGACACTGTATGACATATGAAAGGTGGTATATTTTTGAAAGTTAAATAATGCCATAACGGAAGATGTATCTTTCGTGGTAGGCATGCAATGAATAGGTTTAAACGTGGAACTTTAATTTGTCATTAAACTGACAGAGAATACAGACCCGGTCTAACATGCCCACAATGTACTTGGTGTCAGTAAAAGGTCCAATCTCCTCACAGCACTTCCCATAGACTATAGAAAGAGCTTGAAGACACAAACACTTCATGGCTACTTTGGGTGTCAACAGGAACCGATGATATAGCTCATTAAAGAACTCATACCTAGATAATAACAGAGACAGAGAAATCAGCATGCCTTTAGCAACAGCAACAAGTACCACACATCATAATGTTAACAGACTGAAGTGAAAATTGTGATAAGCATACGATCTCTTGATGGCTCCAGATTCATCATTCTCGTCTTCCTCCAGCAGCAGGCGCAGGTAATAATCCCCAATTTTAATCTCATCAGAAAGGCACTCGTACTTCACCTGAACACACAATTTAACATATTATATTTCCATTTCATCCATGATGATGCATATTTTAAAAAGGTAATTTTTTGTTTGTCTGAATTTGTTGTTTGCAAAAAGAAATCACTTATTTTAGCTGCTGTATAGAGAGACTGATCAGGTTAGGATGGTTTTCATGCTTTGGCAATGTAAAACTTGATTATAAGGATTAGTTCAGTGTTTCCCAACCTCCAAAGTACCCCTTCAATCGACACAAAATCAAAGATGTGTACCAAAGACTATATAATTTAACTTTTTCATTAATGTTGATTATTATTAATGATTATAATCAAATATACAGTATTTCATGTATGTCAATTTTGCTTATATATGAAAGATATGGTCTCTTAGCTAATACTTTTAATTATACAGGGGACCTTTTAACTTTGTACAATACAAAATATAAATTTTACAATTTTTATTTCATTATTATTTTTTAATTTTTTTTATCATGTCACATTTTAGCTTTTTAAAAACATACAAATTCCATGAATTCTATAAAAAATATGTCTTAAAATTGCAAATATTATACAGTATTGCATACATGTGTTTTATTATATGGATAATTTTTAGAATTTATAGTATTTACATTGATATGGTGAACAAAAGCTAAATTGGTACTGTCTCTTTAAGACTACCAGTGGCAGTTCAGCCAGTGAGTGCCACATTAACAAGAGAGAACGAGTTTAGTTTCTTTAACACATCAATGCTATGTTTTATGAGAATGAATGTTTCTTTTTTTGTTGTTTTTAACCAACAAACTAAAGAAGAGAAAGGGTATTAAAAGAGAAATTATTTAATGACAAATGGATTTCATGGATCTCATCTTTGGACAAACATTGCATGGGATGTCAAACTAAACATTTACTCTCAACACGCAGTGAAAAGAACTCAATGCCAAACTTTGCAAAGAGTGAAAGATCGATATCAGGATTGTTCAAATGAAGACGGTGATTAAATTGCACCCCAATTTTATTTTTATTTCAAACCACACACGTGATTTTGTTAGGTTCAACATTGCAAAATACAATTCCTTTCGTGTACCCTCTAAAAGCTGCTAATATTCCCAGTTGGGAATCACTGGATTAGTTTACCAAAAAATTTTTAAAAACTGAATCATTAGTCACTGTCACCATAAACGCATATTGAACAAATTGAAGTCTTTATTCATTGAAGATCTTTCCCTCGACTGTAGTTTATAAAACAGATATGGCGCTGTTAGATGTGTCGCATCAGGTTTGACATCAATGATGTCTCGTCATGTTGATTAAAGTCAAACCTGACATGTGTGTAAAAGTGCCATATCTAGGGGGTCATATGGAACTTGACAGCTGGTCCCCATTCACTTTCATTAAAAAGGACAAGAGTGGCCAGTCCATTCTTCAACATTTCTCCTTTTGTGTTCCACAGAAGATAGCAAGTCATGTTGTTTGGGGAAAACATGAGTGAGTAAATCATGACAGAATTAAAATTTTGGGGTGAACTATCCCTTTAAAGTCAGAAAGGAGACACACAGACCTCAAACTCTTGGTGGTTCCAGGAGATGATGCTAGCACTACCCAGCTCCCGGTCAACATTGAAGGAGCGCATTTCTCCCTCAAGGGCATCTCTCAACTCCTCTCTAGTCTTCAGATTCCAGATGAGATTAGAGCGAGCATGATCCAACTGAAACCTAAAGAGAGACACAGAATGACAAAGACACGATACTGAGGGAAATGTGTCAAACTGGAAAATGAGGAGAGCTTTAAAAGGAGTCAATAATGCAACAGGCAATCATGTAGCATGCGATTTACTTGTAGTAAAAAAGCTCCCAGTTGGCCTCAATCTTGATCCTCTGTCGTCTCTTCCTCAGGATCACTGGTTTATGGTTTGCGTTCTACAATCGGTCAAAAAACAGAATGAATAAAGAGGCACTCAGGGTCAATCTGTAAAGCATATTCTGTAGAATCTGCGAACTGAACAGATAATATTCTTTAACGACAAATATTATGGGGCTGTGAAATTAAGAACATGCCACAGTAATGAGGGAGGGCCTAACAGAGTGAGAGGTCTCAGATTGGATAATATAACTCACCAGGTTATTCCTGTCCTGCTGCATTGATTGACAGCAGAAAATCACAATAAGGGCAGGTGGGTGGGGAATGGGCAGAGATAAGAGAGGTTATTGGTCCTGAGGTCAACCAATCACACAATGTGTCATTTTTTTTTTTACAAAAATATTCAAAAGTTTGTTTGGTGTCAAGTATATGAAGTTGCGTGATCGGAGGCTCAAGAGCAAAAAGAACAAATTATGATTATTTATAACTCATGATCCCAACACCAATTCTGTGCCTTCATCTTCCCTGGCTGATATCAAACTCTACTGTAATTTGATGCAAATGAATCTGTCAATTGGCAATATGGCTAAAAATAGCCTACTTATTATTACAGTCCCATGTGTTAGGCTAGCAAAAGGGATAGTTCACCCCAAAATGAAAATTCTCTCATCATTTACTCGCCCTCATGCCATCCCAGGTTGAGTAAAAGATTAGAGAATGTTCATTTTGGGGTGAACTATCCCTTTAATTACACTTCTGCTGTTGTTTATTTATTTACAAAATTGTGATTTCTCTGGGTTATGCTAATAACTTTGCATATTGTTTGGCCTAATTTTCACACCATATTGAATCAACACTCAATGTCCAAGCATCTCCACTAGCCTCTTTACTAATGAGAGAATATCACATGTTTTTTAATAATGAAACAGAAAAAGGCACAATGGTGGTCTGTAAATTTAGCTGATAATTACTCATTCTTAAGAACTTTAGCAAACCATAACAGGAAAATACCAAGAAAAGAGTGTGTGTGCTTTGTTTATTAGTGAATAACACCAGAATAATGAGAAAGAGACCCCAAAAATGGGGGAAAACCCAAACAGACAGAAAACCCAAAGGAGTCAGCACTCAATAGCCATTCCATATAATGGACCAAGACCAACAAATCAAGCAGACTGCAAGATCAAACACAGAACAATTTAAAAATGCCTAAATAACAAAACAAAAAAAAAAATAAAGAATAAGAGGGACAGCCTAGCTTCACGCAGTGTTAATAATAAAGTTCCCAGTCAAAGCAAACAGCCTAGCCTTTCAATGGCTTTTCGATTTGCAATACCATGCACTACCACCAATGCAAAAGCATCAGTGCAAAAAGCAACGAAAACCAGACTAAAAGGTTTAAGGTTACTCACCTCTTTCTGAGCAATGCCCATCTTGTCTCTCCAATGAATGAGCACTATGTCAGCCTTCTCTTTGGCAAACTTCTCCACCTCTTTAGCAGCTTTACCAGCTATACGCTGCCACTCAGGGACTTTATTTCTCCCAAACTGGTCCTGCAAGTAAAAAAGGATTTCTGAAATTTACAAAGACAAAATCTGAGAAAATCGCCCTTCTACAAAGACTGAAAAACCATTCCATACTGTGGCAATCTTGACATTGTCACGTATGTGCATCCTGTCAACGTCCTTATCGGGCACAGGGTCAGTGCTGTCCAGATATGCCAACAGACCAGTGGGCTAAGAGACAGTGACACAGAAAGAGAGAAAGCTTTTTAATCTGACTTTTAAAAGTATTTATGAAAATAACTGTAGAATACATGAAGAATAGTCAGCTCACCAGTATTCTCTTGAGCAAGTTCAAGGCAATGGGGTTTTCTGCAGTCCACAAACCCACTAAATGTCGACTCAACTGTCTGTATGTGGCAAAAAAAGAGAAAATAAGACATTACGCAATTGTGTGAAGGCACATACTTCTAGCTACACAAGCTAGATTTTATGTATACTACAGATGATGGTTCACTCTCCGTCTCTGTTGCGGATGTCACCCGATCCTTTCGACGGGTGAACATTCGCAAAGCCGCGGGTCCAGACGGCATTCCGGGCCGCGTCATCAGAGCATGCGCGAACCAACTGGCTGGTGTTTTTACGGACATTTTCAACCTGTCCCTCTACCTGTCTGTAGTCCCCACATGCTTCAAAACATCAACCATTGTGCCTGTACCGAAGCAAGCCAAAATCACTTGCTTAAATGACTGGCGTCCTGTTGCCCTCACCCCCATCATCAGCAAATGCTTTGAGAGGTTGATCAGAGATCACATCTGCTCTGTTCTGCCCACCTCGTTGGACCCATTGCAGTTTGCCTACCGTAACAACCGCTCCACTGATGATGCTATTGCATCTACAATACACACTACTCTCTCCCACCTGGAAAAAAGGAACACGTATGTGAGAATGCTGTTTGTAGACTACAGCTCAGCATTTAACACCATAATGCCCTCCAAGCTTGATGCGAAACTCCGGGCTCTGGGCTTAAACAGCTCGCTGTGCAGCTGGATCCTGGATTTCCTGTCAGGCGGTTATTACGGTTATTACGGCAATAGCACCGCCCACAACCGCAAAGACCTGCAAAGGGTGGTGCGAACGGCCAGAAACATCATCGGAGGTGAGCTTCCCTCCCTCCAGGATATATATAACAGACGGTGTGTGAATAAAGCTAGGAGGATTATCAAAGACTCCAGCCACCCGAGTCATGGGCTGCTCTCACTGCTTCCATCAGGCAGGCGGTATCGCAGCATCAGGACCCGCACCACCCGACTACATGACAGCTTCTTCCCACAAGCAATAAGACTTTTGAACACATGATCTCTCACGATCAACAATCAGCACTGCACTTTATTAATCATCATTCTGTCAATATATTCTCGCTCCCAATTCAGTTAGTGTATATATATATATTTATACCCTTATCTAGTGTATGTGTATTCTACATTGTGTGTATTGTGTACATTTGATATGTAAATTGTTGTGTAGGTATGTGTACATTTGTTATGTAAATTGTGTTGTGTAAATATGTTGTTATTGTAAAGTGGTTTATGTCTCGTCACTGTCATTACTGCAATGTTGCTCGGAACTGCACACAAGAATTTCACCTACTGTTGCACTCGTGTACACAGTAGTGTGACAATAAAGTGATTTGATTTGATTTGTATTGTGTTCCATAACGAGACAGCCCGCAATTCATAACACTGCTACAAGGCACTACAGTGGAAATTAGCATAAACTGTCTTCTTTTAAAGACTGTTTTTACTTTCAGGCCAACTACTGTCATGCTGAGTAGGCTAAAGTTTATTTGCTTTTAGCAAGCTACCTGAATAAAGACAAATCTTGTTTAAAGGCACAGAGCTTCAAATGTTACTTTACAACCTCCTTGAGAACTGAGGTTTTGTTATTGCCACAGAGAATGCAATTCATGCATGTCAAACAGGACTGCAAGCTTGTGTACCTTAATTATGTTTCTGGCTTTAGTCTACCATACTGAACAATTACAGGAACAGGAGTGTGTCATGTGTTTGACCTGTTGGTGAGCATCCTCTGGTCAGCGCTGATAGTAAACATTGAGGTGTGGAGGTGTCTGGGTAAAGCTCCTTCATTCAGGGCCATCTCCTGCATCTTAGTGGCTATCTCCTTATCTCCTTCCTGAAAGAGAAAACACAAACAAACTGATAAGCAACAGATTAAAATATACTCATGGTAAATACTAAAACATGCTGTTGGCACGGCATATCTCACCTCAATAATGGCTTTCATGATCAGACCCGCCCCTTTTACGATAGCCATAGAGGGATGCTGAAGGGAGACAGAAATTAAGAGCGAGAGATAAACACACCTTTTAATCTCTAGGTTTTATTAGTTAAAACAGTGTGACCCATTTCCATATTCTTCCCAGCATAATTTTCCCTCCCTAGTTCAACTACTGACCTGGAAGAGTTTGTAAAGGGTCCGTCCGTTAGATGCCACCATCTCCAGAAGCATGTCAAACTGCTGACCCTCAGTTGTCTCACTATAGGGGGCGCAGAGGGCAAAGGTCAAGAAGTCCAGCAGAGAGCTGATAACTAACGCTCCTGTGCCATGCTCCTGAAGAACAAGTTACAAACTGAAAATGAGTAAAAATTATTTCATGCACAATTCAGCATTTAATGCATGGGTAATTGATGTATAACATGTCAATGGACTTTAGGATAAAAAAGGGCTGTCAATTTAACAAGTTATCTATATAAAAAAAACATGCATATTATATATATAAAAAAATAATAATAATACATTTTTATACAAAATGAATCATGTTTCCGGACTCTAATATGGAAAATTCTTATTATGTGAGCAATTTAAGCTTGAAGTACCACCTGTTTTCAGCAGGGGGCAGTAAGCAAAACTCCAGCTGTACAGGCAGCATGCAACTGTACAGCAAACAAACCAAACTCAGGTTTGCTTGACACTAGTGCCAGCACAAGATTAGAGTGCGGTCTTGCTTTCAAACGCAGCTGGATGGAGCACAATTCCGATTGCAGGGATCTCGAGATGTGTTTTTCTAAGTTTCAAACTACATTTAACTTGACAGAGCAACTTAAAATGTGTTTATGAAATGACACAACCAAAGTGAGATGCTACAAAAGTGTCTGTCTGACACGTGTACATTGATGCATCCTCAGAAAAGCCCTTATAATAAATCTATCTCGGAGAGATTGACGAATTCAATGGCAAAATGGATTGCTGTGGACTGTCGGTCAATGGTAGGCTTATGTTCAATAATATGGAAATTAAACAATATATCTTCTAAAGCCACTTTTTGTTTTGTCTTTTTAATGCTTTACTCGTCTGCCACAATAATGTAAATATAATTATTAATAGTAATTGAATTTAGTGAGTGTTATTTGAGGGATTTCTCAGCAAATATTTATAGTTGTGATTAATGCAATTCATTTAATTAATCAGCATATCATGTAATTAATTCAATAATAATTTTGAAACGATTAACAGCCCGTGTTAAAACTGATTTAAACATATTAAAGGAAAGCGTATATCATTGTATATCTTGTTTATAACTTTTTATGCTAGTTTATTTTAGATGGTCTTGTATCATTGCAAGTTAATTTTTTGAAAAGTACAATTATTAATGTAGTTTCTACTTAATTGTGCATGTAAAATCATTTTAAAAGAATTAGCAAAATGCTGTTGAAAGCAGTTTTTTATGGAGATGTATATAGCATGTCATAACGCAGAACACGTCAACATACCACAAGTGCACACATGGGTGACATACCACATTACTGATGAACTTCTCCAGGAGGTTCTCCAGAAACTTCTTAGAGGAGAGGAGAGAGGCTTTGTTCAGCTGCTCCTGCCTCAGGTCATAATCATCATGCATAGGCTACATAAAAATGTATAAAAAATAAAAAAACACGCAGAGATTTAAACGGTCATCTAAAAACTTAAAATGATTCAATATATACATTACAGAGTTGCATCTTTAAATACTGGAGTACCATTCTCTAGTAGTCATTACTCTCATGTGATTTAAATTTGTTATTGTGTTACTTACACACATAAGGGCACAGAGCATGTCTATAGCTGCATGTGTCACACTGTTGTTGTTTCTCTTCAGTGCTTTAACTGTTTTAACACCTAACTTCTCCCTAAACCTGGAACACATAGTATTAAAACATACATGTTATTAGACATCACTAACAAACACAATCTAGTATAAATAATGAATATTTCATAAATCTTCTTGAATGAACAATAACCAAAAAAAATAAAAAAAAATCACCACAACTTATAGTTGTATGGTGCTATACAAACACAGCTTAGCTCCTAGATGTATAAATAGTAGACAGGAACACAATTAGTGAAGAGCCTAACAGTCAATTTATACATCTCAGTGACCCAGAGAGAGAGAAAAAACTGAGATATCATGAGAGAGAGAGAGAGAGAGAGAGAGAGAGAGAAAAAGAGAAAGAGAGAGAGAGTATAACAGGTAACACATTGCATTAAAAATAAAATGTAAAATGGCACACAAATTAAGATTTTCTTAAAATGGTTCAAGACAGAAAGGACAATGGAGAAGCTAACAGACAGATAAGTGGGGAACAAAGGGGGTACACTGAGATATATAGATTAATATTTACGTTTTGTGTTCGAGCCCACCCAAGGGACCAGACCTTAGAAAAAAAACATTTTTGAAAGTTTGTTAAAACCTTGACAAAGCATGTATGATTCATCAAGCAAACAGACCAAGGACAAAGCATAGAAAAAATAAGTGAGTTTTACACTCTTTTTCAGAGGACACGTTTTGTACAGAAACATTATTATCAGCAAACCCTTTGATTCATTTATTTATTAATTTTTTAATCAGATTTAAATAGTTTCAATATTCTGTGTGAATCCTGATCCCATTACACTGTTTTTAAACCCAGATCCTTTGCCCAGATTCAGGAACTAAACTTTGGTCTACAAATACAGGGAATCTCAGCAGAGTTTCGGTTTAGACAGTCCTGTGCTAGGTGGATGTCTGGTGAGTCCAGATGATCATACTTTGGGAGTTGGGTGAAAGCCTGGAATCCAGCTTTGGAGGCCACCAGACGTCTGATCGCCTGAAATTGAGCCTCCAGCTCTGTGTTGGGTCCTGGCAGCTCAGTATCTTGAGATAAGAGAGCCAGGATGGCATTGTTGATCAGTTTCTCTTTGTTCTCTGAGAAAAGACCCTATAAGCAAAAGAAACCAGAGACACGAGAGCGAAGGAATGATTGTACAAATGTACATATCAAACAAAGCACTTGCAGCAGAGAGATAAATCAACCAAATGCAAGTTTAAAACAATGTAAAATGAAACAGAAACATGCAGACAAAAACACTTACATCCTGAGTAACGGCATGTAGCACTCCACTGTAGGAGATATTGGCATTAAATCTGAACACTGCATCTGCAAAATTACAATCTAGAGCACAGAAAACAAAATAAAATGGTAACTCAGTTTCTTCTTTATTCCCATAGAATAAAATACTTTTGAATGTACGCCAGACAAAATTCAAGACTAAGATTTCAAATTGACCATCAAATGCTGACCCAAAACAGCTGTTGTGAATTTTTAAGTAAAAAACAATCCTAAAAGCAAACATTGAAATGTATTAATGTATTAACATTTTAGAGGATGAGGTCACTTCACAGGCCTGCACAACAATTTTGGATGTGGTGATAAATCAGATTTACAAGAGAAAAGTGACAGTGAAACAACAATCTACTGAGTTTTATTTTATGTCCGGAAATCATGAAGGAGAATCAGAAATAGAGTGTCTCTCAATTCTAGGATTCACTTGAGTTTTTACCACTCTCTCAGCATTGAGTTTTTGGAAATATTAGATGAAAAATGAGCATATTGACCACTGCAGCAAGGAACAGGACATTTAGGAGTTCTAGAAATCTTATTTCCTGTAGCACAGTAATAAAGAACCCACCAAGCAGCAAATGAAGCTGCTGTAAGAGCTGATTCTACAAATCACAAAGAAACTGGCAGAAAAAGGCTGTAATAGGTAGGGCTACACACAATATATCGAATACACATGCTATAATTGCGTTGATTTATAAATTGCAATATAAAAAAATTATTTTAAATGTGCTTTTTATTAGGCCATTAGGTTTCATAATGAGCATCAGCAGACTAAATTCATGAACCTTCAGGGCTGCACAATTAAATCACAATAACATCAAAATGGTGATAGTCATATGTGATTATTAAACTGCAAAAGGCTGCAATTAAAGACAGATAACCATGGTCTGTGTGTACCACAGAATAAACAGTTGACAAGTTGTTCTGTGCATGCTCTGTGCTTGTGGGCTCATGTTTTTAACACTTATGTGCCCTTCAAGTGGAGTTGGAATTATCATAATCACAATTCCTGTTATTATAAGTCGTATTTAAAAGTGGAAAACTCAAACTCGAATTGGATGGGCCGTGTCTACATGAAAGATGTTGGAAACCAATGATTTTTTTTTTCAATAATATTAATGTGTTATATATGACAGTCAACTAAGACTCACCCTTTGTGGTTTGCTTTAACCAAATAAATTAATAATTTGTTAGATACCATGCTATAAGAAATTATACTGTATATGTAGTGTATAATTGTTGCAGGTTTATTAATGTGTTTATGCACCGGTACAACTGAAAAAAAAAGAGCTTTTGCCATTGTGCATTGTGTTTTTAAGTTTGGCTTCTTCTGTATTTCCCACTGGAATGCATGACATGTCATAGTAAATAATGCCCAACTCGAAGTTAGGAGCTTCCCAGGTTCACTTAAAGGCATCCTTAGAGCCATTCACATGCACTGTGAAAGAAAAGTACTACATGCTCAAGCATTTGTGCAATTCCAAACATTAGTAACCACGACAAGTTATTACACAAATAAAAAAAACAAACGCACAGTATAACAGAAAAGGAGACGATGACAGCGTTTCACCAGATCTGGGACATTGTAAACTGTCAAATACACACATAGCACTAGTCATAGCACTTTCAGAGTCAAAATAAAAGCTCAAGGTGAAGTTAATAGGACAGAAAATGTGTTACTTGTAAATAAAACAAATCTAATCGTTAAAATAAAAATTATAATTCAGTATTATATTATAATAATAAACTTGACTGCATCCCACAGTAATAATTTAGTATTATGCAATATTCAGTTGGCTTCCCAAAAATAAACTTTCCCAAGTTGTTTTTGCTGAACTTGATAAATCACAAAAAATGCTTTTTATTAAGCTACTATGTATCATATATTAAATATTAAAATAAATATAAAAGTGCATATCAATTAAAATGATTAAAAGTGCACACTTTTTTTTTTTCATTTGTCATCTTGGACTTACACTGACACATAATTGGTTGATTCACACATTGATGGTATGCCTTAAAATACATCCACAGGTACACCTCCAGTTCAGTACACATCCTATCAGAAGCTAACTGTCTAATTGCCTAAAGGCTTGACATAATTTTCTGGAATTTTCCAGTGTAAACTTCTGACCAACTGGAATTGTGATATAGTTCATTAAAAGTGAATGTTGGAAAAATTACTCATGTTATGCACAAAGTAGGTGTCCTAAACGACTTGTCAAAACTATAGTTTGCTAATATGAAATCTGTAGAGTGGTTAAAAAATAAGTTTTAATGATATTAATGACTGAAGTGTATTTGGTTAAAAACTGTGGGAAACATGCCTTCATTATTTTTAAATAGTTTATTATTCAATGCCCTTAAAATCTTGAAACTTCTTTGCTACGATGGCTGTTTGGATGAAATGATGATTCCGCTGGTTAAAAAAAAAACACTATTAAACCATGATATACAGTATATATCAAATATCATAAATAGGCTGAAAAATATTGAGATATAATTTTTTTTTTTTTTTTTTGCAATATCATCCAGTCCTAATAAAAAATGTTCAGGTCATATTTCACCCCAAAATCAAAGGAAATTATATTTTGCTTAAAGAAAATTATGACTGTTTTTTAGGAACATTAAGATTTTTTTGGATGTAACTTCATTTTCAAGACAAACACATTCCCTCTGTCCCAACTCTCATAACTGTAATAGAAAAATAATATTCTGATTATTGAAATAATCATGGTAGAATCATCTTTAATTCATCTTGGTTTAAAATGCATCACTTATTTTTATAGTAATATAACAAAAAGTGCAAAAAAACCTAAAATATCAAATTTTATGCAAAAAATTAAATTAAATTGCGGGATGAAATTTGAAATGTTTTTTTTTTTGTGAGATTAACTTCTACCCGCATACTGAATGTAAACCAATATTCAATTCTTTCTCCGTGTGTGAGAAATAAACGTACTAGGAGGAGCAGTGAGGAATCTGAGGTGTAAGCTCTCCACCTCCTCATCCACAGGCATGCTGAGCAGACCCCACCTTTGCCCTCTCTGAGTGGGGGCCATTTTAACACACACATCCCTGTTCCCAGATGCCCTCACACTGTCCAGCAGACTCGCCAACAGAGAATCCCTAGAGAGAACACAAAAAGGGAGGAAAATGCTGTGCTTAAATCAATTTAGCTGCTAATATACTGCTGACTGGGTTTGACAGATGAAGAAAATTAGGTGCTTGTGTATGTTTCTGGGTGCTGTTGGGGAGGGATTACCTTTCTGTGGAGCAGTACTTTCGTATCTGTCCTCGGATGAACTCTATAGTAAACACCTGAGGATTCTCTGAATCACAGATCAGAGCAAACACCTGCACAAAAGCACAATGCAGAAACAATAAAAAAAAAATGATTAGAATTAGCATATTCTGGTTTAAAATTTTTATACATGAATTACTTATATTTTTCATGTGATTTTAATGTAAAAACAGGCTGACATGAAATAACTACAAAAAATATTCCCTACATCAGCACCAGACCGGAGTGAAGTAAAACATTTTAATTTTAAAGGATTAGTTAAACTAAAATATGGCTTCAGAACACTTACAGTATAATGCAAGAGTAATGAATTAGGACTTTCCTTGTCTTTTAAATCCTTTGTGAGGCTCAAAAGCTCCAGTCCACATTCTCTAGTTGCATCTCCCCTCAAAGAATCAGCTGTTTTACGGTACTGTTCTTATTGCATGTTTTTAATTGCCAATTATAACTACATCTTAACAACCAATATTCAGTTTTAAAACAGTAATACTCAGGATTCAATATCAGAAAACTGTTTTGTCATTATAGCATTAGCATTCAGAATTAGGGAAAGCAATTTTTTTTGTTCAGAAAGGAAATAAAATGTGAAATGCTTAACTGAACACAGACCTCTCCAAAGGGTTTCACAGTGACTATGTTATATGAGGCAGGGTCTCTCTCCACCAAACACGTTTCTGTGAGGGCCAAAATCCTCTTCACAGGCTCCTGAGATAAACAGAACCAAAAACATTACTAAAACAAAAATTAGCCATATAACTAAATTAAAGCATTCTAGAATAAAACAAAGCACTGAGAACCCAAAGAATGTTATGACAGTGTAATGATTTACATTTTGATAGGGAGTATATTGAAGCATGTCTTACCACATGACGTGGCGTGATCTTCTGCACAATAAACTCTGTTAGAGAGGTGATGCATTCATCTGCGCTATACTTCCCCAGACGCTCGCCAAGAAAGCTTTCAAATGTAAGAATCTCCTTACGGAGACGTAACGTGATCCCAATGAAGTTCCCAGCATGCTCAATCGCGCTGCGAATTATCTCCTCACGGTGCTCTGATGCAAACAGATGCTACACAGAAAAATAGAAACAGTTAGTGTGAAAAAATTGGTAAAAAACATCAAACTTACTATAAGCTAATTGCACCACAAAAAGAATAAAAAAAATATCTAAACTAATCCTAGAAGGAATATTTCGAGTTCAATACAAGTTAGCCTCATTGGAGAGCATTTGTGACAATGTTGAATACCACAAAAAATATATTTTGTCTCCTTTGCTTAAAAAAAAAAGAAGCAAAAATCGAGATTACAGTGAGGCACTTACAATGAAAGTGAATGGGTTTAAAGGCAGGAATGAGAAGCTTATAATTTTATAAAAGCACATTAATCCTTCGGTTAAAAATTGATTATTTGAGCTGCTAAGTTGTTTAAATCGTAATTTTTACGATAGTTTTAGGGTTTAAGGGTTTACAGCATTACGTCATCATGGCATCATGATCACACTATGTTAACATGCATATTGTTTATGTCTTGTAGCTATAATTTTTAAACAGTGAGTATTTAAATGTTTATGGAATGGCCCCATCCACTTCCATTGTAAGTATATAAGTAAATAATTACAGTAATGGCATTTGTGATGTAACATTTGTAATAGTAATGACTATTAATTTTAAAATAAATGATGTATTCTGCAAACTATGTTCATCCAAAAAGCCTCATCCTTACCCCATGTGACTCTACCCTCCCTAGCAACTGGGCCAATTTGGTTGCTTAGGAGACCTGGCTGGAGTCACTCAGCACACCCTGGATTCGAACTTGTGACTCCAGGGTTGCATACTAAACGATTTCTAAAGGAATATGTGACACGTTATTTTTTTAGTAGACTGGAATAATGGCAGCTGAAAATGGGGCTTTGCCATCATGGATAAAAATTGAATTTTATTATAAATAAAAACATGAAACACCTACTTTCAGTTTATAGAGATTATATATTAGTCGAAACTGAATATTCTGAAAAAAAAAAAATCTTTTTGTTCTTAAAAATAATAGCCAAATTTACTGTATATTTCCCTTCATTTTAATGAATGGGCATTTGCTGTCAGCCTTGCTAAACCAGTATTGAACTTGAGTGTATGTCAAGACAGCAGAACAGACATTCTCCAAGAAGAATACCAATACAAATGGCTCAGGATTTATTTGTGCATTAAATTGCAACACTTTGTCCAGTCACAACATAATTCCCATATTTCCATTTCTATTATCCCATAGTTGTGATGACTTTACAATTATTCTAAAATGTGAAACAAAATAAAAAATAAAGAAGAGTAAGTGACCCTTTTTTTCTATATCTCTTTAGAAGATATCAAACTATTTAGTATAAAAAAATACACAAAACCAGAAGAAATCAAGATGGGGCAAATACTTTTCCATAGCACTGTACTTAATATTCCCCTAACAAATGTAGACAGTTTGAACAGGAATGCAGTTCCCTCACAAACTTTACAGTGGGAACTTATTTTTTGGTTTGAAGCATAAACTTCTATAAATGTTTTGGATTTATGCTTAAAACTAGAAAAATTATTTGCCAATGGGGTAAGAAACTTTTTAGACAAAAAGAGAAAAATACTGATTAAGATAATGACATTGCAGCATGCATTTACAAAGTTAATTCCTTTTTAAAGGACTGTACAGAAACACACACCAGTCTGCCAAAGCCTCCGTAGAGGATGCAGAAGCCACCCTGGTAGTCAGTGACCTCGGCAAAGCCCTCGACGCAGCGGTAGTCGTAGGAACAGATGACCCTGTTGGTATGAGGGTCAATCTGATCGATGCCCCCTGGTGTCACTTCTAAACACACAGCCTTCCGTGTGTCACTCCAGTGATGCTTAAAGCAGTTATAGCGCTGAAGAAACATGACCAGCCAAACATCAGGATTAGTATAAAATCAAAATACAAATGTGAATAAAAGCATGTAACCAGTAAGTTAAATTAAGACACATTCCCTTGCATTTTTCAAATAAGATGTGGGTGTATTATCTATACATTATCTAACTTTGAAACAGAAAAATCCTTCCCCTGTCATGGTCATGTAAAACTAAATTACAACCGTTTTTGGTGCAAGAAAACTTGACTAATCTTAAGTGGTCGTAAGGGACATTAAAATGTTACACAAGTGAACAATATGTCTCCTGTAAGCGATGAATGTTTAGTAGGTTGGGATATTTGTAGTAAAACCATTCAAATTTTTATTTCTGTGTGAAACGGTTATATTTCAGAACATTTCCCCATGTCAAACTCACTCTTCCAGTGATTTTTCCCTCTGAGAAGTCTGTTCTGAATCTCTGTGGAGCAGAAAGAGGGAAGTGTCAGACAAGATCATAAATTATATAAACAGTCTGGGTCAGTGTGATGCAACCAGTTAGTAAAGTGGGACTCATTGGGGGGGGGGGTTCTGCATCAGAATAGTTAATTTTAAAAGAGATAGTTTGCCCAAAAATGAGAATTCCATCATCATTTACTCAGCCTTGTGTTGTTCCAAACCAGTATTTCGTGGAACACAAAAGGAGATGTTAGGCAGAATTATTGCGTCAGTCACCATTCACTTTCATTGCATCTTTTTTCCATACAATGTAAGTGAATGCAAAAGATATTTTAGGGGAAATGTCCCTTTAATATTCCAACTAGGAATACCACTGTATACCACAATAACAGGTATATTTTAAACAGGATTCCATTTACATGAGTGGTCCCACTTTATAATAGGTGAATTGCTTTTTTTCCTTTTTCTCCCAATTTGGCATGCCCAATTCCAAATGTGCTTTTTAGTCCTTGTGGTCGCGTAGCGATTCGCCTCAATCCGAGTGGCGGAGGACAAATCCCAGCTGCCTCCGCATTTGAGACCGACAGCCTGCGCATCTTACCACGGAGACATTGTGCGTGTGGAGACCCAATTCACCACCCGCCCCGAGAATGAACCACATTATAGCGACCACGAAGAGGTGACACCATGTGACTCTTGCCAGTGACTCTACCCTCCCTAGCAACCAGGCCAATTTGGTTGCTTAGGAGACCTGGCTGAAGTCACTCAGCACACCCTGGGATTCGAACTAGCGAACTCCAGGGGTGGTAGTCAGTGTCTATACCACTGAGCTACAATACAATGCATTTATTGTGCAACTACATATTGTTCTGAAAAATTCACACAAAATTCACATTTGTTTCTAATGAGGTTGAGGTACAGGTAAGTTAAGGAGTAGAGGTAGGGTTAGGGTAAGTGTTGATGCTAGGTTTAGGATTAGGGGTAAGGTTAACATTGTAACTACAGACAGAATTAAATGCAGGTACTTTAAATGCAAGTACAATGCAAAAACACACAAGTACATTGTATTAAATACATAAGGACAAAGTAGTTTGAGACACCTAATATAAAGTGGATCCAAACAAGTTGATGTCTTTGGTTGTTCATTCAATATAGAGGAGATAAATGAGAGAAGAGTACAAATGGAGAGAAGTTTTACCAATGCTTCTGTTAGCAGCTCTGTGCGATGCTCAGTGGAAAACTTGAGCGTTTCTGACTTTTTCCCACTGCCTTTCCGGAAAGTAAGGTTAAACTCTGTGCCCTGGCCTTTACCCACCGGAGCAATGCCACAAATATCCCCATAAGGCCACTAGAATGAAGAGGAAAAAAAGAGTGTCAGAGTGAAAAAACAGGGAGAGACAGACACAATATTTATAAAACGTTTAATGTTTACCGACTTGAAACAACACTTGCAACACATTTAACTTAATGCGATGCATTTTAGAGTGAAATACAATATTCAGCGGGCAATAATGTGTGAATGAATTGTGAAAAGTGAGCTATAATATTAATATATATTCTATTCCATTATCCTTGTGCGACCCCATGTACACATGCGTGGATGTATTTTGGCTTCGCAATACGCAACACATAATTTGACTACATTAAACTGACTTTGCAGAACGAGTCATGTGACCAAACAACATGGTGCCGATCACAGCAAAGTTTGCCTTTGGGAGAAATGCCAACAAAAACATCTGGTAAGAAACCTAATTAAGTTTTTACATTAACCTGTTTAAGTCAAAAGATTAGTGTCTCAAATTTCATCCAATATGCCTTTTCTAAAATGTTTGTGATTTGCCAGCCTGTTAAACACAATGTAAACTAATGTGTACTTTATTGCATTTTTTCCTAAGAAATCCTATTTTTACTGTGCATTATCACATTGAAAATCAATGGGTTCATCTTTATGTCTTGAAGGCCTACGTCATATCAGTGAAACTGTAAAACAGATCCTGCTTTCAATAGTAATAAAAAACACTGGCCTCAGCACATTTTCTAATCTACCTCCACTGTTGGTCAAATATTGCATATTTAACTACTGAAATCAGACAGATGGAAAGATGGGGTACCTGGTTTGTAACTTCTAGCGTAGTGGGATTGTATGTAGTGATGCCAAGAGTCCCCACTGAGAAAACACGTTTGTACCTGAAGAAACACAAAAGACGCACACATTTTTAATAAAATACTATGGTGAATTCATTTTCTTTGGTATATGGCATACTTGTTTATTCCAAAAATAAAGCAAGTTTATCAGAACTAACTAGACAGCTTATCCACTGGCTATAATCTTACAGAATAAGGCAATAATGAATCAAAACCTTGATATAACTTTAGACGGGCCAGCAAGTACAGACCCAATTGTCCAAAAATTGTCCCCCCAGAAGTGAAAAGGATATATAGAGAGAGAAACAAAATGAGAGAAGGTTGATTTAGAAACAACCCCAGCACTGATGTCACTATGAGTAAATCTCAGGGTGATGACACACAAATAAGGCTGAAAGGAATAATGGACTGTGTGTGCGGCCTCACAGTAAGAGAGAGAGAAATGGGTGAATAAAAGGAGAGAAATGAAAGAGAAACTTTCCCATTGCTTTGAAGGCCTTAGGACGTGAACACTTTTGCTTTCTAATGTGTTTGTGCTTGGCACCTCCCTCATACCACTTTCTCCCTATGTGTCACTTTTGTCTCTACTTGTCCTTAGGAGTTTTAGCTGTGAATCTTCTATCAGAAACCTTGATCATCTTAGTTTAGGAGGGAGGAATGCATGTTCTATTCCAATCTCTCCTCATTCCCAAAAGTATGGTGATTTCAAGGGAGATGTTTATGTTCTTGGAGAATGTTTGTCAGTGAATAAAGGCTTTTGTGATCCCAAAATGTGCCTATAAAGTAGGGCTGCATGATTTGGACAAAAAGTCATATTGCGATTATTTTGAAAGATATTGTGATTTGAACTGCGATTCTAATGTTTTCCACATGTTCAACTGCAAAAAGGCTGCTGGTGTTTTCACACTTGAGACCTCTTAAAAAGAACCAAACAGACCTTTTTTCAGTTCAAACACAAACAAATAAATATGTAACAGTGAAACAAAATCTTCTTCATATAAAAATGTTGCCATCCACAGTGTACCCGTTTTTGTCCATTTTGTGATGGAATCGCTGCCCACTAATCATCATCATTAGATTTTGAAACACTCAACTTGAACATTAGGTATGCTCCAACCAGGATTTTAACATCCGATACAGATCTCCAATTTTCTTTTCATCTCAATCGATGCTGATCATTTAACTTTTAAACAACAGAAGACGAATGTGGAAACAACAGTTGATGTCAACGTCAAGAACATGTGTTACCTGCATTTGTATGACTCGATTCTGAAGGAATATAAAGACATCTTTAGGTTTCTAAACTTCTGAGGCGAAATAGTCCTGTATCTCATAACAGTCGTTTGCGATGTGCCAACAACCTGTGTATGTGAGCACAGTAAAATGAAGTAAACTTTGACAGGATCGCGTTTGACTGTACATAGACGGGGAGCGCTCGCGTTAAAACCATTTACATTGGGCTTAATTGAACTTTAGTGCACTTGTTTTTCAACTTCAGACAATTTTCAATGTACTATGACTGTAGACACAGATGGATGGTGTGAAATGGGATCGACCAATCAAAATTGGCCCATTTTTGCATTTAGTTAATTCGCTCTTAAAGTTCAATGGACAAACAACCATTTGTTTTGCCTTTAGGAACCTTTTCACATTTTTTTTTTTTTTTTGTTAATTTGTGATGTTCCTGGATATTATAACTCAAGGAATAATGTTTTCAACTTTCACAACTAATAATTGATAATATAACTTTGTTAAATGTGCACTGCCAAATATAGCAGAAAAGCATCATCGTAGAATGAGAATGGAGTCCATAGTGGAAAACAGTGTGTCTTTTACATTAGGTGTTCACTGGAATATATTGATCTGACTTATGGATAGCATCATCCACACACAACTGTACAGCATAAAAGGAGGAGGAATGGAAAGGAATATGTCGAGCTGGTAAGAGCACAGGAGAGTATATGGAGACAATACTAGGCCTATTTGAGTCTGAGAACGTTTAGAGAGAATTTGCCCTCCAAACAAATATGCTCCAATCTTTACAGACAAATAATGCGTTAATTGTCTATCCGATAGAGATGCATAGAAGAAAACTGCGTCACAGAATTCTCCAGAAACGCCTAACAAAAAACAAAAGACAGCTTCAAAAAGCTCTTTCCGCCCACAAACATACTGCTCATTATTATAATGTTATTATCCACCATGAATGGAACACTGAGTGAAAGAAAAGTATGCACCGGGGTTCAGCTTAACAGGCAACACTAGTTTAACTGGAAGATGTGCATTACCCAAGATGTTGCGTTTACTTAGAACAAAAGAGAAGTGGAAATATTCACTAGTATATTGTAGATTTGTAACAGAGTAAATTGCAAAGTCAGCAATTCTAAATATCTCAACTACTTAAACATGCATACATACTATAACAAATTCACACACGTAAATACAGCAACCCCACATATGTCTGTAAAGAACTTCATCTGAAAGCATTGCTTTCTATTTTTAGCATCACAATTCTTTGTACAAACATTTAATAAACATTATTTAGGAGTAAATTTACATATGTTCTAAATCATAAGTCACAAAAATATCAAAATATCATATAAAAAAATGAAAAAACATTGAATAATTGTCTTGGTGAAGCCCTTAAATCACAATACTACCACAACTAGAAAACATTAATGAGTGATTAACTAAATAAAATGATCAGAAAGTTGATTATTCTGCAGACAATGCTTGTTGGGGTTTAGCCCAGAACACACAGATAGAAGATACCTTGTATGTCTTTAAAATTAAGCAGGCCGTTTATCCTGGGTTCATATAGTGGCATTATGTCTTTGTATTGACGTTAAGAGTGTGTCCTTGTGTCTCGTGGTGCCATGCGAGGTTCGGACGTGTGAAGGGCAAGCTCTGCGCACTTTGCTGGTTTTAATACTTTTTGTGTCATAAACCAGTGAGATTCGATACACCCCGATTCTTAACTGTTCTAGGAAGTCAATATGTCAAAGAATTAAAAATCCTCAGGCTCTGGAAACATTAAAAGACACTTACGTGCTCAAGCTGAAGCCCCCGAGAAGCAGGGCGTAGGAGCCGATTTGGCAGATGAAGAAGGAAATTCAGTGACAATTTATGAACATGTTGGCAATGCTGACAAAGGTCATTGCGGACTTGCTGTAATATGTCAATCGATCACTACCATGGAGCTGAAATTCACTGAGATGGTTACAAGAGGCGGGGATGTCGAGAAACATAGATTATCTGGAGTAATCAGAGTCAATAAGTTGCTAATCTGCTAGCAACCAAGGTGGATTTGGAGCATGTCTGGGAGAAGATGGAAGATTTGAAGAACCATAAGCGATGTAATAACATCTGAATTGTTGGAATTCCTGAGGACGAAGAAGGACGGGATATGGCGAAATTCCTGGATGGGCTCTTTCAGAGTCTGCTTGACATAGCAGCTGGAAATCGAGCAAGATCACAGGGTTCCAGCTCAATTCACTGAGGAAGACAGGCCCCGATCAATTCTGGCCACATTTCTGAGATCATCCGATAAAAATCTCATGTAACACGAGGAGTAAAGGAAGGCTTTCTTGGAAGAACAACAGCATTTTCTTTTTCCCAGACTTTGCGAAATCGACAAGAGAGAAATGTAATCGATTCAAAGAAAGCAAGAAACTTTTATATCAACAGAATGTCACTTTTGCACTGATGATTCCGGCCAAATTGAGAATAGATGCCAAGGATGGCCGCAAAATATTTACATGTCCCCAGCAAGCCATGTCCTTCAAAAAGTCAATGGGCTGAGTAAGTTATTTTGTGGTACTCACATTGCAGCAAAGTGAACCTGACTCTCTGAACATTCACTTGACCATCCGAGGAAACTGAGCGCATTTTTTATTCTTTTTGTGCTTGTTCCGCCTAGCGGCTTGAGTTTGTTTTGTTAAGTAACACTCCTTCGTGACAGTGTTGTGAACATTTTTTTGCACGTTTTTTGTGCTTATGCCTCCAATTGGTTGGAGTTCGTTTTGTGGAGTATTTCTTGCAGGACATTAGAGTGATTGGGTTATTTTTTGCACTCTTGTAGCAGTCAAATGGGCCAGACTGCCTGAAGAAATGTTTTTTTTTTTTTCGTGCTGGTTCTGCAAGAGGCTGGATCTTGTTTTGTGGAGAAACACACCTTCGGGACAGTTATGTGGATTAATCTACACGTTCTTTGTGTTTATTCTGCCTATTGGCTGGAGTTTATTTTATAGATTATCTTTTGTTGTGTACTTTTGTCTCACCAATTTTTTATAGAAACATGTCAAATGTTAGAGTGAATTGTTTCTCTCCACGTGGAATGTGAATGGGTTTGAGCATGCCATAAATAGGTGGAGGGTTATTCATTTTCTTAAATGTAAGAAATATGATAGTGTTTCTTCAAGGAACGCATCTTTCCCCAAAGGAAGCTGAAAACTTTGGGAAGATATGGTGTGGACATGTTTTCTTTAGTGCAGGCTCAAGTAAGAGCAGGAGTCATTACAATGACAAGCAAGCATCTACAATTCAAATATCAATAATGACTCTTCCTAATTAATCTTTAATCTGTTTAAGCAGAAATTCAGGGGCAAAGGTTGATTTTGGCTGACATTTACGCACCTAACACTGATGATCGGGGCTTTGTAAAAGATCTTGAAGGGATGTTGCAAGCCGCTAGCACTCCTCATGATATAAAATTGGGAGGAGACTTTAATCTATTGATGGACTTGCAACACTGGCGCTACACAGTATGTGTAAAAATCTTGGTTTTGCAAATATTTAGAGACTTTTGAACCCATCTGGTAGGGACTATACATTTTTTTTCATCAGTCCATAAGATTTATTCTAGAATAGATTTTTATTTATATATATCCAAGTCCCTCATTTCATCTGTTGTTGATTGCTTAGTTGGAAATATCTTAGTCTCAGATCATGCCCTGATGAGTTTAGAGATGTTTGCCAAATACAGAGAAAAAGAAATCAAAGATGGTGCTTTAATGTATCCCTTTTGCAAAATTCTGAATTCCAACAAATGTTAAAGGCTGATAAAGGCATAAATCAATGTTTATATTGAGACCAGCTGGTTCTCAGTATGCTCTGTGGACAAAGATCCAAGCGTGTATAAGAGTTACCATCCAATTTCCCTAATCCAGCTGGACATAAAAATATTGTCAAAAATTCTGGCTAACCAATTAAGTTATGACATTTATTTATATATAGATCAGGTGGTGTTTATTCTGGGCAGCAGCTCTTCTGATAACATTAGGCATATGTGGTCAGTGGAGAATGATCAGACTCCAGCTACTGCCATCTCACTTGATGCCAAAAAGGCATTTGATATGGTAGAATGGGATTATCTTTTTAAGATTTTGGAAATATACAGGTTTGGGAATACTTTTATTGGATGGATTAAATTACTTTATAGACACCCGGTAGTGGCGGTACAAACAAATGGATTAATTTCAGATTATTTTACTCTGGATAGGGGCACCTGGCAGGGTTGCCCTCTTTTCCCATTATTGTTCTGTCTTGCTTTGGAAACATTAGCAGCCGTGATATGAAAGGAGGAATATTTTCCAGGGGTAGTGGCAGGTGGAGTGGTGCATAAGTTTTTGCATCAAGCAGAAGATATTTTATTATTCTTGGGGTGTGTGGCAGCTTTCAAGGAGGTGTCATGTAGAAGACTGAGTATTTGTTTGATATGTAATGGGGCAGTTATTTAGTGTTTTGGGGGACTCTTGTGGAGGGGCTGTGGATTATTGTGTGTGTATTCTTATGTGTGTGTGTATTCACAGGGGTGTTCGTTGAGGTCAGGGTGGGGTTGGTGATTGGGGAGGGATAATAGTGGGGGTTAAATGTTGATTCAATATATGTTGTGTTTTTCTGTGTCATTTCTACAAATCAATAAAAAATGTTAATCAGGAAAAAAAATGTCCTTAGCAAATCATGTGTTTGTGAGAGGATGGAAAGTTTTCAACACAATCTCATCTGCTAAATAGTGCGTGCTGATATACAATCACACAAAACATGCCTGAAGCTTTTAATAGACAAGTGTGAATAGATAGCAATTCTAACATATTTCAGTTCACAGTTAGCAAATATAAAGGAGGCAACAGTTAGATGGCACTAGCACACTGAGAAGATTGGCTGTGCGAAAGTCAACAATAGTACTTGTGACTGTACAGTGTGTTTGTTTCAAAGTAAGTCTATTTTCGGAATACACTAAATACTGCCTATTTAAAAAAAAAAAAAAAAGATGTGAAACATTTATGTAACTAACTTTCAAACAGTAGTAGGCTACACTGTTGTCAAATGACCTCATGATGTGCATATTTAATCAGATCCAATAATCTCAGAAATACAGTAAGCAATTTAGAATTTATCCAATTTTACTTAAAAAAAATAAATAAATAAATAAATAAATAAAATAAATAAAATAAATATATATATATATATATAAACTTTTGTCACAGTCCAATCAAATAATGAGTTAAGTTCAAAATCATGGCTTAGTTACTTTAGTTCATTCGTCACACTGGAAATGGAAGGTCAGGACAAGCGCACTGCATTATGCGTTACAGTTCTCAGTGCGGTGTGCCAAGTTATAGGGCTGGGTATTGATACAGATTTCCCGATTTGATTTTGATTCGATATCAATTCATATGGGAATATTTCTGTTATAATGTTCCTTTTGAATACATATGAAAGAAATTATCTCCCAGTTAATACCGTTAATTATACAGGGAACTTTCTAACTAGATATATTATGAAAATATATTGTGTAAAATAATATAAATTTTACTAAATATATTTTATTAGTTTTTCATAATTTGTCACATTTTGGCTTTCAAAATTAACAAATCTATGTATTCAGTCAATAAAAAAAATACTACATTTCATATATAAATTTGTTTCACATATTTATTGTTAAATTGCATAATTTGTACTATATACAAGTAAAACCAGTCTCTTGACAAAAACGGCATTTCTGTAAAAGCGTCTGTAGATGAGCGCATGTTAACGAGAGAGAATTAAATGTTTATTTTTTGCTGTTTTTGATCAACAACGGACTTTAAAGAACAGAAAGGGTATTAAAAGAGACATTACACAATTGCAAATCGATTGTGTGGATCTTGTCTTTCGACACGCAATACACCTAACAAATTTTAATCTCAATATGCAGTGAAAGGATCTTGCTACTGAATATAAAATTTACAATTACTGGTGAGTGAAATGTAAACATTTACAAGGCAGTTTGCAAATATGTACATTTAAGTCGCATAGCGCGAAATCTGGTTGCAAATGTGAGTGATTTCCTCTCACTGGGAGTTGCGCATAGAGTAAATCTTGGGATTTAAGTATCAATATTGTTCAAATGAAGATCACGATGCATTGTAAAATCTATATTTTTTCCCATCCCTACTCTGTTGTACACTACTCATTTCGGATAATGTATTGTCATATGGATATTCTATGGCTGCGTCTGAATATGCATGCTTCCTTACTTGTGTAGTATGCCAAAAACAGTATGTCAATGTGGTAGGACGTCCGAATCCTCAGTATTCAGTAACAGTAGGCATTAGCATTAGAGTACAAATTTTCTGCAGTTGTTGTTATTACGTCATATATTTCGGGTCACTGGACAATCCATGTTCCTGGATAAAGTCTGTCAAGGAATGCATTCATTCTACTCACCCGCAAACCTAAAGACCATACTTTTCAACAACCAAGAAGTACATTCTTCATCAAATGCAGAATATACTTTGGACAGTGTGCAAATTCAGTAGCAGCATACTGCATATAAAGTGAAAGCAGTATGGTAATATGCTATCCTGAACATAGCCATTATCTTAAAATAAAAGCAACTCCTCTTTTTCTGGTCTGCATTCTTTTTTCTCTCTGCAGTGCAATACAGGCTCCATGAGACCAGTCACAAGACTGGTTAATAATTCATTGTCTCTGGCTTCCCGTGAACAAGTACAGAACACACAAACACAAATGAAAACCGTACCACATAGCTTGACCCAACTAGATATTCTTATTTGATAAAAAAAAAAAAAGCTTTTCAGTGTTACATTCTGCCTTATATGTAAGTCCCAAGACTTAGCCACATTATTTGAAGAAAGAAAAATGACATAGTATGCTATTCTGAACATAACCTATCATACTAATATTTCTACTGAATCCTTCAATGCAATCGAATAAGCCTTCCTTTGACCAGAGTGAAGAATGACTCAGAATAACAACCATCATTTCAAACACGTTCTTGACTCATTTTCAGACAGCCAAGAGAGACATCTTTACAACGACACACAAACAAAAATTTCCACTCACTGAATTAAATGTGTAATGTGTTGATGTCATGTGACAACAATGTAGCATTCTACTGTTTGAAATATTCATTACAAAATATGTTGTCGTTTACCATTTAAAAAAGTAGGCAGCATTTCTAACCTTGAGAGCTTTAGTCAACCAGTATGGTTTGAATGAAACAAATGAAAGACAATGGATAAACATCTAAATTGAGCAGTTCTTTTGTCTCAGCCAAGTGTTGAGATTTTTCCAATAGCTTAATCATCAACTCAGGTGATGGTGATAACACAGGCTTTGAATACATGAATGAGATCATTGCTCAAGGAGGAATAATTCTTGGCATATCTCTAAATTACACTGGCCAGAGGACCCGCCTGCCCACCCGCAAGACAGTGGATGATGTAATTGGTTAGCTCCAAAGTGAAAAAATCTCTTTAAACATCTCTGCAGAGCGATGAAAAATCCAGGTCAAAGTCTACATCCGAGACAACATACCAGGGGACAGGTTTATGTACAAAAGTCACCGTAAAGACTACAGGATTGTTATGTCACATGCTCATACAATCATCACCAGAGAAATATTTAGGTTGATAAATGTGACATGGATCTACATTTCAGTCTTAGGGGCCGTTCACACCGAAAGGGTTTAACCATCTGTTTTTAATAGTTTTTTTTGTGTAACAAGCACTAGATGGACATCTTTGAATGTTGTGCAGCGTCTCGCTGTTTTTTCAGCGTCTTCTACAGCAGCACCCCATTTTTATGATATAGTGTCAAGGGCCTGGGTAGCTCAAAGTTAAAGACACTGGCTACCACCCCTGGAGTTCGCTAGTTCACTAGTTTGAATCCCAGGGCGTGCTGAGTGACTCCAGCCAGGTCTCCTAAGCAATCAAATTGGCGCGGTTGCTAGTGAGGGTAAAGTCACATGGGGTAGCCTCCTCATGGTCGCTATAATGTGGTTCTTTCTCAGTGGGGAGCGTGGTGAGTTGAGTGTGGATGCCACGGTGTATGGCGTGAAGCCTCTACACACGCTATGTCTCCGTGGCAACACGCTCAACAAGCCACGTGATAAGATGCGTGGGTTGATGTCTCAGATGCGGAGGCAGCTGGGATTTGTCCTCCGCCACCTGGATTGAGGCAAGTCACTACATGACCACGAGGTCTTAAAAGCGCATTGGGGAATTGGGTGAAAAAGGGGAAAACTGATATCTAAAAAATAGTAAGTGTAATCGAGCTTGAGATAATGATCAGTTCTATAGACTGCAGCTGCAAGATGTACAGTGAAAAAAGGAGTTACATTTTGGTCTGTTCTCACCCAAAACAGATTAGATGGTAAATGGTCTGCACTTATATAGCGCTTTTTTATCCTTAGCGGTATTCAAAGCACTTTACACTGCGTCTCATTCACACACACATGATGGCAGAGTTGCCATGCAAGCCACTAGCCTGCCATTGGGAGCAACTTGGGGTTCAGTGTCTTGCCCAAGGACACTTCGGCATGTGGAGTCATGTTGGAATCGATCCGCCAACCCTGCAATAAGTGGACAGCCCGCTCTACCTCCTGAGCCATGGCTGCCCCATTAGATCACTTCAGAATGGATAATTTTTATGCTGCCTTTGTGCTTTTTGGAGTGTCAGAGTTTTGGATCCTGTTCAATTGCAGACCTACAGAGCTGAAATATTCTTCTACACATATTTGTTTGTGTTCAACGGAAGAAATAATGTCATACACATCTGGAATTGCATGAAGCCGAATAAATAACTAGGGTCAACTATCCCTTTATCTTTTTGAGGATTTAAATTGATGATTTTACTTTGTGTGGCAGAGCTCACAGAAATTTTGTTAAGGTTATAAAAACATACATGTTAACAATGTTATTATGGGAAAGTGTACATGAAAATATAATTTACCAACTTAAATGTCTGTCCCACTTAAACAAACCTGGGATTTGGTCAAAAGAGTCTTCAAAGGTTCTACATCCCAGTATTGATATTTCTTAATTTTTGCTTTGACAAAGGTAGAAGACATTGTAAGCAAAGGTATAATCTTCAAAGGTATAATCTGTCATTTAGATCATAATTCAAAATGTCAAGAAAAGTGCCTCACTTTGCCCATATTCACCCTAGTTTAACAAAAAAAAAAAAAAAAAAACTAAAATGAATAATTGTAATTTTATTTTAGTTAGTTTTGTAATTATGATAAATAATTTTAGTTTAGTTTATTTTTTTACCAATAACTTTTTATTTGTATTTAAGTTAATGAAAATTATTTTAGATAGTTTTCGTTTTTGGAGATGTAGACTGTCAAATTGGTAAACGTGATATTTCTGTTAAATAAATATTAAGACATTTTAAATAATTGCATGCATTAAAGCATTAATTTTGACAGCTCTATTTTTTTTATTTTTTTTTTTTTTTACTAAAAACTAGCAATGGGTATCTGACTTTGGATATAACCCTCAGAGCAAAGTATGCAGGTGTACTTATCTCTTTTACTTGCAACCAAATGCCTAAAATAATATTCTTGGATATATTTAATAAACACAATTATTTATTCAATAATTATATTATATTAATTAATAAAAATTAATATAAAAATTAAATAAATAATATGTCATTAACCTGGTAAATTTCAAATTCAGTAACTTGCAAACATGACTTTGTTTTCTGACAGAAAGTTTAAAAGCTGTGCACACCCTGAGTCCCGGAATTTGCATAAAGCCAACCAGTCAGATTAAAGCTCGCCATTGTATGCTAGTTCATGCCATTTTTGTGCGCAATATCCAACAAGACAGTTAGTGTAATACTCTTAGGTCTAAGACTAGATGAGCTCAACACCCTAACCATTTATTCCAGACAAAACCAGCCAATCATGTCAAAGAAACATATGCCAGAAATTAAAGCTTTGGCAGCAGTCCATATCCAATATACAGGAGCAGAACCGTAGCAGAAGTAAACAGGATATTTCCTATAAGGCTGTGTGTACTTAGCCTTTGTGGACCCATCACTAAGAGGCTCTTTGGTCAATCTAATAAACTCTAAGTGAGTGACATCAGATGATTAATACAAATACAGACAAGTTCTCTCACAAATACCACAGCAATAACCAAAATATCAAGGCACCAGATGGAAATCACAATAGTAGCCTATATTTTGTAGTCACATTTGTAAACTATTCCTGCTTTTTTCTGCCCATGGCATTATTTATTTGGCTTGGCATGACTAATGATTGTAGGTTAATGAGTCAGGCCTAGAGTTATGGCATAAAAGGATCACAAGTAATTAAAGTTTGAATTTGGGGCCGAATGTGAGCAACTCTCAGTAGACATTCTCTGATATGTACAATATGTACAGTTTCATCTACAAAGGAGCTCTATGCTTCATAAAGCAACATATTTCATGTTTACCAATCTCCAGAGATCACTCATACTCCCAAAGACTCGCTATATTCCTTGTTATTATACACTATACATCATAAAGACATGATTTGTTGTTAATTGGGAGAGAGGTATGTTGTTGTACCACTCTTCAGTCTCTCGTCCACAATGGCTGGGCTGCAGACCCAATAAACCAAACAGTGCAAATCTGAGGCCGGATTCACAAAATATTCTTAAGAATAAAACTCTTCTTGACTACTATTTTCTTCTTATTTTCTATCTAACGTAGTGTATACGACTCTTGAACTCTATGCCCTAGTTTTCTGAAGCCATATTAAAGCATTGTGTGAGGACAGAACAAAAAGTAACTAATTATTGAAAAACTATTCAGCTTTCAAATCTCCTTTGCACTTCTGGATAATTAAACTTGGTGCGGTTTCAACATGCAAGAACCAATTGCATATGGCATCACAGAAATCAAACCTGGCATGATGCATCTTGATGTACCATGTTTGAATGTAGCTCAAGTTTCATATGGGCCACTTCTGTTACTTTTATGTTTCTTTTTTAGGTGAACTATTCATTTAACTTTGGATCACAAATTGATCCCTGTCAAACCCTAACCTGGAAACAGTAGTAATTCCCAAACATTATCCAGCTGTTCACCTCTAAACCCTCAGGACTCTTGGTTAATCATGCACTTGTGTGTATAATCCAGCAAGGTATTTGGCCATATACACTCTCCACATGCCCTATATCGGAGCGAATGTGGTGCTTTGGCAATTGCAGTTCTACAAAATGGTGCATTCTCATCCCTATAATGGTTACTATGGTGAGAGTCCAATTGGGCTCAGCTATTAAACAGCCTCTTATTCTGAATTCACCTCGACTCATTTTGGGGCCTATTGATGAACTGGCACAATTCCACTGTGATACTAAGATCTGTTAATCTTTAATGCAGCAGGCACAATTAAAGTGGACCTCTTCTGTCATCCTGTTTAAGCAAATGTTAATCACCCAGTTAAGATGTACCATGCCTCTATTCACAAAAAAACAGACTGGGCTGGCTCATTACGCTGCATAATATCTGGATTCCCGTCCATTTTCAATTTTTCATTGAAATAAGATGGGTAAATGACAACCAGGGTGTGTCAGAAGTAAAAGAGAGAGTAATAGAAGGTGATCTAAGTTGAGATCTAGGAAGAAAAATATATTTTAAAAAAGGGCCAGTATAAGCAATCTAGTCTTGCGTCGTCAGAAGTTGGATTGTCAATTAAATCAGATCCATATTATAGCTTATTCTGGCCAAGAACCACCCATTTAGACAGAAAAAGCCCCTTAGATCAACATGTAAAATGACCAAACACCATAAGGTCTTTCTGTACATTATGTTATGGGCTGGAAAGTCTCAAATCTGGAGATTTTTTTTAGAACAAAGCAAAACATACAGGTGCATTTAAGAATATCTTGTCTACTTGCTGTCACATACAAAGCTCTTGAGAATCTTTCAAAGATGTGACACCACAAACTTTGCAACCTCAAACTTCAGCGACTGAGGAGAATGGACACTTTGTAAAGACGAATGTTTTCAGAAAACTGAGGGAAAAACCTGTGCACCAGGACTTCCAAAATTGAATAAATCAGATGGGAGCTTGCTTTTTGAGAAAGCCAATGCCATTTTTGTGTGAAATACGCATCTGTAGGTTTTGCATGGATAAGTGTAAGAATTTGAGACTATCTGCAATCAAACTGTAGAGCTTATTGAGCATACAAGTTCAAAATACCTTGGGTCACATCATGCAGATAGATTGAAGCAATTTCATTGACGAATCAATAATTCAAGACACAAGAACAAAAATCAAGGTTTGCGAGTTGATTTATCATCAGCACATGGTATACGTCAAGCTTCCCTGTACTCATGCAAGGCTAAATCTCACTGAAGCCTGAGATCTGATAACATGATGACAAAGAGTGTCATGATATCCAATAAGCATGTTCCCTTTGAATTAAATGTATCATAGTAACAGAGAAAAGGGCATAGAATGAGGCACTTACTTCCCCCTCCAGGAGTGTTTGGTTGTGTAGAAACAAGCCAAGTCTTTGTTGTCTTTGAGGACGTTCATCTTCAGACAGGGCCTGGGAAAGAGAAGAGGGACACAGTCTATAACTCAAAAGAGGACAGACATGAACTCCGATATCAACGGATTTACTTCCTGCACAAAAATGACAAAGAAAATCTGAAAATAAATTTAGCCAATTATAGTAGTTGACCAAAAGGATGACTGTTGAACTGTAGACTTCTGCTACACATATTTTACTCAAGTAGGAGCAGGACCTAACCACTCATAACCTAACCATGCATATTTCACTGCCTTGTGGCAACTCAGTCAGACCGCAATCACCCCTCAAACAAAGACATTGAACTTCCAACACTTCCTAAAATACCAACACCAGCACACTTCACACTGGGCACACAGATTCTGCACCTCATACTCAATGCCTCTTCACTTCAATGATTGCTTTTGAGCCAGGTGAGAGTTTCAGAGAGAAACAGACATGGAGACCAATGAAAAAGAGCAAAGCATTATGGGCAATTCTCATACAAGCGAAAACACAGATGTTCAATTAACTTTTTATGAGTTTATATAATGGAAATTACATTGTAAACAACAATTAAAAGTAGGCTTTGAGTTGTTTCACACAGCAATAAAATGTAAAAGAGAGAACACAGTACAGCCAATAATGTATACAGTGAAAAATGTATATAACTTTTATGAATTCAAGAATCAAAAAACATGTAAAATAGGAGAAGATGAAAATAGGTAATTCTTTACAATAAGGTTGTACACATTTACATTACTTAATACTTTAAGAATCATGAAAAACATATTATAGCTTTCCAGGGTTTTTCCTGGGTCAAAAATGGCCTTCAGTGGTGGTTGATGTTTACGGTCATTTAGAAACGTGATGCAGTTATGTTTTTTTTTTTTTTTTTTTTTTTTTTTACAGAATTTAGATTAATTACTGTAATATTTAAGATCTGCAGTTGCATTTCATGTTGTTATTGAATACAAGTTATTTCTTGATCCTCTGAGCATCTAGAAACTTCTGATTTAAAAGTACTTCAGGGTGCTGTAGGAAATCAAACAAACTTAACACCTCATTTCTATAGGGCTAGTTATAATATTGTGAAAACTACTGATTTGGGACTGTAATTCTATAGTAAAAATGTTTGTTTCCTACTCCATAACAGATATTGTTTTTAAACTCAATGATTTAGGGATTATTTTGATTTTAGTAATATCTGAACACATACCAGGCCAGTTTGTTTTCGAATATTAAATATCATTAAAACAGGAAATATATTACAATAATACACAAGATTTTCATAATTTAAGATTTTTTTTATACATTGTACTTACCCTTATGTTTACCATCATTCATCCATTGTTTAACAGTGGCATTTGTGATGTCATAATCACAGGTAAGACCATTGGTTGCTCTTAATTACAGTGGTTAGGTAAGACTTCATGTATTTGTTATGAAATAAAAACAGCCTAAACACAGTAACTTTTTCAACAATAACTGCCACAATTGCTTTGAAAAATTATGTTATAGTTTACCATAATAAACATTAGTAAGGGTTAGGGCTGGGTGAAATGGCCAAAAATATTAATCACAATATTTATTTTTATATCGTTCAATATCGATATTTCTCACAATATACATTCCATACCATTAATGGAGAAGTAAATGCATTACACATGTTTGTTCAACCTCAAGAATAAATGAAAACGTAACTTGTTTGCTTACAAGTAAACTCCACAGGGTAAGTTACCTTTTAATTTGAAATTCAAAAACTATACTCTGGTAAGGATTTAATCTGACATAAGCTGTGTGACCTCTTTTCGATAAATCACAAATTTTATCATCTTAAGCAGACGTTTGACTCCATCGACAGACCTCCTTGTAGTGACACTTCACACTCCAGCTCAGTAAGTGGCGGTGATGTAAGGCGTTATATAGGTGCAAAAATTCTGAGAGCAAAATTTTATTTAGAGCTTGCAAAAATATATTTTGAGAATGCAAGTCAATATTTTGAGTGCAAAAAAGTTATTTTGCACATGCAAGATGACATTTTGAGCGCACAAAAATGTTTTGTGAACGTGTTTTGTAAAGCAATGTATATTCTTGCAAAGATTAATCATTTTTTTGCGTGTGCAAGATCTCACTCATTCTCGCTGCTTGTATGCACCCTGTGTGCGCTTGGAACTTTAGACTACTTGTTTGCTTTTCCAGCCGTATTACGACAAGTCCCGCCTCCTACGTCAGGATTGGATTTTAGAAGCTGCTTACAAGCACTCTGTGATTGGCCAGTTGAGGTAGCTACATTAGCCATGAACATCTCAGTGTAAATATTGCAGAAGAGCCAACAGGTACAATGCTCCAATTTCAGAACACACTTTATATACTGTATGCAGTTATCATTACAAAAGATACATTTACCCCGTAGATTGTAGACATACCAGGAATACTGTAAGCCTTAACTTACTGTAATGTACGTTTTTCTAAATATACTATAGTAGCCTTGGATCATGCAATGCTAAGGAGTTATTTCTATTTTTTAAATCTTTCTGCAGTCTCAAACAATTGAAGTTCAATATACAATACATTTAATTTACCCCAAACTATGACAGGAGAAATTATTAGCCTCTTTTTATTTTCTTCCATTTCTTCTCATTAATACATTTTGCCAGCAGGGTTGTGGTAGAATGCATAAACTTCTAATTTATTATTAAGAATAGAATGTTAATTTAGAAAATATTTATAATATTCATAATATTTATAAATACATAAGGCTGAAAAAATAGGAGAGCACACACTAAAGGTGGTGGACTAAATAACATAATATTTAATGTAATAAAAACCAAAAGAACAAGATTCAGTTGTTGCAGATCTGTGGAAGATTGTAATCTGGTCACTTATTTTAATAAACTGATCTCCCAGAATATTCTGTGGGATAGATAGAAGTCAAATTATGTTCCCCCAAAACAACACTATTACGTTAGTCTAAAAGAGTTTTACACATGGGAGAGATTCAATTATATAATTTCAGATTAAAGTGGTAGCTAACATGGCCAAGCTAGTAGCTACATAATTGTAATTTGGTAACCTAGATAACCAAATACTAGCCAAGAGAACCATTCTAAGAGAGCTAGCTAGCTAGTAAGCCTATTGGCAGTGTACAGACTAAAAAATATATTTCATAAAGGTTAAATAAAACAGTCAACAAAAGAGCTGTTTTCATGTGGTCATGGTGTGATTAACATTTCCTTTCTTGAAAACAAACTATCCCCTCCTCCTCTTCTTCTTGTTTTTATTATTAGTATGATCTGTGGTTTAGCCAGCCAATAAAAATGTCCCACCTCATCTCTGATTGGCTGAAATTCTGGCAAATTATAATGTTGTGAACTTGTTGAGCAAGCAAGCGGTCAAAGCATTGAGTGCACGCAGAATGGGTAGTAGGAGAGAGCGAGTGAGATCTTGCACAAGGAAAAAACTGTGAAGTTACATACATTTCAGAATTCTGTGCAAATAAACATTCAAATAAACTTAATTCAAGTGCATAAATAAACAGCAATGGAGTGGACATGGTGTTCAGATGATAGAATTGCATCGTCAGTTCTGTCTTGTTCACTACAGAACTATATCATATTAGCTAAATAGCTAGGTGCTACCGGCTACCTAGCCTCATTACTGATTTACATGACAGCAGGGCTATAGATGTGTCCCAAATGATCCACTACATGTAACTGCTAACCAGCTAATACTTCCTAACCAGCTGATTTACTACTGACTGTAATTCAGTCAGTTTGTTGTGTTTAACTTTGCCGAACTGCTTGCGTTTTGTAGAACAAAACTATTCAAAAGTTTAGCACCAATATGGAGGATTTTTTTTTCTCAATAATTATCTATATTGTTTTATTGCCCAGCCCTAGTAAGGCTTTTAATGAGAAGATGTGAAAAGGCTTGAAATTGATGTTGGTGTAGGGCATGGTTGAATTGCTCCATAGCGCTGTAAAATAGAAAATTATCATGTAAAATTCAAATAGGTTGCATAAGATTTGTGGTCGGAGTCAAGATATGAAGGGAAGCCCGATTTAACCGCACATGTGTTCCCCTCTGTGATATCCTGTCACCGGAGCTTGCACATCAAGCCTGATTGACGTGCACACCTGCGTTCTCCAGATATACCGGAGGATAGTATAGAGCAGAGCGCATCACATACGCAAGTGATTCTTCTGTGGATCGCGTGATACACACACACACACAAAACCAGGCTTCAATTAACCCGCACAGATTCGTTTTCCACATGAGAAGCATATTTAGTGATTATAAAGTGCTGAATGTGGGATGAATAACAGAAGGACACTCCCTGGTGGTCATTTACCCATCTTATTTCAATGATGTATTGATGGGAATCCAGATATTTTGCAGCGTAATGAGCCAGCCCAGACTGTTTTTTGTAAATGGAGGCCTGGCACATCTTAAATGGGTGATTGCTTAAACAGGATGACAGAAGAGGATCACTTTAATTGTGCATGCTGCATTAAAAAGAAGGAAAGGAAAAACCCTGCATTCAATCATTTTGGTTGATGTCACTTTATAGATAGACTATAATCATTTATGTTGGTTCAACTTGCATTACGTCATGTTAACATACAATTTTTCCATTTTATATTTACAAAAAAGTATATGTAGAAATTAACTTTAATCAAGATTAATAAATGCTGTGAAATCATTTGCACATGCAACCAAGTAAATTACAGAACATTCGCTGGGATGCCTTTACTGATAAATTTACTGTTCACACATACCATCAATAAGGAAATGTATAGGCAATGATATAACTTGACATCAAGGAAAACTGCCAGAGCAAACTTTACCAGTATTTTCAAAAGGGTCGTGCTAACACATGACCTCTAAACTGGAAATTGTAGGTAATTTTCTGGAAAAGGCTGTATGTGTGAACATGACTAATCTGATTCACTCAGAGTGCCACAAAAAAGCAAGAGAAAGAAAGCGGTAAGAGAGAGAGAGGACAAGGTGAAGCATAACCTGAAAGTAATGCAAAGAGTGCTGAGAGGTGTAAGATCCATGAACCGTGTTAAACAGGAGGTCATGAATGACTCAGTCAGCATTCTGCAACAGAGCTGAAAACGACTGACTCCATCCTTCCTTCCTTTCACTCCTCTCCTGCTCCACAGCCTAAAACTAAAAGGTCAATAAAGGAGCTCAGAAACTCACTGACTTAAGTAAGCTAATCATTCATCATAGAGCATGTCAACCACAGCTGTAAAAACTACTCTAAATCTAATTTGATGGACTAGTCGCTCAGACAATGTACTGACACTGACTAGCTAATATTGAAAATATGTAGTTTTGCACATCCATAGAAGACACAGGGGTAAATTCACCAAACAGTTTTTGTGAATTAACTAATTTACATTATATTTATATGTGTGATCTAGTCAAGCGCAGTTTCTGCAAGTTAAAAAGATGATTCCCATGCCTGGATCACATGGATTGATGCTGTACAGCCCAATGGCAGAGTGTGCCATATCATGGTGGCCTGCTGTATCATCCATTGCTATATAGCACTCAGAACTGGACTGAAAGATCAGAATTGTGCCATGTAAAGTATACTTTGGTTTTGATGCGAACAAATATGTATACACTCGAATGCTAGCCTATCAAATTAATTCAGTGCTTGAGCACTCTGCTGATGACGTAATTTGTGTCACACATCCTATACACAGATGCCTAGTGCTCGTGATGCCTAGCGCTCGATCCTTTGGACTTAATCATTAATTAACAAAACAAGCCAAAGTGAAAGTAATTAGGCTAATCACTTAAGACTTCAAGCAGTTGGCCTACATCAATAGCTATCAACTGGTTCACCAATCTGTCCAAAACTTCCCTTATGAAAATGTGTAATCTTGGAAGTCTACAGTGTTGTGCACTAGTCTAATGGAATTACTGGATTGAAATGTAATGCATTAATAGCTTAATGGTGCTGTAAACAATTTTAGCCGTTCTGGAACTTCAACAAGACTAAGTGTTGAGTGTTCAACAAGACAAGATAGTGTTGAGACCGACACCAAACAGTAGAGCAGCAGTGTGTCTTCTCACGGTGGTCAAACACAACTGTAGAAAAAACAGCATGATGGCTGACGAAAGAATGTACCTGCAGCGGTCACATTTTCGTTTGCTGTTAACATAATATATTACGGTCACAAAAACTACTGAGATCTCAGAACACTTATTTTAGTGATTTCTTTCAGGGAGAAGGAACATCTGCGTTCTGTATCATTCCATCAAAAATACAAATCACTTACAGCACCTTTATCGGTTAAAACACAAAACAGCGATGATTCCAGGATGATGTCATGTGATCAATCTTAACAGCTCTTAGCATGGATCAATAGAAGCAGTTTTGAAACTGCACAATCTCAGGAGAGTTCAGAAAAACACAAACAATCTTCTCTTTCTGCACCCAGTCAACACAGATATGTAATCAAAACAATTTCTCTAGTCCACTACAAAAGCAGCAAATGTGCTGAGTCTATTTGGCTGTATTTACACAGTCACAAAAAAATCTGATTTTTTTTTACTCACATCTGACACAGATCGGATTGTGTTACACAAGTGTAAACCAAAAAATCTGCACCAAATAGGAATTTTTCGCATCCGATCTGAGCCACTTCCAATTGTGGTTTTAAATCAGATACATATCTGATCTCTGGACATCTCACTTAAGTCTAAACATGTATATCTGATTCCCCTTGGCTTTTCTTAACAGCGTGTCCATGAAGCCATTGTGGTATCAGAGCAACCCTACTCTCTAGACTTCGGAATCTGCAATTGAAAATCCCTTATCCGTTGACCATTACTGAAATCTTAATTTTTTTAAATGGCAGACAAGAATGTGTGGTGCATGACAATTACACTGAAATCACAGAACTGCTCAACACCACAAGCATTCTTTTCCTGTCAGTACATACACAGACACACACAGCAAAGTGAAAGAAAAACAATTTTTAAATTGTGAATCCCCCCCCCCCCCCCCCACGCTTCCTATACTGTTTAAAGTAATCCCTTATTCTTTTATTAGGAATTTACTGTACAAACTGTGGTATTTTGCAGAAATCTTCTGAACATTTGACAATATAACTATTATGCAATTTGAAGTAAAGCAAACCATGCTAGGCTAGATAATTACAATGCATGTGGTGTATAATTAAAGGAAAAAATAAAATAATACAGCAGCACAAGTTATGGAGGTTAGAATCTAAATGGTCCAGCAGGAAGTCTCCTAGATTACATGTATTTCTCACCATGCATGTTTTGTTCATTTTTACCAGGTGTGCTGTCCAGACACCCTCATCATGGCAGTCTAGTGCTCAACTTCATAGAGGATGAGTCACGTGACTCAGAGTCCTCAGTGCCCATGTCAAAACCCAAAGCCTCAAAAAAGAAAACGTTAACTCGGATTAAATCAATCCTGGGAACTAAAGAGCGCAGTCACGTTTTCTTCCAATTTCCCAAATTAAAACAAACTGATGACAAAACACTCCACATTTTGAATTATTAGAAACCCATTGAGTAAAGACCCAGGCAAACATGAACCAAGGTAGCAATAGATTTAAAGTACCTGCAAAATGCTCAGTATTTTAAAAATAACATAATAAAAACAAGCACTTTTTGAGCCCAGTACTCTATACATATTTAGCCTAAGTGACCATAAAAAAGGTAACCGAAGAGCTAGCAGACTTGGGAAACAAAACCCAAAACTGGTGCACAGGGGGTGAGGCAAAATACATGGTAGCACAACAGGCATTAAAAAAAAATTATGATAAGGGAAATTCGAGCAGGAAATCCTGACAGTTAGGAACCAGTAAAGACAGGGCTCTGTGATATGCCACTTCCTTTCAAAATGTCAGAGATGCAGAAAAAATACATGCACATTTTTCCGCATTTTACAGGATTTACTTAAGTTTATTAATATGAGCTGAGATCCGACAAGTAACACAAGAGGTTGAACTAGTTCTCAGATTTATGGTGAAACGGCTGAAAAATCAGTTCAATTTGAGTTTCCATTATGTGGAATGACTCAAAATTCAGACAATAGGCAATATAATCTAATAAAATCCATGTTGGTCATCAATTGTACTTTGTAAAGACACTGACACATTGTGCTGCTGTTAATATGCAAACCATAATCTTAACTATAGCGATCTTTACAAAAGTTATCAAGGTAATCATTGTTTCCACCAATAATTAGTTATTGTAGGAATTAGCCACCTGTCATCAGAAATAAATGTTTTGTAAAACTTTACAATAAGGTTGTATTGGTTAACATTAGTTAACATAAACTAACATTGAACAATATTTTAACAACACTTGTTAATCTTGGTTAGTGTTAATTGCAACATGCACTAAAACATTTTTAACATTAAAAGTGGTTCACAGTAACATTAGCTTAAGCATTATTATAAAACCAACTAATAATGAAAATAAAAAATGTCATTTACATTAACCAAGGTTAATAAATGCGGTTAACATATGGTTATTGTTTGTGCATGATACCTAACGCATTTACCTGTTAACAAACAACCTTTTTGGAAAAAAAGTTCATAAGAATTTAAAATGTCAGGCATATTCTTAGACAATTTGAAACAAGTCTCACTTATAATGATAAAAACATCATAAATCAATATGTTATTTTGGTGTCAACCAGGTTTAGTATGGTATTTCTACTGTGAGAATTGTATATTAAAGTAACTGGACGTTGTCAGACGCAACTGGCCTTATATCACACAAGAGCTTCAGCGTACTCAATGCAGTGCAGCGGAGTGCCTCTTGTCGTTATGTTTTACCTGGATCTATGATATCAGAAGCGACTGGTTGCTGTCCCTCGGGCCCCCTGCCCTCCTTTATGCGCTGCTGCTACAGCTCAGAGATCCCAAACTGATGCCCAAACTGGCCGACTGCGCTTCCCTCTGGAAGAAAACTCAGGACGCCGCCATCTTCCTTCTGCCACCATCGGGGCACTGCGCGTGCGCAAGACGGTCGATTCTCATGCGTCTGTCAGCTGATTGGTTAGACAGGAAGTAAAGTACTTGGACTAGTGGAGGGACTAGCGGAGGTAATTATAAACATATGTCTATGGAGGTAATAACAGGGGTTGATGTGTGTTTTGACACATTAAATAGTATTATTTTTTTAAAGGATTTAAAAAAATTAAATAAAAACAATTTGCAACACATTCAAAATATATATAGGATATAAAAATTAATAAATGTCTATTTTTCCAGCCTATTGTATTAGTATTTATGTATCACCCCTTATTAATTTTAGATACAGTTCCTATATATTGTGATTTACACAGGGCAACTGTACTACTTATCAAATCTACTTTTAACATTTTAATGTGCATATAATTTATTACAGCTGACAGTTACGAGCAAACAAGGTTTGAACATCAACCTTAACAATATAAAATTGAAATTCACAGCTGTTTAACAGTTCTGCACACAATTGAAGGCTGTTTATTGGATCAATACAGGTAAACGTTATATTATGCGACTACGCATTACTTTATGGAGAGTTTACGACCTACTAGTTAAGTCTTTCCTTAAGAACAGGTGGTGCAACCAAATTAAGCACTGACTTAGTTACAAACTAACTTGTAGTTAAGCCATTAGTGTGAACTTTGTGTCCCAACTTAAATGAGACCTCACGCACAGTTGGTGCAACCCTGCTCTAGTGTTTCACAGCTGTGAGTGCCTTCGACTCATAGAGGTAATTATAAACTCCATAGCCTTAAGTAGAGGAGGATCAGGAGGATAATGTTTTTCTCATTACAATCTCTTTTTCTTCTTTATATCTAGGTAGACAGTGTGAATGAAGATTAAGGACTCTGTGGCCCAAGATGTGCTGCCCTGGATGTCGAGAAGGAGGCCCAATTATATTCTATTGCACATGCATGATATATCTGTATGATAATGAAGAACATAGAAAGTTTCTGGAAGATTATAGTCATTATAATAAAAAGGAAAAGCTCTGCTACATGTCAAGATAGTGGCAAATCTAAAGATATTTGTGTTGAAGCAATGAGTTCTAAGAAAATAAAAGAGATAACTAGGAAAATGTTTAATAATTGGGGTCAAGCCCTGAAAGGGCGAAAACCCATATTGTAATCGTTAGTGTTGTTATTGTTATTATTCTGCCATGGGAGTCTATGGTAGCCCATAGAACCGTTCGCAGGAAAGTTATGAAACTTTGCACACAGCTAGAGGACATTCTGAACTGATACCACACCACATTTGGAGTCTGTATCTCAAACCCTTTAGCGCCACTAAGAGGTCAAATTTTCACTCATGTTTATGCTATCTTTTGAACTGTAAGTCCTAAACACAAAATAATTTTCCCCTGATTCCTGAGCTCACGCAGAGTCGACGGCGGGACCTTTCCTATAATTTTTGTCAGATTTCCACCAAAATTGTTTTAAAGCGATCGTGAGATAGACCTACACAATAGTTATCACTTTGTTTTCGATGATTGAAATCGATCCTGAGAAATGGCTTCACGAAATTAAATGGTCTTCATGCTGTGTCTCCGGAACACTTTGACGGATTGTGACATAACTTGGTATGTATCATCGCCATCATGCCTTGAGTTCACCTGCAGAATTTAGCCACACTGCCCCCTACTGGTCATGAGATAGCAAAACCTAATATTTTGGCTTATACCTCTTGAGCGCTTTGGCATAAAATTATAAGACTGGTCTCTTTAGATTCAGTTAAACAGTCACAATTTTCCCATGTCGGCCATTTAGAATTTTGTCGCAAAATGCTGTATTTTATTAACGCATTCGTGTATCATTACGAAACTTTGTATATGTCATCAGGACCATGCCCTGAAGGAGCTTGAGAAGTTTGGGTCTTGCGCCACCTAGTGGTGGAATTCTTTTTATATTTTTTGTACTTTGTGAGCTTATAACTTTTAGTGGCATTGGTCTATTTTCATAGGACTGGTCTCATTAAGTTTGGGAGGACATGCCTAGCTCAGCGACACCATATTTGCTATGGTTCTCCTTATGGTATGTTGCCACTTTGAAAATAGTTAAGAAACTACTTTAGAGAATTGCTTCAAAGCCGTTCATCTAATCGGAACTAAACCACCAAAATAAGAAGTGTCTCATTAGTAAATTTCTTAAGATAAAAAAGAACAATGCAAAACAGGCCAATGAATTTGAAAAGTGGTCTCTGCTTTTATGTAAATTGATATAACTCTTTATGACTAAAAAATGACATATTTTCACCAAACCTGACACACTTATATAAAGGCTCAACCTGAGAACACATAGAATAAGTTGTGGGGTTTGGCCATTTGGTGGTGATATAACAGGGAACAATATGAAAGTTGCTCTGAATATAGAAACATTGGTTCGATTAATTTCAAAATTTGCATGCAGTGGCATTGCATTCAGTGTCTTTGTGGGAGTTGCCATCATTGATTATGAGGACAGTTGCATATATTGAGAAACATGGCAGCCATTGGCTAATCATCAACAAATTTGACATTGAGCACACCAAAATGGACTTGAGGCTGTATGTTTGCATTTTTGTGAGACTGGTTTTGTTAGATTGTGTGGGTCATGCAGAGAACAATGTTGCCATGGTTGTGTTAAGTGCAGTGGTGCACTTAACACGCTCTGCACAACCTTGAGTATATGCTCTTTATCAATGTACTAATTGTACTAACCAGCCAAAAGCTGGTGAGTGGGGTCCAGAGTGATTTTTTGAGAAGTGGGGTCCTAACCTTTTTACTTACTCTGGAAGTGTACAGTTCTTGAAGGGGGGCAGGGGGCAACCAATAATCCTCTCAGCAGTCCGAACAGTACTTTGTAGTCTTCTGATGTCTGATTTCGTAGCTGAACCAAACCAGACAGTAATTGAAGTGCAGAGGACAGACTCAATGACAACTGAGTAGAACTGTATCAGTAGCGCCTCTGGCAGGTTGACCTTCCTCAGCTGCCGAAGGAAGTACAAGCTCTGCTGGGCCTTTTTCACAGTCAATGTGTGTCTCCCACTTCAGGTCATGTGAGATGGTAATGCCCAGGAACATGAATGACTCCAATGCTACCACAGTGCTGTTTAGAATGGTGAGGGGGGTCAGTGCTGGGTGTTCCTCCTAAAGTCCACAGTCATCTCCACCATTTTTTGCGTGTTCAGCTCCAGGTTGTTATGACTGCACCAGACAGCCAGCCATTCAGCCTCCCTTCTGTACACAGGCCGATGACAGTGGTGTCATCTGAAAACTTCAGGAGTTTTGAGGGGTCCTTGGCGATGCAGTCATTGGTGAAGAGAGAGAAGAGTAGTGGGGAGATAACACATACCTGGGAGGCACCAGTGGTGATTGAACATGTGCCGGAAGTGAATTTTCCCTGTCTCTCAAGCTGCTGCCTGTCTGTCAGAAAGCTGGTGATCCACTGACAGATAGACATGGGAACAGAGAGTTTGTGTAATTTGTTCTGGAGTATAGCTGGGATGATGGTGTTGAAAGCCAAAGCTCTGAAATCCACAAAAAGAATCCTTGCATATGTCCCTGGTCTGTCCAGATGTTGCAGGATATGATGCAATCCCATGTTGACTGCATCATCCACAGACCTGTTTGCTCAATAAGCAAATTGAAGGGGATCTAGAAAAGGTCCAGTGATGTTCTTCAGGTGGGCCAACACCAGTCTCTCAAATGACTTAATGACCACAGATGTCAGAGCGACTGGTCTGTAGACATTAAGTCCTGTGATTTTTTGTTTCTTTGGGACAGGGATAATGATTGAGCATTTGTAACAGCATGGGACTTCACACTTCTCCTGTGATCTATTGAAAATCTGTGTGAAGATGGGGGCCAGTTGGTTAGCACAGGATCGAAAACACGCTGGTGAGATGCCAACTGGGCCTGAAGCCTTCCTCGTCTTTTTTTTCCGAAAAACCTGGCACACATCATCTTCACAGATCTTAAGTGCAGGTTGAGTAGCAGGAGGGGGAGGAGGGGGGCTGCAGGAGGTGTTTGTGTGAAGTGAAGTTCAGAGTAGGTGTTGGGTGTGGGATTGGTCCTTTCAAATCAGCAGTAGACCACATCCAATTCGTCAGCATGTTGTTGGTCCACCACAGGTTTGGGGGTAGGAGTCCTGCCATTTGTGAGTTGTTTCATGCCACTCCACACTGATGCAGGTTCATTAGCTGAAAACTTGTTTTCCAGCTTCTCATAGTAACTTCTTTTACCCACTCTGATTATACATATTCAGTGTCTTTCTGGCCTGATTATGCAAGACTTTATCCCCACCCCTGTAAGCATCCTCTTTGGCATGACAAAGCTGTCTGAGTTTTCCTGTAAAAAATGGTTTATCATTATTGAATGATAAATTAGTCCTAGAAGGAATGCACATATCCTCACAGAAACTGATATATGATGTAAAAGTATCTGTGAGCTTGTCCAGGTCTGTGGCTGCAGCCTCAAAAACACTCCAATCCGTGAAATCCAAGCAGGCTTGTAGTTCCAGCTCTGTTTAATTCGTCCATCTTTGTACAGTCCTTACTACTGGCTTGGTTGATTTTAATTTCTGCCTGTAGTTTGGAAGAAGATGAACTAGACAGTGATTAGAGAGTCCCAAAGCTGCTCTAGGGACAAAGCGATAGGCATCCTTTATTGTTGTGTAATAATGATCCAGTATATTCCTGTCTCTGGTTGGGCATGCAATGTGCTGTTTGTATTTGGGCAGGTCACTTGTGAGAGTTGCTTTTTTAAAATCCCCAAGAATAATAATAAATGAGTCCGGGTATTGTTGTTCTGTCTGTGATTTGATCAGCCAGCTGTTGCAGTGCTGTGCTCACGCATGTGTTTGGCGCGATATACACACACCAGAATAAACTATGAAAACTACTGTGGCAAGTAGAAAGGCTTACAGTTAATAAAGAGCGCTTCCAAATTAGGACATCACATCCTCTTTAACGTTGTTACATCTGTACACCAACTTTCATTGATGTAAAAGCATGTTCCACCGCCTCTCATTTTCCCCATTAACTCAGCGATACGATCCGCTCTGAACAGCTGAAAGCCCGGCAGATATAACGCACTGTCCAGAATGGCTTCACTCAGCCAGGTTTCTGTGAAGCATAAGGCTGCAGAGTTTAAAAAGTCCTTGTTTGTACATTTGAGGAGACATAGTTTGTCCGTTTTGTTAGGAAGAGAGCGGAGGTTTTCTAGATGAATGCTTGGCAGCGCTGTACGAAATCCGCGCCAACTTCACCAGCACACCAGTTCGTTTCCCTCGTCTGCGTCTCATAATGCGTTTAAACAACACAGCTGCACCTCCGACTAGAATGTCCAGCAAAATGTCAGAATAATTGAAAACCGGGAAAAGGTGAACTGGTATATGCTGCCGAATATTCAGCAGTTCGTCCCTGGTAAAACTGACTGGAAAAGGATTACTAAACATCAGACAAACAAACAAAAACAACACAAAAACTGAAGAGCTTACCAAGGCAGCCATTCGCGGAGCCATCTTTATTAAGCTGCAAAGCTTATGAGACTTATTGTAGTGCCAACAATATTGCAGCAAACTATGATTCATGTCCACTGGTAGACCATGTCCTCACCGGACTGAATGAGGATTACCAAGAACTCTTGGGGTCAAGTGCTGTCTATATTGATTACTGGGGTAAACTGCTCTGGTGGCACACTCGTGTTTGGAGCCTCAAACAACTTGAGGCTCTATAGACACATAAAGCAGAAAAGCCATCTTCTTCTGATTACACATTCTGTGTTTGTGGGGAAAATCTGGACATAGTGGTATGAACTGCTTTTAGGACCTGCCAAATGCACTTGGATGATCAATGATCAATGAGCCTCTTAAGATTCAACTTTATTGTCATTGTGCAGAGCCAATGAAATGCAGCTGTTTTCACATATCCCAACTAAGCTAGTTACAGAGCGCAGGGTCAGTGCCCCTGGAGCCCCATGAAACAGTGCCCCTGGAGCAGATAGGGTCAAGGGCCTTGCTCAAGGGCCCAACAGTGGTATCTTGGCAGTGCTGGGGCTTGAACCCCCGACCTTCTGGTCAGTAACCCAGAGCCTTAATCTCTGAGCCACCACATGGTATTTGCATTATAACTGATACCACAGTGAGCCTGGTTTCACCAAAAAACTCTAAGTTTCAAATTTACGGTAGAGTGAACTAATCCCACGCAGATTTTCTGGAACCTACAAACCACATATTTTTGATTTGTGCAGGTGTTTAGTCTGTAGAAAAGTACATTTACCTTCGAAGTCAGAGATTTTTGTTTTGTCCAGAAGGTGTTTAGTCAGTAGAAAAGTAAACTCACCTTCAATGTTAAATATTTTTGTTTTGTGCAGAAAGTGTTTAGTCTGTAGTAAAGTTAATTACTCTCCAAATTGAAGGATTTTTGTTTTGTGCACAAAGGTGTTTAGTCTGTAGAAAATTACATTTACCTTCAAAGTCAGAGATTTTTGTTTTTGTTTTGTGCAGATGTTTAGTCTGTAGAAAAGTGAATACACCTTCAATGTTAAATTATTTGTTCTATGCAGAAAGTGTTTAGTCTGAAGTAAAGTCACCTCCAAAGTTAAGGATTTTTGTTTTGTTTTGTGCAGAAGGTTTTTAGTCTGTAGAAATGTAATTCACCTTCAAAGTTACATTTTTTTGTTTGTGCAGAAGTTTTTTCATCTGTAGAATAATTAATTCACCTTCAAAGTTAAACATTTTTGTTTTGTTTTGTGCAGAAGGTGTTTAATATGTAGGAAAGTTAATTTACCTTCTTCCAAGACTCCAACTCTTCTCTTTCTCCACCCGGTTGTGCTACAGTTCAGACGAAACATAAAATAGGCACTTGTGCTCCTGCCAATGTTCCACAATTTCTTACTCCAATGAGACATTCTTGATACCGCAGCCATGCTAGTTGATGTTCTGTTGCAAGTACATTAGGACTCCTCCCACTGAAACTTCAGTCAACGCTGCAGTTGTATGCAGTCAAAACATATTTCACATTGTGCGATTTGGAATCATAGATGGGTCCAGATATTTAAAAGTCTAGAGATCTTGCTGACATCAGTGACGTGTCAGCACTTCTCTCAGATTGCGTCTTTGATAGTTCATACATTGTGATCGTCGCTCACGGGAACGAGCTCCAATTTGCTTTGTTTTCAGGCTTTTGTTGGCGATGTCCACAAAATTGTCGGCGAGTAAAAATCGAGGTTAAACTCGTGTAGTGTAAACTTAACTTAAGGTGCAGTATGTAAGATTCAGAAACCCTTGTTATTAATGACACCTGTGGCCGTTATATGAAATGTAGACAGCTACCTGTTGCTCGTGCTCGCGCTCATGCACACACTCCATAAGGACACGAGCGAGCATCAGCCAAAACAATGACATAACATACAAAGAGACAACCAGATTCACTGGCATCATGCTGACAGATGAGGTATAATAATTAAAATTACAAAGTTATGATTGTTTTACTACAAACTTTGACTCTCAAGTGCTGGAACAGGGCTAAAATAAAGTGTGGATATAGGTCTGACTATGCAAGACTGTTTGAAGTAATCACTTTTATTTGCATGATACATTGACAGCATTTATATGCCTGTCAGCGTTATTCAGGATTGATGTGATTCCATCACAACTGTCATAGTGATATATTGATGCGCAATTGTTTTATAATAATAAAATGTACATATTTTCTGTATAACCAAGTTACATTACACTAAGTCTTTTTGCATTATCTTGAACATTGTCTAGCATTCATGTGTTATTGTAGTTTAGCTAAAATTACACAGATCAATCCTTATAGAACTATATTTCACATGCTTTGCAGTTATGTAATCTTACCTGTCCTATAAGAAGAACACCAGTTCAGGGTCGGTTTTGATCCCCAAAACCAAATGAAGGTCCTTCCAGGAATCAAATTCCCTGCCGATTTTCACTCTAGTTTTCGCTCGACCACGATCGGTTTTGTTTTTTGGCTTACTCAGAGTTTGTGTAGGAGTCAGTGTTGTGCTGGGAGCCGGACGTTTGAAGGATTTCATCTCCAGTATAATGCTACCTAGTGTTGCAGACTGTCTGTTGACGTGAAAGAGAAGCTATTACTGAGGCAAGGCTCTCGGGAGCACGCATAAATGTCACATCCTTTGGATTTCCCCAACAAAAGCGACCCGCTCCCTTCGCATGAAAATCAGTCTACAGGCTTTAATAGACAACCTAGGAAGTCCAGGAAGGGCTCATTTTTTAAGCTGTGTTACAAGCCGTTCACACATTTGCAAAAAAGGCAAATATTAAATTGTCAATTGTTACATAATCCACCTTAAAGTAATGATAACAAATAACCTATTTACAGTAGGTTTTTCCATTGCTGCCAGACTATGGGATCACATTCAATGAAAAGTGCAATTAAATTGCTTCGTGTCAGGCAGTATTGCCATGTTCCAAGACTACAGTTCAACTACTGAATGTACTAACTACTCATTAAGAGCTCCTTTGAGAGAGAGAGTTCTTGGTTGGTGAAGGGATGCCAAGCTGCATTGATAATGATTATTTTACTTAAGTATGTAAGCAAGCCCAAAATAAAACTTTTTTAGAACAAAAGAGGGAGAAACGTCTGCCATTAGAGGCTCACCTATAGAATTTAGGCCCCACTAACCTTTTAAACAATATGGTCAAAATGTATCTCTTGACTGGACAATTTTAATTCCCATTAAAAATGTGGGATTGTGATATCACAAAATGATGTCAATCATGGGTAAAATAACCATTCCTAAATTCTTTTGAGGGTCTAAACATAAATTTTAGCTCATACCTCCAACTGTATATTGGTTCACAAAATGTTTATAAGTAGATGGCAATGCAACAGTGACTTATTGGATCAGTAATTCCCAAATGCACAGAGCCACTTTATGTGTTTGATTGTATAGGTGTCTATTTGTGTGTGTGTGTTTTTTTTAAATGTCCTCAAGTCTGTTTGCAGGATATTAAATCCTGCAACAGATGAAGTGTGGCTGGTAACATGAACAGCACATGAAGCTACACTTGAAAGAAGAGCGCATTGGAGTCCAGAGTGAGTAAAATATGAGGCTGCCTTCGTCATGGGAACCAGAATTTCTAGGTTCTGGCTTGTCCATGTGGGAGATGAAGAAATGCATGTCGCCTGTTAGGGTGGCGTGTGTCCCCACTCTCAGCCTTTTATTGATTTCACTCAGACCATGTTTGGACTCAACACCTGCCTTAAACACGAAGGGGTTGATTGAAGACCTGCACATCCTTTTATGATATGTTTAACTACTTTTTAAGTTTCCAAGCTATCCAAGCTAAGTAATCAGAAACAGATTTAGCGTGAATTGTAATTAATTTTATATGTGATTTCATTAGATGTTAGATTTCACTAATCCATATAACAGTACGTAAATGCAACTGGATTGTATGTGATATTGTAGGAAAGACTGGGGGTCAGGCAGAGCCTCAATTACTTTAACTGATCATTCTGTCCAGACGTCTGTGTTCTTATTTAGTAGTATACATCATATTACAAGTGAATCTTATATCTTTTGTGAGTCTAAGGCTGGACTATAATCTGCCTTTGTTCTCTTTCTCTTTCTGTATCTATACTCAAGGCCCAACTCTGAACTGTGTCGAGGTGTTTTACATTCCAATTAAGTTTTTTTTAATGACATCAGAGATATACAGGATGTTTTTTCTTTCCATTCTTCATTCATTCTTTAGTTGCACGTTGCTAACTAGATGGACAGTGTGACCCAAGAGGTGCCAATCTGGACGCCATGATGGATGACTGGGCCTATGAGCTACTGCTACACCTGCATTATATCTGTCTAAAAATAAAGAAGTGAAGTAGAGAAACTAAATAATTATATGTGTTGTAATAATTAGTGATGATTTTTGGAAGGTAAACCTTTTGTTTAGCTTTGTTAAATTAAATCCATTATGACATGTAGCCTTTGCTTTTTCATATGCCTTTCATTATTAGAGTTTCTATGTAAATTGTCAGTAAACTAATTGAATTGATTTCAAGTTTGTCTCTGGGTGTTCATTTTGGACTTTACTATGCAGTTTTTATTGTAAAGTGAAAACACTTTGCAATAAGGGTCTGTTTATTCTATTAAATAATCAATTTACTATATTCTATTATTATTATTATTTTATTACATTAGTAATTGCATTGGGGATCATGAACTAACAATCAACTAAATTTCTATTAATATTGTTTATTGTTCATTTATAACATAAAGCATTAAGTTAACATTTACAACATTTGATTTTAAATATGTATTAGTATCTGTATGTTGCAGTTAACATTAACTAATAAAATGTGCTGTTGTTCATTGTTAGTTCATCTTATATAGGTAACTAATGTTACTGAATTCAACTTTATTGTAAAGTGTTGCCATGTTTTCATTAAAACTATACTTTATGTAATCAAAAACATCATGACAGTAAATGAAACATCACTGTATAGCTCCTAATAACTCTTAAAGTGGCAGTACCTAATTGATAGTCAATTAATACAAACAGCAGAAACACATCTGACCAGGGTTACATTACATAAACACACATTATTCTGCATGATAACTACACACTGTAATTATACAGTAAGAATAGATTCGAGAAGAGATTTGAATTTATACTTAAACAAAATATTGAATCCACTATCAGTGCCATTCTACTGAATTTGACTTTTTCATTTTAAATATATTAATTTCACATTGATCTAATAAGATATGATAAGTTTTCTATTGATTTTTCTTTTCTTGAAAAAAGTTCAAAAGTAAATTTTTTAATCAGTTTTCTTGCCATGTACCTTTAATTTCCCCAACCTGATTTAACATACTAACTCTATTACAACTAGTTCTTTCGTTGTCTAACAGGTCTGACAATTCTCAAGCCAAGAGAACCTTTAATTTCATGCTGCTTTGAAACCCTTGAAAACAAATGAATTATTCTAAAGCCTCAGGAACTCACCGCGATTGAAGGTAAAGGGGAAACATTTTGCTGTCTGCCTTTGGTGAACATAAAGAGTGATGGGAAAATGAGAAATAGGACAGTAAGGAAAGTGGTCACGTTATGAAGCATCTGATCCAAGGGGCCTAGCATGTGCTGCCTGTTATCCTAATTAGGTTATACAGCAAGGATTAAGGCTGGGGTTTCACGCTTTTCTGGTAGAATCCAAAAAACAAAATGGACAATGACAACAGTTTTGGTCTCCTAATACACAGACAGACTTAAAAGTCTATGAATTTTATTTCAGTTCACAGAGTCAACCCAGATGTCAGTAGGATAGTTACATGATGGTTACAGATATAGAGCTGATAGACAATATGATCTTTTTTTACATAGCAGACATCTATTTGATATAGTCCAATGAAAATAATGTAAAGGCTTTCTTTGGTTGCTTTGAAAATGCTCTATAACTTCTTTATTTAAAATGCATTCACCAAGCAGGCCATTCTGTTATAATAGTCTCGCAGAGTTGTATTAGGTGAAACAGGAAAATATATACACCTTTCACAGAACCTTTGATTTATATAAATATATTAAATATATATTTTATATAATTAAATGTATATATATATATATATATATATATATATATATATATATATATATATATATATATATATATATATATATATATATATTTTCCAGGCTCCCACATATGGTTTCACTGTGTGCCAAATATAAAATAAATATAAAATATCAAGGTAACTATCACTTCCCATGAGAGTGGTTTTTTTTTCAGACTTTTCTGAGAATGCTGTGGAAAATAAATACATTATTACGCAGAGATGGAATGTGAAGAAATTTAGTTTTAGATAGAGTACAAGGAGATTTAAAAAAAATAATAATTCCTGAAAATAATAATAATGCAATTGTAAATCAAATTATATAATCATTGTATGGTCCTACAGAGCTGACTTTTTTTTTTTTTTTTTTTTGCTTTGCTTTTCTTTTTTTCAAAAAAAAATCTTAATTTGTGTTTTGCAGAAGAAAGAAAGTCACACATCTGCAATAACATGAGGGTGAGTAAATGATGAGAGAATTTTCATTTTTGTATGGAATATACTGTATAGGATATAGGTCTATCAGATGTAAAGGACAGAAAAGAGTAAAAACACACGTTCATACACTAAATGCTGCTGTATTACATCGGCCCCATTATAATATTAACCGACAAAGTAGTAAACAGCTGATTTAAGTGCATGTGATAGTTTTGTCTTGTACCTAAGTGGCTGTTTGTTTTTCTGCAAATTATCCACAATATTTCTGAGTCCCATGACGCTTTGCGGGCGGTGTGTGCAGAACTTCTGGTTAAGTGTAAACAAATATTATGTTATGTACTAATGCAGCATTAAAATTAAAATTGAACAAATGATCACAGAATTATGACGATATTGTTCTTCCCCACCTGTTAATGATTATGTGTTTCAGGATGATGGCCAAATATAGAAGCATTGTAGTTATTTTGTTGAGTCTATCCATCGATGGAAGAACGTGAGCAGACTAACCTGAAACTGTAGCATATTAGCGTCTTCAAAGCTCTAAAGATGGACATGTTTTGAGAACTGTAGATAATTACGGTTATTTTAAAGCATATATTGAGTCTAGTTCGAACCTGAAGAGTTTGTTGTACTGAGATTATGTACTTACTGCAGATACAGTGGAGGTCCAGACAGCAGGATGCTCGTGTATTACAGGACTCAGGCGATGAGTTAATTTTCAACCAATGTGCATAAAGTAAATAAATATAAAGTTTTAGTCACCCCATATTCTCAAATGTTAAGTAAAAAGTCAAATGAGGGGTGGGGGGACAATAATGAATCACCTGCTTTCTGTTAAACTGTATTTGTTGCGCTGTGTCCAGGATTTTTTAGTACAAGAATGGGATCGATCTGAAGTCATCATATTACAGTGATGATCAAATAATTTAATTGAAATCAGACGTGTTTCTGATTTGTTTGTACGTTTCTCTCTTCTGCATGAAGATATTAATTTGCTTTCTCACGTCACTACCTTATAATATGCAACTTAGCTGGCTAATGAATGCATAAACGTGACCAGCTGGATATAAACTAATGCAAATAGATGGTAATTACTTTATAATGATATGACAACATGTACTGTAGTGTACTGTATACATACCTTTTCGTTGTTGTTGTTTTAAATCTGAAGTGTTCCGCTCCATGCAGAGTGAAGTCTCACGTGTCAAAACAAACACCACAAGGCATCAGTGAAGTGACTGAAGTGAATGATTTTATTTCGCCTCTAGAGAATGCTCTCATACTCTATAACGACAGCGGACCCTTCCCGGCTGCTCCAGCACTGGATGCAATGGGGAAAAACTATCAGTGTGGATTTTTGCCGACAGTTCCAGAAATCTCCCAGAAAGTTCTCAGTGCCGATTCATCTGCAAAATCGATATATCGGTCAATCTCTAAAAGACACCAAAGAAAAGTGAATTGCAGGCAGAAAAAATGCATGAAAGAGGAAAATCTGAATGTTCATTAATTTGAAATGTGATAAAACATCTCACTTCTGTACATGTGTAGTTATGGCCTTTCACTCTAGAATTTATCCATTTCCACTGTAGATTTTTTCCGATGCATCACAGCATGAAAAAAGTTGCAAATATTGTCACTACTCACAGACAGTTCAAGAAAAACAGTTCCTTTTTGTACTCATAAATAATGTCATTTCAAAACACGTGAACCATTCACAAAACCAACACTGAATAGAAATGAACAAACTCTCAAAATGTCTAATGAACTTTCTGCAAATATACACACACCTGTTAGCACAATAATGCTACTGTTATGATGTTATGGGATTCCAATTGTTATATGGAATTCATTGTGCTCTGTTTCTTGACATCAATTGTAGCCGGACCATAACAGTGGATTATTATTATTCATGCTAGCACCATCTATTTTTAATGTGAATGGAAACGAGAATGTGAGGGATACTTGTCTCTTCAATGGCACAAACAGAATCTATATAAAGTTCCTAGATCATATCTGATTTTCCAAAACGCATGTTGTTTAGATTTCTTTGTATACTGAATGTTCTTGGACAGATATTTTATCAATGTTTTGTCAGTGGAATGATCCAAAAAGACTTTAAAATTCAGTACAGCCCATTGAACGACTTCTCAACTGCCCAATCGCAAAACGCTTCTAAGTAGCTCTTAGTAGCCAATCCGAATGCAGAAGGCGGGACCTGCCAGACAACAGGCGGGAAAAAAATAACGCCTCGCAACCGGTAATTTAGCTCCTTGGTTTCGGTTTCAACCATTCTAGCCTATGATTCTAGCCGTTTATTCCTGTTGACGCATGCGTGTGTAGAGCGGCCTCTAGTGTCCGCTCTCTAAACTCTCTACGGTGTGGTTAGTAACGCTTTGACGCTGTTCCGTTTCCAAGCGCAAACACAAGCACAACTGGGCTCTCTTCTCGCTAGCTCCTGAACTTAATTTACCACAGTATTTATATTAAAGTGCCTTCTTATAACAAAGCCTTATGTTAACTCATAATATTTTATTCTAGAGTCGTATATTTTCTCTTCGTGTCACGTTAAAACTCCTCCGCGTCCTCCTCCTACTGTAATGGTAAGTAGCTTAGCCAGTTAACATTAGCTGATCTGGTGGGAAACTAGTGCATAAATCTTGCGTGTACTTGTGATTAGAGCAAGTTTTACACCGATGCTTCATTTCTGAGCTATAAAAAGTCTCATCACACAAGTAAGCAGTTTAAATACTGCTGAATAGTGTTTACTAATGTAATTCAGTCCTGCCTGCGATTTCAATATAACACAATACTGATATTTTGTATTGCTATGCTTAGGTTGCAAGCAATATTCAATAGCAATATATTCAGAAACCGTGTTTCAATGTTACAGGTAGTTATAACTCTCATATCTAGATGATTTTTCACAACACATCCACTTTTATAGCACTATTAATGTATTAACGTGACAACAATGTGTATTAATGAAAGGTACATTCATCTACGTTATTAAAGTATGCATTAAAAAAAATCAGCAATTGATATATTATACATAAACACACTGGCAAAAGTTTGGAATAATTTACAGATTTTGCTGTTTCGGAAGGAAATTGGTAATTTAATTCACCAAAGTTGAATACCACAATGGTGAATAAAAGTAAAATTTTCTTTCCATAAGGGCAAAATCTGTACTTTATTCCAAACTTTTGGCCGCCTGTGTGTGTGTGTGTGTGTGTGTGTGTGTGTACATACATGCTACTGGTCAAACGTTTTAAAACACATTCATGTTTCTCATGAACTTAACAATCTTTTGATCTGAAGGCATATGCTTAAATGTTTAAAATGAGTTTTATAGACAATAATATACTCGTGCCACCTTATTAATTTATTTAATAATATAACTAAAATTGTACTAAAATAAAAAACATTTTGGAATAGATGACTTGGACCAAATAATAAAAGCAGCCAATAAGTGCCCAACATAGGTTAAACCAACTCCCTGTTCCCATGTCTATCTGTCAGTGGATTACCAGCTTTCTGACGGACAGGCAGCAGCTTGTGAGACGGGAAATTCACTTCCACCACCTGTACCATCAGCACTGGTGCCCCTCAGGGATGTGTGCTCTCCCCACTACTCTTCTCCCTCTAAACCAATGACTGCACCACCAAGGATCCCACTGTCAAGCTCCTGAAGTTTGCAGATGACACCACTGTCATCGGCCTCATCCGAGATGACGATGATGAGTCTGCATACAGAAAGGAGGTTGAATGGCTGGCTGTCTGGTGCAGTGAAAACAACCTGGAGCTGAACACGCTCAAAACGGTAGAGATGATTGTGGACTTTAGGAGGTATACCCCAACATTGACCCCCCCCCCCCCCCCCCTCACCATTCTAAACATCACTGTGGCAGCAGTGGATTCATTCAGGTTCCTGGGCACTACTATCTCACGTGACCTGAAGTGGGAGATACACATCGACTCCATTGTGAAAAAGGCCCAGCAGAGGTTGTACTTCCTTCGGCAACTGAGGAAGGTCAACCTGCCAGAGGCGCTGCTGATACAGTTCTACAACTTAGTCATTCAGTCTGACCTCTGCACTTCAATAACTGTCTGGTTTGGTTCAGCTACGAAATCGGACATCAGAAGACTACAGATGACAGGTCGTACTGATGAGATGATTATTGGTTGACCCCTGGTAAAATCACTCTGGACCCCACTCACCCTGCCCACTACCTTTTTGATCTGTTGCCTTCTGGCCGACACTTCAGAGCTCTGAGCACCAGAACCGTCAGGCACAGGAATAGTTTTTTCCCTCAGGCTATCCATCTCATGAACAGTTAAAATTGCCCCATTGAGCAATAATTATGTGCAATACACAGTTAAGTCTATTTACATTATCCAACATATCCACTTCTGCCATTACATACATTGCACTGTACATAATATACTGTATTTTTTGTTCTTTATATAACAGATTTGTAATAGATTTGCACTATGTGTATGTGGGTATGTATGAAGGTGTGTGTCTGAGTGTATGTATGTATATGTTTTTTTTTTATTATTATATGTCTTGCTGCTGTTTTTGTATTGTTGTACACTGGAAGCTCCTGTCACCAAGACAAATCCTTGTATGTGTAAGCATACTTGGCAGTAAAGCTGATTCTGATTCTGATTCTGAACTCCTTCAATACTGTTTAAAAAGCATCCCAGGGTGATACCTCAAGAAATTGGTTGAGAAAATGTCAAGAGTTCATGTCTGCAAATTCTAGGCAAAGGGTGTACCTAACTCAGATGCTAAACCCAGATGCTAAAATATAACACAGTTTTGATTTAATTTGTATTTTGTTTAGTCACAACATAATTCCCATAGTTCCATTTATGTTATTCCATAGTTTTGATGACTTTACTATTATTCTAAAATGTGAAGAAAAAATTATAATAAAGAAAGACTTTTGACCGGTAGTGTAGATAGACAGACAGACAGACAGATCAGCCACAACATTAAAACCACCTGCCTAATATTGTGTAGGTCCCCCTCGTGTTGCCAAAACAGCACCAACCCACCAACTACTCAGAATAGCATTCCGAGATACTATTCTTCTCACCACAATTGTACTGAGTGGTTTTCTGAGTTACCGTAGACTTTGCCTGTTTGAACCAGTCTAGCCATTCTCTGTTGACCTCTCTCATCAACATGGTGTTTCCATCCGCAGAACTGCTGCTCACTGGATGTTTTTTGTTTTTGGCATCATTCAGAGTAAATTGTACAGACTGTTGTGTGAAAATCCCAGGAGATCAGCAGTCACAGAAATACTCAAACCAGCCCATCTGGCACCAACAATCATCCATGTGTTTATCTAATCAGCCAATCATGTGGCAGCAGTGCATAAAATCATGCAGATTTGGGTTGCTTCAGTTAATGTTTACATCAACCATCACAATGGGGAAAACAATGTGATTTCAGTGATTTGGACCGTGGCATGATTGTTAGTGCCAGATGTGTGGCTAATTGGTGTATACATATATATACATCTTGAGTAAGATATTTACATATAAAGGCATATACATAAATGTGTCTCAAATAACCATTCCACATTATCAATTGTTTTTTTTTATGTTTCTGTTTGATTTCTGAGTAGTCCGTTCAAAAAAATAATAAGGCTGGGCATAGAAATGCATAAACTCTTCGACTTCAAACTCACGAGATATGTTTATTAAGTTCTGTTCCCTGTTTTGTGTGCTGCTGTGTTGTGTTTTGTTGTCGCTATTGCTGTGGTGGACCTGTTTTTAGATAAAATTAGTTTTCGCATGAATGCCCCAATATCGCGAGGGGGCTGCATGAACTGTTGATCTCCTGCCTTATCATGAACGCGCACAGGAGTTCAACAGTCAGTGAACATTTTCACTAAATAATAAATTAGATGTTGTGTTATCATCAACCGTAATCGTATGCATTCATAACAATCATGAGATCTCATTAAATAATTTATTAGACTTCTGAATGATACTTTTGCATTCTTTTGAAGCTTGAGGAGATGTTCACCATAAACTGCCATTGTATGACATCACTGAGCACAAAATGTTTGAACAATTTCTCCCTTTGTGTTAAAAAAAAAAAAAAAGTCATATAGGGCTAAACCAACACAGGGGTGAGTAAACAATGATTGAATTTTCATTTTTGGGAGAACTAACCCTTTAACTGCAAAGTGATTTGTCAGTAGTATTATGTTCTAGGGTTGTCTTAATGCATCTTTAATCCAGAAGATGGTGCAATTTCTATGCTGTAGAGCTCAAACTTGCCTATGAAGCCCAGTTTGCAATTGAATATTCTCTCTGCTATCTCCCATAGGCTGATTTGGGGTTTAATGAACACCATCAGAATGAGGCAATAAACTACATGCGTTTTGCCCGCTCTAAACGGGCTCTGAGACTGAAGACCATTGACTCCTGCTTCCAAGATTTGAAGGACAGCAGGTGAGAGGCTGCATAATACATACATGACTCTGCGATCTGACCACAGCTCAGCTGGGATATGCAAAAAAAAAAAAAATGTCACTGTATATGTGCAAATGTACAATGTATGACAAAAATAAAGGCTTCTTCTATAAAGGATCAAACATCCCCTGATCACATCATGTAGAGTTGTTTTTCCATCCCCTTTTGGGTTGTTTTTTAACTGTTACCCTCTGTTAGTTTCTATGTTAAAATGTTTTTCTTGGACATTATGATTTTTATGCCTTCATCCATGTCAAAGGCTCATCGAGGAGACGTATACAGTGGACGAGGTGTCTGACATGCTGGATGGGCTGCAGGTGCTGGTGCGTGGCGAGGTGGAGATGGAACTCATAAACACCGCTCACACTAACGTGCTGCTGCTGCGACAGCTCTTTTCCCAGGCGGAGAAATTCTACCTGAGACTGCAGACAGACATCTCTGAGCTGGAGAACAGGTGAAATGGAAGGGTTTAAGTTGGTGAGGGTTAAAGGTTTGAGAAGTTCAAGTCTGTTTTCTCTCCTGAAGAGCGAAGTAAAAATGCACCCTGGTCATTCACATGCTTTAAAGGTATAGTTCACCCAAAAATGAAACTCTCATCATTTACTCACCCTCATGCCATCTCAGATGTTTATGAATTAATTTTTTCTGTTCTGCAGAACACAAACAAATATATTTAGAAGAATATTTCAGCTCTGTTGGTCCTTTCAATGCAAGTGAATTATGACCAGTATGTTGATGTGTCCAAATATTACATAAAGTCAGAATATAAGTAATCCATACATCCAGTGGATAAATCAATGTCTTCAGAAGTGATATGATAGGTGTGGGTGAAAAACAGATCAATATTCATGTCCTTTTTACTATAAATCTACTTTCAAACCCACCTACGTGCGCGTTCATGAGAGTTCTTCTTTTTCTGTTTTTGCATTCTTCGTGTATATCGCCACCTACTTGTGCAAATATATATTTTTTTTATTTTCCTTTCTTTTATCCCTCCCTTTTTTTCCACCCTGCCCAGTAGGTGGTGATTTTATTTTTTAAAAATTAATTTAAAAAAAATAAGTAATGTGCTAAACTATGGATCCAATTTGAAAAAAAGGGAGGGAATTTATTTTCTGAAACAATTTTGCATTCCCTCACAAAAGGTTTTGTGTTCCCTCATTAATAGTTTGCATTCCCTCACAATTATGTTGGGTTCCCTCGCTATAAAATAATTGCGAGGGAACGAAAACTATTGCCGTGGAACGCAAAACTTTTGTGGGGGAATGCAAAACTATTTCAGACGGATAATACATGCACTGGAGTATATCGCAGTTAGTGCTGCACCGAAATGAAAATTCTTAGCTGAAACCAAAACTGAAAATTCTGGACACACTGGGCCAAAAACTATAACTACACACTTCAATATAAAATGGAGTAGACAGAAAAGAATTACATAAAACAAAAGAAATGTGTAGCCTATTAAGAAAACCTTTATTATAAACTACTCTACTGGATAATGCAGCAAAAAAAAACTAATTCCAGTAAAAATATTCAGTGAACATGAAGCCAGTTCTATTGGCACATTGTTTTTCCACACATTATATGTGAACTGGATTCTTTAGTGGGTCACTTTTGTGGTCATTTTAGTTGTGATAGGATTATCACATTATTATTTTTGTAATTTAATAATAATAATACATTTATATTATACACTAAAAACGATTCTGGCTTTTATTTTGGCAGGATATTGGCAGACGATGTATTTACTTATTAATTTAATAATATTAAATGAATCCTTAACGAGTCACAAAACTTAACATAAAACACAAGTCACATGGACTACATTAATGGTGCTTTTAGAGTCGACATGAAACAGAAGTTGCGAATGACTTTAGTTCTGTAAAGTAAACAGACTACTTCCGAGTGAAACAACTTATCGAACAAGAAAAAATATAGAGTTGGGATTTGTGTTTATCTGTTGATTGTTGATTGGATTGTGAAAATATGGGCGTTGCATAGCGGAATTGAGGCAGATGTGAATGCGAGTTTGCAGTGGAGACACACCCCTACCACTGTGCTGCTAGAGTCAGAGCCGGTTAACAGTAAAATTGAGCAATGATCTCAACACATTTATGATCAAAATGACAACATAACTGCACGAGCACATCACAGTCTTCATTTACAAAGAGGCTGTAACTGTTGAAAAACGAGTGAGTAAAAGATAACAATATTTTAACTTTATGAATCACAATACACTAAATATAAAGGAATCCAGCCACACCCTGTGTCAGACATGCTTGTGTAGCGTCTCTGGTGCATTGCATCATAAACATAAAATGTTTAGGTCACCGTGTCAAGTTAAATATAGTTTAATACTCAATCTTTAAACGCATCTTGAGATCCCCTAAATCGCATTTGCGCTCCTTCGAGTGTTTTGAACGCAAGAACACCTATTGAAGTGTTTTCTTCACTGTATAAACTGTGTGTTGCTGAAGGTTCAAGCTGAAGTTTCACTTACTGCCCTCTGGAGTAAACAGGTGGTACTACAAGCTCAGGAATCTTCCTTATTATGGTCTGGGATAAGTGTGATTAAATGCGTACATTTTTTAACGTTATTTTTTGTCAAATTAATCGCACTGAATTAACGCATTAAATAGCATTTTCGGCCAAAAATTCCAGTGCATCCCTAATCGCAGTACAATGACAGTAATAGAAGTATACTGTTAGTAATAATAGTACAGCTGTTGTTATAGCTTGTTTGTTACTACTATGACTTTAATATTTTCATTGCACTTGGAGAGCAATAGCAACAGCTGTCTCCATCTTGAATGCTGTTTTTGGACATATGACCCAAGCGTATATCATATTGGTTGGTGAGTTTTTTTAGCTGCAGGACAAAATAAATCCCACTTTGCATCAAAAAAAATTAGTCTCCATTGTGAGTAGGTTCAGTAGAAATGCATTTAAAGTCTTATTTGTGGAGAATGGACTCTGTCAGGTTGGGTTTATGGTTCAGCATACAGTATTTAAAAGTTGTGGGTTCAAATTGAAGGCATATAGAAAGTTTCAGACAGCTGCAACAAGGTGTTCCACCTGTGACTGCAGTCTGAAGAAGATGGAGAAGAAGTAAAGGAGAGCAAGAGACCTGAAATAGAACAGTCAGGGAGTAGATGGGGAAGACTGAAAACATGAAAATTTAGGAAAAGAAATTCCAATTGAAATTGCATACTAATGATGTGTGTGAACTACAGAAGCATGGGGAAAATAATCGGGTAGAGGGAATTGACTGGACTTGATTAAAAGGTATGATGAAATGATTGTAGAAGTGAGTTTATTGGGTTGAAAAGTTTCAAGGTGCCTCTGTGGACTGACTTTGCAGAGCTAGAGGAAGGGTTTGCTGAATTTAAGATGTATCTTATGTTTAGAGGCATGGACCAAGAAAGTTCAGCAGAGAAATTCAGCTCAGAAATGCATACTGATGAATAAGATCTGTACAGACAGAGGCACAGAGAGAAGATGTTGTTAATGCATTTCAATATACTGGCACTTTACAAAAACATCTGGTACTAGACTTATAACAGGGTAGATACCGGTTTGAAACTGATCAGTAAATTATTCAACTGCTAACTGATCTTTGACAAAGTTTCCTAATTTTGTAGTTAATTGGTTGTTTTATTGACCAGCCCAAATTTTTATCATTTTGGGGAACTTGCTGTGAAGAATTAGAGGCAGAGTGCTTTATTTCACTCATAATGTTATATTTGTGAGGCAGGATCTATCACTAAATTTGGCCTGTATACCATCAGATTTAAAGCCACATCCTTCCCACTGTTCTACTCTGGCCTTAAGCAGAAATGTAAACTAAAAGTCACACTTTCATTCTTAATGCAGTGAAATAGTCTTTGTTGATGTTGAAGGTATTTGAGACTAGAGCAGGTAACATCACCCTAGAACATCTGTAACTACAGCCATCGTAGAATTTTTGATTGAAGCATGACACAGGTTTGTTAAATTAAATTTATAATGGTTTGATTACTCTTACATACTCAAACTGGTATACATCTCTGGGGCAAGAGCTGAATATTTCAGTATTTTACTTACTATAAAAATTGGCAACTTTTTAATAGATAACAAGAATTTCCATTTAGAATACAGTTCACCGAAAAATAACAATTCTCTCATTTACTCATTTTGTTTCAAACCCAAATGAGTTTATTTCTTCTGTAATGTTCTTCCGAACACAAATGGAGTTGCTAGGCAATAAGGCTGCCAAATAAAAATTTTAATATTCGTTAAATTCACATTTGACTCTGTATTTGACTTTTAGATGTGTGCAATCTGTGCCAAAACTGAGTTACATTTTGATGTGTTCACACCCAAAATCAATTAGAATGCTTCAGAAGATATGGATTTAACCACTGGAGTCGTATGGATTACAAATGCTTCAAAATGTTGGTACCCATTCACTTGGATTATTTGGATCTACAGAGCTGAGATATTCTTCTGTTCGGCAGAAGAAAGTCATACACATCTGGGATGAGGGGGAGTAAATCATGAGAGAATTTTAATTTTGGGGTGAAATATCTCTTTAAGAGAACGGTGATTTAAAAACTGATGTATTGAAAATATATATTTTTTCTCAGCCCTTTTGACAGCCCTATTAGACAGAATAACAGCCTTAATCACCATTCACTTTCATTGTATGAAAAACACCTCCTTTTGCGTTCCACTGAAGAAAGAAAGTCATGCAGTTTTTGAACCTGAGAGGGGGTAGATGATAATATAAAGTATAAAATGGGTGAACTGTTCCTTCAAATGATCTATTGTAGGATACCCTCACGCCATCCTAGATGTGTATAACTTTCTATGCACATGATGGCATGAGGGTGAGTAAATGATGAGAGAATTTTCTTTTTGGGGTGAACTATCCTTTAATAAACTTCATTTGACCATTTATTTGACAGAAAGCACAACACTGAACAGTACAAACACAGATCTGAGAGAGCTGAGCAGCAATCACACATGTAAACAACACAGTTTACTGTAACATGTTGGTTTTGCAGAGTGTATGTGTAAATGTGTTTCATCTCATTACATACCCAGCCTCAAATAAACAGCTGTGTGTTTGTATATGCCTCCCTCCCCCCAGTACATCAGGGATGGGCCTTCAATGCAGTGGCTTACACACACACACAGGGAAAACACCCATATCCACACGTCCTACATGTTAGCCGCAACCTTATCAGACCACACGTATCACCAGCATGTGGAGATATGTTTTGCCTACCACAAAGGAGGAGAACCTCCACTAAGAACAATGTAACTGACATGTATATGTATATATATGTTCTCTAATTCTCCTCTAACTCCACCTACAACTGAGAATCAAAGCAGGTGCACCTGGGTTTGTGCCAGAGATGTTTCTTTTGTGTGGCTTTTAGTTACGGTTACATAAACTATGGCTTTCAAGGGTACACGTTCTTTGTGCAAGATTTGCGACTTTTAAATTCATAGGGGCCATTTCATAATTTATTTAATTTTTTTCCCAAAGTCCACTTATAAAGCCATAATTTAATACTTATGATTATTTTCCATCCTCTCTTTGAACTCTAGAATTAAACAGGACATTTTTGCAGCTGTGCCTGCTGTATCCTCTGTGTAAACACACTCTTCTCATGCAAAATGAGAAACAGCTTTTTGCTGTGTCCAATATACAACCTGGCAACATTTTACAATAAGGTTTCATTCGTTAACATTAGTTATTTAATTAGGTATCATGAACAAACAATGACCAATATATTTTTTCAACATTTATTAATCTTTGTTAATGTTAGTTAATAAAAGACAATTGTTCATTGTTAGTTCATGCTAATTCATAGTGCATTAACTAATGTTAACAAATACAACCTTTGATTTAAAAAAGTGTATTACTATATTTATCATTAACTAGGGATGTCTTGATACTAATATTTGAATCGGGTCTGATACAGTGCTCATGTACTTGTACTCGTAAAAATGCCTCAATGCCAAGAACTGATATCATCTGATGTACGAATGTATTAAGTAAACAAACAGCAAAAGCTGCAATTAAATGTGATAAATATATAGTTTGCACGTGCATTGTTTTAAATGTGTGTGCATGTGAATGTGTTGAATCGGTGTTGTTCTAACTACTCAAACTACCTTTAGAAATCACTGGTTTATACATTGAAACACTATTATGAGCATCGTATGCTCTGTTTATAGCAGTTGACAGCAGGCAGAGCACTATTTCACTTTTTAGCTCATGTCATATACAGACTGCATATTTATTTATATTTATTCAATAGTAGCCTTTTACCGTTTAATAATCACATTGAGTCACATTTCCGGAAAGGGAAGCTGCCGTCATAATGTCAGAGCTCCTTTATTAAAACAACACAGAAACACTTTTAATAAAAAGCTCAATTTAAAGGCAAAAAAGTACTACAGAAATAGATCACTACTGTATAGTTATGTAATATTCACTGACATAATAATAATAATAAATCAATTGTAACTGTATTATAGCAATATCTAACGTCTGTGCCGTTATTTACATTACATTTATGCATTTGGCAGACGCTTTTATCCAAAGCGACTTACAGTGCACTTATTACAGGGACAATCCCCCAGAGCAACCTGGAGTTAAGTGCCTTGCTCAAGGACACAATGGTGGTGGCTGTGGGGATCGAACCAGCGGCCCACTGATTAACAGTTTAGTGCTTTAGCCCACTACGCCACCACCACTCCATGCAGAACTGTATTTGACAAAAATAACTCTAATGGTGTATTTTAGATATACAGAGGTTCTGTATAAAAGCACTGCATCATGTTTACAATTAATAGTTATTTTTCATTTAATAAAAGTTGTAATGAATTTATTTATTTAAACACCAATGTGATGATAAAATTGAAATAAACTGTTAATATGGAGTTCTGAAATAAAAAAACTGGTATCGGACTTGTTATTGGCGAGTACCAAAAAAAAGTACTGGTACTTGTACTCATTCTCAAAAATTGTATTGGGATACCCCTAACATTAACTAAGATTAATAAATGCTTAATAATGTTATTAATTGTTCATGCTAACTAATGAAACCTTATTGTAAAGTGTAACCACAAACCTTTTTGCAAGATCTGCATTACATTTGAACAGATTAAATAAATCTATGCTGAAAGGTATTGCACAAAATATTAAAGTCAGATTACAATGATTGTTTGGAAATCTTGTTAAAAACAGCCACTCTTTTCTAATGTGGGGATCCTTCAAAAGCATATGCAGAGTTGTAGGTGCTACACACAGCCAGGAACAACACAAGAATTGATTGACTTTCTCATGTTTACTCTTATCGTAAGTGCATCTGGTGTCATCACCCAATAGGTTTTGTTAATGAGTAAATGTAGGCGGTTATGTTTGTTTATGTGTTCAAATGATTTCATCTGTCTGATGTCAGAAATTTGTATGAAAGTATGGAGCTGTTTTAACAACTAGTGTCAGTAAATATATATATTTTTTCTGAAGTATGATATTCTGAGATATGAAAGCTATTTTTTCATTGTAAAACAATGTATAATGTTGTATGTATGTCAGTAGATAAGATAACACTCATCTATCATGTTGGGTTTATAGTGAATCTCTGCATTTCTATTGTCTAATTACATGATTGTAATCCTGTTTTTATTTTTATCTTCTTAGAGAGTTACTAGAACAAGTGGCTGAGTTTGAGAAGACTGATTTCAAACCCAACAGTAAGGTGAGATAATTTCAGGTTTGGAAAGGACATATCAGTATGAAATAGGTGCAGTCAGTGATAGAGTTGTTTTTTAGCACAAGATATAAAAAATATGATATAACACCTGCTGCCTGCAGATATTCACACATTTTGTATGTTAAATGTGACCGACACCTTCTGCCATTATAGCTTGCCATGGCATGTGATGTTCTTTAGTACATGATGTGTGCAAATATGTTGTTAGAGGTTCAGGTGCTGGCCGGTGGAAACAAAATCGTTTTTTTATTGTGATCTGTTTTGATAGCAAATATAGACCGAATAAAAACAGAGAAGGATTGGATTCTACTTTTAAGAAATAAAGACAGAACTGTATTTTAAACTGAATGTCATGTTTCTGTATGCTAACTTTAGCGTCTGTTTCATGTGCTTTAAGGTAAATCAGGAATCCAATAAGCCAAAATTAGCACCACTAAATGAAGGAGGTGTGTCTGAACTACTCCAGAAGGTAATCAAGACAATAAGTTTAAACTAAATTGTATACATATGGATAACTTAACCATTCATATGATCTTTAAGCAGAATTCCCACGGTCATGGAAAACTTTTCAAATTGTGATTTCCAGGCCTGTAAAAGGCAAAAAAAATCTCATCAGCTAAGTATTGCTCTTGTGAAGAGTAAGGGGCCATTCAGACCAAATGTGTGCAGCTCATGAATATAACTGGACAAGGGTGTCGTGAGATGTATTTTTAAAAGTTGATTTTCTTTTTAACCTGAGATGGCATATTGCAAGACGCTTAATAAAAACATAAAGATTCGTCACAACATCCAAAGCATGTTTACATATTAATGGAAAAAATTCAGTGTCATTCAATCAGTGTGAACAGTCCCTAAAACTTTATCGCAAGCGATGTCTGATTTGTGAGAGAATCGTTCTTTTGGGTCAATGATGGGTCAAAACGACTCACTAATCAGTCTGAATAGTTCATTAGTGAATTGGTGTGAATTAAAAATTTAATGAATTTAATTTGTCGAAAAGGGTGGGAACTCTGTAAATCTGATCAATTTCGTTTACCAACTCGCAAATCACATGTGCTTTATCAGTACAACTAACAGTGATGGTCATTTGGATTTTTCATAAAAAATTTTCAGGAGATTTCTAGACTTCAAGAGGAGAATGATAAATTGAAATCTAGACTCCGAACTTTGGAATCCCAGGTAAAAAATGTTTTCATTTGTTCATTTAGCAGATGCTTAGATCCAAGCAACTTGCAAACATACAAGAACATAAGCATAATAGAAAAGAAAATTAGAAAATATATTTGTAGACTTCATTCATGGTAAAGTTGGATTATATTTAATAACTTTATAATGGTTGTATTCTAGGCCATGAGTGCTCTAGATGACAAGTCAAAAGCTGAAAGGGCATTGAAAGAGCTTCAGAAGAACCAAGGAGATCACCAGGTACAAAATGCATCATGTAGTGACTGGGAATTTGAAACTTGCCCGTTTACCATCATGAAGCTTGTTTTTGTATGCATTGCTCTTTGTTTAGACTGGGTTTGTCCATTTGTCAACCACCTTATTAAGAAAGATGTCAAGACTTAGTTGGTATAGTGACATTTCAGATTTTGCTTGAGGTTTAATTTCTGACCATTTGTTTTGTAACTTTCTGTTTGGCTTCATGGAAACGATGTGGTATGTGCTGTTTTTGTTTTTAGATATGGATTGTCAAGTGTACAGTATTGCATGCCCCCTGTAATGTTTACACACTGCAGTGTGATGGAAAATGTTCACAGGCTCTTTTTGTCTTTGTCAGTCTGCAATGCACGCTCAGGAGATTGCTAATCTGGAAGATACAGTAGCAGTGTTGCAGGCTGACTTTGAGAAAACTCTGAGTGCCAACGTTGCGTCTCAGAAAGACCTCCAAGACAACCTGGTATCTGCCAAACATGACCTGCTCCGCATCCAGGAGCAACTTTCCCTTGCTGAGAAGGTACTGGAGATGCTATAGCCCATTCCATAACCATGTTCAAATTAAATTATACATCAAAAATTCTGAATATATGTATGGATTAGCATTGTGCCATGTATGTCAAACATGTTGAGTGATCCAAACATCATCTGCAGCCTGAAACTGAACTCTTTTAAAAACTGGATTTTAAGAGTGAATGCACTTAGCTGCATAGAGAGCTATAGGATGCTGCCTTGCTCCCTTTTTAGTGAATGACTTAACCTCAAGTGTTCTGTCTGTCTGCACTGGTCTCAGAAATAGACAGTGTTTTCATCCTAACTCCATATAAAGCCTCTGAAAATAAATTCTCAATGTAAAACTGCACAGTGAATATAGGATAATTTAAATTAAAATGAGCATACAGTCCATGTACGTGGTCATCGTGTTTATCAGTGTAGTGTTTCGCGATATATCACTCAAATATTAAAAATGGCTTATCGGATGAATCTAGAGACTCTACTCTTTTGTCTCAAACAGGTTTCGATGTAAAATCTTAATTAGATTTCTTACCAGATGTAGTTTTGTTGGCATTTCTCCCAAAGACAAACTCAGCCATGATTGGTGCCATGTTGTTTTGTCACATGACTCTCTGTGTCGAAGGTTTAACCCTTTACTGACAGCCCAGAGTCTTCTGAACTGAGATCAGTCAGTTAAATTAATTTAAATTATGCGTCGCATATAGCGAATCCCAAATACAACGTCCACGCATGTGTACACAGGGGTTGCACAAGGTTATATAAATGAACACCTAATAGTGAACTTAAAAAATAAAAGTCAAACTTTTTATGTCACAAAATCATTTATTGGATCTGTTTACACATCAGTGAAGCTCAATGTGTTGGGTCAACCTTATCATGTTTCTTGCACGTTTTTGTTTGTCCTGTAAGGAACTGGAGAAGAAGTTTCAGCAGACCGCTGCTTATCGTAACATGAAGGAGATTCTCACTAAAAAGAATGATCAGATAAAGGATCTGAGAAAGAGGCTACAGAGGTACGCTTTCAGTTGTCATATTATGACAGTGAACTCATGTGAAATGCCATCATAACATTTTCATTGGCAAAGTTTATTTTTGTGAATATGTTGCGTTATGTTCTCTTCTCAGGTATGAATCAGATGAGTGATTGTTTAACCTACAGGACACACATGCAGAGGTCAACAAAGATAAGTTTAATGAATACTAAAGGAAGTGAAGTATTTATTTATTTTTTGCAGAGAAAGCTAAACTTTTCGAAAAGGCAAGGGACCAAAGAATGAGTAACAAGAAGGGGATGAAGGGATTTTGTCATTTTTTATCAGTAAGACCAACATCTGACATATCAGCAACACCCTGCTTTATGATTTAGTAGTCTACAGTGCTTTAGAGATATGACACTACAATTGCTTATTTCTCATTGCTCTGTGTTCTTCAGTATTTGTGGCTGGTTGCCAGAGAGGCACTTCATACAAGTACCTTCATCTTCTTTTGCACAGGGATATTGTATGTTCTCTTTTCTCAAAAAGAAATGTAATGCCCAAGGCCTTGTTCTCTTTTCTCAGAGATGCATATATCATTGACACTGCTGCATAAATAGTTTCTGGATATGACACACCTTTTCTCTTCGTTCCAGATCACAACACATCTGCACATCTTTTTCTCTTTCTTTTTTCTCTTTTTATTCATGCGTTACTCTACTAAAAAGTTTAGCTGATACACCTAGAATAACCTAGAATAGCAGAGTTTAAAAAAAATTGTAAATGATAATGTCCCAAAGGTATTGTTAATGCATTATAACTAATTTAAAAGGTATTATCACACATCTTATAATCAGTTAAATGTTCTCAAATATAACTGTAACCACAGGTATAAAACATAATAAATACCTATGCATGGTTAAACATGTACAAAAAATATAGTATATGTGTAATATGCATTGTACTCTTTAAAGGCGGAGCCATGAATATGTAGATATGACAACTGTTGTGACAGTAACTTATAAAAAGATATAATGGATTACAATGTGTGTTTGATGCCATTAAGAATAGTTTTATAATACAAAATATACACAGAACATACATTAGAATGTGTTAATGAGTTACTGAAAGAGTTTATGTAAATGTGTAATTTGTGTAACTACAGTTGGAAACTGATGGAAACACAATCCTAATTTTGTGTTTATTCCCATTATGGCGCACACCACAGTGGGGTGCCAGTCCACATCCTTTGATTAATGTTTTGTTTTTTCATTTTGATTTGAATGTTTTGTTTGGAGTTCAGTGTCTCAGACTGCACTGAATTCTCGTTGAAAAACTGAAAAGTATCTACATTTCAACACTAACAGGCTAATTAAACACAGAAAGTCTAGTCACAACAGTGGAACACCAGTGCTTTAAAATGTGTCCAGTATTGCACATTCATTGTATAGTTATAAGCTATCCACAGTGTATTTTTGTATGACTTGTGTCCTTTTCCCTTCAATCAGAAAGGATTGCTTGAACAACTGTATGAGTGATTTGACTCTACCTGTGGTGGGGGTCTTTTATTGTGTGTAACCTTTTAGTGCTGTGACATTATTGAGCAAATACAATGGTTCACAGTTTGCAGTACTCATGGTCTGATTTATGTTTTATTTCTTTGCCATTTGCTGCTAAAACAACTGTACTTGGTCATTTCACAACTATTTAACCTAATCAATTTGCACTAATAATAGCCACATGTTCAGATAAAGTGATTTGTTTACATACTGTAGGTTTTTCAGGCCAAGAACCGGCCACTTAGACTTTTAGAGGCTGTCTGACATATGTAAAAATGACCAACCACAAGTAGTTTTTTTTATGTGACGTTTAAGGTAAATCTGAAATTGGTCAATACATTGGGTAGCTTATTTCAATAATGTCACAGCAGCCTCCTTGCAAGGTTTAACAGATAACAATGAAGAAATTTGTAATAAATGTATGTAAAGTGCTATTTCCGTGTGTCCACAAGTTACAATTATTTACAGACATAACAGCAAAATTAAAAGTTGTGCTCAAGGATATCATGTTTACTTGCCTTTTTTTAATGTAATATGCATCAGATGGTCAGTGGACTTGCTGTCAGAGGGTGAGGCTACTTGTATGTGGTATTTTTCTGAAGAGAACGTAGTTGTAAAAGTTTTATGAATCTAAAAAAGATTATTGAATTTGCTGATCTGGGTGCACTAGACAATCACTAAGCAATTACACAATCAAGTCGCAGTTCCTTCCCATCATTGAGCCTAAACATACTGTAAATGTGACAGTGCAGCATGGAACATAACAATGTAATGTAGTATATAACAAAAGAAAGGCAGCATTTAAACGTCAGTATGTGCATATATACATATATGAAGTTTTCACTTATATGTGAAGTTTCATTTTGCATCTAATGATTTAATGCAGTTCTATTCTAAATTCAGTGATCAGCATAACAATTTCAGTGTATAAAGATGAAATGGTAAATAAAATATTAACTTTATAATAAGAATTTCTAATGTTCCCCTTGTGCTTTATTGCCCCGTGCACTCCAGCTGGCATGGTGTGTGCAAAACCTGATGATTCATGTTATCCCAGCATGATTTGAGTGTTTTAAAGAGCATCTTTTGCATTTCAGTGTACACTAAATCTGCCCTGCTGTATGGAGTTAACATGGCCAATGTCGCAAATGTCACCGATTTGCTTACATTGATTAGAAATTGCTAAATATTTTAATTTTACATTGTATATTTTTTGCATCTTATTGGTATCAAAAACTCTTTAATCCCACTGTATATGTGTATGGATATAGTTACTTAAAAGGCTACTCTGAAATAGGAACCTACTTCATTGTGAGGTTTGTTTAAAAAATGCATCATTAATTCAGGATGCCACATGTTTGACTGCTCCTTGATGTGTGACTTTGAATTTGCCTGTTTGTGTATATTATTGAGTACAAATTTTGTGAGAAAAAAAAGCTTTGTGAAAGCATAATCTTTAAGTGTTTTAGGTATTGTGAATATTCTTTCCAAACCATAAATTATTCAGCAGCACAGAGAAGTGCAATAACAAATGATTATTAAAAAAAAATCATTATTTTATACTGTAGTTTTTGTATAATCCTTCAAATTGTGTACAAAACCAACAGAAGATGAGCTTGAATTCATACAATTTCCACAGGGTTAGTCAATGGCTTGATTTTGCTACCACGGCACTCCTAATATTGCATGAAGAGTGTGGCATAAGACCGCACAGCATCAACCCTTTTCAAGTGTTTTTGGTATGGTAAACAGCGGTAAGCCCCCTTAGAACGTTTATAGTGAAAATCTCAAACCCACTGTCTGCCTTCAAGTAACTGTAACGATGCTGGCAATGACAGGCAGATGATGATGAAGTGTAGAACCCAAGTGAGTGTTTATATACATCAATGCAAAATCCAGAAACCATGAACAGAAAGAATTACTTGACTTCCAAACATTGTTACATGAACAATACCTAACAAAAGACAATGGCAAACACGAGGGCTTAAATACACAGACATGGGTAACAAGTAAACAAGACAACTAATCACAAGACTGAAATAATAATAAGACTATGAACCTATGAAAACAAGACACATGGAGGGGAGCAGGATATCACATGACCAGGAACACATGAGGAAACAGGAAATCACATGACATGAACAGGAACTAAGCTTAAAAATATAAGACATGAAAACAAGAACAAAACATAAATGTGACAGTAACTCGGGAGAATTAACTTATGATGTGTGTGTGTGTGTGTGTGTGTGTGTGTGTGTGTGTGGGGTAATGTTAAGTAACTTCAAATAAACGTTTATTGCAATATTATTTATAACATTTATTTTTGTATTGCAAACTTTTCAAATGAAATAATAGTGAAAACCTGAAATCTATTCTAATAGAAAAATTTTCAATATATTCAAATAGAATTCAATTAGAATTCTTTTTTTTTTTTTTTTTTTTGCCTTCACCAAAACATTGAAGGTATACTGTCAAGATGCAATCAGAGTACTCATATGAGCATAAAACCAATGTGTAACTAACTGTTCATAACAGACACTGAAACTTCAGTTTGTGTTTTGTGACACTGGTAAGGCAAAGTTTATGTTTAGCATGTTATGAGAATCCTAACTGTCATGTTGCTGGGGCACTTGTGAAACCAAAAACTTCTCATTGTGAGACTTGTGATTGGGAAACCATGATACCATTTTAAGTTTTTTTTTCTTTTTTTTTTTTAAATACCTTTTTTTAAGTCAACATGCTAGAATGGCATTGGTAATTTTAATAACGTTTTCCAAGCTTATGCCTTATCATAACTAACTGAAACAAATCACAGCAGACATTGCACAAACAACAAGCAGGAAGTGGTTAGTTTCTGCTATACTATTCAAACTGTCCCACTAAAATCTTTTGTGTTTGTGTGTGTGTGTGTGTATGTGTATGTGTGTGTGTGTGTGTGTGTGTGTGTGTGTGTGTGTGTGTGTGCGCGTGTGTGTGTGTACCACTAGAATATTGTCAAAAAGTGGAAACTTGTAGTTATTTCTAAAGTTTTCACAAGTACCGATCAATGTTACTGTGCTTGTGCTGTAGAGTTCCCAGTACTACAAAAAAGGCCTAAAACATTTGAGGGGATATTTTGCAGTAAATAACATTGTCATCTCAGTTTCAGTCATAGATATATTAGCTCTAAAGTTAGCTGCTGATCATGAGGATGCTCTCATGACTAATCATTATGTCTTGATGCATAATAAGGTGGAATGTTTGGTTATTTTGTTTAGTAGTTTGGCAAGCAGATGTATACACTACTTTATTGATGGATAGAGTGACTTGTAAATTGACTTTCCACATCTCTCCTTTAGAACCAGAATTTACTAAGTGAAGTCTTTAAATTGTGAGGCTAAATCCATGGTGAATACAGAAGTTGTTTGGTATCAAGCTAAAATCGCTGAGTTTGATGTGGCTTAAATTAACTTGCTAAAGTGAAACAGAGACATATTAGTTTCAAACCTCTTAAACTCTGGGGCATTTTTGGGGTGCTGCCTGCAATTCTTCACATTTGACTTTAAAAGCCCACCATTTACATATACTGTGGACTAATTGCCAAAAATTGGTCTACTTTTTTCAGAATGTAACCCACGCACCACCCCCATTTCAGTTCATGCACAACCCCCGATTTATCTTAGAATTTCTCGACCTCTGAGTGGACTAGAAGCTCATTCAATGTTTCATTAGAAAGCTGAGATCCTCCCCTTTGCGTGGAACATTTGATCATCAATAGTTGATAACATAATGTGGCAGGGTGGAGGGCGGGGCTGGGTCATGATTCCGCACAACCGGCCCCTAATCTGGCTAATTATCCCTTGAGAGGGATAAAGGCCGACCGGAGATGGCAGTGCGACAGAGAGAGAGAGATTTACGGATAGCTGTCCAACACATGTGTGGGTGTTTGTCTTTTTGGTTCAGTTTTATATTAAACTATTATTTATATCGTCAATCCGGTTTCACACCTCCTCCTTTCCATTAATCGCTTTACACTGGTGCTGAAACCCAGAAAGGAGGAGGCGAGAACCGTCTTGACAATATAAATAATAGTTTAATATAAAACTGAACCAAAAAGACAAACACACACACAGGTGTCGGACAACTGTCCATAAATCTCTCTTAACGAACATGGCTGCTGAGTGACCTGACTTTACTTAAAGGGATTTTGATAATATACCCAACATTGCTTGGTTCCTTAGATCTCTATTAGGCAAACTTATGATCTGTCTTCCAGGTCATATCAGGTGATGTCTTCTGCAGTCCTGCCAAGGACACTAGTAGGATTAGCATATCTGTTGTTTACCAGACTCAGCTTTTAAAACAGTTGTGAGAGACAGTTGCCGTTTTACCTCAGTCCATTTGTGGTTATACACTGTGCCTGTCTGAACTTATTCTTATACCAGATCTAGTAAATGAATGAGTCAGTAAAAAGCAAATTATACTACCAGACTTTCAGTTTTACTACAGTGGATGAAACGTGGCATAATGACAACAAATCACTTTCACAAGATTTCTCACAGAATCACATTGAGGAACAATGGTCTAAATCTTCTAAACTCACTCTAAATCTACAGTAAGTAACTCAGTTAGTATATATTTGTCTTTATCTGTTTATCTCAAGAGGTTTATCATATCTGGAGAAAGCTATCCATTAGTATTCCCATTTAACTCAGTGAAGTCTTTTTGACCCTGATTGGCTGATGGCGTCACAAGATATACAGTCCCAAATATTTCACTAGTGACTCATAGCTGAAAGATTCTCTACACAAGTACATGAACTCAGATGCTTCTAGCTACATGTCACGCTCCTGTTCTAACCGCTTCTCACAGTACTCGAACTGGTACGAAGCGCTCTCGCCACCGGCATGGGAGGCGGGTGCGCTAACAAGGAGGCACATTGCACAGCTATCTATCAACTTGCCACCATTACACTCATCCCTTAAACCTCACTCCCATCCAGGTCACAGCACCATTGTAATGCTCTTGTCATTCCCGCTCCATACGGGACTTGAACCGGTGTCTCCGGCATTGGAGGCGGGTGCGCTATCAAGGAGGCTAAAGGCTACTGCCTCTTGAGGTCAGGAGAGTGTGGTTTATACACATTGCTGGCCTTTACAAACGCAAGCTTGATTTCATGCATAATTGTGTTTCAAAATGTGTAAGACCACAATCAATAACGCAACATAAGTACACATTGCTTTCTTAACAGTCGACATTAGTTTGAACTGCTTCTACAGTGATTTTTCTCTTTCATGCCAGTTACATGCCAGTTGATGTGTCCATTTTCCATTTCCCTTTCTGATTTGTAAATAGTAGCACCTGATAACCATGCAAACAATGCAATTTCTTAGAACAACAAATAGCTTGCCTGAAAATGTATGTCCTCATTTGGGGACAGCAGGTCTATGTTATGGAATTTTTAATTCATACAGCAAGCTATAGAAAGTCAGCTTTGTGTATCACAATTTTTATTTATATATATTCTCTACCTTGGCCAAAAAATGCCACTATTATCTCTCTAGAATAGATTGTCAAAGAAACAAGTGGTAGCCAGTGCTGTCGCCTATGAAAAATCAGTAATTAGTTTCATCGGGGAGTCACGTGACATCATGCGAGTTTCGGATGTGTGAGCGGCGAGCTCTGCGCTCTTTGCTAACTTTAATACTTTTTATGTCATAAACCGATGAGATTCGATACACCCTGGAGACATTAAAAGACGCATATGTGCTCAAGCTGACGCCCCCGAGCAGGCCGCAAGCCCGGGATCAGATTTGGCTGGAAATTCGGCGAGAATTGTTGAACATGTCAGCAATGCTGACGAAGGTGTAATCTTGCTGTAATATGTCAATGGATCACTACCATGTAGACGAAATTCACTGAGGTGGTTACAAGAGTGAGGGATGTCGAAAATGGACAGATTATCTGGAGTCATCGGAGAGGGAATAAGCTGCTAATAACCTGCTAAAGATATGGTGAAATTACTGGATGGCCTCTTTCTGATTCAGCTCGACATAACAGGCCATAAGCAGGAAATAGATCAAGCTCACTGGGTTCTGGCTTGGCAATCCATTGAGAGACAGGCACCCAATCAATTCTTGCCAAATTTCTGAGATCATCCGGTAAAGATCACGTGCTACGCGAGGTGAGGAGCAAAGAAAGGCTTTCTTGGAAGAACCACAGCATTTTCTTGTTCCCAGACTTTGCGAATTCGACGAGAGAAACGTGATTGATTCAATGAATGCAAGAAACTTTTTGGAACCATTAGAACTCCCTAAACTGACAACTGAGCAAAAATTTTGAGGAAATTGGCGAGATGATTAAGGCCGATCCAGGGCCTATTTCGCATTTGCAAAGCCTTTTTATTAAACTAACTGGAGAAGTTAAGTTACACCCCATTATCTCGCATTTGCACTTAGAATGGACAAAAGTGTCCAGACATTTATTTAAACATTGCCTTGAGCATATGGCTGAACCATATAGATGAAAACTAGCTAGCATAAAAAAATAAACTTGTATATTTGGAGGCAAAATCAAACTGGATTAAATTAGATATATAAGTCATAATGTCATGAGAATTAGGTTCAATAACATGTATACTAGGCTACTTTTCACCTAAGGAAGCTATGACCTTTTATGATTCCAACCATTTGTTTAGTTCCCTCAAGTCTAGGCCTATTATACTGAGAGCCATACGGCAGTGCTGAGGAACATAAACCCCCTTTGACAAGTTCCCACACGTACCCATATCATATTAACAAATACAGAGCTGGGGAACATGTTTTTCAAGTCAAGTCAACCTTTATTTATAGAGCACATTTAAAAACAACAGAAGTTGACCCAAAGTGCTTCATAGATCAAACAAACAAAATATATATAAAACAGACTGATTTAAAGATAACATAAAACATAATAAAATAAATTAAAACATTTAAATACAACATCATGAATGAATCCACTTCAACCTATTCAATGATCTATTCAAAAGCCACAGAATAAAAATATGTTTTTATAGAAGATTTAAAAATGGCTAGAGATTAAGCTGACCTCACATGGAAAGGGAGACTATTCCATAGATTAGGACCTGTCACAGAAAAGGCACGGTCACCCTTAGATCTATAGCGGCAATGAGGAACCTTCAATAGAAGATCAAGAAGACCTGAGTGCTCTGGTGGGGGAGTAGGGGTGTAGAAGGTCACTGATTTATTGGGGCACAAGACCAGATGGTGCTTTGTAGACAAAAATCTGAATTTTAAAATCCACCCTTAATTTCACTGGAAGCCAGTGTAGAGATGCTAAAGCTGGGGAAATGTGATCCCTCTTTCCTGACCCGGTTAAACGCCTAGCTGCTGAATTTTGAACAAGCTGAAGGTGGGATAATGCAGTTATTGGCAGACCAATGTACAATGAGTTGCAATAGTCTCAGGTCTAGTTTCTAGTTTCAGGTCCCCATCATGTGCTATATAGAGATGGGAAACATAGGCTCATAGGAACTATGGAACATAGTCATGTTTTCATTATGTGCCATATAAATCTGGCAGTGGTGGGCCGTGCATTATAAGTCTAGGCCTTCAGTGTGATTCATGCCATTAAGAAAACACAGTTTCACAATGAATAAGACATCCTATGCCTTTGGGCATCATACATTATGTTGCAGCTAACTAATAATACAAATGTATATTTTAAAAACACGTCCATGCACGAAAGCCAAAACTTGAAACAACGCTTAATGCTCAAGCAAGTCTAATTTTAACTGCAGCATGACATTCAAAAATCATAATTTTTCATATGAATCTACCAAAGAGGTCTATAATACCTGGAAAAATCTATCGAATAATATTTGCTATTTAAACATTGTTTGCCATAAATTTAGTTTTATCAGGGTAGACGGTTATGCTGTGTTCCATTCAAGTTGGATGTGGGATATTCCCACTTGATATCTCCAACGATAAATGTATTCCTTTCCCCGCTCCCGTTCGCTTAGCAAGGATTTGACTCTCATTAGAGATGTCTCCTTGCATCCCAACTGATAAACAATGCAGCGCTAGTATTTGTGCTTCAGGTGTACGATTATCAAAAGAGATAATAATGTTTTAAACACCTGTCCTTGCAGGCGTTTGTTCAACAAACTTTAATATCAAGTAATGTGGAAACAAACTCATTTATCGATATTGCTTAATAAAGTGAATTTTTATCACTTCTCAATGAGTTGAGACTTTCTGCACAAGCCTACAAGTTGTAATTCTGACTTCAAGATGCATTCCACTGCACTTTTCCTAGTAGGAAGTTGTAAAATCGTACTTTCCAAGTTGAATGGAACGCAGCACTACTTTTCAAAACTTGATCCGACACTGAATGCTCCAGCAGCCAACTCCTGATGTTTCTATAAGCACTTTTTAAGCACTTACCAGTTTACTGTGAAAATCAGTCCTCCGTTCATGATAAATAAATTAAGCAATCACACGGTCATGCAGAACATCTCATGTTTGTAAATCCATAAGGATCTCTTTCTCAATGGTGATAGCGGCAGTAATGACAGTTGACTCGTCAGCAAGATCTCGCGCTCTTCGCTTTCAAATTACGCCACTTAAAGCGTGACTGCGTCACTCAAGGCCAGCTAGAAGGCCTCGACTGGAACAAAGATCACACCCACCAAGAACAATTAAGTCAATCTGATTGGCTGATGAATCTGACAATCTGACTTTAGATTCTCATTCATTTGCACTGTTGAGGGATTCTGAAGAAATTCTGAAGGCTTGATGGGTGAAGCTCAAACTCACATGCTGCTTCGGCTAACAAGCTTGGCTTTGTGCATGTGATTTGCTAAACAGTTGTCACGCTAAGCATCAAGGAATAAATTCTGACTGGATAAACTTTTTGTTTTTCTCTATTTGTTTGTAGATTAATTAAGAGTGGAAATCAATTAAAAACACATAGTCAGTATGTATTTAAATTAATATGTGTCATTAATGTTTCTTTCATTAGGCTACTATAAAAATAGTTAACACTTTATAAGTACTCTAATTAATAAACTAATACATACATAATACACATTGTATATACTGTGAGTGCAGTAATGTTCACGTTAACTTAACACATTGTCTTGTATTACCATACAGTATATAGCCTAAAGAAGAATGAATGTTAGTTGTTTTATTTGTGTACTATTATGTGCATTTCTCTGTTTAGTGAAATAGTTTTCTAACTTAAAAATGTGTTATTGAAATTGTTTGATACCACGAGAAAAAGGCACCACAGACAGCCGTAAAAGGCAAAAAAAAAAAAAAAAGAAAAAAAAGAAGACGTTTTACTGTATATATTTATTGGACACAGTTGTCCAGCATCTTCGTAGAGCATCAAAAACTAGAAGGGGTGCAATAACATGCTGTATTGTCACAAAGTTTAATTGCATAAGTTAAATGTATACAGTGTTGTTAAGTTACTCTAACAAATTAATTAATTACTAACTACTAATTACATCTTCTACAGTGTAATTAGATTACTGTAATACTCTGTCTGATTATTACTAATTACTTTCTAAAACCCTTATCAACCTCGACCAGAAGAAAAATACAAGGATAGACATGAAACTGTTCTTTTAATTCTTTCAAATAAATCATATAAAATCAAATAAATTGTTCATGAACTGGCCAAAACATTTAAGAGGGCAGCGTTAAATTATAAAACATACATTTTAAAATTAGACATTACATTTCGATTTTAAATTCACTATTGTTTTATATAGAATTGTTCTATAGTCTATAAAGTATTTAAAGTAATTACATCAGAAGTAACTGTAATTTAATAACTGAAAAATTAAGAGTAATCCTTACTTTACGTTTTCAATAAAAAAAGTACATCAATTAATTATTTAGTAATGCATTACACCCAACACTGAATGTATATATATATATATATATATACATTTAGCAGGGAAATAAAATTTACAGTGCAAATTATGGTTAGGCCTACACCAGGGATGCCAGGGCATCAGAAATGGAAATGTCCCGCCCCTTACTAACTAAAACAGAAAATATGATTGATTAGCAGATATCTAGTCACATCTGAAATGAACGTTCTGATTGGTGGATCAGTTTAGTCGGACTGTCTGTCTTATCTGTGCCAGCTGTGCTCCCACCTACTGCAGCTCAGTGTGCATTTAGAGAGAATCTCTGTACACTTAAAATAATAATAATAATAATAATAATTCCTTCACTCAGAGGTGCTGCAGCATTGCAATAGTAGACTGCTAAAGTTCCCGGTCAAAAGCCTACTTGTTGTTCTGGTGGCCATACTTATCATCAATTTTAGGTGGGCATACAAAAAATCCTTGGAAAGATGCCCTAGACTACACTACTGGTTCTGCATTACTGTGGTCTAAACTGAGATAGAAAAACGACAAACTCGTGGGTACAAGTCACCTTCACAATAACGTCTCTGGTTCCTTTGCAGAAAAAACAACACATCGTACCTGACGATTGAAACTATCAAATCAGGTTTTGGTACTGAAACCCCCTGAGAAAGTAGGGGGATGTTTTCACATTCAGGACTTTCACTGAAAGCAGACCTTGTGGTATTTCTTTTTCTCAAGAAATGTTAGCTTTAATGACCACATCTGACCCGACGCTGTACTACCACGTCAAAAAATAGTCATCCCCTTGGTGCCCCTAGCACGGAGTTTGAATGCGTGACTTTCACTTCCCAACCCGTCACGCTGGCTGGCCTGGACCATCCGACTCGGTTACGCAATTCAGTTTGCCAGGCCCCCGCCCCCCTTCGCGGGCGTCCACTTTACCGCAGTACACGGCAAGCATGCCAAATGCGCACGGAAATCGCTACTCTTTTTCTAAACAAAGATGCGATAGAGCCTGTCCCTCCAACCGAAATGAAGAAGGGTCTCTACACCCTTACTTCATTGTACCCAAGAAAGGCGGCGGCTTACAACCGATCTTGGACTTGCGAGTTCTCAACCGGGCTCTGTTCAAACTCCTGTTCAGAATGCTCACGCAAAAACACATCTTAACATGCGTCCGGCATCTAGATTGGTCCGCAGCAGCAGACCTGAAGGACGCGTACCTTCATGTCTCAATTCAGCCTTGACACCGACCCTTCGTACGGCTCCTGTTCGATGGCCAGTCATATCAAAAATATCCCCCCCTTTGGCACGTCTCTGTCCCCTTGTGACTTTGCGAAAGTCGCAGAGGCTGCTCTTGCCCCGCTGCGAGAAGCCGGCATTCGCATACTTGATTACCTCGACGTCTGGCCCACTCCCTAGAGTTACTATACATTACTCTTATTTCCAATCCACTGCGGGTACTTAATCTACCCTGTACTGGAATAGGTGCTCCACAGGTCAGGACTCCTACGTGGACTCCCCCTGTGTGTAAAAAAAGTGGACTCGCGTCTCCCTTAGGCAGTCCCAGCTGCCCTCCGGGCGCCGTGTTGTAGCAACTCCCCCCTCCTTGAGGCTGGATCTACCACTGCGCCACTTTCCTCATGTCGCCTAAAAACCCATGTGACGTATTCGCCACGCTTACCTCCCCTTCAGGGCAGGTGTGGCCTCCGCAGGGTCTTTTCCCCCTGAAAGAATAGGAAACTGGGTAAGACCCACTTCCCTTTGCGTGTAAGGGCCCCGGCCGTTCTTGCTCTATGCGGAGAAACATAGAGAGAAAAGAGGCCCAACCAAGCTCGGCCCGTTCCCAGGTTGACAAACGTTGCCTTGTTCCCCTGTCTAGGGTAACCAGAAGGATTCCGACGACTTTTTTGGGGGGATTGGGGAAGGGTACGTGCATTCTGACACAGCTGGTCACCTTTGCATGTAAAATACCTGCCCGCTCCTGTGTCAGCACACGGCTCAGCGCATGGCGTGATTTAAATTGGAACCTAAGTGTCACTTCTTCGATACAACGTCGAAGTGAGCGACAGGTGGGGAACGTCTAGGTTACGTATGTAACCTCCGTTCCCTGATGAAGGGAACGAGACGTTGTGTCCTCCCGGCCATGTCGCTGAGCCGAGCCACTGTTGTGGCCGGACCATTTCCGGCTCCTCAGAAAAATCCTGAATGAACTCGACGTATTTCCCCACCTTTATACCCGTATGTCCGGGGGGCGGGGTATGCAAATACTGTCTGCCAACTTCTCATTGGCCTTTTTTCATAGATCAGAGGCATATTCGGCGCTCAAGAGAGACCCCTAGTGTTGCTTCTTCGACACAACGTCTCGTTCCCTCCATCAGGGAACGGAGGTTACATACGTAACCTAAACGATCTCTTGAACTAACATTATATAGACTAATTCAATTCTAATTTTAATTTTAGGGCCGTCAATCGTTTACAATTTTTAATCAAATTAATTCAATGGCATGACAATTAATTAATCGCAATTAATCGCATAACATCACATAAGCCTACAGTTGACAGCAATCCATCTCGGAATTGAGTAATTCAATCTGTCCTGTTGTCCTGATTTATACTTGCTTTCAGTCAGTGCTATTTTTAGTTGCCGTCTATGCTTTTGGTGTGTCTCGCTGGTTTTACGTATCATAATTTGAGTTTTTAGGACACTTTGTCAAGTTAAACGTAGTTGAATGTTTGAAAGTCGTGTTTCGAGATCCTGCGTGCTTCTTCCAGCTGTCAAGTACGCATCCTGTCTCTCTTTCTGTAGCTGTGCTGCTTGTGAGGTTTGTTGAGGTGCACCAACTGCCCCCTACTGATGCGGCTCTTAAAAACAAGTTACATGTAAGCTTGAATTGCTGTAATGGTAGAGAAATACCTATTTTATTACAAAACGTACTTACGGGTCAGGAGGCATAATTAATTGCATTAATTTTTTAACATGTTATTTTTTATTGAATAATTTTCACAATGAAAACGTTAAATCAACAGCCCAAATATGTTTATGTCAGTTAGGTTGAGCTGTTGAGTACAAAAGTAACAAATTGTTTACTTGCTCTGAAGTAAGTACTGTTCTAGAGAACCAAAACGTACATGGTGTGGGAAATTCTGGTAAATTACACAAGAGTGAAAGCGCAGCCACATTGACCTCATCATCTAAAGATTTTTGTTTCATTTTCCTCTTTTTTGCTATTTTTGATTCTGTTTTTTGTTCTCTTTCTCCTCTTATAACCCTGGATGTACAATCTCTTTGAATATTTTTTTGCTAGATTTAAAACAAAGGATATTTGATTCCTAAGCAGGATTTCTTTGGTGATGTGCTTTTTGAAAGTTCCCACAGCAGTATCTTTAAACTAAAATGCTATAAACAGTCATGATTCCTGGTTGACAAGGGAAAATTCTTGTTGTTTTATGACATATTGCTTGTGCTCTTAAAATCCCCATGCAATAATTTATATTCACAGTTCATGATAACGCATATAATTTCATCCACTTATAAAAAGTTAAATGGTTGTTGGAGAGAGGCTCTCCATTTACTCTATAAGAGATGGAGATCACCCTTATTTAGGTGCCAAAGATGACTTTGCCTCTAAAGCCAGACCACATTACATCTGCAGTGCTTTAACCTTTTCCTCAGTAGTGTTGGCAAGCTTGACTACATTTGAGTGCAATCAGGAGCAATGCTGTTCTTTTTTAAATGTCATGCTTTATATGATCTTTGCTGTTTGACACTGAAGCTCAACATGATGTAAATGTATAGGAAATCTGTTGAATGCAACACTAAGCTAAAGGGTTTCCACTTTTGAGTCATCACGGTATACCATTTCAACCCACACTTCTGTTTTCTGTGTCACATCAAATAGTTTAATTCAAATGGCAGTTTGGTGCATGAAGAGTATGTATTCCTACAGTCTCCAGCCAAAATACGTTTTTGTAAGTGGAATTGTCATGTGACAAATGCATAGCATCTCTGAAGGTTTTGACAGCACTTTTCAGAAGCATGTGACTTTGTGGTCTGAGCATCACATCTTATAAACTGGTATAGACAATGGGGAGCATTATTCATGACTGAATGGTTTTAAGACGCTTGGTTATCTGTGTTGACTACCCAGAGACAAAACATGGAACTATTCACTTCAACTGCTGAATGTAAGTACAGTATATGGTAAAAAATGAATGTAATTTATTTCAGTATGATCATATTTGTGACATATTATAAATTCTATATAATGCACAACTCCACTCAAATGGTTGAAGATTGATTTGTATTTTAAGTCATTATGTGAGATTTTTTTTTTTTTTTTTTTTTTTACAATAAAAATAAAATAAAAAATGTTTTAGCTTCTTTGGTCAAATATTTAAACACTTGCAATTTTTTTTATTTGAATTATATAATTTAGACATACTTACGAAATCTCTGTTGTGATTTGTGGTTACCCACAACATCAATACAATATTATAATATATTCAGTAATCAGATTTATTGTCTTTCTGTTTTCATTTTGAATTTTACATGTACATTCCATATTCCATATTTCTCTTTCACTGATTTCACTTTTTGTATCTCATCAGATGAAACTGATGTCTATAATTTCACAGATGAATTGGTAAGTAGTACATTTATTACACACTCTATCCATTATCTTGTTTTGCTCTCTCTGTGTTTAGCTTTTTGCGACTCATATTTATACTTTTATAACTATGAAAAGTAAATAAGTCAGTTACAGTATATAATCAAAAAATGTAGCGTTATGATTTTACAATTATCCAAATATCTGGCCATCTCAGGGGTCAAAAAAACACCTTAACTTGTATCTTCTTTATGGATATTGGCAAATTCTAAGCTTTTGTCATAACAGAACTGATCAAATAATATTAAAAAACCTGCACAAAGCATGTCAGGTATCTTGTGAACGGTGGCTAATATCTGCTCCTGTTGGAGATGCATCAAAAGTGTTTTGTTTTTTTTCTGAATAATTTGTTAAATATGTCAGACAAGTAAAACTCATACTAAAGCACATCTTTACCTCTTATTATCTGATGCTCTACTTGGATTCAGATAAAAATCCGCATCGGTGCAGTTTTTAAGTAATATGATGAAAAGATTTTCCACTGTGTACGTCACATATCTTTTATCTGTCACCTGTATGTATGTCAGCACGGAAAAGCATCTAGCTTTAGATGTGCTCCAAAGGGTCTCTGTTTTTGTCACCCCCCAGGGTGGGAGATACACTATCTGTTTGCGCAGGCTTTAAAAAGGCTTGAAAGAGGATGTGGATGCGGTGTACTAGTGTGGTTTCTCCAATAGAGACACCTGCACCTGAGCTTAGCAATGGAGCGTGTTTCTTAAATTTAGATTGCAACTCCTGATGTCACACTTTAGTCACAAAATTCACACTTTGCTGATTAATTGGATTACAGTTCCAAAATGGTGAGAGACAGTTATATTTCATATAGATCAAACCACTGTAGATAGGGAGTGGCTGTCGTATGAGTAGGAAAAAAAAAAACCCTCAACTGTTTTAATCAGCATTTTGACAGGAAATAAGCTAATGTCATTGAAAATAAATGACTGAGATTGTCAAACTGCAATGTTATGTAGTCAAATTTAGATGAAATGCTAATAAGACAGTCTAAAGGGAAAGTTCACCCAAAAATGAAAATCCTGTCATCATTTACTTACTATCATGTTGTTTAAAACCCAAATTACTTTGTTTCATAGAACATAAAAAGAGAAATGTTGAATAATGTACTTGTGATGAGGACAAGAGTGTGGCCGGGCCGTGATGATGCACAGTCTGCACTGAATCAGCTGATCAGCGGGAGAGTGAGATAAAGGGGAGCCGAGGCACCAGTTCGAGAGAGAGTGAGACGCACATGGCCGAGTTGCATGTGTGTCTTAGTTTGTGATTGTTTTATGTTGTTTTAAGTTTCAGTTTTGACATGAAACTTTGTTATCTATTCAGCTGGTTCCCGCCTCCTCCTTGCCCATCCTTGAACAGTTACAGTGGTGCTGATACCCGGGAGGGAGGAGGGATGCGGAGCCCTCGCTGCTGCCATCTGCCAGGGGAGCTGCTACAACCATCTGCCTGGAGACGGAGGGGTCGATGCCGGCCACCAAGAGCTGGAGGAACCGCTGCCGTCTGCAGAATAAGAGGAGGAGTGGTTCCTTCCGCCAGGGGCCGGAGGACTCGCTGCCGTCTGCCAGGGGAGAAGTGAGCTGGCATCTGCCAGAGGGCGGTGGAGCGGTTGAGGACTGGGTGACTCTCCTCTCTCTCTCTCTCTCTGTGTGTGTCTCTGCTCACCCTTTCCCTCTCCCCACACCTCCCCTCGTATCTCCCACAGGTTCACAGTAGGCAGGGTGGCCCACCGGCTGACAAAATGGCTGGTAGGGCAGCGGCTCCCCTCCAGAGATGGTGGTCAGACCGGTTGGGCCCCAGCCTGAATCGGGCAGGGGAAGAGTATGATGAGAGGAGGGCATGGTCGGGCCATGATGATGCATGGCTGGCTCAGCTGATCAGCGGGGGAGCGAGATGAAGGGGAGCCGGAGGCGCCAGTTCAAAAGAGAGAGAGAGACGCATGCTGCCGTGTTGCATGTGTGTCTGTGTTTGTGTTTGTGTTTTACGCTGTTTTAAGTTTGAGTTTTAACATTAATCCTTATGTTTACTGTTCAGCCGGTTCCCTCCTCCTCCTTGCTCATCCTTGAACCATTATAGTATTATAAAATCTTAATTGGTGATTTAGTCCTTAAATCTCCAAATGGACAAAAGGCAACATAAAAGTTTAATAAAATTAATCCATGTGCAGCCTATGTTTTGCAGCAGTTTCCCAGTAAAATTTCCAGCGAGAGCTGCCAAAAATGAGTGAAATGGTGTCATAATCAGACAAGGTTTTTAGGGTGAATGTTAGACTTAATGTTAACTTATAAAGAAACTTTTCCAATAGTGTCCTAAAAGCAAATGCAACATGAAAAGCACATTCTGGGTTCAAGCATCGGTCTTCCAAGTCCAAAGTCCAACACTCTGTCAGATGTTTCAATATCATAACATAGCAGTCTGTGAGTAATAGAGAGAAAAATAAGCGTTTATAAAGTCTATTCAACCAATGAACTCATGATTTGAGTGAACGTGAATGGAAAGCACAGTTGTTGCAGTGCCTCTAATGTTAATTTTACCACGAAACTGCACTGAAACGTAGACTGCGGCATGTCATAATTATAGTAACATTCATTTTATGAGATTATGTTGTCCATATGACCTGTGTGCTGCCATATGAAGCCATACGACAGCTTTGTGTGAGGAAAAGATGGAAATTTAAGTAATTATTTACTGAAAATGTTGCCCTCCAGTCTCTACCTTTATATGCAACATGTCATATTTGATGTCAGAAGAAAGAAAGTCATATGGGTTTGAAACAACTGGAGAGTGAATACTGTAAATGATGACAATTAAAATTTTTCGCTGAACTGTTCCTTTTATACAAAAAATGTATGGTACCAAAGTGATGCTTCTTGGTGTTTAGAGAGTTCATTAATTAAAAGTGCCTGAAAATATAATTATTTTCCCCTCAATTTCAGATACATGATACAACTGACTATGGGTCTGAGTCCAGTGGATTTTGCAACAAAGAATATGTGCGGCAGTTCAGCAAGTCCTACGAGCCACCGCTTTATTGGATCATCTTTGTTGTGGGGGCTTTGGGCAACCTACTTGTTGTCTGCATATTCACAACAGTGCGAAACCGCCTCAAAACCATGACTGATGTCTACCTGCTGAACCTGGCAGTGGCTGACCTTCTCTTCCTTGGTACATTGCCCTTCTGGGCAACAAATGCCGCCCAGGGTTGGGTGTTCAGCCTGATCATTTGCCAAGGAGTGTCTTCAGTCAACAAGATCAACTTCTTTGCCAGCATGCTCTTACTCACATGCATTAGCGTGGACCGATACATCGCCATTGTCCACGTAACTGAAGCTCACAACTACAAAAACAAACGCATGTTGTATAGTAAAATAACTTGTGTGTTTGTGTGGGTTGCCTCTTGCCTCTTAGCTCTACCAGACTTCATCTTCGCCAAAGTAAAAACCTTTGAGTTTCAGCCCAATACTTGTGTCCTGATGTACTCGACCTCAGACAAGAATCGAACCAAAATCCTGGTGTTTGCTCTGCAAATCTGTGTTGGCTTCCTTCTCCCCCTTTTGGTCATTGTAATATGCTACTCAGTCATTATCCGTAAACTCATGCAGGCTCGAAGCTTTGAAAAACACAAAGCCCTGAGAGTCATCTTTGCAGTTGTGGCAGCTTTTATTCTCTCCCAGTTGCCATTCAATGGGTATCTGATCATAGAGGCTGCCCAAGCTAATAACGCCACAATAACAGACTGCGATGTCATGCAGAGTTTAGATATGGCTGGGCAAATTGTGAAGTGTCTGGCCTACACACACTGCTGCTTGAATCCCATCCTGTATGCCTTTATTGGGGTTCGCTTCAGGAAGGATCTCTTGAGCCTGATTCACCGTCTGTCTTGTGGGCTGGGACTGGTTGACAACAGCAAATTACAACCAGTTCCTAAGAGGCCTTCTATTATGTCAGACACAGACACCACCCCAGTTTTTTCATTATAGACCAGCCCACCATTTCAAAATCTACATATAAATGTACAGATTATGTCTTTAGCATGTTAATGGAGTTATATTTTCTGCTTGTCCCTATAACAATGGCAATTATAAAAACAAATATTATTGGGCAAGGCCTAGGTAATATGCTTCATTGTAGTAGTACTCCAATATTTTCTCACAGTACATAATGGGAGATTGCAAAGATTTTGTATATAGTTTTTACCTGAACATTCTACACTCATTGGATTTGGGAAAGATGATTAGAGGGGTGTAATAGCTGTATTACTATGTTTTTAATACTTTTTTGAAGTCTATCAAAATCATTGTATAAAATTGTAAATAGATGTTGAGAAAATGTAGAACTTGTTTAAGTTTTATGCATGTACATTTTGTATTTTTAAATAAACTGATAACAAAGTCATCATGAGTTCTAATTTTGTTTTTGTAAAAACTTGATTAATTTGCATTTACTCAAAAACAATTAAGACAATCAGTGGAAATAAATCTGAATTTGCTCAAAATTAGAGGCACTTCAGGGTACTGGCATTAGTTAATTTATGATTGTATAAATAGAGAGGGTGTACCACAAGTTGTGAACCGCAAATAAATCTCAAAAAGTGAATGGCACGAATGCAGCTTGCTGATAGAAAACAATCCTGCTTAGTACTGAAACAAATGTATCTGGTTAGATAAGATTAGTAGTGACCTCCAGTAGGGTAACAATAAAAATGTGAGCCTTATGGATTCAACTGGAGCTAACCTTACCCTTAACTGATGAATATGTTGACATCTATATGAAAGAAAAAAGAAAGTAATACAAAAAAGAAAGATTCCTTTGTCCTGCAAAAGTGGTTTTGTCTCAAATACCCCAATACTTTAATATATTCATCCAGTATGTAAAAAACAAAATCATAGATTATTGTTTATTATTTGACAATTTAATATTTCCCATATAAAGAAGCAACAAATCAAAGCAGGATTAACCAAATGGGCAAACAGGCTCTTACACAACCGTTTTTATTATTATTATTATTACAGCCTAAGGTCCATAAAAATCTGACAAGTCAAATTTCAATGGTTATTTTTTGCAGTATCATAAATTATTGTCCAGACTTCTGCTGAAACGGCACATTGATGGCCAGGTCATGCAGTATCTGTTAATTTTCTTTGCACTGGAATGGATGTTTCACAGTTTATGATTAATTGTTTTTATCACCATGTATGAATCCTTGGAAATTTCGTCCTGTTTTTCACACATTCGTGTTTGGTTTGCAAAGGCCTTAAAGTCGTAGGCTATTTTTGGTGCAGCCATTTTCATGCGAATTATTTTACCATTTCATGTAAAGTGATCAGATTTTTAAATGCTATTGTGCACAATCCTTAATTCCATTTGTTCATTCTATTTGTTTAATTTTTAGGTAGACTTTAAAATCTGATTGATTAGCTAAATCTTATAGCCTACTGTCTTGTGTAGGTGTATTTACTACAGTATTAAGAACTGTTAGAACTATTAGTACCTATTACTGTATTGTTTAATGCTGCACATTAGCAAAGTTTTTCTCTGTAAATGGGTGATGAAATTGCTTGTTATTGTGTGGTCTTGTGTGCACTCTGCATTGTTCTCTGGTCTATACATTTCTGGAGTTATAGAATTTGTCTATGTTGTGAATTTATGAACAAATTATCATATTTGACTGTCAAGATATTCCCTTAAAAATAGACCCTCAGGTCTTGTCTTTGTTAAAACACGAGAGAAAACCACATGGTGTTTTTAGCTGTGCCTAACGTATTTTCTGTGGTAAGAGGCAAGTTTGTGAATGTGGCTTCTTGTCTTAGCCTTGTTTTCTCTATGACTGTTGCTGTGTCTGGTATGGATTGAGCACAACAATGAATAATAAAAAGGTCTGGTCGGCAGACACCTTGGGTAAGCAAACGTGACACAGCGGTTTCAGAGGGTACTAGGCACTCATGATGAGACCAGTCAAGTCAAGTCAATTTTATTTGTATAGCGCCTTTCACAACACACATCGTTTCAAAGCAGCTTTACAGAAGTTCAGGCATTAACAGAAGTTAAAACTGTAATGTCTATAATGTCAATGAATCATCATTGTGTAATTAGATAAAATATGATTGTTAATCGTGTTTAAAAATAAGTAATTAAATAATAATTGTATTAATATCCCCAGTGAGCAAGCTGAAGGCGACTGTGGCAAGGAACACAAAACTCCATAAGATGTTGATTAATAGAGAATGCTTGCAGACTCAACTGCACTGGCAAATCAGCTGCCACAGCATAGTGATTCAGGTCCCTGAACAACTGAAAAACAAGGCCTTTCAGACACACAAAGATTTAAATATAAGTACCAAATATTTGGTAGTTTTTTCTCCCAACAACTGGATGTATTGTAAAGTGGTCCCATTAAGTTTGAACACTTTTTTTTAACACATTTTTCAGAACTAGATTTTTAAGCCATCCATGCAATTACTTTTAATCAACTGGTCTTAAGGTAATTATAGAGGACATTTGACATCCAGAAAGTGTCCATATATGTTTTGTCTTAATTTTGAATAGAATAGCTATGTTTTTACTTAAGCCTGACCAACTTCTTTTTTCCTTTTTTATTTATTTATTTCTAATATTTGTAGAAATGTTTTGGTTGAAAAAGTGTGCTTGTTCTTTTTTAATTGAACGGCACTTTATATTTTGTTACAGCATTCATACACTTAATGTGTGGCTTCAAGGTATTTACATTACATTAACTGTTATTCGTTTAGCAGACACTTTTATCCAAAGTGACTTACAAAATGAGAAAGGATACAAGATTCGTCTTAACGAGACGGTTAACATGAAGAGCGCAGTATTACAAAGTTTAAATTGCATCATAGAAGTATTAGCCAAGATAGAGATAAGATTGCGATGATAATTTTTTTAATCCTTATTAAAAAAAAATTTTTTTTAAGTGTATGGTCAATTGCTCACAAAAAAGTTGTTTCATTAGTCGTTTTTTTTTTAAGACAGAGAGGGAGTTTGCTTCACGAATGAAGTTGTGAAGTTTGTTCCACCATCAAGGAACTGTGAAGCCATAAGTCTTTACATGTAATGTAAAGTTTTTACATTACATTTACATTTACATTTATGCATTTGGAAGACGCTTTTATTCAAAGCGACTTACAGTGCACTTATTATAGGGACAATCCCCCCGGAGCAACCTGGAGTTAAGTGCCTTGCTCAAGGGCACAGTGGTGGTGGATGTGGGGTTCGAACCAGGGACCTTCTGATTAGCAGCCCTGTGCTCTAGCCAATTTGTTGGAATCAGAAGGCGGCCTTCATTTGCAGACCACAGCCTTCTGGTCAGAATGTAGCTCTGCAGGAATGATTTTATGTAAGCTGGAGCAGACCCACTGACTGCTCTCTATGCCAGCACCAGAGCCTTGAACTTGATACGTTCAATGACTGGCAGCCAGGGGAGAGAGACAAGCAGGGGTGTAAAATGTGCTTTTGGGTTAATTGAAGACCAGCTGTTCAGGAAGACTAGCTAAGAGAGCATTACAGTAATCCAGTATAGCAATGTCAAGCAACTGAACAAGAAGTTGTGTGGCATGTTCAGATAGGAAGGTCTTATCTTACTGATGTTTTAGAGTGTAAATCTATATCACCAGGCTGTTTATGAGATGTGGTTGGTGAAAGTGAGTTGGCTATCGATGTTACCCCTATATTTTTGACCGTTTTGGATGATGTTAATGTAGACGAACTAAACTAAACAGTGATGTTGCTTTCAACAGCGGGGTTGGCTGTAAAGACAAGGAGCTTGGTCTTCGCTAGGCTGAGTTGAAGGATGTGTTCCTTCATCCAGGACGAGATATCTGCCAAGCAGGCTGAGATCCAAGCAGTCATTTTGGGGTCATCAGGCTGGAAGGACAAGTAGAGCTGCATGTCATCGCCATAGAAATGGTAAGGAAACCTATGTGCATGAATGATGGGTCCCATTGAAGTTGTGTATATAGAAAAGAGAAGTGGCCCAAGCACCAAGCCTTGAGGTGCCCCAGGAAGTAGCTGATGTGACTTGGACACCCTACCTCTCTAATCTATCTTGAAAGACCTACCTGAGATATAGCACTTGAACCAGCTAAGCACAGTTCCTGTGATTTCCAGAGTAAAGAGGGTGGACAGGAAGATCTGATGGTAACTGTGTGAAATGCTGCAGATAGGTCCAGCAGAATGAGAACAGATAATCTGGAGCCAGCTCTTGCTTGTTTTAGCAATTTGGCGTCGGACAGCAGGGCAGTCTGTGGAATATCCACGTTTGAAGACTGACTCATTGTTGTCTAGCAGCTTGTTCTGTAAGAGAAAAGCTGAGATCTGATTGAAAACATTTTTTTTTGCCATGAATGAGAGGAGATAAACTGGTCTGTAATTTTCTACTTGTGTGGGGTTAAATTCATTTTTTTAAGCAGTGGAGTTACTCAAGCCTGCTAAAACACAGTAGGAAAAGTGCCTGTAAAGAGAGATGTGTTAATTATGTGTGTGAGTGCAAGTAGGATGGACTGGGAAATTGCTTGGAGAAGGTGGTAAGGAATAGGGTCAATTGGGCAGGTGGTGGGGTGGTTAGACAGAAGGAGTTTAGAGACCTTACTGTCAGTAAAAGAAGAACATAGAGAGAAAAAAGCTGCATACAGGAGATAAGTGTTTTAGAGGGTGTGATGCCTAGAACGTATTGCTGATCACTGTAGCCTTATCAGTAACAAAATACTATCTGCTATCAGTAACAAAATACTGTCTGCTGTCATTGAGGTGGGGGGAGGTGGAGGGGGAGGACAGAGGAGTGTGTTAAATGTCATAAATAGGCTGCAAGAGTCAGTAGTGTTGTTAATCTTGTTATGATAACAGGATGTTTTTGCAGATGCAACATTATAGGAGAAGGAAGCAAGCAGAGACTGATACTTACTTAGATCTTATAGATATTTAGATTTCTGCCATCTCATCTCAGCCATCCTGAGGTCAGCCTGGTGTTCATGAAGAAAGTCAGAGAGCCACAGAATTGTCACATTAAATTGAACAAACTAGTGATCAGAAACATGTAAAGGGATAACAAGAACATTGTTAGCAGTACAGTTATGTGTAAAAATGAGATCCAGCTGGTTGCCTGATCTGTGCGTTGCAGTATTGCATAGCAGGTCGAACGAGGCTAGAAGAGCATGTCCAGTGACCTGGGGGCTTGTTAAGATTTATGTTGAATTCACCAAGATCCACAAGTGGGCTGCCATCTTCAGGGAAGGAGGATAGCAGAACATCCAGCTCCTCAAGATAGTTAGCCAGCTGACCTGGAGGGCGATATATGATAACAACATGGATTTTTGTAGGTTGTGTTGTAGTAATAGCATGAAATTCAAAGTTCTTATTGCATAGTGAGGAGAGTGGTGAAAATGTCCAGTTGTCTGGAATGAGCAAACCTGTTCCCCCATCCCTACCAGTATGCAGAGGGGTGTGAGAGAAGTTGCTGGAGAGGGCACAGGGTATAGCTATAAATCTCCGCTTTCACTTCCACATTCTTCTTTGTTTTTGGTGATTCACATTCTTTGTGCATATCGCCACCAACTGGGCAGGGAGGAGAATTTATAGTAAAAAGGACTCAACTATTGATCTACACCTATCACATCGCATCTGAGGACATGGATTTAACCACTGGAGTTGTATGGATTACTTTTATGCTGCCTTTATGTGCTTTTTGGACCTTCCATTCCTGGCCACCATTCACTTGCATTGTGGGGACCTACACAATCTTATTAAAGACTTTGTTTGTGTTCAGCAGAAGAAAGAAAGTCATACACATTTTTCATTTTTGGGTGAAATACTCCATTAAGCTTAGCAATTTAAAGCTATGAAAATAAATGAACAACTGTGAAACTTGATTTAATTTTTAAAATGACATTCATTTTGATGCAATGATTAGGCCTACAAAAAAAAAAAAAAAAAAAATAATAATTATATATATATATATATATAATTTTTTTTTTGTTTTGTTTAAACAAAAACAAAATTGCAAATTCTTTGCAATTTTTAGAAAATTTGGTTTCCTGTTTTGCTCTGTGGCATATATAACACACTTTTTTCCAAATCAAGAGATAAACAAGTATGATGTTGTTGATGTACTAGGTGAGACCACAGATTCTACTGTAACATTTATTCTACTGCTCTCTGTGTCTTACCACCCCACCATCTCTCTCTCTCTCTCTCTCTCTCTCTCACACACACACACACACACACACACACACACACACACACACACACACACAAAGAACTGACTCACCTTCTCACTTTCTCTGCTTCACTCTCTTCTCATGACAGGAAATTGTCAATCATGTCAACAACATTCCGTATGCATGCTAATGTTATAGCTGTGTGCACTACACAGCATGTAGTGAATGACTATACTATATAAAGATAATGAGATAAAGATAAAAAGAATGCTGTACACCAGAGATTACTAATTAGGTCATTTCATTAACTTTCATTCATTAACACTTCAATAGTGCATTTAGTTCTTTTGCCATGTATTATATACAGTAATATGTTTGGAAAGCTAACACAATTGACTTTATTTACTAATGGGGGCTAAACAAAATGAGTGCTCTTATTATACTGTCTTGTTTAAATGGCATAAGTTTTCCCACTAGCCTGCAACGGATTTGTTTTCGGTAAGTCGAGATGGAACTTGAGTGACGCACACTTTGCAAGTTCTCTGGCTCATTTGGAGCCACATAAGTCCTTCATGTGGTCCTTTTCAACCATGCTGCACGTGTTTCTATGCCTGCACTGACATGAGCTCAACGTCAGACCTCCTTTGTATGTTTTATGTGTGTGAAGTATGTAGGTGGTAGTGAAACTGGAAGACACATGGGTTACCCTCTTTAAACTCACAACTGTGTAGATGGTCTGTTTTAAAATGTATTTAAATTGATTTTAGTATCCACTTTTTATCTTACAGCCAAAAAAGATCACATAATTTCAGGATCTGACTAACCATTTAAAATACTTTTATATGTGCCATGATTTTTCACAAAAACCCCAATCCACAAAATACTCGGAACTGATCTGAGGAAGAATGCAACGTGCATTTCACGTTGTTGTCCAATAGATGGCGACTGCTGCACTTTATATGGCGGAAGCGTTAAGCCTAGGACTAAAATTATAACAGAAGCTAAATTGAGTAATAATAGCGACACCTAGTGTTGTATTAAGTTTTCAGGTTGGACTACACCTTTGAAAAATGGACAACAGTGGAAAACAAAAGACCACAACCAACAGCACAGGTGTTTAATGGCTAATAAGGATTTAGTTTTTATGTTCCTAGCATATTTCTCTCTGCCTTCGACTACCTTACTCTTTTTTTCTCTCACTATCAGGTCAATTACACAGGAGAGAGAGAAACAGTGCAGAGGGCGGCCTAAGAGCTATGGCAAGAGAGCGTATTTCAAAAGTGGAGCAGCACCTGTGTCTCTGAGCATCCCATTCATTACACATCTCCCCAGAGTATGTGTGTGGGCAAGCACGATTGTTTATGTGTGGGATTTGTGTGTTTGTCTATTTTTTTATGTGCTTGTGGCTTAAAGGAATAGTTCCATTTGGTCATCATTTGTTCAACCTTATGTTTCTCCAATCCATGTGACTTTCTTCTGTGGAACACTAAAGGAGATGGTCTGAAGAATGTTCACGCTGCTCTTTTCTGTACAAAAAAGGAATATAGTGACCATCAAGCTCCAAAAATGACAAAAAAGCTAAATAAATGTTCATAAAAGTAGTCCATTCAGCATGTGTGCTATAATCCAAGTCTCCTAAAGATGCATAATTTATTTGTGTGATGAAAAGGCTGAAATTTAAGTCGTTATTTATTTAATTTAAGTTGCTATAGGGTACAATGGGACTAAAGTGTGTCGACTGCAAACTCCAAATTAGGTCTGCCTCCATTACGGTATATAACGCCCACTTTTTACAATGCAATCAACAACCAAAATATAAAATAAATTGAACAAAAATGAAGTATAAAAAAAAAGTATGAAATATGATTTTCCAGTCTCTGTTGCTTAACAGGTTAAAAGTTTGGATGTCATCTTTGATATTACTTTATAATTCAAACCACATATAAACAATGTTATTTGCTCTGCATATTTTCACATATGTAACATTAATTGACTTCATCCGGCTCTTTCAGTAAAGAGCACCACGATTCTTGTTCATGCTTTAGTAACTTCCCGTATTGATTATTGTAACGCTCCTTTTTATGGTCTGACATCAAGACTTCTCTATAAACTCCAGTTAGTACAGAATTCAGCATTGACTTTAAAATTCTTCTCCTTACTTATAAGGCACTTAATAATCTTCCCCCTTCATTCTTATTTAACCTTCTTCAAATCACACTCTTCCTCGCACTTTAAGGTCTTCTTCTGCACTCACTCTTGTTTTCCCTCGAGTTTGCACAACATCTATGGGTCTCGAGCCTTTAGACATGCAGCTCCTTATTTATGGAACTCATTGTCACAGGATGTGCGAAACAAAGTCTTCTGGTTTTTAAATCTCGCCTAAAGACCCATCTTTTTAGGCAGACATTTATGTGATTGCTTTTATGCTTGTATTATGTCTGTTCAGGCTGTAATAATGATTCATTGTTGTTTAATGTTATTTTGTTGTAAGGTGTCCTTGAGTGTCATGTAAAGCACCTATAAATAAAACGTATAATAATAATGAAAAAAATCAATTCCCCGCCATAAATTTTTTTCTTGTTCAATAAGCCGTTTCACTCGAAAATATGTCACAATATAGAACAAAAGTTGATTGCCACCTCCATTTCATGATGATTTTAAGGAAATCTTATTTATTTAACATTTAATAACTTTATGTAGTTAATGTGAATCCCTGATATGATTATATTGCTCCATCAATCTTTTGTGGCATTTTTTAAAATCTTGATACACTCTGCAACCAGAAAAGGCATGTTTTCTTTAAGGGGTGCCTGTAGCCACATTGCACCCTAATGACTTAAATTTCGCTCTGTTCTTCACACAAAGCTATTATTTAGATTTAGAAGTCTTGGAATATTGCATTCAAGTCATATGGACAACATTCATATTATCGTTTATTTATATATATATATATATATATTTTTATTTTTTTTTTCTCCCCAATTTGGAATGGCCAATTCCCAATGCGCTCTAAATCCACGTGGTGGCATAGTGACTCAATTCGGGTGGCGGAGGATGAATCTCAATTGCCTCCGTGTCTGAGACTGTCGGTCTGTGCATCTTATCACGTGGATTGTTGAGCGTGTTACCACAGAGACAGTGCATGTGGAGGCTTCATGCTATTCTCCATGGCATCCAACTCACCACTCGCCCCACCGAGAGCGAGAATCACGAGTTTCCCCGTGTGACTCTACCCTCCCTAGCAACCAGGCCAATTTGGTTGCTTAGGAGACCTGGCTAGAGTCACTCAGCACACCCTGGATTCAAGCTCGTTACTCCAGGGGTGGAAGTCAGCATCAGTACTCGCTGATCTACCCAGGCCCCCAACATTCATATTATTTAATGGTGCTTTTACTTCATTTCTGGGCCTTGGCATACCCTGGTCACAAAGTGTTTCTGCATATTTTCATATGGAGAACAGTAGCTTGAACATTCTGCCCAACATCTCCAGTTGTGTTGCACAGAAGGAAGTATTACATTTTTGAAACAAAGCGAGGGTGTATAACAGATGACAGAATTTACATTTTTTGGTGAACTGTTCTTTTAGTTCCCTCTGTCTTGAGCATATTTAGATTTTGTATGTGAGCATATTTATATTTGGATTCAAGGGTTACCTGAGGTTAAAGATGAAGGCCATTCTCCTCTTTCTCCCCATTCCCTGAATTTCCCTGTCATCGCTATCTTCTTTTTGGATTTCAGGATGGAGTGATATTATGTTCCCAACACTTTTCATAAGCTCTCAACTAGTTAACCTGGATACTGAGCCATCTCTAGAAGTGTCATTCCAAACCGCAGTTCTGTTCTTATCCTTCCTCATCTCCTCATCCCCTCCATTTATAGAATATCTCTCTAACATTACCATTTCATCTCAGTCATGCTGCCGCCCGTGTGTGTGTTACCAGCACTGTGATAAGTGTGTGATGGACGATGGGTGTCATTTGTCACTGTCCTGCTCCAAGACACACACACACACACACACACACACACACACACACACACACACAGATGTGATGATGAGTGTAAGATTCCTCTGTGGTCCGACACACTGGAGACCACAAATAACAATGGACTTTGGTGCAGCCAATCCAGACTATTGTGTGATGTAGCTGGGAACTAAAACTATTCTTTCTTCAGTGCTTCAGAACTTAACTTTGTGAAATGTTGTGCTGTTCTCACTGGATATCTGTTTTTCTAAGCTGTTTTCTTGATTCGCTTACAGCTGTTTTTCATTGTTTTTATTCCTGTCTTTATTAACAGGACTTAGCAAGACTTTTGAAATGTGCTTTAGAGATGTCTGAGCTTTAGTGATATTGTAACTTTTTCGCCTTGGCCTACGTTGGTATCAAAACAGCAGTCTGAATCCCATTTGAAAAGAAAAGTTATTGCTCATTGTTCTAAGACACACACCCATTGGAAAGAAAAAACACAAATCAGATCTCTTTAATATCTCAGTTGTTTCTCCTAGAAAGAAATGGGATTTAACAGAAAACAAATTGAAACTTTTCCTAAAGTATTCAGATTTTTCTCCTGAGAAAAAGATTTTAAGCAAATCCGGTCCAACCATAAGTCCAAACAAATGTTAGTGATTTCAAAATAACCTCCAACATATCACATCAAATTTTCTGAGCTAAGCTTTCCACGTTTATTTTGTAGCTTTTTATTCTTACCATTTGTCAACAATTGTACTATTTTTTATAAATTAGGGGAAACTTATGGGACAGATTTAATACTGTAATTGAGTTATGAAAGAGCAACCTCTGAGCTATACAGTTTTCCTCTGTGCATTGTCATGGACTTTCATATTCAACTTTGATCAGGAGCTTCAGTTATTGTTCACATTAACCATATGAAAACAAGGAAAAAATGGGATCTTAGTGATTTGGACCATGGCATGATTGTTGGTGCCAGACGGGCTGGTTTGAATATTTCGGTAACTGCTGATCTCAACAGTCACATTAACAGTCACATCTAGAGAATAGTCTCTAGAGTTTACTCAGATGCCAAAACCAAAAAACATCCATTGAGCGGCAGTTCTGTGGACAGAAATACCTTGTTGATGAGAGAGGTGAATGGAGAATGGCCAGACTGGTTCGAGCTGACAGAAAGGCTATGATAACTCAGATAACCACTCTGTACAATTGTAGCAGAATAGCATCTGAGAATGCACAACATGTCAAAACTTGAGGCGGATGGGCTACAACAGCAGAAGAACATGTCTGGAACTATTACGATAATGTTATCTGTATTTGCTGTCATATATAAGAAGAATGTGAGGCTTTACCTCTGAGAACACCCTCTCCTTTTTGTCCTAAAGATACAGTCATGTTTTTAGAGTTTTTAATAATTATCCTTACACAGAGCTGTGTTTTTAAGGTATAGTTACCCCCTTGAAATGTTAAGGATCCAAAACAAAAAGCATAAGTTTGCTATTAAACAGGAGTTAAGTCTTTGATATTGACCATATACAGACTGCAGTTTGATGAAATATTGATAGCAATTCTCCAATTGATAGAAGCTCCTGAGGGATTTTATTTAGCCTTTCAGCGAGAGGAGTTTGTGTAGTGGATCTGTAGAATATGACATGTGATTCATTAAGCATCACAGCATCAGAACGAGAGTTATTGGAGCTAATAACTCAGTTGATCAACTCAATGTAGTTCTGGCTATTGTGATCAAAAAGAAGACCTCACCCCCACCCCCCAACACACACACACACACACACACACACACACACCTCAATACCCGCACATAGTTAACTTAATGGAACTCTTAGTGAAACTGGTCTTAGAACAATTTGAAAAGAACCTTATTTCATCCTACAAAAAACCCTCCAAAAGCAGCATTTTCCAGTTTTCGTACACATCCACTAGTTGGGAGTTACCAACTTGTGCAACGGAAGGAGAACTGCAGCTTTTTGTATGGCTAAGACAGACTCTCAGTCACGCATGCTAAATTATAAATTGTATGCCTGTATTGTATCTATTTATAATTCTGTTTGTTAATTGGTTGGTCTGTATGGGAATAAATGTTCCTTTTCACACAAGCCAAGTCGTATGATATCTTATAATTTCACCATCTTGCAGTAATAAATAATTACATGGTACCTAATTTTATGATTTGAAGGGCATCTGGTAATTTTGGGTGCTAATTTGAAGTAATGTTCTCACTAAAATGGCAAACGACACAAATATGCACAAGTTCTCTATGTAAGAGAATTAAACGACCACACTTTGACCCAATATTCAAATACTTCCTATGAGTACGAGCATGAAATAAGATTTCCAGCGGTTGCTCAAAAAGTTTGATTTGAGTTGCTGGTAGAAGTGACCCACATTCTTGCGGCAACAAAGAAAAAGTCCAGGCATGAAATACACTTATATAGAATCTGAATATTGATAATCGCCTTGAGTGTGTTTATTATTTATTTTTTGTGTCTGAAGGACAGTGTAGGCAATATCAGTACAGAAGGAAAGATTGCAAAAGAAAGAATGCTGAAAAACAGAGGGATTAAATTGTGCACGCTTGCACACACTGCATTCGTACATAGAGATACTAATGTGCATAATAATCTCTGTGGGGCATTGCTTCAATGTAATGAGAAATAAAGGGAGAGGGAAATGATACAAAAGAAAAATGAAGAGAGTCTGAGAGTAAAACAGATGAATAAGAAGAGAAGTTGAGAGGAGCCAGGGGCGTAGAAAGGTCTCATGCTTTAGTGAAATTAGCACGCTTTTCCACCGTCGTCCATTAGATAATCAAATTCATGCCACACAAGGCTCGGCAACCCCTCCTTTTCATTACTCCTCTCTAATCCCTGTCGATAAGGGAGAACTCGCATACCACTTTCATTATGCTGTCATTTCAGAAGCGGTATGGAATCCCCCGCGGGATACTATCAGTCAGAAAATTACTTAACTAGCTGAAGTGGTTTCAGTTTTGCATTTATTATTTCTGACAGCTTCAAAATAATCACACAAATATCCCTTTACTGATTTTGGGGCTGGTTAAGTGGCAGAGAGCGCACCCTTTATCGGTCGAACACACTAATGGCTTACTCATAGACACCAGATATACCTCCAACAGCGAGAGGAGGAGGGCACGGAGAGATCCCGATATTACAAGAGGGGTAGAAAGGAGACGCAAAAAGAGAAAGATAATATCACCACATTTTGCTCTTTGCTGGGATAAAGAGAGAGTATTCGATACTTGAGTGGGCTATTTCAAACTTTAGAAGTGAGAGAGTCCTTCTCCTCTGTAGCCTTTGAGCATACAGTGGATTAGTTCTCAATAATCTCTCCTTTGTGGAGTGTTTACTAGGCTCAAGACTAAACACTTCAAGATGAGAAACCTTAGTATGTGAACCATCTGGTAATCCCTGCTCAAGCTTTTCAACAAAAAGCAAAGCAAACAAGCAGCCATATGAGTTATATTATTGGCTAACAGTTCATAAATGACAGGATTGGTTCAAGCTGAAAAAAGTCAAATGTGTTTCATTTGTCATTTTTGTTAAGTAATGTGATATAACTTCATGAATGTATATTGGGATGGATTATGGATTTCTGTGATATCTGTATATGCTAGTATGTTAAGCCTCTTTTTCTACTTTTCTAGATTTTCTTGTATGGAAGATATCAAATGATGTGACATATTTCTATTTCAGTTTGGATCAATATTTAAATTTATGGGATGTTTTGTTTTTCTGTATGTCAGTGTGTTTGTCTGTATGTGGGGAAAATAGAGTGGACATTTATAAGGCTGTTGGTCGTTGACAAATAAAGTTCTAATCTAGTTTAAAAATTTGTGCCAAGTTCGAGGAAATGTAGTTTTTGTTTCATAACCAACATTTTAAAAACTTTTACATAATTTTCTACCTAAAATTGATTAAAGACTTCACCTTCTGAGACCTGACCGTGACTGCTGTGTGCGTTGTCCATTTCCATTTCTGTCTTGTCGGGCACTTCTCATGCACCTTACAGTCTAGCTGATCCCACAAATGCTCAATGGGGTTTAGATCCATAACACTCTTTTCCAATTATCTCTTGGTCAATATCTGTATTTCTTTGCCCACTCTAACCTTTTCTTTTTGTTTTTCTGATTCAAAAGGGACTTTTTCTTTGCAATTCTTCCCATAAGTCCTGCACCCTTGAGTCTTCTCTTTACTGTTGTACAGGAAACTGGTGTTGAGCGGGTAGAATTCAATGAAGCTGTCAGCGGAGGACATGTGAGGTGTTTATTTCTCAAACTAGAGACTCTGATGTAATTATCCTCTTGTTTAGTTGTACATCTGACCTTCCACATCTCTTTCTGTCCTTGTTAGAGACAGTTGTCCTTTGTCTTTGAAGACTGTAGTGTACACCTTTGTATGAAATCTTCTGTTTTTTCTGCAATTTCAAGCATTGTACAGCCTTCATTCTTCAAAACAATAATTGACTGACAAGTTTCTAGAGAAAGCTGTTTCTTTTTTTTGCCATTTTTGACCTAATATTGACCCTAAGACATGCTAGTCTAATGCATACTGTGGCAACTCAAAAACAAACACAATGACAATGTTAAGCTTCAGTTAATAAACCAAATAGCTCTCAGCTGTGTTTGATATAATGGCAAGTGATTTTCTAGTACCAAAGCAGCAATCCTGTACACACATGACTGTGTGGCAACACATAGCTCCAATGCCATCATTAAGTTTGCTGACGATACGACGGTTGTAGGTCTGATCACTGACAATGATGAAACAGCCTACAGAGAGGAGGTGCACACTCTGACACGCTGGTGTCAGGAGCACAACCTCTCCCTCAACGTCAGTAAAACCAAGGAGCTTGTGGTGGACTTCAGGAAGAAAGACAGAGAACACAGCCCCATCACCATTAATGGAGCACCGGTGGAGAGAGTCAGCAGCTTCAAGTTCCTCGGTGTCCACATTACTGAGGAACTCACATGGTCCGTCCACACTGAGGCCGTTGTGAAGAAGGCTCACCAGCGCCTCTTCTTCCTGAGACGGCTGAGGAAGTTCGGAATGAACCACCACATCCTCACACGGTTCTACACCAGTACTGTAGAGAGCATCCTGACTGGCTGCATCACCGCCTGGTACGGCAATAGCACCGCCCACAACCACAAAGACCTGCAAAGGGTGGTGCGAAAGGCCAGAAACATCATCGGAGGTGAGCTTCCCTCCCTCCAGGATATATATAACAGACGGTGTGTGAATAAAGCTCGGAGGATCATCAGAGACTCCAGTCACCCGAGTCATGGGCTGCTTTCACTGCTTCCATCAGGCAGGCGGTATCGCAGCATCAGGACCCGCACCAGTCGACTACATGACAGCTTCTTCCCACAAGCAATAAGACTTTTGAACACATGATCTCTCACGATCAACAATCAGCACTGCACTTTATTAATCATCACTCTGTCAATATACTCTCCCAATTCAATTAGTGTTTATATATATTTATACCCGTATCTAGTGTATGTGTATTCTACATTGTGTGTATTGTGTACATTTGTTATGTAAATTGTTGTGTAAGTACGTGTACATTTGTTATGTAAATTGTTTTTGTGTAAATATGTTGTTTATTGTAAAGTGGTTTATGTCTCGTCACTGTCATTACTGCTATGTTACTCGGAACTGCACACAAGAATTTCACCTGCTGTTGCACTCGTGTACACAGTAGTGTGACAATAAAGTGATTTGATTTGATTTGATTTGATTTGATTTTGAATTTGGCCAACATCATCCATTCACTGCCAATAAAATGTTGCATTATAAAATGTTGAATCTATGTTTTGATTACCATTGTCCCATGTCTGCCAAACATGTTGAGTGGCCCAAACATCATCTGAACCCTGAAAATGAACGTTTGGTCAGATTTTAGAATTGAATGGACTTGCTGCATATGAAGATATAGGATGTCCCCTGGCTCCCTTTCTCCCTGCTTTCTGTCTGTACTGGTCTCAGAACAGTTGGAAATGCAACTTATTTTCATCCTATCTCCATAAAAGCCCCTGAAAGCAACATTTTTCAGCTTTTGGATGAACCCATTAAACCTCAATGTGAATATGCAGAGTAAATATATAGGAAAGCATTTACTGAAGTTAATGAACAGAATCGTATTTCAGAGATAACTAAATCAAATATAACAACATTTATATTATAATGAAACAAAATGACACATGGATGTGTTAATGTGGAAAGTTATTCATAAATAAAACTTTTTTTTAACTTTTGTGGGACAATACACGTATGTGTACATCATGTTTATCGCACACACACGTTAAAAATAAATTAAGTTTTTAAAGCGGCATATCAAACCAAACTAGAGATTCTACTCTTTACACCCAAATGGGTTTTAATTAAAAAATGGCACTTTTGTCAGCTCTATGCTGTAGAAGAACTTCAACGCCATGCTGTTGTGTCACATGACTCGGCGCGTCAGTATGACTGTCTAAAGTGTGAACAGTATTTATTTGGTTTAAATGTAATTTAATTATGCATTGTGTATAGCCAAAATACAACATATACACATCTGTACGTGGGGTCACACAAGGTTATAAATGTTCAGTGGTGTTTTGGTGTAACAATTCATTAAAAGTTCTCCATTTAATCCATCAATCCATCTTCTAAAGCCACTTGTCCTATATAGGGTCCTGGGTAGGCCTCCATTTGACCTGAACAAAATGTACATTTTCATAAAAAAGTACAAATATTTAATTTGTTTAAAAAACTTCACACTCAGACATGGGGGTCTAAATGGGTCATCTATGTTTCATGTTTTTTTGTTTTTTTGTTTTTTTTTTGCAGGTTGGTTACACCACCTGACTTTGATTTGGTGGACAAAATTAGTATTTTAAAACTAAATTGTTTCACTGCTTAAAAAATAAGAATTTAAAATGATTAATAATTTAAAAATGAATTAATAATTTAGTAATAATAATTTAAAATGTATTAATAATTTAATATTGTTTAATAAAAAATGATAACAAAAGATTATTCCAAACTACTTATGCCAACATTTATTTTTCAAGAATTTCAGCTTTTAAGAAGACTTTTAGTTTTTATTGTCACTGGACTGTTATAGCACTTTTTTATATATTAAAAAAATCTCCCCCAAATTACTCTGAACTCAAAAATGCATCATAGTAGAGAAGTATTGAAGTAACTGTTTTGTGTAAATCAAATTGTTAATGTATTAATGATTAATAATGAATAACTTAAAAAACTGAGCATCAAGTCATGGACCCATGTATAGTGTTTTGAGACCATATGTGTGCATATTTTCAATGCTAATCGGTGTCTTCGTATGACACTAGCAATGCCAAGGTTTGATCCCCAGGGAGTGCATGTACTAATAAAATAGTATAGTATGAATAGTATGAATGCTCTGTAAGTTGCTTTGGTTTAAAGTGCCTGCCAATACAAATGCATGTAAGGAAAGAGAATGGGTGCAGTTGAACTCCAAAATGTCCAAAGCACATGACTCATGTTCTAAGTCTTCTGAAGCAGCATGATAGCTTTGCGTGAGAAACAGACCAAAATTTAAGTTAAAAAAAAATCTTGTTCTCATGTAAATGTGTGAGCAATCTGCAGAAGTACTATATGTGTGCATTTTTTTCCCACATGCATGGTAAACTTATTGTAAGATCATATGTACTTTAGTCTCAGGGTGTGCAACATGTCAATGTGCATCAGGTCTGGAATAGTTAGGAATTCTTCTTTAATTGGGGTGAGATCAGGGGCTCAGAGGAGGCCAAGGAGGGACCTGTACCCCTTTCTTTCTCCTCCAGAACCGCTTTGGCACCACTGCGGCTTTTGATGTGTGCTTTGGCTCTTCGAGGCTGACTTTGGAATATGTTCTTGGGAGACCAATGGTTACTTGCCTCCAGGCAAAATCTCAATCCCCGGGATCCGGCTCGTCTTTGATGGAATACTTTCAGGAGTAGCTAACCACCACAATCCCCGCTCTGCCTTACCCCTCCTCTCTTACGTGTACCCTCTCTATCTCTCTCTCTCTCTCTAATCCATCTCACTCAGAGAGATTCACAAAAAAAAACTGACTGACTGACTGCCTACATCTCTATATCAGTCTCTCCATCCACTTGACCAGAACAGATGAGAGCAAGTAAATGGAAAGGTGTTATTTGTGTTATCTATCTGCCCACGGATCTTCCAGACTCATTTAATCCTTCTGTTTTCAAATATTTTAAATTGTATCTAGTAAAATAAGAAGCACTTTGTGGCAGAAAACATTATTCAGATGCATATGTTTAAATGAATTACAAATGCACTGAGTCCCTTTATGTGCACAAATACATGAATGAACACACATGATTGTGGCTTTTGTAGATGACATATAAATGTTAGATGTTATGTGTAATGGATGAGGTTAGTCTGAGTATTTTCCTTGGCTTGTTTTCTTTTTTTTTTGTTGTTGGTATAAATCTGCCACTATGTGGTTTACAGTTTTTTGTGCTATATTGATTTTCTTTGGTTTAATTTTGTGCATTGTGCATTACAGGAACTTTACATATACAGTATTTTTCACACATTTGTTCACACGTCCGCCAAAAATTAAATCTTCATAAATTTCCGTATTTTCAAAACATGTTAGGTGTAGATAAAGTTTTATCAATATTTATAAGTTGCATAATTCTGTCTATCTATCTATCTATCTATCTATCTATCTATCTATCTATCTACACACACACACACACACACACACACATACATACATATATACAAATATATATATATATATATATGTAAAACGTACACACACATGTACTGTATATCATGCATCCATCTCAATGTGCTGAATGAAAGACTGATTTCATTCTAAGAGATTTGATTTGCATTGAATACATGTTAAAACTGTTCATATTGTTTTAAGGGTAAATAAATTCAATCTCGATCACCATGACGGAGTGCAACATATTGTAAAACCATTAGCAATACTCTCCGCATTTTTTTCTCAGACGGGCACATCAATAGCATTGACAATAAAAAATAACTTTTATTGGACTCGAGTTCTCTGCAACACGCATAGTCAGATCCTGTTTAAGCGATTAGAGTGTGATTTTCAACTGTAAAGAAATCAGTTACTGGTCCATTGATTGACGGTGAGCCCAGGAGGTCTTTTTTAACCATCTAATTTCCTTGTATATTGATTATGTATATGTAGGAATAACCATGAGGCAGAGTTTTCCTTTCGATGTTTGCATAAAGGTCTCACTTTAAGGTGTATTCCCTAGAGACAGAGGTCCCAGCTTCTACTGTATAAGCTTGTCATTTTTCCTCATTCCAGATCCCAGGATGGCGTGACCCTGAAACACTGCATGCACTGAGAATTAGATTTGAGGTAAAGATTACATAATACATTCTGACTTTACAACATAACGTAGCCTCTTGTACAGTCAGATTTGAGTTGTCAGGCAATGATAGACTTTTTTAATGAAGGAATCCCTGTTTCAAAGCATAATATTAAAGGTAAAAACATACTCAGATTTACAACATGGGAAATTCAGTCACATCACATGATAATATGTCTTTCCAAAAACCTGTTTACTTCCTCAAAATCTCATGTTTTAGTGAGGAGGTCACAAAGTTTCATAACAGATCATTTATTTTGTCTGATAAACGATAGTTCCAAACCTTAATATATTGTTTAAAATAAACAATATAAGCCCCTCACCATGTTTCAATCTCACATAGAGTAACACATATATTCGTATGAATTAGCACCCCCAAATTATATAATAAACAATTAATGCCAATTTATGAGATTTTTCAGAGGTGAGAAATTGAATTTGCCCAAATAATTTAGCACGTGTATTTAAAATGTTCCAGTGTTGTTTACTCAAACCCTTTTCCATGAATATTGCATGAAGACAAGTCAGTGCTGTAGTCTCTGTTTTGTTTTATTTCTGTTTTTAATTCTGTTAAAAGTGTTATTATTTCTTCTTCTTCTTCTTCTTCTTATTATTATTATTATTATTTTTTTTTTTTTTTTACTTTTTTCCTATGTAGCAGTATAGCTCAACAAATGCCAAATAGCAAAATTGGTCTCTGATTACATAATGGGGAATTAGCATTTGAAAGTATTAGCATTATTATATTATTATAATTTTTAGCATCAACTTTTCTGAAAGTTCCTGTTGGTGAATGTTTTCTTACCACAGTTCTATGCCACTTTTAGTTTACCTTATACTGTATTGAAGGGAAATCAAATCCAAGAATCAACACCAAGTCATCTTTTTAAGGATTGTTGTTGCTGAGTTTCCTTTTGCAGTATTAGCTCGTTGCCACTTCATTACAATGTCAATGTTATTACACATATTAATACAAATATAAATAATAATAAAAGTAGCAACACTAAATATATTTACAAATTGATTCATCAAATATTTTGCCTACATAATAACTACATTTATATGACCTGTCCTGCACAATTACATAAACACTGTAAAGTGTGACTGGTTTTCCCTCTCCAACATGCCTCAAAAGTGACTCCAGTGTCTCAGGAAAGAGCGCTGGGATACGTGACGGACGGAGGGAGGGAAAAAGGGGCAGAAAGAAAAAGAGGGGAGGTAGTGTTTCTGCTCTCTGAAAGGGAGGAGTCACGCAAAGGGAAAGGGCAGCTGGAGCTCCACACTTCAAATCTTCTTTCCTCGAGAAACTATCCGTTACAGTGTTTATTGCCATAAACATTTAGGAGTTTCACGAGTCGCTGTACTTTTGCTGTTAGTATTTAGGTATGTATGCAAAAGACAGCGTTAGTTTAGAGCTCGAGCTGCTCCCTTCCAAGCACACTTAGAAAAGAAAGAGAAGACGAAGGAAGAAAGAAAAAACTATACAGAGCAGTTTTGGAGTTTTAAGTGAAGCAGCAAAGAGTCTCTATCCTTCTGCAGCAAGCATCTGCGCGCGAGCGAGAAGAAAGTCTTCGAGGAGAGGGAAGAAAAGTTTCGGAACAACTGGAGGGAAGAAGGAACCTTCGGACGAGTAAGTGTTAGAAATGTGGAGTTGTGCCTCTTTGCATTTGGTTGCATGAAAGTTTTGCTAAATGAAGAGTGAAGAAAGAGTAATGCACCGTTCTGTCAGGGGTATCGCGTTTCAAATAAGACGCAAAATGCGCAATGTGATACCCCTGACAGTTTGGTGCAAATGATTGCACTAAATCAATGGAACGAACACGTGAACGGAAAGTTTATTGTAAAATGTTGGCAGTTATTTTTGTTTTGTGCTTAATATAATGCAGCGCAAATTCCGCAAGCCGTTTTGCACACTTTGGCCACTTATTGAAAAACTTGCGGCCCCTATTGGTCCGTTAATATGTGTAGTGTCCCGATGTTTTACGCCTGTCTCGTTGATCATTTCTCCAAATTATTAAACCCATCAGGACGCAACGGGCCTTAGTGCAATCCGCCCTTTTCAATGCACTTTTCAGTGTGTCCAGTGCGACTGTTTTATATATTTAAAAGTGCTCAAGTAAGTTCACAGTCGCCTTTTAGACGTGTTTTTAAATATAGTCTTGAAGGAAAGTTTGGGATATCATATTTCAGTGCCATTTTCCTCCCAGCAGAATTTTAAGAAATACTTAACTTCATATTGAGTGTGTGTGTGTGTGTTTGTGTGTGTGTGTGTGTGTGCGAGAGAGAGAGAGAGAGAGAGAGAGAGAGAGAGAGCAAACAAATAAAAAACAGTCTGTTCTGAAATCTTGTAAATTGCAAAAAATTAAACGAATTGCATGTTGGCATTACAATGTAAAAAAATAAAAAAATAAAAATCTCAAACATGTATAGGCTTTTTAGACGATTATAATAACAGGCGGCCAGCTATTTGAACATAATTATGTTCGATTGTAATAATGCATGATTTACCTATTTAGCTAAATTGAATAAAAGTATTAAGGTGTTATAAATTAATTGTCGGCTCAGTATGATGATTTAAAACACACACTTAATAGATTACTGATTGAAATAACTGTCTATATGATTTTAATTATATTAGACATTATTATTATCATCAAATCGAAGTTATTGCACTAATGTGCCACACCACTTGTGTAGATATTTTCTTGCAGCTTATCCAAACTTTTTGGCATTCAACCCGTCTGCACTCAAGGAACGGACACATCAAAAACTTGCAGGTTTGCAGATCGGCAACACGCATGAGTGTATTTGGAATGTGTGTGCCTTGGTTGCCCCGCCAAATCGTGTCTGACACCTGGCGCGCAATTAACGGTGACTTAGAACGCCACAAAAATTCAAATTTAAATTTGAAAATCAAAATTCTAATTAAAGGTTCGGCTACACTTTAGAGTTTGTACAGTGTTCATGTTAATGGGTGTTACAAAATTAAGCACTTAATTTGTAATTTATCAGAAATAATTGTGTGGAGTTGTTTGTTACGTATTCTTTAACATGTTTAACGGGCACTGTAATGTAAAGTGTACGAAATGTTTTTTTTTTTTCTCCGACAAATAAATGAGGCCTGCTCGTTCTGTGCACTCTCTCTTTAGTGCAGATTGCATGTTTGATCCCCAACCCCCAATTTAGCCTTTATTTCTCCTTTTGGTCTTCTATTACGTTGACCTTTTTTTAAGAATTTTATGCCAGTTTTTTCCCAGTGAACTATTTATATTTCATTGAATAGGTCTATTTAGATAGCTGTATTGTTACTTTCCAACATATGATTGACCCAGGCCTGATTTCAGTGCTTCAGTATTATAAATGTTAAAAGCCATATAGTATGGGTGATGTTAAATTTTCTCAGATAATTAAGTACAATTTAGAATTACTTTTTTTTGTTGTTGTAATATCTATGTAATATTTAGTATTGTGTCAATTATTGTTCAAAGGCCTAGTGAATATGATGTGAGTCACATGAGATAAAAGGAATAGATGTCATAGATCTGTAATCTTTCATGTCAAATCCCGTAGTAGGCCATAGCAGAGATTTATAGTTAATTTTGTTATAAAATCCATTTGAGATCTTAAATTTGAGCTCTCTTATGATAAGATGTTTTCTGAAAAGACTCAAATCTTAGTTTGGTTACCAAAAATTCCACTACGTGAGTTTTCAAGTCTTTCTCGAGCTTCTTTTCTTTTGGGAACAAATATGTATTTAGGCTTGCATGCTTTGTGTAAAAAGAAAGTTAAATAGTTTAAAATGTAAATAATCTAAAATATTTTTTAAATGGACAAATTGATCTTCCAAAAAATTAATTAATCAGGAACAAATGTTTATGATTTATAGTTTTAAATAAATGCATTTCTACAATATTTGGTTACTGGGATATGAAATTAATTGCACTAGAGCTTTTACAACATGAAACATTACAGAATAAACTAAATTTGAATACTTATGTTGCATGTGCTCAAAGTAATGTATAGCAGACTTACAGTAAATCTGTTGAACGTGTATAATTTATAAGAAAATTCTACAAATGTGCAAGAATGAAATATTGATCACTGAGGCTTTGATCAAACAGGTGAAATTTTACAAAAACACTTGCCTCATGAATTATTCACCCTCACTGAGTCATGCACGGAGGAGACGACTCAGATAAACAGTAAGGCTTCATATCTTTATTACAATACTTTCAGTTCCTTGTAAGAGTCCATCATCAAATAGGAGTTTATCATGGTTTACCGTTCATATATGCATGGCTGCATTGCAGAACAAAACTGAAGGTTAGCGGGTCACTCCCGCCTGCCTCCCCTTTCCCGCCCGCCGTACTGAGCACACTATGTCACAGGCTAATATTAACAAGCGGAGATGACACACGATTATCCTCAATGTCATCCCACTACCCCCTCCTTCCCCCACTCCGCGTACATAAACCCTCAGATTAGGCCCAGCTTTTGAGAGGGATGCCCGTTCCCTTCACCCTCAGGGTCCTTTAGCATCCTTAAGCAGTTCTACCTGTCATTAGGTGCATTTGGGAATGAGATGACTAACAGGGGGCCATTGAGATGCTAATGCCAGTTTGAATAACGCTGTGCTTATTGTCCAAACCAATAAGGAACAAATGGATGGGAAATTTGTGTGTCTCTGTGAGGCTGATAACAGATTGAGATTGTGGAAGTGCTCTCGGGGCGTTTGGAAGCTTCTACTTTTCTTTTTACGTGGTGCTTTTTGAGTTTGATATCTTAGCAGCTAGGCTGGGCTGGCTGCTTTTGCACTGAGGCAGAGAGAGTGATTTGTTATGATAGATCTATGGCGGCATGAGGTGACTACTAGGCTTTTTGTGCATGTGGTATTTCATCAAGAATTGAACTCCGTTCTGCTTCCCCTCTGTTGTCAGATTTGTCAGATTTTTACGTCTCGCCTCCAGAGAGAGAGAGAGAGAGGGAGAGAGAGAGAGAGAGAGGGAGAGAGAGAGAGAGAGAGAGAGAGAGACTGAGGGGTAAAATTTCGTAAAACGGAAACGTAACTAATGTATTTGGCCATATTTAGCATTTTTGACCCTAACAAGCAGCACCTGACTACAACTGCGAGGAAACCTTTGTTATGCAGTACTGTGGTGCTCTGCTTTCACTCAACGCTGTCAACAAACCATGACTTTGAACTGAAATTTCTTACTTTGATGATCCTCAACTTTGATACATTTGAAATCAAATGCAAAGGACACAGAGTGAGAGAGAGAAAAGGGAACAAGTGAGAGTGAGTAATTGAGAAAAAGGTGCATTGACAGAAAGAAAGGTAGAGAGGGAGAGGTTCTCGAGCTGTGGGACAGGTTAGAGTGCAGATTGTCGAATGAGAAGTTGAGCCGTTGAGGTAAAGTAGAGACACGTCAAAAGTGTTCATCTATATTTGTGTCTCAGTGGAGGGGGTCTCTTGCATTGTAGGGGGGCTTGCTCTTATGCTTTATCTCTCTGTCCTTCTCTCTCCTTTTCTCTTTACCCCCTTCTAATCCCCTAGGCCCAGTCATCCCTTCAGGGCATGCCTTAGATCTGCCTTCTCTTCTTTCTGTTTCTCGCTCTCTGTCTTTTTTTATTTTTTCTCCCTTTCATGTCAACAAACCCTAAAATGACTGTAAAAATGAAGATTTAAACAAGTTTACAGCTCAAATAATACATGAGTTTTAACAGAAGAATTAACATAAGTGCTTTTAGAAAATTATAAGCATCACATTTCTGCCTTTAAACTAGGGCTGCACGATTTGGGGAAAATGTCATATTGCGATTATTGAGTTTAATATTGCGATGTGCGATTGCGATTTAATAATCAAATGGTATCATGAGTCAACTTGCTTGGTTATCAAGGAAAATGCACAAATAGATTACTGATAATGATGAAATGTGTATTTCTCAACTCAAACATACAAACTAGCAACAACAACAACTATAAATGCACAGTGTTTTCAAATTAAAATAATGTTTTTATACACACACACACACACACACACACACACACATATTTTATTGTTGTTGTAATTTTAATGTTATTTTTCACATAAGATTGATCTTATGATGATCTCATCAATGATGCACCACGTTGCGAGCTGCAGAGACGAGCGTCTCAGTGTTAAAGTGCGCATCAGCCGGCTGAACTTATCACTTATCACACGTGCCACTCCGTAAACTGAGACTGACTGGTCATCTTTTTAATAGCGGTGTAGAAAATGGGCAAACAGCTCTCAGAGAGAATGGGCTGTCACGTCCTCACATGCACTTATTTAATTAATAAAATCGCAGAATTTGCCGTCATATAATCGCACAGGCTGACATAACGATTGCGATATGATTAATCGTGCAGCACTACTTTAAACCCTCCAAATATTGTCCCCATACACTTCCATTGTAAGTGTATTGCTGTTACTTAGATTTGTACTTTTTTTTAAGAAAAGGAGAGCTGATTCTAAATAATTTTTTTGTGGTAATCAATATTATGGCAAAAAACAGAACATTCCTTTTAACAATGAGTAAAATGGAATTGAATGGAAATGTTTACATGAATTTCAGAATTTCATAGTATTTGTTATATCCCCCTTGCACTGTAATGCCAGTATGCACTTGATTTGGCATGGCAGTTTGTGTAGCACCTGATGATCCATGTTATCCGGCATAGTTTGGGAATGTTAAAAAATTTGAGAGTCTTGTATGCTTTATTGGAAGTTTTTTCCCATTTATATTTCTTACAGTATATTCACTTTAAAAATGTCCATGCCTTTTTAAGATTTTATCATTTTCCATGACTTCTCCAGGCCTATAAATCATACATTTAGAATTCCCTGAGATTTCCAGATTTATCATGATCAGGTTTAAATGAAAGAATTCACAGATTTTCATTGTGGACAATGGTTTCTTCCTTGAACATATTCCATCTTCTATGTTTTTTCCCTATTAATTATGCCTTGTGTTGCCCCTCCCAGGGTCCCATAATCTCCACCGTTATAGTAACTTGCTTAGGACCTGTGAGTAACCCAGCCAAAAGCTCCTCTCTGGCAGCGTGAGGGACTCAGGGGCAAGAAGACATGCTCATTCGCATGTTAAGTCACATACTGTACAACTCCCCCCTCTCACCTTTTTCTCTCTCATTCACATACAGCCTGCGGCAGTCACGGGAAATAAGCAGGTCCATACCAAACTTTGAGAGTGACAGTTTGTTTTCACTGGCAGTGCTCGCTGCTGGAAACTCAAAATTGACCTGCCAATTAGCCTGGCAATTTACCCTTTTGGATAAGGGCTAGAGACTGGGAAAAGGAGAGAAAAAAAATTGTTATTCAAAAAACCAGTAGTTACATCCCAAAAAATTATACTCTTGAGCTGAGCAGAACTACAGCTGGCCATGCTGAACATACAAGCATAGTCGGTCACCAGCCTCTGTTGTGTTTTGCGTGCTGGTGCCTAGCACTGTATCCTTTTAATTAGGTTCACTTGACCCTGATCTGATGCGTTTCTTCAGGGGAATTTACATTAGATGGATTTTTGCATTCTGGTAACCAACACATGTTTGTATGCTGATGTTGCCATCAGGCTTCTTAAATAGCTTTACCAGCAAGATGTCCGTGGTCAACCAGCTTCACCACAAAGATCATGCTGGTTTCACCAACTAAGGTGAACATCTTAGGTATACAGATCCAACGAGCTATAACATCAGCCTAATCTACAGTTGAAAATCCATGCTTGTCTTAACTGGTCTTTTCAGGAGGGTGCTACTTGTATAGAAGTGCATGTTGTGTTGTGTGTTTCAAAAAATCTGTGCCATGGTTAATGCTAATGTTTTCTTTTCTCAAGTAGGTGACTGCAAACAGCTGAGGTTGTGTGTTGGCACAAGCTTTTTGGTTTGCCTCATTTATTTGCTATCCTGGTCGTAAAATCGTCTTTAAACCTGCGTGTGAAGTGCAGCAACAAGAGAACTCAGTACTGACAGAGTGTGTGAAGGACTGGTGACGGAGTGCTTAGTGTGTGAGTTATGGTGTAGTAAATGGGCTTGGATGTCAGCTTTGATGTGAGGTATTTTGAGCAAATGTGAAGAAGCTGCACACACATACACACACATGAAGAGGGCACAGATGACTTGACCCTCAGTGTGATCGAAGTCTCTGTCTTCTGCAATGCTGAAAATGTTCACAAATTAGGATTTATTTGAACTAATGTGCACACAATATTTGCTGACCCTTATATATTAAATAGAATTGATAAGTTTCTATATATATAGTTAATTAAAGGTGATGTGTGTATGTGGCACTAGCGTCAGCATCACCAAACTGAATTGCAAAAATGATGCATGTTTTCAAACAGGTTTACCAAATACTTCCCCTGTCTTCCATAAATGGGACAAACAAAGTCCCAAACTTTCGCTTTTGGTTAAGGCAATGTTTCTATGTCTGGCTGGTCAAACCAACAGAGCAAAGTTCTGATAGCACCACAATGCAACATTACACTTTTTGGGAGAATCAACCTCTAAATGGCTGATTTACAGTTGACTGAGTTTATTAAACTGGGATATGAGAAAGGATTTTAAAAAGACTGAATTGAGGATTCTGTTAATTAAATGAACATTTCATTACGTCAATCATTTATTTTATGTTATATAAATAGCACAAATGATATAGATAAGTTTGTAGAGCATTTCACATTCTATAATTATAATAAAAATAGATACACCATTAAACCATGTTTCTAAGAATTTTAATCATCCACATTTTACTGACATAAACTTTAACCCTTAGGTCAGACATACAAGACCTCAGGAATAACTGAACATCAGATCCATATGTGGAAAGGTTAAACAGTCAACGAAGGGGCATATGTTCTCCCCAAATCCCTCATTAAAAACCCTATCTTATTTGCCTCTTCTACCCCGTATGTTTTGCGCTGTTTCTTTTATTGTCCCCTTGGAGTACTTCTAAAAGTAAACGTCAAAGCCCTTGCCTATCCGGTCCCTGAGATAAATAATGTCCCTATTTACAAAAACAAAAAGAGGGACTCAACTATATGAGCAAATTTCAGCCAGGCCTGAAAGACTCCCCCATTGTCATCACAGCATCGGAAGACTAATCGCTTTTTCTCATGCAAAGTGTGCTGGTTTTAGGGCCCAGGCATAAATGGAGTGAGAGAGAGAGAAGAAGAGAGGGGGAAAGAGGTGTGTAAGAGGGAGGGCTTTGTTTTAACAATACACCACAGGGAACTTTGAAGGGGAGGCAGGGGCTATTGGAGGGCTCCCTCTCCTGCTGAACAAAGACCAGCTCCTTCCAAGCAGAGAGAGAGAGAGGGAGAGGGGGTGAAAGGAAAAAGTTTTGCAGACTAGTTCCCTCAAGGAGCTTTTTGAGTGGAGGGGAGGGAGAGAACGGGTCTCCAGAGTCTGCAGTTGTTTATAATGACACATATAATCTCAGAAGGGCAAGAGAGGAGAAGTAATAGAGTAGATGGTATATACACCATGTGATGATAGAAATGTGTCAACCAGGAGAGATTTTTTGCTATACCCTTTATACTGCAGTAGAGTAGTTGCACCTGAGTATGCGCTGCTATCAATGGAAAGGGATGTGCTAAATTATTTACAAATGAGAGCGATGAAAAAACATGAAATAATGTGAAAAAACAGAGCGAGAAAACAGAATGTCCCAATGAAGTCAAGTTCAGGAAGAACTTGTTATCATGGAGTTTTTCAACTTGAAGAGTTTAATAGGGTGCAACACTCTGTTCCAGATGTTAAAATCCCATTCATTTTCTCCATAGGATAATTGATTTTTATCTATAACTTATAAACCATTAACCTCCTGAGACCCAAGCATTTCAGCTGTGTGCATTTTCCATTCCTGTTGTTGAATTGTAACTAGTAGCACTTAAAAAACATTCTAAAACAAATAATTTTCCTATAAACGTATGGCAACATGTGGACAGCGGGACTAAGTTGTGAAATTTAAAATAATACCAAGTTATAGAAAGTCTGATTTTATATATTGTTTTATGTCAAAAATGTCAAGTGGTTCAAACATAATCTGCAGTCTGAAACTGAACTTTTGATAGGAAGTTTTAATTGAATGCACTTGGCTACATAGGAAAGCTATAGGATTCTCCCTTGCTCCCTTTTTAGTGAAAGACTTAACCTCAGTGTGCTGTCTGTTCATCCTAACTCCATATAAAGCCTCTGAAAGCAATGTTTTTCAGCTTTTGGATAAACCCATTGATTCGCAATGTGCAAATGCACAGTAAATATATATTTTTTTTATGGAAAAAATGCATTAAAGTTCATATTAGTGTACATTGTGTTTAGCAGCGTGGTGTTTCACGATAAATACCAAAATTTTAAAAATAGTATATCGGATTAAACTAGAGAGGGTAATCTTTTGTCTCAAACAGCTTCCAATGTAAAAATGTAATTCGATTTCCTACCAGATGTAGTTTTGTTGCAGTTTCTCCCAAAGACAAACTCCGCTGTGGTCAGCACCATGTTGTTTTTTCACATGACTCTGAGAGTCGAAAGTTTAACCCATTACTGAAAGCACAGAGTCTACTGAACTGAGATCAGTTGGTTTAAATTAATTTAGATTATGCGTTGCATATAACGAAGTCAAAATACAATGACCACGCATGTGTACACGGAGCAAGGTTAAAGGCAAACCTACTGTCTTGTTGTTAATCAATGTTATATGCTTCCGCTGAATCCATTAGTTTCAATGTAATTTAAAAAAAAAAAAAAACTTCATACTGGTGATCTGCCTATGATCCAGCAGAGAAAATTTCACCAATCAAAGAATCACAGCAAACAAACTGCAGCAAAAGAGTCCAGGAGCAGCCCACCCACTTCCATGAGACAATCAAGTTGGTCTTCCTACATTCTCAAACTACTTATATATTTGTATATGTCTGAATATTTTGCAACAAAATTTAAAATATATAGTTTCTATTCTTATAATCAACAACTTCAAATAAATACTTTTATATTTTTTCTGTTGTTTTTAATTCGATTACGTCATTTGCAATGCTTCATGGGAATATAGTTCATTCACACTTTTTTGCTTCAAATCAAAGTTTGTAATGTGATTCATCTCAGAGCTGGTTGGTTTGCGTCCTAGCTTAGAATGTTTTTATTATGGGATGTAATGAAATCCCACTGCAACAAATTAATGGGAAAAATACTTTCTGAAACAAGACTGCTGATAAAATGGGGGGCACTGTTGTGCTCTATTGTTTACACTCACTGAGCAATGTTGCAACTTGCTGTATTAATATAAAATTCAAATGAATTGCAGTCACAGGTGTGTATATCAGCTATTTTACAGCAGATTCAAATGTGGCTCATCAAATCAGAATTCAGAGTCGCAAATATCCAATTTATAATATTACAGTAGTTTTACTGTTTTGAGTCTTTTGTTTTTCACTCGAGTGTCGCAGCTGTTTTTGCATCGATGCAAGACTTGTCTTTGGTTTGCGTAAAAAAAGTAAAGTTCCAAATAAATAGAAGAAATATTCAAAATATATGAAACTTTCATTTGTAAAGTATTTAATTTACTGGCATGCTTATTTAATATATATAAATAATCTGATGTGTACATAATTAACTATATTGTGATATGTACTTTTTGTGATAGATACATTGTATTACTTATACCGTGGTATACAATTATGTTCGTACCACCCGCCCTTAATAGGGGCTAGCGTTTAGAGAGCTAAAGCAGGATAAATGTCCACATAAGCGGTAAAAGGGCTTTCACCACACCACACCTCTCCAAAAGGCTGTTTTTACCAAGAGGGCCCAGCTTGCTTGGGAAATACATCTTATTCTTGTAGGAGGACAAGGTTAGACTTTACTGTGGAATATTATTATTTAGTCACACTCACAAACACAGGTATACACATACACACAATTGGACTCTTTAGGCTGCAGCCTGCTCTCTGTGGACACCGTGTGCCATAGTTAAGGCTCTTCCAGCAGTCACGGTTTAGAGCGAAAGGTTCCATTTGTCAAAGGCGCTCACGAGTGCTCCCCTTTCTTGCTGCCCCGCAGTTTGGCGGCTACTTGCCGAAGTCATTGTCTGAGAAGAGGCAGGACATTAGTCACTACTGAGGGAGAGAGAAAGAGACTAGGGGCCCAGGGCACCCGGACTTACTAGGTTTATGAATGGGGAATTGGGTTTGCATACTATGAGTTAGTTACTAGGACAACAGGGCTTCTTAGATGTGACCTTGACCGGACTGATGTTCACCATATGAGGATCAGAGAGAGAGAGTGAATCCATAATGGATAGTACAGGTGTGTGTGTTCGAGTTGGTGTGGGGGGGGGGGGGGGGGGGTGTCACATAGAATCATGTTACTATATATATTTTTGGAAAATCATTTTTCCTGGCTTTTTGTATGTATTACGGCAGTTTTCTGGTGAAATGAATACTAGAGGCGCTACAACAACAATTACTTTATGCATTTATACTCAAAACACGAGTAAAATGGCAGATTTTCAGTTAATAAACACTTTATTTTTCACCCTGTTCCTAACACAATGCTATCTTATAACACCAAATCATTTGCAAGCTTGTATAGAGTTATTCGAGCTTGATCAAACTGTGCAGTTGCTCAACTGTTAAAACGCCATAAAAGCACCAAAAAATGACACGGTTGATACAGCACTTGCGTTTTTCATCTCACATTTACTTTCTATGACACTATTGGTGAGGTTTATGTTTAAAGTTTAGGGTAAGGAGATTGGTTTTGTTCATTTAAACCTCAGTAGAACATTAACCTTAAAAACCTCATCTGTTTGAGAGAAAATTTTACATGCTTTTAGTACCAAAGTGGACATTTCACCTCGGATCTGCAGGGCTCCAGACTGCGACTAAAATAGTTGATTGTGACAATAATTTAAAATCTAGTCACCACTGGCGACAGTCGGGTTGAGTGTGTTCATCTGCGGTTTCGTCAGATATCATCTTGTGAATTATTTAATATATTTTTAGAACGTGCACAACCAGTGTGACACGCGACGCTTTTCCACCCATTCTGTTTCCGATGAGCTCGCACGCACACACGCAACAACAAAACCAGTGCTAAAAAATGACTCTTTTGAACTAAATATTGAAGTGTTTGAACTCAGGAGCTCAGGTTAGCAGTTTGAATCAGATTCACTTTCTCAGCGATTCAGCGGTAAGTGAGTTTACAACTGGGAGTGCAGACATTTAAAAAAAAAAGTCCCATGTGAATTTCGGGCTTCTTTATAATTTAAAGTCCCGTATTGTGCACCACTTTATTTTCTTCTGGTAATTATTGATTGGGATTGGAGTAGCACAATAAAGTGCATCTGGAACTTCATTTAATTTGCACTCTTGTAGTCTCTGTGTCTGGGGACATATGGTAACAGTAAAAGACTAAGGCAATATTGTAAAACAATTTATATACTATATATATATATATATATATATATATATATATATATATGAGATCAAGCTTTTGACACTTTTGACAATTGTGGCTCCTATTACAGAAGGTGCATTAATTGATGCTCAAGAAGACAACACACTACTATATGCATACTAAACTTCATGCAAATATCTGTCATTTAGATTCTGAAGAGCAGCACTGAATAAAAAAAATCTTTTATCTCTTAAATTTGTATAAATTCTGAAAGGGGTGTGAACATTTATCAGACAAAATGGAATGCAAACTTATCTTCTCAACTATAAATACTGTTTATTAAAACTTCGATTAATGGGTCATCAGCTGACTTCCTTTTATTTGGCTTTCTACCTTGTTTCTGAACAGCAATCGAGATAATCTGTGATTTGGCTACTAAAAACAGCAAGTTGGCTCCTTGATGTTTCAGTTTAGGAGCTCTTAAATCATTTTTTTATTCTGGAGCCCTGATCTGCTGTGGTTCAATTTGCAAAAATGTCACAACATTCACATCATTTTCATGAGATCAGCCTCAGATCAACTTGTGAACTACATTCCAAATCCTCTGAAAAACTTAAAAGAAATGATTTGGTTTTAATTGAAGTCTTTATATAGGACAAAATACTCTATATGGGACATTTTGAGAGATGTGGATGTTGGGGGGTGGGAGGTTGTGTTAGTCCTTTTTGGAGAGAAAAAAATTGGCAAGGAGAAAGAGGAATGCAGACAAGACAGTAAGGGCAATGAGAAAGAAAAGGTGTCAGGGGAGAGTTCGGAAGACAAGAGGGTAGAGAAAGGTGGAGAGAGAGGTTGAGAGAGAGAAAGAGTTGAGCGGGGAGTGTTTTTTCCTCTCAGAGCTCAGTGTGAAAGCTCCTTTCTACGTCCCAAAGCTGCTTTCACAAAGAGATTTACAACACAGTTCTCTATTGCCGTGCATTTCAAACTTGTGTGTGTGTTTTAGGTTTGCCCACCTGTGTGAGTTATTTCATGCATATAAAGTGCATGTTTGCGTAGAGCACAATGGAGTTTCATGTGCACATTTCGAGTCTGTCTGTATTTCAGTGTGCGCAGGCATTTAAAGGCACAGTTCACCCCAAAATAAAAATTAAATCGTTTATTTACCCTTGTGCTGTTCCAAAGCCATATGATTTTCTTTACTCCGTGGAACACAAAAGGTGTCCTTTTTCAATGAAAGTCAATGCAGACTGTGGGTGTCAAGCTTCAAAATGACAAAAAAGGCACTGTAAAAGTAGTCCATATGTATTGTGTGCTGTATGACAAGTGTTCTTAAATCATATGATAGCTTTGTGTAAGGAACAGATTAAAATTTTAAAACATCATTAAAACATCAGTCACATTTCATTCATTGGCTATATATGGAAATAGTGCGGCCAGGATGTTCTTCATATATACACTTTTTGTGTTCCACGGAAGAAAGAAAATCATACAGGTTTAGAACAACAAGAAGGTGAGTAAATAACTACCGGTACATTTGAATTTTTCTTATGAACCATCCCTTTAACTATGAATGCATATGTCAATTTTTTTTGTGTCTTTATATGACCAGTATGATACCTAGAACAAGCCTACAGACATACTTATTATTGATGTGAATATGTCCTCTCTCACAAAGGCTTGAAAAATCCCTCAGATGCCAGGATATGTGTGTGCATCATGTGTAAGATTGTGTGTGTGTGTGTGTGTCGGGACTGTATTCAGGGGGTACTTCCACATACAAAGGGGGCTCCTTAGCTTTTAGAATTATTAATGTTGTTTGGATTTTTGTGCTACAGTCTAAGCACTTGTCTCTTCCTATTAGACTGAATTACTATTCTGAACTCAGATTAAATCAACTCATCCCACCAAAATGCCCCCCTTCTGCTAAGAGCCTTCTGAGAGGATAGACACTCCGTCGATTATATAATGTCTTGCAGGCTTACATGTTTGGAGCCTGTTGTTTTTTATAATTCTCATGCTCATAAATAAAAAGGATCAGCTGTTGATTACTATAGAAAATAATTGCAAGTTTGCTCATAAGTTTGTAAAAATAGAACTTTTTTTAACTGTAAATTACAGTAACGCTGTAATCAGTAGATGTCTATGGGGCAAGTAGTTCTATAAAAGGACGATATAGACAACAATTAGAAAAACAAAGATTTTTGTATAAAAAATATGAACAAAATACAAGCTGCACATTTCTGTTTGTAAGGGGTGTTCACCCCAAACACTATTTTGTATCCGTAGTTTTATTTTATTTTATTGAAAACTTGCCCAACATGGACGTCATTGATAGTTGCACCTCATTTTGCTGTTTTTCAGCGTCTTGCATATGTAGCCGGTCCTACTCGCCCCGCTCTGAACAGGAGTCGAACCGACGTCTCCGGCGTGGGAAGCGGGTGCGCTAACGAGGAGGCTACAGCCTCTAAAGGCTACAGCCTCTAGCGTCAGTCGCTAGTGCACCTCTTGAGGTCAGGAGAGTGAGGTTTACACACTGCACAGCTATTTACCAACTGGCTCCCGTTACATTCACCCCCCTAAACCTCACTCCCATCCGGGTCACGGCACCAAATATAGCCAGTCCTACTCGCCCCGCTCCGAACGGGACTCGAACCGACGTCTCCGGCGTGGGAGGCGGGTGCGCTAACGACAAGGCTAAAGGCTACAGCCTCTAGCGTCAGTCGCTAGTGCACCTCTTGAGGTCAGGAGAGTGAGGTTTACACACTGCACAGCTATTTACCAACTGGCTCCCGTTACACATAGGAGCACCCTATTTTTAGCTGTACCCAGAACATTTATTAAATTGATGTCCAATAAGTGTGCTCAACAGTCAAAACCAATTAGATCTCATTCAGAGAATTTTAATGAAACAATTCTATATTGTAAAATTAAACTATGTATTCTCAATACAACAAATCAAATATGATAGTTTGTTCCATGTGTTCGAGGCAGCAGATGTTTTAAGGGACTTTTCAGTCTACGGAGCGAGCTAAGGCCTAAACGCCGGAGACTATTTTCCTGCTGGTTAAACTGCGGGCATCTCTGGTAGTGACATATGTTAATGGCGCAGTTATTGAGAGTGTGTTTATATGATTAGAGAGTGAGAGGTCGAGATGAGAGTCGAGCCAGAGTGATTTGTCTTCTCGCGCAGCGAGAGGAGATCAATGCAAAGTGCCTCTTGCGTGCTCAACACGCCATGTAAACTCATTAACTCTGTGAGACCTGTCTCTGTTTTTACATACACACACACACAAACACGGAAGATCAGTGAAATTACATGTGTGAGATTAGGTTAATGTGTTAATTAGTGTGAGTGGGTGTCTGTGTTTTTCTAATTTGATTGTGTCAAAGTGGGTGTAGAGACATTGGTTTATGTGGAGGTGTGTGTAAGCGATGATATTAGTGATTTTCTATGTTTCCGATAGTTTTGGTACCCTAGGATCAGCGACTGTGTGCCGACACGCTGACATGCAGCATTCTTATCAGACATACTTGCAGTGGTTTCAAAGTGTTTACCATTCCACCTGGCACGATTGGCAGCATGTTGCATCAGCTGTGTGGGAGACTAGGGTTTAAAGCCAGGCAGTAATCATGTTTGAATTATCAATGACGAGCATGATTCGGAGGTTTCACTTTTTCCTCTAACATTACTTTTTACTCCACTAATGGTTAAGATAAGGTTTGGGTTTGGGGATAGAATCTATAAATATATGCTTTTCTCTTCATTGTATAACGTCCAGTAAAGCTGAAAACAACTTGTTTCACTACTAGCTTTTGGCGACCACTCCTAGACATAAATGGAGCTCATATGTGCCAATATGCCTTACAACACTTACCGCTTTGGCCACTGGGGGCAGTGCTTCTACATTTCGGTCAACGTATTCCGATTTTGACTAAATAAAAGTTGGTCTGCTCTTTCCGATTTCACTGTGACATCAGACTGATTAGACAAAGGTTTTGCACACCTGTTACGGATTCAGAGTAATCTTAAATTTTGTATTGTGGTGATATGTTAACATACCTAAAGTGCATGTTTGGTACATGAAAGGAAATGTTCTTCGGGAACTACTGTAGTATTGTGCTGTATAGGGTTCTTGAGATGTTATACTCTATGCTAAAGTGTTTGATGTTAAATTTATAGGATTATATGTTATAATTGAGCTACACCAGGGGTTTTTCCGTAGTCTAGCTACAGTCTGTCCAATGACACATAGACTGTTCATGACACAATGCATAATCAAATATTTGAAGGAAGGATGTACAATACGCTTGGTTAAATACATGTCTTTTGGAGCATGCATGCATGCACACAGAGCCTTGGCCAATTGTGGTCAGATAACGTGCATATACGCTGGACAAAGACGAGCTATGATTGCGCTAGGTCTGTTGGTCCAACTATTGGACTGGCACCATTTCAGTCGGACTAAAGCGTTTTTTTTTTTTTTATTATTTTTTAGTCCAACTAAAGTCCAACTTTTAATATGCATGTAAATGTACTTGTTGTTTTGGTTCTGGGTTCTTCAGCAAAATTACCTACAAATGTTCTCCAATCGCATCAGGTTGTAGAACCCGTTTTGGTTCTTGAGACTTGAGATCATTATTGGTGTGAATTCTCAGATAAAATGGAGAAAGCATTAGATACTTGTGAATGTTTTTTTTAAAACTTTGAATACAAAGTTTTTGCTCAAGGAGCACACAGATGCAGTGGAAGACGTCCATAGTTATGACTTTTATTAAAACTAGGCTATAGTTATAGATACTATTCACTTTCTTTTGAGTTTGAGATTGTGTGTGAGATTGGATATGAGATAATATGGTGGGTTGAATGATGATGAAGAATATGGAGAGAAGGCTGCGGTAGAAGACAGATGAAGTCTGTCTGTGTACCTGCAGATGGGAGATGTTTCTGAGCGTGTGTGGGGAGTCACAGAGCTGTTAGAAGTTTCCAGAACTCCCCCTGTGCCTGCCTCCCTTGTGCCTTTGTCCCACATCTTAGTTTCCTTCCCTACTGTTGGATTCTACAACTTTATTTGCCTCTGATTTACAGAGGAATACACAAACTCACTCACTCTCAGTGTCTTCTTCTTGCAGTTAGCGAGAGTAAATAAACTTTAGACACATGCACACACAGTATAAATGTTTATTTTTACATTTCAGTCACCTGTAACAGGAAAGTTCTTTAAAAATTATTGGTCCAATGATACAGACTTTTATGATTTTTTTAAAAGGCATAAGCTACTTGCACTAAGGGGAAATAGTGATAGATTCAATATTACACTAAATGTATCTTCTTTGCTTCAAGTGCAAATAGTGTTAGATGCTAATTGCTCCCCTAATTAAATAAAAACACAGTATAGTGGCATCACTGCAGTGTGTTTATTTAGAGTCCCACAGACACCAACCATTAACCCTAACCTATTCTTACAAAAATGAACCATTGTTTAACTACAGCAACCATAGTATCACAATGATATTTTGTAATAAAATCATAGTAAAGACAGAATTAAACATTGTTGCTATAGTTAATTGCATTAAAACTATGACTTCTGCCAAAAAAACATGGAAATCCAATATTATTATGTAAAACCATGGTTAATTTTACCCAGATCAAACCTTCCTCTCAACTCATATATATCGTATAGGCAGATTAATCTGATGATATTTGGCCATTTTGAGACATAACTGTGTCTGTTTGGCCAGTTAACAAAAGTTTTAGTTACAAAAATGTGTCAAAATCAGCCAACAGCCTTGTCAGTGGATAATAAACAATTTCTGTAACAATTGTTTTTAAAAAATGTTAAGTAAATAGTGTGTGAAATAAGTGTTCATTTCTTTGGACAGGGAAAACTGAGATATCAGGAAATGATGAAGTATTTAGTATCATCTGACGCAGTCATGTGATCCACTCAATCAAAATAAAACAATCAAGATGACGGCCCATATTGTAGTGCTGATATTTTGCCTGGTATTCACTTTAATAGCATTGCTAAAGATAAATGATACTTTGTACAACCCTTAAATTGTGTTCCTTCAGAGGTGAAGGGAAGTTTACTCGGAATTGCTGCTCGGTGACAGAACACGTGGAATTTTTTTTTTTTAGGGCTGTCGATTTAACGCGTTAATTCAGTGCGATTAATTGTATTAAAAATAACATGTTAAAAAAATTTACGCAATTAAGCACAATACCCCCAGTTGTAATAAGGAAGATTCCTGAGAAATGCAAGCTTGTAGTACCACCTGTTTACTCTAGAGGGCAGTAAGTGAAATTTTAGCTCAGTTTATACAGTGAAGAAACCCTTCAATAGGCAGAACAACACAAATATACGTTACGTTCTTGCATTCAAAACACTTGATGGAGCACAGATGCGAACTAAGGGATCTCAAGATGTGTTTAAAGATTGAGTATTAAACTATATTTAACTTGACACAGTGAACTAAACATTTTATGTTTATGACGCAACGCACCTGAGACCCTACACAAGCATGTCTGATGCAGGTGCACATTGACGGGTCCTTAAACAATCCCTCATAATAAATCTCAAACTGATTGACAAATTCACTTGTGAAATGGATTGCTGTGAACTGTGTGCCAATGATTGACTTATGATCAATAATATGTTAGTAAACTATACATTGTATTCTAAAGCTGCTTTTTGTATTGTCTTATCAATTATTAACTCTTCTGCCACAAGAATGTATAATATATATATATATAATATTTTAATATTTAAAGATAACTATGTATAATTCTTTCATCATTATATACTGAATCATTGTGATATGAGGGGCTTTCTCAGCAAATATTTGTATGTTATTAAATGCGATTAATCGCGATTAATTAATCAGGATATCATGTAATTAATTCGATTAAAAATTTGAATCGATTGACAGCCCTTGTTTTTTTAGCTTGTACATGGAATGACAATTTTTCACATGCACATTAGAAAAATTGTCGTTCCATTAAATGTTTATATACGTTTCAGTGTGGACGAGAAACTTTTGGAAAATGCTTGAAAACAGCAGTGTGAACGGAGAGTTTTACGAAAACGAAAACACAGTTTTCAAATATATTTGGATTTATGTGGACAAAGCCTAAATGTGTGGTTTTTATACACTGTACCTGAGAAAAAATTGAACTGAGCTCACTTTATAGAAGAGTCATTAAAGAATGGAATGAAAAACATAAAAACCAAGCAAAAGATGTTTAAGCAGATGTATAACTACATGAAACTATTTTTGGCATGTACGATTTAACAGCTTTTGGAAGAGCGCCCACCCTAGATGTGACATCAACCCTAAAAGTCTCAACTTGCCTTCTTTTCTATACCCTTTCTCTCTCGCTCTCTCATTCAAGCCTCTTGCCATCCCTCGCTTTCGAAATTTCGGTAACTTTATCTGGCCTGGTTTGTTGTCCTTCTTTCTCTTTTCCTCCCCTCTGTCTTTATGTTTGTTTATGTTAAAATGTATTAATTCACTTTGCTTGACCTTTCCTCTCTCCACTCTGCTCTCCTCCATCCATCTTTCGCTCCCTCCATTTCACTTTAATTTTGTTCATTCTGGATTCAGCCCTCTATGGAAGCCCCCTCCCTCCTTTTCTTTCAACGACAGAGCAGGATGCAGGATGACTTCATCTAGTCTAATTTCTGGGTTGTAATACGCTGTAAATGGTGAGGCTGCCGGGGTCTGTATAGGAATTAATAAGAACTAATAGAGCATGCCTGTGGGGGTAGCAGCCTGTCTTTAAGTAAACATTATGAGTTTTCCAGGGGGGCTGATAGAAGCGGGGGCAGCTGTGGGACTGGGCTGTAACATGATGAATCGTGAAGCCGTAGGATTGATAATTTGCTCCCTGATTCTACACCAATGGGGCTAATAAGGCCTCTCTGAATTGGATGTGTGATTGAATAGGCAAGGGCCTGTTTGTGTGAGCATGTATGAGCGAATGAATTGTGTGTATCTGAAATTTTGTTAGTATCTGAAAATGGTGTGTATCTATGTTTTATTTGAACTTCTCTAAAGGAATTTTAGGTGGAAACATCTGAAACAAAATGTATACTTTAATGAAGCTCCATTAAGTCACCTGAGTTATGAAAGAGTGACCTCTTAGCAATAAAATGTGATTATCATCTGTTGAAGTATAGCCAGGATAAGGTAGTTACTGTAGATGTATGCGTGGCTCTGTTGTTGTAAGTGAACGGCTGTTCTGTGGTAAACAGTACCTGTTGTGAGTTTGTGAGATACTGAGATGTGACAGGTACTGAGGTGTGCTCCAAGCCCCTGGGGAGATGAGTGCGAGACCCCCCCTAAAAGCCGTAGCAGTCTCACCACAGCTATGTTTGATCTCAGTCAACGCAAGCAGTGTGTGTGTGTGTATGAGATGGAGAGAAAAAGAGAAAGATGGGCAGACTGGGTGCTTTGCATCAGCAAAGGAAACCATCTTTCATTCTCTTCAGCTACCCGAACATCAGATTCACACTCCACCAAACGCAAATACTGTATTTGTGTGCACAAACACTGGATGCAGAATGAGATGGGTCTCTCTACAGCCCATTTCTAGATTCTCAATATGCCATCAAACTTGTGTGTTGTGTATAACACTTATATACACACAATCAGACAGGTTATTGACTACATCTTAACCTAAACTTTGAAACTAGCCTTGCTAGTTTATCAGCCATTTCAGTTTCAAACCCATATACAAAAAAAAAAAAAAAGAGAAAAAACAAAAACAACCTTGTCTCATATAATGATCATTACTAAAATAACATTTTTTGCAAAATGAGTTTTACGTGCCACTTTCCACATTTTTCTGCAGTTTCCTGGTGAAATTAACAGTAGAAGCACTATAACAACTCTGCGTTTCTTTCACTTTCACACAAATCACGGGTACTGTGTCTGTTTAGGACTTTATAAACACTTTTCACTCTATTACTCATACCTTGCTATGTAATTGTTAGGAATGAGCAGCCGGAGAGTGAGGATCTAAATGCAGCTTCTTTATTAAACATAAAACAAAGGAAAACACTGCAACCAAGAAATATCCACGATGGGGAAACACTATAAAATAACCACGAGGGGAAGAGGCTGGAACACGGTGACAGGCAGGAACAACATTCAACGATCGACAAAGGACTGACAAAACAACAGGGCTTATATACACATAGAACTAAACGAGGGAATGACAGACAGGTGGGGATGATGAGGGAGTGATTAGGGCCGGGAAATGTGGGAAACGTAGTTTATGGTGAAGGTGAGGGAAAAGCACAAGGCTGACAACAGGGAATCGTGACATAACCCCCCCTCAAAGGAGCGGCTTCCAGACGCTCCTCAAAGAAAAAATAAGAACAAACAAAACAAAAAAAAACAATTGTCCAAGGGGTGAGGGAGGGGCTCGGGGCGAGCAGACAAGGGGCAAACAGGCAGTCCAAGAGGGCACAAGGGGCAAACAGGCAGTCCAAGGGGACACAAGGGGCACAGAGGGACAAGACTATGACAGAACGGGGGGGTGGCAAGGAGACAGATAGGGCAGGGAAAGGGTCAGGAGGCCAGGGAAATGGCCGTGGGTCAGGTGGCCAGGGAGGCGGCCATAGAGCATGGACCGGGTCAGGGGATGGCCACTGGGCTAGGGCAGGGTCAGGAGGCCTAGAGGAAGGCCACAGGGCTAGGATAGGGTCAGGAGGTTTAGGAGAAGGCCACAGGACTGGGTCAGAAAGCCTAAGAGGAGGCCACGAGACAGGGTCAGAAGGCCTGAGAGGAGGCCACAGGACAGGGTCAGAAGGCCAGGGAGGAGGCCACAGGACAGGGTCAGGAGGCCAAGGAGAGGGCCACAGGACAGGGTCAGGAGGCCAAGGAGAAGGCCACAGGACTGGGACAGGGTCAGGAGGCCAAGGAGAAGGCCACAGGACTGGGTCAGAAGGCCTGAGAGGAGGCCACGAGACAGGGTCAGAAGGCCAGGGAGGAGGCCACAGGACAGGGTCAGAAGGCCAGGGAGGAGGCCACAGGACAGGGTCAGGAGGCCAAGAAGAAAGCCACAGGACTGGGACAGGGTCAGGAGGCCAAGGAGAAGGCCACAGGACTGGGTCAGAAGGCCTGAGAGGAGGCCACGAGACAGGGTCAGAAGGCCAGGGAGAGGGCCACAGGACAGGGTCAGGAGGCCAAGGAGAAGGCCACAGGACTGGGACAGGGTCAGGAGGCCAAGGAGAAGGCCACAGGACTGGGTCAGAAGGCCTGAGAGGAGGCCACGAGACAGGGTCAGAAGGCCAGGGAGGAGGCCACGAGACAGGGTCAGAAGGCCAGGGAGGAGCCGAGGAGGACTCCAGGGGCGGTGCCATGGTAGGCGGAGCCAAGGAAGGTTCAGAAGGCGGAGTCCTTGGAAGCTCGGAAGGCGGAGCTCTGGGAAGCTCGGGAGGCGGAGCTCTGGGAAGCTCGGGAGGCGGAGCCCTGGGAAGCGGAGCACTGGGAGGCTCGGGAGGCGGAGCTCTGGGAATCTGAGCACAGGGAAGCTGAGCACTGGGAAGCTCGGGAGGCGGAGCACTGGGTGGCTCGAGAGGCGGAGCACTGGGTGTCTTGATAGGCGGAGCACTGGGTGTCTTGATAGGCGGAGCACTGGGTGGCTCGAGAGGCGGAGCCCTGGGTGGCTCGAGAGGCGGAGCCCTGGGTGGCTCGAGAGGCGGAGCCCTGGGTGGCGGAGCTCTGGGAAGCTCGAGAGGCGGAGCTCTGGGAAGCTCGAGAGGCGAAGCACTGGGTGGCTCGAGAGGCGGAGCCCTGGGTGGCTCGAGAGGCGGAGCCCTGGGTGGCTCGAGAGGCGGAGCCCTGGGTGGCGGAGCTCTGGGAAGCTCGAGAGGCGGAGCTCTGGGAAGCTCGGGAGGCGGAGCCCTGGGAAGCGGAGCACTGGGAGGCTCGGGAGGCGGAGCTCTGGGAATCTGAGCACAGGGAAGCTGAGCACTGGGAAGCTCGGGAGGCGGAGCACTGGGTGGCTCGAGAGGCGGAGCACTGGGTGTCTTGATAGGCGGAGCACTGGGTGGCTCGAGAGGCGGAGCCCTGGGTGGCTCGAGAGGCGGAGCCCTGGGTGGCTCGAGAGGCGGAGCCCTGAGAGGCGGAGCTCTGGGAGGCTCGAGAGGCGGAGCGCTGGGTGGCTCGAGAGGCGGAGTGCTGGGTGGCTCGGGAGGCGGAGCGCTGGGTGGCTCGGGAGGCGGAGCGCTGGGTGGCTCGGGAGGCGGAGCTGTGAGTGGCTCTGGAGGCGGAGCTGTGAGTGACTCTGGAGGCGGAGCTCTGGAAAGCTCTGGAGGCGGAGCTCTGGAAAGCTCTGGAGGCGGAGCTCTGGAGGCTCAAGAAGGGCTGGTTCTCGGACGGTCGAGGCTACAGGTGCTGGCTCTGGCTCTTGGACGGTCGAGGCTACAGGCGCTGGCTCTGGCTCTTGGACGGTCGAGGCTACAGGCGCTGGCTCTGGCTCTGGCTCTTGGACGGTCGAGGCTACAAGCGCTGGCTCTTGGACGGTCGAGGCTACAGGCACTGGCTCTGGCTCTTGGACGGTCGAGGCTACAGGCGCTGGCTCTGGCTCTTGGACGGTCGAGGCTACAGGCGCTGGCTCTGGCTCTGAGGACTTGGCCATGGAGGACGGAGACTGGTGAGCAGAAGCCCCTCCTCTTCTCCTCCTCCTCCTTTTCCTGGCAGAGGAGGCTGGCAAAGCTGGCTCTGGAACGGACGAGGCTTCCAGCTCGTTGGCCGTGGCAGGCGTGGGCGTTGGCTCGTTGGCCGTGGCAGGCGTGGGCGTTGGCTCGTTGGCCGTGGCAGGCGTGGAATACCCAGAAGCCCAGCCCGGAATCGAGAGAGGAGGCTCCTCCGCAGCGTACGTCTCCAGGATGAGCTCCACATATTCCTGCCAGGTGTAATTACCTATCTCAGGCAACTCCCACCATCGGTGTATGGGTAGACCGGTTCTATAAGCTGACTTCAGGGTCTTGTCATCCCAGCCGGTGAAACCAGCTACGCGGGAGAAGTAGTGGGTGAACTCCCGAATGGTTAGATCTGCCTGGGTCAGCTCCATAAAAAATGCTGCTAGATCCATTGTGGTTCGATCGTTCTGTTAGGAATGAGCAGCCGGAGAGTGAGGATCTAAATGCAGCTTCTTTATTAAACATAAAACAAAGGAAAACACTGCAACCAAGAAATATCCACGATGGGGAAACACTATAAAATAACCACGAGGGGAAGAGGCTGGAACACGGTGACAGGCAGGAACAACATTCAACGATCGACAAAGGACTGACAAAACAACAGGGCTTATATACACATAGAACTAAACGAGGGAATGACAGACAGGTGGGGATGATGAGGGAGTGATTAGGGCCGGGAAATGTGGGAAACGTAGTTTATGGTGAAGGTGAGGGAAAAGCACAAGGCTGACAACAGGGAATCGTGACAGTAATAATATCAAAAGACTTATACTCTAAAGCATCATTTGAAAAACGACACATTTTTAACAGTTGTATTACAGGCCCACCTACATTTACTCACTTATTCCAATGTGATTATCTTGCTCGGTAGCTCACCTGACAGAGTGTTGGACTTTGGCCTCTAGCAATGCCAAGGATGCTCAAAATGAAAGTGAAAGTGAAATGAAGCGAAAGTGTCGTAGAAGCGACAGGAAATTACGTAGTTGCTTCAGTAAATGTGCTTTTCATGTTGAATTTGCTTTTAAAACACCATCAGTTATAGGTGTTGATTTAGGGTAAGGATGTTGGTTTTGTTCACCTCTTATTTATCTTTTAAGACGCTATTGGTTAGGTTAAATTTTTAGTTTAGGGAGGTATATTTTACTCATTAAAACAACCATCTAAAATTCACCTTAAAAACCTTGTCTGATTATAGCATAATTTCACTCAATTTTGGCACCCCCTGCTGGAAATTTCCCTGGGAAACTGCAGACAAGCGTGTAATGAAGCTCATAATATTCGTTTGAAAAAAAAATTCCATTGTCAAGTAAGTTTCATAAGATCAGGCTGAAAAAAATATAAATGGTATTATCATGTTTTTTTTACATGGTACCGTGCTAATACTGTACGATGTCGGCTAGATTCAAAGAAGGGTAGAGTTTGCTGGTAATATAGAACTATGTAAATATGCGCACACTGTAAAAAATAGTAACCTGGATTTGTTACCTTAAGGAGCTTTTTCTACCTGACCTAACCATTAAAAATAATATAATTGGTGTAACCTAATGTATACAGGTTGATTCAGTGATTTTTAATAATATTTTTATTTGGAATAAAAACAGTTAATATAGATGCGGTATGTAAAGAATAATGTACAGTCAGCCAGTAATTATCACAAAATAAACCCCAAAATGAAGCAGTGGGGACTGTATCACCGTGAAGGGGATAATTACATTTCTACTTACCAAATAAATAAATAAATGGACATGACATTGATTTGAGTTGAAATTATGTTAATATGTTATAGTAAAATAGGCCACAGCATGATAAAAGAGACATTAAACTAGCACTGCTATGTATCAAATTGATTACCATTATGGGACAATGGACAGTTATACAGTTTAGCGGACAATAATATTTTTTTCTGCTAATTTTGACAGCAGAATGTCGCAGTTTAACCAATCAGAATCAAGTATTTGAACCGTGTAATAAATTATTATTCTCCTACTAAACAGTGTTGATTGCGCATATTATGAGAGGAACATTTCAACATTTTCAAAACAATTTTTGCATATGACCAATCAGAATAGAGTATTCAAGCTGTGTAGTAATTTTGTTTTTATAATCATATAACCTTACAGTAATGTGGTATTTATCAAATTACAATAGTATTATCATCTGACATATGGTTCCTCAACAGTGCTTTCAGGCTTTTACCTTAAACTTTCTGTATGTCTGTTCACGTTAGGCCTTGAATAAGATAGTTTTGTGGCTTTCAAACAAACCACTGAACTTGCATTTCCCCCTTTTTTCATTTGTCTGAGAGAATAAATCATGCAAACTATCTGACAAGAGCTCTGTGGCACAACGTGGAAATGAGTCATGTCAGGAGCATTTGCGAGATGGCTACACAACAGAAACGTCTCTGCTCTGGGGGGATGAACGGGAGAATAAAAATGCTGCTCCTTCATTTCGCCACGTCTTTTTGGTCTCTGGTTCTTTGTGTCACCGCTTCCCCCCCCTCAGCTTACAAATCGAAGCGGGGCAGAACAAACAAACAAACAAGGCTACTAATAACCCAAGGAGCCGGTGCTCACTAGAGGTTTGCAATTGTTGTGCGTTCTTTATTCCGCTCTTATCTACTGTGCAGCGAGTGCAAAAGAGGGCCTGTGTAAGTGTTAAGATTACATCGTTGCGCATTTGTTACCCAGGAATTTTAAGACGCGGCGGGCTCAATTGCCAGAGAAAGTCATTTGTGGTCCCTCTCTGGCTCCTATAAAGCATTTTAAGTGGAAAAGGTTGTATGACACTCCGTGTAAAGAGAGAGTGGAAAGCTAATCTTATTAGCGCCCTGTGCTAAACACTCACCGATGGCTCAGCTCACTCGTCCTTGAAACAGCCAATTTCTTTTCCTACTTTACTGCCTCACTATGAACAGATGTTGCACACCAAGAGGAAAACTTGTTTGTAGCTGGATATAGGGCAATTGATCACAAGGATGGCTTTGCAGAGAGTTAATAAAAAGTCAAACATTCTGGCCTGTTGATAGCTTTGTAAATGAGCTGATTCCATGGAATATGAAGGAATATTTCTGGCTAAATACAAATTAAACTATATGGACAGCACCTATGGGATGCTCTTGATTACAACAGAAAGTAATTTAGACTCTTACCTAAATTTTCTGGATTGGCAGTTTTTTGTACACACTTTTTTGTCCCCCCTAAGAAGGTCAAAATGAAAGGTCTTAAAAACTACATGTACTAAACTGCGGTCATTGTTCATTTTATGTATTTTTGCCTGTTGCCAAATAGATGCTTGTGAACAGAAGTAAAAATGTGGATTTGCACATGTCCGACAAACAGTTCAAACAACACGAGACGTTGAGTAAAACATTACATGACCAGAGCAGTCCCTTGTTGTGTGGGGGCACTAAGCAACCCGCATCGACCCGCCGCATCTCTCACGCCACAGAGCTGAAAGTCCAGGACACCAAATGCCGAAAGCGAACACACTATATTGACAGGCACCACGGTACGAAACCCCTCCATCAGAGAATGCAGCCACACCCTCCACAGCAATCATGCCTCACCATCCTCAGAAATCATGCCTCACCATCTGCAGCAATCATGCTTGGCCACACTAGAATCAGGGAGGCCGGACAAGACACCTCAGCTGGCTGGTGGAATCAGAGAGGCCGGACAAGACACCTCAGCAGGCTGGTGTGGTGAAGCACACCAGCAGCAAACCACAAAAACAGACAAAAAAAACAAGAAACATTGAAATTAAATCCAATAATGTCCATTTTATGGGTGTGTGAAACGAAAAGAAACGTACATACATCTACAACAATGAGACAGAACAAAACAAAAGACAAACAAACAACTTCGATGTGAAGCGGCAGTTAAACTCGAACAGCGTACTACATCGTAAGTCCAGAAGTTGATCTGTTGATCCAGAAGTTGATCAGCATCTCATCAGTAATGATGGTGAATGAACTGCTGTAAGTGGAATGTCTTCTGAAGGAGAAACAGTACAGCTCTGTAGTGATATTTACCCCTAAACCCTAAAGTTTTACACCCAAGCCCATCATTTCAAAAAACAAAATCTCAATTCCACTAAATATATTTCAGCCTTGAACTTAAACTACAGTCTCTGAACCCTATAATTAAGTCATACTCTTATGTCAAACTTTCGACTGTGACTTAATATTTGCCCTGGAAATTCTTCGAACAAAACAATCAGTACCCCATTTTAAACAAACCCTGCTTCACATTCCCACTAAACCCAAAATCTGTTCTGTTGACCCTTAAATTAAAACTCTAATACGCTCACCTGCACATTAGAGACCATGAATCCAATCCTAAATCCCACAGTATAGAAACCGACTTTGGTTTATGGGAAGTGTGCTAGTTGTAAAACCTCTGGAAGGAAATTATGTTTACATGATGTCAAGGTGAAGACAAACACCTGATGTTATTCAAATTTTACCAAGCTTAGTCTTGGAGTATTTCAGTTGTGACTTTGATGTACCATTCACAGCTGTCTTTCAACTCTTAGCTTTTGTAAGCAGAGCGTATAATTTATGTTAAATTGATTTGCTTAATGTACTTTAAATAAGATTTTTTTTCCTTTGGAAAAGGATGAATTGTGGTATTTTAAACCTGGTTAATCGCATCTCTTTTTTTGAGAAAGGATTATGGGCCAGAACACAGAAAGAAACACCCTTTCTCTTTCCCACTGCTAATTGGGTGTGGGACTCTGTCAGTGCAAGGAATACGCATTAATATGAGAATTTACATTTATTTTGGGAAACAACTGTCACCAAACGGTGGTGTTAATGCATTGTATTGTTTGGTTCTTCAATACAGGGTGTTTAGATACCAGGATTTAACATGAAGGTCATAAGCTTATCATCTGTTAATTTCATGCCAGCACTACTTAACACTGTGTTATTGACCTACACGCTATAAAGTACACCTTTATGTAATAGACTCATAGGGTAAAAAAAAAGACTAATGAGCAAATAACTTGAATCCGATAGGAAAGAAAAATCACAAATGAGATCTAATTTGTTTCTCTTCTAGACAGAAAAATGTTTAAATGGAGAGTAGGGATGCACCGATATGAAATTTGTGTGCCAATACCAATATCACGTAATTTAGATCATCATCTGACAATACCGATAATTTGGTGGTTATGCTTTTACAATTTTACATTTTGCATCTACTATTTATGTTGGATATGTGTAAAAGATAGATGAACACAGGACAAAAGTATGAAACAGAGAGAGAGAGAGAGAAAAAGAGTGTTGTTGAAAGGGAGAGGAGTTGGGTGTAGAAGCATGGAGAATTTGGATTTCTGAACACCTGTGTGATAAGGTGGCACAGACCAGGTCAGTGGGATTATGAGTGAAAAGGTCCCGGTCTTAATTGGTGCAGTTGAATGGCTAGCCACCCCATAGAGCACACAAAAGACATGTCAGGTATGCTTGAGTGGACATAGGCTCACCGTTTTTGCTTGTCCACTGGAATGTGTATGTCCCGATCTCTCTTTTCTTCTGTCCACACTTTTTTCTCTTTACCTTTGCTCCACTGACAGACTTTTTGTAGATTGACTTTTGGGAAACTTTTCTTCTGTGTGACACAGATTGCCAAGTTTCCATGGTACAGCAGTTACTAACCAAACAGTTACTAACAAACTAATCTCCATTAACAAATTAAAAGTCAATCTTCCTTGCAAGAAAAAAACTAAAGAAAAAAAATCAGAACACTTGATAATTGCATGGATGTCTCAACCAGGATTGTTAGCAGATGTTCTGTCTCACTGAAAATGAACACACACTCAAGTGGTTGAGGAAAAAATTCCCTAAACAAACAAAGCTAACTGTGTATGTCTGCCCCCCCCCCCCCCCCCCATTTTAACATGCTCTGGAGATTCAAGCACTCTGAAGTTGAATAGGGTTGTTGTAAGTCCCAGACAGCTACCTCTAGTATATTTCCCATGTAACCTACTCCTGTCAGAGACTTAGAAATGTTGTGAGATCATTCAATTAAAACCGACAGACAGACTAAACATTTATATCAATTATTGCTATATATTTTTTCGTTTCTTTTAAATTTTGAACTTTCAAAAATCTATGTGAAAAATATGTCACTTTTTTATGTGAATTTTGTGCGTATTTCTACCGAGTCATCTCATATTCCAGCGTTAACTGCATTTTTAAGACGTTATTTCCAAGACTCACCTTGATTTTTCTGACCTTTTACCTCTTCCTTAAACCTTCAGGTATTTTGTCTTGATGTGGTACTGAGGAATGCGCAGTTGTCATGGAAACCCAGTCCCAGACCAGTTCTGCAGCGGAGAAGAAGAAAAGAGTGGAGACCATCGTAGCTACCAAGAGCACGTCCACCCGCACAGACATCAGCGAGAAGGCCGTGGCCTCCAGTACTACCTCCAACGGTACAGTTTCACCTCATGTTTCGTCTTCTTTTTCTTGTTACTTTTTAAACCTTTAAACTTCTCCAAACTTCTGTCCTTCCTCCAATTACTTTTCAAACCTTTACACTTATTCTAACTTCTATTCTTCCCCCATTCTATCTAGTTAATTTGTTTGATATTCCTATGGACTCTTATAGACTGAAATACCTCTACATGACACATGTTTTCTGTTAGCTGGTTTTTGCTGGACTAAGGTAGTCTACCAGCTCTAACCAAGGTTGAACAAGATAGCCAACCAGGTTGAAACCATGTCTGTTTCTTGTAGTCCAACTGATTAACCTTCTAAACCAGCTTAGGCCAGCTAATGATCATAAAATACCAACATGGACCAGCTAGAATATTCAGCTTCCAACTTCAAATTGTTTACACTTGAGATTCCTGCACAGTTGTATAACACACTCTCTTTTCCCACCAAGTCACACAAATGTATTTGTGCATGTGTGTGTTTGAGTGTGTCTTGGTTGATGAGTGGTGGGATTTTTGTACGACTCCATATGAGAGCCTCTGGTGATATGGCAGGAAGTCAAAAAAAAAATTTCCTTTTTTTTTTTTTTTTGTGGAGGAGGGCATCGTTAATTGCTCTTATGAGCTTCCTCTCATTCTCTCTCTTTCACTGTTATTCATTCCCAGATGGCCAGCTCTCTTCCATTAATTACAGGTGGGGGACAAAGATGGGGGATAGAGCTTTTACTGTTGTGGAAAAATCATGGATGTAATTTGGCTTGCTGATTGTGGATTTTTCTCTGTAATGCAAGGGTAATTACTCCTCTGAACAACATAAGGTTTGTCTTGGAAAGTTTGCTGCAGCGATCATCTGGCCAGGATTGCAGTCCTACACTCAGGGGAGAAACCCAGGGGTTCACTTTTAAATGAATACCATCATCCTCATAACACCATGGGACTCAAGTTTTATATTCCACGCAAACTGTTTATGAAATAGTAGAGCATGACAAATCTTTCATCTGTAATGTGTTTTAACGTTCCTAATGTGCAGATCCAAGATGTGAAGGGTTATATCAGCTGTCAGAGGTCATCTGGCACTTTAATTATAGCTCAGAGGTTGTTCATTCATAGGTCAGGAGTCTTAATGGAGCTGTGATGTTTAATTGAAATGTCAACTTTGTCTCAGATATTTCTTCTAAACTGTCTTGGAATGAATAAAGTTGAAACAAATTGTTGACATACAGTAAGAGTATGCGTAGAGTTATACAAAATGATGTGGGAAGCATAGCTCAGATAGCGCAGACTTGAGCACAAAGTGAGACATTATTATCTTCTGAAATTATTATCTTCTTTTGTAGTTTAGTTAATGTTTACTGCATTATTTAAATCTCACATGTGTTACCCTGATGGTGTTTAGTGTTTGTGTGAGTGACTCTGAGCACTGTCACTACATGTTTATTGGTCTATGCTCCTGGAAGAGCCACTACTGATGTCATCATGTGCCATTCTGTAGTTAATACGGTGATTAACAAATACCTTATGAAGTAAAAAGCAGATTTTTACAGTTTCAGAAGTTTAATATCAAGTTTATCATTTAATAATATAAATGACGATAATGTGCCGTAAAATATACAGACATTAGAAATACATCCCGTAAAGTCTGAAATGTGGTTACCGTATTTTTTTACAGTAAATTTCTGGCAACCACAGCTGCCAGTTTTTTTTTTTATATAAATTTAACAGGATATTTTTTTACAGTGTAGACAAGACACATGTGAGATTATGGAGTTATTTTTTGTCATTAGAAAAGTCATTTAGAAGAGAACATTTCTGATACAGATAATTTTTTTTTTTTTAATCTCATTTCTGTCTAGGTGGAATAATTCCAGGTGTAAATTCAGCTCAATCAATTTGTGGCATAATGTTGATTACCACAAAAAAGTATTTAGACTTGTCCAAATCTACAAAAGTACAAATCTGGGCTACTGTGAGGCATTTACAATGGAAGTGAATGGGGCCAAACTTTAAAAAGCCACAAGACAAACAATATGCATGTTAACATGATTTTAGAGTAATACAATTGCTTACTAACCTTTTATGTGTAAAGTTATATCCAATTTTTCAACTTTGTTGCCATATTGACAATAATGTAAAACCTAAATCGACGATTTAAACAACTTTACAGCTCAAACAATACACAAGTTTTAATGGAAGAAATAAATGGAAGAATTGGTTTTATAAAATCATAAGCTGCACATTTCTGCCTTATAACCTTCGAACAATAGGCCCCATTCACTTCCATTGTAAGTGCCTCACTGTATCCACAATGTTTGCTTCTTTTTTAAAGATGGTAATCACTGTTATGCCACAAATGTGCTGTTTAAGCTCAACTTTTACTGAACCTGGAATATTCCAAAAGAGATCTTATTTGTGATTTTTCTTTTCTTTGAGCAGAGCAAACTGTTTGTAGAAGGCAAAATGTTAATGAAAAATCTTCTAAATTGACATACCAATGGAGCAATCTTTTTCAGCATTTTCTTAAGCTCTGATTCCAGTAACCAACTCTGACCGCAAGCTCTCAACAGAACCTAAATGAGCTATCCATCACAACAGACCCCAGGCCTGCTCCCCGAAGGGTCTTACCACAGCTATAAGATAGCTTACACATTCCTGGTGTGGTTATAATTACCCTGCATTCTCTTGGTCTCCCAATACTCATAACCTCTTATCTGATGTAACCTGAACCCCCATCAACTTTAACCCATGTCGCCCAGGCCGCCCCCTCAACACTAACAAAAGGCAATTGTGAGCAGCCCAACAGTGGCAGCGGTTCGATTGTCCCGCCTCTTTGACAGACCTGGGATCAGCCAAAGTTGGTGCAGTATTAAACTTTTAACTTTGAGATAAACACTGAAAATGATCCTAGATCAGTCAAGGCATGTCCCAGCAATGTGCAGAAGGGGAAACCCCAAATAATACAGTGAGAATGTGGTAGTGGTGCAGAGTTGAATTAAAAAAAATAAATGAAATAAAATAAAAGCTTGCCAACATTAATTATTTTGAGAAAGAGTAGCTTGTAAGGGAGCAAAGGAATACAGGTGCTTGATAAGAAAGTTTGAATTCACTTTGAAAAAGATCACTGTAGCATTTTATTTTAAATAAAATAAAATCTGCTAGTATTTCTAGCCACAATGCTTGGGGAAAATAAACTGGCAGAAAGTTTGGCCACGGCTAAGGTGGTCAGACTTGGAGACCAGTTGAAGACCAGCTTGGCCAGGTTAAACCAGCCAAGACCAGCAAACTGTTGTTTTTTTAGGGTTACTAACACCCAAAATGTACAAGAATATTTCTCTTTTCACATTTCCTTCTCCCTTATACAAATACCTTTCTTCCTTTCTGCTTTCTTTTGCCGTACAGCATAGAAGTTTATGAAAAAGTTTAGCCGTGATGTGTAATTGTGCAGGCTTGGTGGGGAGCATTCCCACATGGTTAGCTAAAGACTGGCACAGGCCTGCACAGCATTCATCTGCGGACCCGCTCCCCCGGCCTGACAGCTCAAAGGAACCAACTGTGCCACCACAATGGCCTGATTGGTCCTCTTTGGAAGGGTTGAAGGGAGGGGGCTTCCCTTCTCCTCAGCTCAAATCATTTGATAGGCAGGTGGACCACAAAGTCCCCTGATTCTATTGTTGCTGCCTGGACCGTGAGAGGGAGAGAAAGAAAGAGAAAGAAAGAGAGAGAGAGATGTTCGTGCACTTCGGCTGAATAAACCCGGTCGTCATGGGATAATTTGTTAATTAAAAAGGAGAAAGGGGCGAAAGGCACCTGCCATTCAGAGAGGACAGTGGGACAGAGGGAGAGAGAGAGAATGAGTGTGCAAAGAGTTTCAGGATTGTTGGTTTGTTGTACTTTTTCATGGATGACACAGTGATGAAATTAACATAAAGGAAGGACACATAAGCAACGGAGGGAGAGACAGAGGAGAATAAAGGAGGGAGGAGAGTTTGGATTGTCAGCATATTTCTCGAAGTTTCGGACCTTACAGGAATAGTTGACCCAAAATAAAAACTAAACCTGTATAATATTTTGGGTGAAACAAAAGAGGTGTTATTTTTTAGGAATATCCTGGACATTCTTTTCCATATAATCAAAATGAAAGGGGACTGTCAAGCTCTAAAATGACAAAAATTGGCCCCAATTGGGCCAGTGCTGCATTTATAACATTAGTGCAAGAAAACAACAACTGAGAAAGCACAACAATTACACTGAGCGAACGAAGTATTCTAACCGACGAGTGAGCATGATTCTATTTAGCTCGCAAAGATGTGTGAGCGCATAATATACAGGACGCACCAAGGCACAGTTGTGTGCACACACAAGATCGTGCAGACACCGAGTGCACTCTCCTAGCACTGTCCTCACTTTTTTCCAAGTGTCTTACATATACATGTACATTTATTCATTTGACAGACGCTTTTATCCAAAGCGACTTACAAAAGAGTAAAACATAAGTGAATAATCTTAAGGAGTGGTACAAAAGTGCCATATTACAAAGTTTCTCTAGCATCAGAATAGTATTCAAAACATATACAAGTGGAATTTTTTTTGTTTATTTAAATTTTTTTTGTTAGTGATTAGTTAAGTGCTCTTGGAAAAGATGCGTTTTAAGTCGTTTTTTGAAGACAGAGAGTGAGTCTGCTTCATGGATGGAGTTGGGAAGGTCATTCCACTAACGTGGTATGATAAAACTGAAAGTCCGGGAAAGTGTTTTGGTGCCTCTTTGTTTTGGTACAACAAGTCGACGTTCCTTAGTCGACTGCAGCCTTCTGGTGGGAACGTAGCTCTGCATAAATGTTTTTAGGTATGCTGGAGCAGACCCAGTGACGGTTCTGTATGCCATCATCAGAGCCTTGAATTTGATACATGCATCAACCGGTAGCCAGTGGACAAAGAGTGGTGTAACATGTGCCCTCTTTGGTTCATTAAAGACCAGACATGCTGCTGGATTCAGGATCATTTGCAGAGGTCTAATTGCACATGCAGGGAGGCCTGCAATGAGAGAGTTACAGTAGTCCAGTCTAGTTATGACAAGTGACTGAACAAGAAGTTGTGTGGTATGTTCAGAGAGGAAAGGTCTTATTTTCCTGATATTATAGAGATGTGGTCTCAAAGACCGCAAAATTTAGTTTGTTATCAATGGTTACCCCTAGGTTTTTGAAGGCGTTACTGTTGTCGAACCCAGCTGCACGGTGATGTTGTGTTCAACAGTGGTATGAGAAACCGTGCGACTGAATGATGGGTCCCAGTGATGTTGTGTATATAGAGAAGTGAAGTGGCCCAAGCACTGATCCCTGAGGTACGTTGTAGTTGATGTGGCTTGTCTTAGCAGCAGCTATTACCAATGTGTAGAAAATAGAAGGGAAAAAAAAAAAAACACTTAATGAATTTTGTAGCGGGATTGCTCGTCTTACGCAACATTTTAAGTATGCCTGCACATTCCGTGTTCACAGTGCGCAAAATCCCCACATTTTTTTGTTTTTACATGTTGGCGAAAAGCAGTATTCCACACATTGGAACACAAAAAAAATCAACAGTTTCATTTTATAGGACTGAAAAACCACGTCTCTCCATGCATAATGTTTCATCATCATCTCTCTCTGTGCAACATTTTCTCTCATTAATTTTAGAGATGAAGCACGAATGAGACGTAATGAACTTTGTTAAACCCCAGTTATACGCGTTTCTGGAAATCACAAGCTGCTCAGTATCCAAAATGTAAGTATACATTTAATTAGGTTAGTTTCAAAATGTAATCATTAATTAGATATGATAATGGCGTTTGATATGAAAAGAAGCAAGATCACTATGGCTATTAGAATATTATTATCTGATCTGTTTAGCTGCGGGGTGAAGATGAATTTTCAAACAGTCTACTTCATATCATCCTCATAAAACACCAGTTACATTTCTCGTTTTGGACCGTACAGGTATTTAAGTTTTTGTGCTTTGTTAATAAGGCTTTGTTGGTCTTTAGATAGTCTGATTTCATGTTGCGTACACATTCTTAATTCAAAGATTTGGCCTAATATCCCCCTAATGTATATTACACATCAAAAGCAAACTGGAAGTCTCTTCTCAGGGATTCATATGTTTATTACATTCAGCCAATAACCACATCTTTAACTCAGTGATTAAATCTTTGATCCTTTGTGTGAATACATTACACATGGCCAAAAGCTGCATGACAGCATGACTAAACGAGTGACTGAAAACCCATCATCTGCACAACAGAACTCTTTGCTTAAAAACACATGTGGAAATGGCAGGACGGCTGAGGTTAATATGTCGTATTTATGAATTTATATCTGTAAAGCGCTTATATGGGATTACATAAAAACATGATATATGTAAAAAAGATTTATCTTCTGACACATTTTTAAAGCCATGATGGTAAAAATAGCTATTTATAATTTTTGTGTTGGGGCCAGTGAAAATTTTGGCAGGGCCAGTAAAAATCTGAAGCACTGGCCTGACTGGGCCAGTAGAAAAAATCCTTAGCAGTATCTTAATATAAGAGATTTATTAACAATCTTAGTGGGCTGGTCATTTTTGACCGGAAACACAAAAGGTGTTAGTACAAGTGAACATAACACAACAGTTAAAAAACAAAGAGGTTCTTTATTTGTTTGTTTTTGCTGATTTAGTGTAGTAATGTTCTCTTTAAGGCCACAAATTAGTTTGGGCGTATTTTGAGATTGCCAAAAAGCCTTAAAAGCACTAAACAGAATAAAAAAAAAAACGGGCTCATGAAAAGGATAAAAGGAGCGGCCAAGCAAACAGAAAGCGAGAGAAGCAGAGGTGACGTCCCTCTTTTAAGGCTGGCATTTAAATAATCACCAGCGCATAGAGGCGAATGTCATCTGACAGAAATAAAGTTCCTGTTAGCAGCGCGGCCGGAAAGTAATTTACAGATAGTCTGTCCCGGCCCTTCTTTGTGCCGCGCAGATAAGGGTTCATTTCAGAAGGTGGATAGCAGCCACTCTCACTCGCTCTGCCCTATTCTGCGACACCTGTGATAACAGCTTGTGGAGCCTAATTGAAAATGGGGCCTCAAAATGGATTTTCTCCTTTCCTCTTCCTGTCTCTCTTCCTCTCCGAGACCGTTCATCCTGACGCTTCTTTCATTTTTTTGTCCCGTTCTACTTGTCCCCCCGCCCCCTCCGTTCAGTGTTATACAAACAGGGAATTATTGAATGAGTGTGCTGATGTGTGTGTGTGTGTGTGTGTGTGTGTATGGGAGGTAATTCCGGTATTCCTGGGAGGGAGGGTTTAGTAAATGTGCTGCAGGATCATTTCTCACACTGATGTCATTGTCATGACAGCTGTATGATCTGTCTTATTAATGAAATCATTGATCACTTGATGGGACTCATAATCAACTGTTTCGACACTCTGTCCTGCTGTTCTACACCTCCCTCATGCTCATACAGTTCCCCCCCTCTCTCTCTCTCTCTCTCAGAAAAAAATAAACATCTGTGCAAACATTTGCATAGTGTTGGTTTGTTGATTTAAGCATTTTGGTAGCAGATGGAAACCAGCAACATAAGGCCAAATGCAGAAGGCTTGCTCAGAGCACGTTTACATTCAAATCAATATGCTGATAATTATCAATCAGCTTATTAAAAAAATCAGACAATGCAACAAAAACTGCCGTTTCAAACCTGTATGAATCTCTTTCATCCGCGGAGCACAAAATAAGATATTTAGATGGATATTCACATTGCTTTTTTCTTGCTGCGTAGTCACGTGCGGTAGCTAAAGAGTAGAGTAAAAGTAGTCATTATGACTTGTGTGCTATATTTCAAATCTTCTGAAGACATACAATAGCTTTTTTTAATTTGTTAAATTGAAGTCACTATTCACTGAAAAATAGTAGTTCTCGAGTTTCATACTTTCATGTGCACATTCATGCAGTATGTGCATTGAACATGTATGAGACATACAAGAACTAATGCCATTCGGTGTCATTGATAGGAACAGGAACTAATGTAAACTCGGCATTGTTTGTTAGAGCATTCCTTTTTCTAACTGTTATCCCTTATTCTTTTTACCTCTCTTACATGCATACCTTCTCTTTTTTCAATTACACACACATGTACCCACCCACACACACACACACACAATCTCTAAAACTTTTATAATTTTAGCCTTTTTCTTGTCCACACCTCCTCTTCCCATCTCCTTTGGTATTCTGGCCCAGCTCATGCAGAATGCAGCTGAAATACTTTAGCATTGTTGGGGTCATGGCCTTGTACCTCCGGGGGGAGGAAGGGGGGGAACTGTGTTCCTGCAGCCCAGACAGAGACTCTCCTCGCTGGTCTTGATTCTGCCAGTCTCCACCTGGCTGCTGCTGCGGAGCTCATTTCCTGAAGCAGCAGGGAGACGGCCAGGCGGCTGGCAGAGGGTGATGTCTCTCTGGGGCCTCAGGACAGGGATTAGCTCAGGCCCTGCTGGTACAGATGAGAAGAGGCCCTCAGCGGCCCTGCCCCCCCCCCCCCCCCCCCCCCACACACACTCACTCACTCACACGCACGCACTCACGCATTCTTAGTTCAAATGTACAGGATTTGATATGGCCTCAGTAGCTCTCCAAAGGTTCTTATAGCTGTCAGAATGCAGTATTTATGAGTAGTCTCCCGGTCAGATGTTTTTCATAAACTTACTGATGAGTTGCAGGGTTTCACGATTTGTGTCTGGAATAGATAGTGAGGAATCCTGGGGAGAATTTACTTGCAGTGTTTGGTAGATTACTGCTGAAATGTAATCTGGAGCTGATTACAAATCACACAACATTGTAATATTTTACATCACACTATTCAGGTAAACTAATTGGTTTACTTTTGGATCACTTACTGCATATTTGATTAAAAGTCTAATTTTAAGTGTATTAAATATCAATTTACACTCCGTTCATTAAACATCACTCAACATGAAATCAAAGATATCAAAGGGTACAATCAGAAATCAGAGATTTCATTATGAGTTTAAACATTCTTCATGATGTCGTAGCCATTGCACAGCGGCTTGCCTTGTGCCACATTAACGTTCGAGCCCATACCCCACTTTCCTATCTATATCTAAAGTTCCTTTAAAGGCAAAAATAAATAAATAACTGCAACATACTCTTGTACTGTAGCTAATTTTATGTAGTTTTACTTATGTCAACAATTGTCTCATTTCTGTCTATTTTAAAACACTGTAATTAAGCAGTAAGCATTAACCCTTTAAGCTCGGATCAATATCAATAATTACTGTCTTGGTCATAATAAAATGGGTATCGTTTTAAAGCTTAGAAGCTGTACTTTATAGTGCATGTAGGCATTATGACCAAAACAAAACAAGTGCTTTGATATTTTCAATTAAAATCAGAAGTCTTCCATTTTGACCATTTACAAATGCATTTTTTAGCACTTTACTTATTATTGTAATTGGCAAAAACTTCAAACTAATCATATAGCCATGTGTTATAAGTCATTGGAATACTCTTAAAGAGTAGAATACAACCAGCCTATTTGTTTTACTCACAGACAAAATATAGCTTGTAATACCTAACTACATGCCTTTGACATATATGTTACATGTAAACAGGTGTTGCTTATAATTGGCGTTCACTTCTAATCTTGTTTATTGGTTACTGAACATCAGTGGTGTTGTCCCACAGAGAGCAATAAAGTGAAAATGTTCTGACGCTGCTGAGGAATTTTACTGTACACTTTTGTCCCTCCCAACCTTTGTCTCTCTGTCTCTGGCTTTCTTTACGTCTTGTTACTTTTCATATATTCTCCTCTAAGCACTTTCTAGTCTAATTGTTTTTCCTTACTGTCCATCAAATCTTAATACACTCCTCACTCGCTGCTTTTCCTGTTGAGACATTCTCCGTCACTCATCGCCTCACTGTAGCGCCCCTCACTGCGAGCCCAGTTCAAAGAGCGGTAAAGTATGACAATGATTTTCGATGATTGATTAGAAACAGATCTTGATTCCAACCCCGCCCCTGCCCTCCCTCCCCATTTCATCTCTGCAGTAAATACTTCAGGTAATGTGTGTGTGAGCCACAGTCATTATTGACAGTGAGAGATGTGAGCTGATAAGGTGAGGTGTATTCTTGTCAGTCAGAACCACTTCTCTCTCTCATGCAGCTGAGGGAGGGAGTGTCAGAACATCTTTTTGTTGTCTTCATCGGATAAGAGCTCGGCCCGCATAATTGCTGACCCTGGAATGCCAACACTCACTTAGCTAACCGAGCATCTTAAAAAGAGATCGATTCAGCTAAAAACAGAGCACGTAGCCTACTGAACTGAGCAGACATGTGTAAGAAACATCTTTTTACCAGGCAGTCAAAGTATCTGTGATTACATTGTAAGGACGTACAGTTTGAACCAGGGCAGGTCCCGCTTGTGCAACCAATCAATGGCGCAGCTGCCGACTCGTACAAGGCAATTCTGAGTTTTTTCTCCATTCAGAGCTCCTGAATCAGTTTTCTGCAAAGCCTGTTTAGACTTTAGTCAGAGTAGAGCCCATATTTAATTGAACACAAATGAAAAAGTGACTGTGAGGGGTGAAGGACAGTCAAATCAATATGTAGGGGATAATGACTGACTCGCGGTATGTTATCCGACTTATTACATGGCTACTCGCAAAATAATAAATACATGGACATGAAATATTGATTTGAGCTAAAATTATTTCATTATTTTTGAAAAAAATAAATAAAAAGGTAGCAGAGTGATACAAATGATAAGCCCAACCATGTAGGAAATTGTTTGCCTGGTAAATTATACAGCTTATGTATCATTATACATAAATATGTGAATGCTGACATTGATTGATCACAATCAAATATTAGATAGAGACATAATAACAGGAATAATTGACAATGGACCATTGAATTATTGAATATTTAATGCAGGCCATAACACCACAACATCCCTCAAATGGTCTTGTATTTATAACTATTTTGTTACGCCACCAATTAAGTATTTTCTTTTCTAATAATGTCAACAAATCTTAAACTTCTTCATAGCTGCACAGTTTTAGCCAATTAATCAACACCCTTAAAACGTATACTGTATCAACTAATCAGAATAAAAAGGGTCCGATCTCACCAAACACATATTTGTGTCCATCTGCGCTATTTTCCAATTGTTTCTCTGTGTAAATGTGCAAGACGGACATTTCTGACCGTTGAGCTGTGCCTCACTTTTTTTTTTTCTCCAGCGTCATATTTTTTTTTTATTCCAAGTCAAGTTAAAAAGAACTTGAAATTTTAAAAAGTGTCTCGAGACACCTGCACTTCTATTAATTTTTTTTGCGCTACGTCTTGTTTTTTTTCTTTCTGTGTGCGGCCCAAAAGTTGTACTGTTGTTTAACTGGGTGTAGGCCTGTCGTGATTATTAAATAATCATCTGAACGCGGTTATTTGAGATAACTGCGATTATTGTGCACTTCAAATTCCGGTCACATTTAAATGGCCAACTAAGTGAATTTTAAGGGAATATATATAAATGCAATGAATGGCGCATTGGTGCGTCATTCAGTTGAACTCCGAGCGTCCCTAAGCCGCACGGTGGATGTCAACCAGGGCTGCATTTCTCAAAAGCATCACTTACTTAAGTTGATCATAGTGATCATTAGCATCAATGGTTTCTACAATCTACTTAGGCTTACGGTGCTTATGGGAAACATTGCCCAGATCATGTCCTGTCTGGAAGAGCTTGTAAAGCACTCCTCATGCGCTGATGCACGCACCCAGCAGAGGATTGCTCCAAACTGTTGTTAAAATATAAACTAACAAATTTAAACTTGTTAAAATGACAAATTGACTCCAAGGTACACAACGGTAAAACCAGTGGTGTAGCGGTGACTGAAGAGGGGCTTAGGATCGATGCCTTTTTCACGCATCGATAATCAGAAGATTTTCCTGATGATTATCGATATAAAGTCAGCAAAAAAAGAAATGTCCTCATACTTTCAACTGCTTTTATTTTCAGCAAATTTAACATGTGTAAATATTTGTATGAACATAAAAAGATTCAACAACTAAGACATACACTGAACAAGTTTCACAGACATGTGACTAACAGAACTGGAATAATGTGTCCCTGAACAAAGGAGGGGGTGGGTCAAAATCAAAAGTAACAGTCAGTATCTGGTGTGACCACCAGCTGTATTAAGTACTGCAGTGCATCTCCTCTTCATGGACTGCACCAGATTTGCCAGTTCTTGCTTTAAGATATTACCCAACTCTTCCACCAAGGCACTTGCAAGTTCCCGAACATTTCTGGGGGGAATGGCTCTAGCCCTCACCCTCCGTTCCAACAGGTCCCAGACGTGCCCAATGGGATTGAGATCCGGGCTCTTCGCTGGCCATGGCAGAGCACTGACATTCCTGTCTTGCAGAAAATCATGCACAGAACGAGCAGTGTGGCTGGTGGCATTGTCATGCTGGAGGGTCATGTCAGGAAGGTGATGAGCCTGCAGGAAGGGTACCACATGAGGGAGGAGGATGTCTTCACTGTAATACACAGTGTTGATATTGCATGCATTGACAACAAGCTCAGTCCAATGATGCTGTGACACACTGCCTCAGATCATGATGGACCTTCCACCACCAAATCAATCCCGGTCCAGAGTACAGGCCTTGGCGTAATGCTCATTTCTTCGATGATAAATGTGAGTCTGACCATCACCCCTGGTGAGACCAAACCGTGACTCATCAGTGAAGAGCACTTTTTGCCAGTCCTGTCTGGTCCAGCGAAGGTGGGTTTTTGCCCATAGGCGACGTTGTTGCCGGTGATGTCTGGTAAGCATCTGCCTTACAACAGGCCTACAAGCCCTCAGTTCATCCTCTCTCAGCCTATTGCGGACAGTCTGAGCACTGATGGAGGGATTGTGCATTCCTGGTGTAACTCTGGCAGCTGTTGTTGCCATCCTGTCCCTGTCCCGCAGGTGTGATATTCAGACGTACCGATCCTGTGCATGTGTTGTTACACGTGGTCTGCCACTGCGAGGACGATCAGCTGTCCTTCTTGTCTCCCTGTAGTGCTGTCTTAGGCGTCTCACTGTACGGACATTGCAATTTATTGCCCTGGCCACATCTGCAGTCCTCATGCCTCCATTTATGGCACATTCATTCAGGTGAGCAGGGACCTTAGGCATCTTTCTTTTGGTGCTTTTCAGAGTCAGTAGAAAGGTCCCTTTAGTGTCCTTGGTTTTTATAACTGTGACCTTAATTGCCTAAACGGTTAGTGTGTTACGACCGTTCCACAGGTGCATGATCAATAATTGTTTATGGTTTATTGAACAAGCATGGAAAACATTGTTTAAACCCTTTACATTAAAGATCTGTAAAGTTATTTAGATTTTTTACAAAATTATCTTTAAAATACATTGTCCTGAAATAGGGACGTTTCTTTTTTTGCTGAGTTTTATATCTATTATTATTATTTTTTTAAAAAAAATCAGATATAAACAGGGCTGTTAATTGCTCAATAGACTTTGTCTTTTCAGGCATTTTCTCATCACATTTTTGGTAAAGTGTGAGCAGCAGGGTTAATTAGAGGGGGTCACACACTGGACACGTCTGGTGGATGACATGGCACGTTCTTAAATTCAAAACAACGTTTTATTTTCTACAAAGGTATGCACACACCTCCGACGCTCAGCGTCACCATTCTGAAGTGCCAAGGAACGCATTGTTTTCCATTAATTACGATCCAAATGATTATCAATAGGACAAAGATTACTTAATCTAGTATAACTGGATGATATATTGTGTATAAGTATAATTCATAGAGCCTACACAATGTATTTTCTGTTACAAGTATGTATTTTTGTGGTTTGACAGCTTGAATGAAAGACCTATTAAATGGCTACATACAGAGAAATTGCATAATAAACATTGCAGTTACACCAGATTCACTAACCTTAAAACTGCCATCTGTGCAATTTCAGCTCGTCCTGTATGTGTGTGATCTTGACCGCAACCACGACCGGCCGAGTAAATGGTATATAATCCTCTTGTTGTCTTCAAATGATATTATGCCAGACTGGTATACAGAGGCCACCTGAGTGAAAGAATGGCAATTGGGCTTCTAATTTAAATGTAGGCTAATTTTAATATATATCAATGCCTCAAAAATATATCGATAAAATAATATGCCGATTAATAACCGATTTATCGATATTTTATGACATCCCTATTAGGCATGTGTGTTTACTGTGAATTAAATATTGCCTGTACTCTCACTAATATTTATTTATTAATCTACCCAATATTGTTTTGATAGTTGTTGTCCTGTGTAGAATTTTTGTGTACTTAGTTATGGTGGCCACCTCACTTTATACGCCAACTTGCATTTTATTGTAAAGAATGTGAAAAATCCCAGTCGAACTGAAATCAGGTTAAAAAAAAAATAAAAAATACTTGGTGGTCATACAATTTTAATATCTGCCTTCATTTCCAGATGTTTTTTATTGATTTCAATTATATCAAAATGTTTGCATTATTTGAATAAAATTTCATAAATTAGATGCACACTGTATCTGTATCCACACTTAATGGAAATGTGTGATTTAGAGGAAAGAAATTGATGCTAATGAAATGTGAATTACTTTCCAAATTGCTGAGCGTTTCTAAACTGATTTAGAAGCACACACACACACACACACACACACACACACAGCTTGTCCTGTCTTTCCTTTGACTAATTTGGCAACCTCATGACTTCATTGCCGTGTGTTCGAGAGGGGCAGACTGGCCCGTTTCACACCCATCACCTCATCAATGGTACCTTTGTATAGTTCTGGCTCTGCCTCCACTCAGCATGGGTCCAGCGAGAGAAAGAGAGTGAGAGTATTATAAAAATATTGCTTTAAGGCACATTTCTCATTCCGACTGTACCACTGCGATTCTGATTCGACAACAGCGACATAATTTCCTGCTTGATCTACACATTGTCTTTTTTTTTTTTTACCTGTAAAACATTTTGTATTGTCATTGGTTAACTTAATAATGAGACAGCTTGAAAGAGACCCAAGCTAGACTGTTTTCTGCAACATCATGGCTCATTTGCAGATCAGTTGGCATCGACGGTCAGTACAGTCACATAGAATCACATCCTTTTTTTGACTAAGAGAAAGGAAGGGAAAAATCAAGAGTTAGAGATAAAAGCACTGAGAGAGAAGCTCATAAGAAGCAGGTTTAAGAGTATTTAATGCCATGTCTTTGGAGATATAAGGAGTGATTCAGGATTGTCAGTAATGATGACTGCGGAGTGTATCTGATTAAATTAACAGGCTCTTGGGCAGTACATGTGGGTGCATGGAGAGGGACTTGAACTAATTATCTGGGTTTGGGTTGAATACCTAAACATGATGGGGCAGACTCGATATTAAAACTTTTCTACTGCGCTATAAACTCTTTCAAATATATGCATTAAAGCAACTTCTCTGGGAATCAAACCTGTGTCCTCCAATAATTGTCTGAAAAGAGCCTGTAGTTCCATAACGGTTTTATTTTTTTAGGTGAATTGAAAGTGTACCAGGAACTACTGATTTGTAAACTTAATATACTCATTCCAAGGGGTGACAATGAATTTTGAGGATTGCTCGAGGGTTGGTTAGGCAAGCAGTGATGATATCTGCACACTGTGGTTATGGGAAACTAGATAAAGAGATATATTGATGATATGAGGTCATAAAAACTGCATGAATTATAATAATTTTTCAACCCTCCTATTTTCTTAAAAATGGCTTTAGCCCCATTGTACCATATCAAATAAAATCATGTTAGTACACATATTTACTTGTTCAAAACTGTAAAAGCTACTCCAAATTATATATATATATATATATATATATATATATATATATATTTTTCCCCTCCTTCGTGGACACAGTGTACACAAACCCAGTTTAAGAGGAAAGCATGCAATTTGTGGGAAAGATGCAGTACCCAGTGGAGCAGATGGGGGAGCTAGAGAACAGTATGGGCCGAGGGTGCTAAATTTGTAGCATTTTTATGTAAAATTAATTTTATAGATGCATAAAAACAAAACAAAAAACACGATTTAAAGCTGTATAACATCCAGAATGTCTGAAGGTGAAAGGTCATGACTCATTCTTCCCATACGGGTCAAAATAGACCCGTTAAGACAATGGAAGGAACATCCATCCATCCATCCATCGTCAACCACTTATCCTGTGTACAGGGTCGCGGGGGGCTGGAGCCTATCCCAGCAAACATTGGGCAAAAGGCAGGGTACACCCTGGACAGGTCGCCAGTTCATCGCAGGGCCACACATAGACAAACACACACTCACACTCACATCCACACCTAGGGCAATTTTTGGAGACACCAATTAACCTAGCCTGCATGTCTTTGGATGGTGGGAGGAAGCCGGAGCACCCACGCAGACATGGGGAGAACATGCAAACTCCACACAGAAAGGCCGGGGCAACTGGGGTTTGAACCCACAACCTTCTTGCTGTGAGGCGGCAGTGCTAACCGCTGCGCCACCATGCCGCCCTATGGAAGGAACAATTTGTTGCAAATTGTTATTTCTCTTAAACAAATATATACAAAAAAAAAATTTCCTTTTTATTTAGTTTGTTTTGATGGTCTTGACAAAGTCACAACATTTGATTTCATTTCCAAAAACAATGCAGTATTTAAAACATATTCTTTACCTGTGAAAAATGACCTAAAGACAGTAGGAATTCAGATTGTTGGACCAAAATGAATGCTGTCAATCTGCTCAAAAAAACTAGTGGATGCCCCAAAGTGCATTTCTACCGGATTATGACACGTATGATAATGCCAGTTTAAAAGTTCTGAACAGTGACTAAAATACCTTGATAATCTCTAGCAGGTGTCTTAGACAGGAAGGAACTCAGACATTTAAAACTCCAGGATTTTTGTGCAAAGGACACATTTCCTTTACTCACTCATGAAAAGTTCATAATTCGAATGTGCAAGACTTTATTAGTCCCACATGGAGCTAGATGAACAGATCAACAACAATTTTGTGTTTTTTTGTGACAGAGGAATTGTCATGTTATTTAAATGGTTTCAAACATGTGGTTTGTCGTGTTATTTTTACGAGGTTTGGTTTGTAGCTTGGAATTCTGATTGTCACGGTGGCTTGTGAAAGAGGCCTCATGTCGAAACACGGCAGCTGAGAAACTGTAAGCATCAACAGCTGCACCTTCAAAGGCCTGCAGTGCATTACACAGTTTCACCAAAAGCTGTCTCCTTTCACACTGAAGCTCAGACATTCACCAGAGCAGCACAGCACACTCAAATACCTCTGCCAACCAACCAGTTTCCTTTCTCTCCTCTCTTCATATCTCATTCACTCTGAATCATGTATTGTGGAACTTTTCAAACAGTTTTTGGGGCCAATGCATACGATGAAATATTCAATTAGGAATTTATTGACAAGAAAAAGTGTTGTGTTTCCCACCAGCTAGGTTTTATTTATTCATTTGCTAAATCAATTTTGATTGACAGTAAAATAGTGAGCAGGACTAAACCATTACCTTACTCAAGCTGTGGTGGCTCACCAGTCGGCCTGTAAGGCCTGAAATCTCTCCCGCTCAGTAGCTAGCATAGGGGAAGCTGCTCCACTTTGTGTAGCGCCATTTCGCCGTCATTGATAAAGTGCTTAGCGGCGAGTAAATTAATGAATTTGGCCTGACTGAGAGCTACTTTCTCATCAGGGCGGGGGAAGGAAAGAGCGAGGAGTGGGGGTAGATAGAGGGGGTAATCCCGTTCCGGCTAAACGGCTGATCCTTCTCATTCCTCAGATATCAAATGTCAGAAGTTAAATTAGCCTGCTAGCCCCTGATAGGAGTTAACATACTTTTAAATGCAAGGGGAGGGGAATGGGCCAGAGAATTCCAGCCTCTGTGGGATGGCGGGCAGGTGCCTTTGAACTGTCTAATTATCCCACTTGTCTTAATAAGGCCTCCGCTTTCCCAGTCTCGCTGGTTTGAATGTATTTACTCGTAATGCTGCGATATAGCAAAGCAGCTACAAAAGAATTACAACAACAAACAAAATGCTGTATCTAGAATTATCACAAAAGAGATTTGTTGCTTTTAATCCATGTCTATTAGTTTTGAGGTCATCTGCATGCTAGCATTGTCCTAAAATTCAACAATATTAGCAAATTAGCAATTAGCATTTAACATAAATACACATTTAAAATGTTCAGTCATTCTCTCCGGTGTAAGCAGACCAAAATTATCTATTATCTATCGATATTGCTCTCATGGGCGCATCAAATTTTGTCCAATTAAATGCTCTCTAGAATGTCCCTCCCACAGTACCACCTACCTCTGACTGGCAATAGCAAGTAGCAAATAAGATTTCACCGCAATGACGTAAGCTAAAGGCTATTGGTTATTTAAAAAACAAAAAAAACAAAAAAAAAACACCCTTCAATATGTTCATATTTCACTTCAGCTTCCTGTTTCAATAGTAAAAACAGCAACACAGGAAAGAAAACTGCACTTGTCAGCCATTTCATGTGGTCTTTAACACAGGTTTATTGCATTTCCAATAACAAAAAAATAAAAATCTACTTTCCAGTATTGCTACATGGATATATTTTTCTTGACCAATTTTGACCTTTTACTGTTTTAATAATATTGTGAAAGGATGTGGTCTGGACCAAGTGTACATTTTGGCAGCCTGATTTGTGACGAGTTGTCCATAATCTGAAAGCCCCAGGCTTGGCCCCGATTTGTGCGTTGAGTGAATGGAGGGATATGCCAATGGTCAGGCACAGTGGAAAGCTGGCATACACAGGCCTGACGGGTCTTTTGACTCAGTTCACCCAAAGCAGACCAATGCCTTGGCCAGTGCCAATTCCTCTTGAAACAAGAGGAAAAATTCCTTTTTCAAAATGTAGTTTCTCATCGAAAAGCAAAACAAGCAAACAAATGACATGTTTTGATCCAATGGAGATGAGTCAGGGTAGACGCCATATTTAATTTGATGTGATTGAAAATTAAGCTGTGAGTGATTGATGTACAACACGTTTGATACTTAGGTTACTCTGAGTTTTTGTCCACTCTAAATTGTTTGGAAAGACATACTTTCAATGTTTTGTTGGCTGAAAGATCTAAACCAAAGTACTCAACTATAAAACCTATTAAATGGTCTGCAATTTTATACATCATGGCCTTGTTCTTAATTTGCTTTTAATTACTGTAAATATGGCATCTACATAGACTAAGGTCCATAACTGTACTCAAATGCATGTATTGCTCAGAGGTTGCTTTTTCATAGCTCAATTGTTTCATGTAAAAGTGATGTGTGAGTTTTTTTTCTTGTTAAAATACTTTCTATCATTTCATACTAGAAATATAATGAAGTCATTTTTATGTTGGAAATTTGATTTTGCCGAGAGAAAAAAAAAAAACTGACTCTGTAGCAGTCAAGCATTGACACGGTTGAAACTTCACCCAAAAGGTGAGTTACACTTAAAAGGGCTCTTAAAATATACTGTAGCCTACATGGCATGGATTAAAATGAGGATTTGAATTGGAGATGTGCTCCTAGAACAAAAGTGTCTAGTCTCTTTATTCTGTTTGGGCGATGATGTTGCTGGAAGTCAACCTTGACCTTAGGTCGTGTGATGGGAGGCTCTCAGCTGAGATTTTCTATACAGAGATAACAACCTCCATGATTTTTCCATAGTAGAGAGCATAACGGTCATTTAGCGCATTTTGACACTAATGCTGCCTTCATGCGCTTTCGAAATGATCCTACTTCCCACTTCTGAAGTGGTAATTACGAGTACATCGTTTTCTCGCACTTTGTTGTCAGAAAGAATGGGAAACATGGACGATACCAGGTTCATTTATTCATATTTCTTGAGTAACTTTTATTTTGACACAATAATACAGACCATTTGTCAACGATAATGGAATTTTGGTCAAACTGCGCATTGCTATGCTAATCTTGTAAACTGACCTTGATAGAAGGGCTCTGGCTCTCAAGTAATCAGATGCTTTCAGGTGAGAAGATCACATGATCAGATGCTCAGAGTTTCCAGATCTAGTACATAACTGCAACATAGACTCCGAAGGGCAGGCAGCAAACAATCGAAGTATAAATCCAGATGAAACGAACATTATCAAAGGGCAGGCAGCAGAGAATCAAACAATGGGTAAACAGGCAGGAATCAAACGCAGGCGATAATCAGGATTAATGCTCAGAAATGTTAGCAGTGGCAAAACAAGACTTCGCATAGACTTTAGTTTGTACAACGCTTAAATAGTCTTTGAAATAGGGAACATGTGTGAGTGTTATCGGTCCAGGTAGGCATGCTGGGAATTGTAGTTCACAATGCTCTAGAATTCGGGCAAGGGAGTTCTCTGGTGGTAAGCAGAAGTCCTTGAGTTTGTGACAATAACAAGGTAAATAGTCCACAAAAGATACATTTATGTTCATAATTATGCATGTCGGTTTCCAACAGCAAATTTGGCTTAACCGATGCAGTAAGTTTGATCTGTCTGAAACATATTTAAAAATGTATAATTAAATTTTTCAAATTACACACTTTGTCTATAATTGAGACTTTATTGCTCAACTTTGTTTAATTTAAAGGGATAGTTCACCCAAAAAGTTAACTTTTGTTATCATTTACTCACCCTCATTTTGTTTCATACCTGACTTACTTTCTTCCATGGAACACATAATAGGCAATGTGATTTCATACAAATTATTTATATTATAAAATATACATGTGGTGATTTTGAAAGTTGTACTGTAGATGATGACCTTAAACACACCATCTGTATGGAAATATCTGTGTGAAGCAAAAATGCACCCATTTTTCTACTTTCAATACCTTACCTGGGTTTGGTCCATACCTGCTAGCACCAATCACGCTCCATTATGTCCTCTGATCAAGGCCTTGGAATGGCCGGTCAAAGTCTTTAGTGGAGTTGATGTGAGTACGAGCACTACATCAGCAACTGCGGTGAAAAGACAAACTCTGAATAGCCCAAATGCACCATTGTCCCCCCCTCTGATAGCACTCCCAGCTCCGCAGCCCTGCATGCACTTTCACCAGCCACAATCATGTGCTCTTGATGGAACGTGTGTCTGAGTAGAGAGACCGGCCTCTCAGAATGCTGCTGTTACACCAAGAAGGCCGGGGGTGGGAGAGAAGAGAGATGAAGTTCCTGGAGAGCTTTCAAGCTCTTAGTGACACTGATTTGAGGTGAAAATGGAGAGCGGGAAGAGGCCTTGGCTTGTCTTTGATTCCAGGCCTCAGAGTTTCCCACTGCTGCTGGGAAGGGAATCAGGGACGCCCAAAATTCCTGGTTCTCCATAGAGGCCTAGCGGCAGAATGTTTTACGCGGGATTCTGTTGTCTGCAAATGGTATGCGGTGCATGTGCAACCAAATTGAGCTGTCGAATTTGCAAGATGCTTATCATGAGTAGCAGTTAGTGAGGCCGTTTGTGGAAATCAAAGCGTCATTATGGGACAACAGTGGAGAATACTTCTGATGAACAGAATGAAATAATTTAAACTCACTGCTGTTTTATGTTGCATTCATGTTGTGTCACAATTACTATAATTCCTAGATGGCAGCTCTGAGATTTTACACTAAGCTGTTCAAGTCCTGGGACTTTGGAAGTTATTTGTTTCTGTGACAACACTCATAATGTCAAGACGGCTTTTGCTGTTGATAACAGCCAAATATTTTAGCACTAAATTAATTAATTAATTCACCTCTATACCGAAATCTCTCCAGGTAACGATGGCATATTAAAATGGCATATCAAACAGAAATATGTCTTCACTTCTTTTAACCTTTGGGGCCTCTACCATATTTACATGACGTCACGACTGTAAAGTCAGAGCTTTTATAGAATTCAGAGTTTACATTTCAGAATTTGTAAATACAAGTTCTTCAAAGATGTGGACACTTTTAACAGGTTTGATTCTCATAGTGACAGTAATTCCGACATGATGTAAACACACCATTTGTAATGCAAAATATTATATGAATAGCTCGCCCACTCATTAACTCACCCACATGTTGGTTCAAATCTATATGCCTTTCTTCGGTAAAACACACACAAAAAAAATGCTGTTAGGCAGTATTAGCCACAGTAACCATTCACTTTCATTGCATCCTTTTTTCTATACAATTAAAGTGAGTGGTGACTGAGGATGGCATTTTGCCTAACATCTCCTGTTATGTTCCACAGAAGAAAGAATGGCATATGGATTTTGAACATGATAGTTCATACAAAAATGAAAATTCTCTCATCATTTATTCACCCTTATGCCACCCCAGATGTATATGACTTTCTTTCTTGTGCAGAACACAAATTAAGATTTTTAGAGGAATATTTCAGCTCTGTAGGTCCATACAATGCAAGAAATGGTGTAGATTTGGCTTGAACATTGGGTGGGTTGCAGCGTGAAGCATTTACATGTTTCCATTGATCATGATATAAATAAGGGGGGGGGGGCATAAAATTAATCAGTTTGACTCAAGTGGTTAAATCCATATCTTCAGAGGTGATATGATAGGTGTGGGTGAGAAACAGATAAAGAAAAAAAAATATTATAAATTCTTCTCCCTGCCCAGTAGGTGGCGATATAAAAGAAGAATGTGAATCACTAAAAGCAAAGAAGAATCTGTAAGTGAAATTGAATGTAGAGATTTATAGTACAACATTTTAAAATATTGATCTGTTTCTCACCCACACCTATCATATCACCTCATATCATGGATTAACCACTGGAGTTATATGGATTACTATTATGCTTCCTTTATATGCTTTTTGGAGCTTCAAAGTTCTGGCCACCATTCACTTGCATTGTATGGACCTACAGAACTGCAATATTCTTCTAAAAATCTTTGTTTGTGTTCAGCAGAAGAAAGAAAGTCAAACACATCTGGGATAGCATGAGAGTGAGTAAATGATGTGAGAATTAAAACATTTTTGGCAAACTATCCCTTTAATGATGCATTTCATATCACTAAATCTTTAAACTGCTTCCTGTTTTCTTTCTTTGAGATCCCCTAATGCTAGTGTCATTTACATTTCTATTTTTACTCAGCTCTAATCATTTAAATTATGTGGCTCATGATAAAACATTCTGAGATTATAATCAGATTTTCCTTTGGCAGTGCTCAGGCTGTATTTAGGGAAGGTGTAGGCATTCTGGAGTGATCTAGATTTAACAGCTTGCTTTTAGTTATTTTTCTCTCAGGTTTTCATTCTACATTACCGGAGCTATTTGGAAATTTAAATCACAGCCTTTTGACAAAATACATTGGTGTAAGATCATTTGTGTTCCAAAGAAGCGTTATTTTTGATGCAAGTGTTCTTTTATGCAGTATAGCAATGCTGAATGTTCTTATAAATCAGCAACTGTATGCAGCCACATTAAAAGTTTGCATCACCATTTTAAAATGAACTCACCTACAGTTCCCACCAAATAGAAAAATTAGAATAATACAGAAAATGGGTCCTGGGTAGCTCAGCGGTAAAGACGCTGCCTACCACCCCTGGCGTCCACAAGTTTGAATCCAGGGTGTGCTGAGTGACTCCAGCCAGGTCTTCTAAGCAACCGAATTGGCCCGGCTGCTAAGGAGGGTAGAGTCACATGGGGTAACCTCCTCATGGTCTCTATAATGTGGTTCACTCTCAGTGGGGTGCATGATGACTTGAGTGTGGATGCCGTGGAGAATAGCGTGAAGCCTCCATACATGCCATGTAGCCGCGGTAATGTGCTCAACAAGCCACGTGATAAGATGCGCGGACTGACGGTCTCAGACGCGGAGGCAACTGAGATTCATCCTCCGCCACATGGATTGAGGCGAGCCACTACGCCACCACGAGGACTTATTGCGCATTGGGAATTGGGCATTCCAAACTGGGGAGAAAAAGGGTAGAATAAATTCATAAAAATAATACAGAAAATATTTGTGTTGTGTCAAGAAAAGGATATGCTTTTATTACAATTTTGTAGTATAGGGAAGTATTTGGTCCCTGACATTCTGCCTAACATCATCTTTTGTGTTCCTTCAAAGAAAGTAAATTATGACAGAATTTTCATTTTTGGGTGAACATTTCTTGGCTCAAAACTTATATGCAAAATAGATCTTCTTTGTTTTTGACAGTGTATTGTAAACCCGCCACTGCTCTGTATCACGTAGATTATTCGCCTCCACAATGGGAAGTTGAACCCATCTTTGAGGGTGTGTTGATTTGGCATTAAACCTCTTGGTTTGGGTTAAAGGATAAGTCTCTGAGAACCTCTTTGCTTCTTACTGCACAGGGAGCCAAGGAGTTGAACGAAAGAGTATCCCACACACTTGTAGTAATCCTGTTGCTCTTTTCCTTCTACAACTCAGTCTTTGTCTCAGGTCTTATTCGCCCTCTCACTGTCTCCTTGGGTATTTTCTAATCGCTAGTGATTCCTGGTTATTAGTGCAGGTGCCAAGCTGACGAATCAGGTAAGCCGTTTGGAGAAGTGGTGTTATTATTATTATACTCATGCTATCCCAGATGTGTATGACTTTCTCTATTCTGCTGAACACAAAACAAGATTTCTAAGCTCTGTATGTGCATATAATGTGAATGAATGATGGCCAGAATTTTGATGGTCCAAAAACCAGATAAAGGCAGCATAAAAGTAATCCATAAGACTCCAGTGGTTAAATCCATGTCTTCAGAAGAGATATGATTAGTGTGGGTGACAAACAGATCAATATTTAAGTCCTTTTTTACTATAAATCTCCACTTTCACTTTCACATTCTTCTTCTTTATTTTTTGCAATTCACATTCTTCTTTCATATCACCACCTACCAGGCAGGGAGGAGAGTTCATAGTAATTTCAAGTAACACAATTTGAAAATTCGAACTATAATATTTGGATGGAAACCCAGCTATTATTTAGATCTCTTCTGAAATGCTTGAGGAGACACGTGAGATTACTAAGGTCCTTTTCTAATGCAAAAAATTTGAAAATCAGGAAATTTTAGCTATAGTCACCTTTTGTTCTCCATTTAATGTCATTGCTGTCTAGGAGAAAACATTTTTCTTAATTCTTTCTATTGTTTATTTATTATTTGGGATTTTTTCTTTCCTACGGGACAATTAATATAGACAGTCTAACAACTTTCATGTAGTCAGTTTCCTCATAAAATGATTTCTGTTTGAGCCATGTTACAGAGCAGAGTTCAAAAGTTTTCCCCAGACCTTCAGATGAAGGTGAGTGTGCTGTTGCTGGGCTCAGCGGTCCTCTGATGTTGAGATTACACATGTCAGGAGGCAGATGAGAAGGATTTCCATGGCCCTGACCATCAACCCAGCTCTTTTATTTCCTCTCGTTTTTTGTGTGTGTGTGTGTGTGTTTTTTTCAGAATTCTTTTATTCCTTTTGCGTTTTTGGTCTCCACCATTGCTCCACAGATTCAGCGGTCTATTCACCCCAACACAAAAACAGCAAGCTTGTTCTCTGTGGACCATGGGGGCAAGCTTGCTCCACCAAAAAAGAACGAAAAAGAGAGAAGGAGAAAGGCAAAAAATTATTGCGCTCCCTCTATATCCCTCTGTAGTGATTGAATTTCTTAACATCTTTTCAAAAATCGCTTAAATGCCTGGAGGCGAGAGGAAGAAACAAGCTAATGGTGGATGGGGAGCGCTGAACAAATTTCAGAGCCCTTTCCTGCTTGCGTTTGAGGTTTGAAAGCGAGCGCCCTGCCTTTCAAGTTTCAAAGTCCTCCTTTCTCCCGTGGTGTCACCGAAGGATTTGAAAAGGAGGTAATTGTGCTCACTGCCGCCCTGATCAGAGGCACACGGCCCAGGCTCTAGTATTTCACCAGCTCTCAGTACCACAGGAATAGTCTCGGCAGCTCGGCTCCAACTCTTTTCCCCTTTCTCCCTCTCTGACCGTCTCTCTCTCCTGTTCTTTGTGTGTCTCTTGATCTCTGTCTCTCGCTCTTATTCCACTCACTTTCCCTGAGTCTTGATATGGGCTCATGTCTCTCTCTCTACCTATTGGATTATATGCTTTTTCCATACATTCTCCCTGACCTTTTCTGCCCCCTGCCCTCCCATTTTTTAACACAATTTTTAGTAGTTTGCATCCTGAAACATGAACTGTGATTTAAAAAAATGTAAAAACTCCACCCTACTCCAGAGGAATATTTAATTGCTTACGGTGAGTTTACACTACACGATTTTAAGCCAGATTTTCCTCGCCGACAGTTTTGTGGAGATCGCCGATAAAAGCCTGAAATCATAGGCAAATTGGAGCTTGCTCCCGTGAGCGACAATTGTAATGTTTGAACTATCAAAGACGTGATTTGCGAGAAGCGCCATCCTGTCGCCGATGTCAGCGAGATCTCTAGAATGTTAAATATCTGGACCCGTCTGCGACTCCAAATCGTGCAATGTGAAATATGTTTTGACTGAATACAATTGCAGCATTGACCTACAGCCAATGAGAGAGCAAGAAACGAGACACAGGAAGTTTCAGTGGGAGGAGTCCTGATGTACCTGCAACTGAACATCAACTAGCATGTCTGCGGTATCAAGAAAGTCTCATTGGACAGAAGAAATGGAGGAAAAATTAGTGGAACATTGACAGGAGCACCGGTGTCTATTTGATGTTTCCTCTGAACTGTCCCACAACCGGGTGGAGAAAGAGAAGAGTTGGAGAGAAATTGTCAATTCTCTTGGACAGTCATGTAAGTAAATAGGTAGATTTTTCAATAGGAGGTACTTTTTAGTTTTTAACCAATAAAATATATGATGCCTTTATGCATTTAAAAACATACACATCATATTCTGAAATGCATAACATATGATCATGCATTTGTTTTTGTATCTCGTATCACTTCTCGCATGTATACTCTGTTGTGAAACGTAATTTCCACGCAGAGTCGTCGGGGATTTGTCAGTAGTGAAATGTTTTGTATTGTGTTCACCCCTGTTGCTGATTCGTCGTGTAATTATAAAACTCTACGACTTCAATGACAAGACAGACAGTTGTGTAATATGAACGGTACCGCGATCCGACATCTTTGAAAGTCATGTAGTGTGTATGAGGCATAAGAGTTTGCTCTTTCTCTGGAGACTTAATGGAGTTCTCAGCTTTTCTTTTCTTTTTTTTTTTTTTTAATTTACGAATAACTTTGTCTCAAATGTTTCTTCTAAAATTCCTTAGGAGAAATAAAATAGATATAAATGAGACAATTGCTGACATACAGTAAAAAAGGAATTTGGATAATTTGGTCTTGGAAGAATTTGAAGAGAAATGTTTGAGCTCATATGGAAATCTCTGATTTTGATTGCAAACTTTGGTGTCTGAGCACAGTTTGAGACATTGTTGAGATCTCTTCTGAAATTCTAGAAACTAATAGAAAGATTACTTTGGTTTTTTTTTTTAATTTAATTTAATTAAAATTTGTAAAGTACTTTATTAGCACGATTGTGTTTACATACAATATTGCCAAAACATTAATACACAAAACAGATAACGACAAGACAAATAATAATAATAAACCAACAACAAATAACAATAAAAATAGAATTGAAATAAAGTGGCAGTATAATTAATACAATAAAAAAAAAAACTAGAATAACAATATACACTATACAATATCAAATAAAATAAGCATTTAACAAGACATTATGAACATAAAGCAAATTATACTGTCACTGAAGTACATTAAGGCAGTGATTGGTGTCTGAGGGTGTGCATTTCAAAAATTATTTTAGCTGCATCTGATGCATGATGGTCCTCCCTCAGTAACACCTGCATTTGATCTGTTTCTGCTGAACTGGAAAACTGTGGCATGAGGTTTGAGAGTTTGTGGAGGTATTTCTCTCTCACCTCTGTACATTTCTCACAGTGAAGGAGAAAGTGTGTCTCTGTCTCGACCTCACCCGTGTCACAGTGAGCACAGACTCGTTCTTCCTTCAGAAGCCATGTTTGTCTGTGTCTGCCTTTTTCTATGGCCAGACTGTGATCACTGAGCCTGGATTTGGTAAGGATCCGTCTCTGTTTTGGATGTCTTACAGTGTGGAGATATTCTGCCAGATTATACTTTCTGTTTAGGGTCTGGTAAAATTCCAATTTGCTTTGGTTTTTACTTTAATTTTCCCAATGGTCCAAATATGAATTTTTGATTTCTTTTATGATTTGGTTTATTCTGATTTGGTTTTGTTCAGCAGTGCTGGTCTGAAACTGGTGTGTGTTTGTGAGTTTCAGAGCCAGCAGACAAAGGAGACTGGTTTTAAACCCTTGGGTTTTAAGGGCTTCATGCTGCAGTGTGTTAGGGGAACTTGAACTTAAGTGTGTCCAAAATTTGAGGGATTGATTTTCAATATGTATAATTAGGGGGTATCTGCCTAGTTCAGCCCGGCATGCTTCAGTAGGTGTTCTTCTCTGAACCCTTAGAATGTTTCTACAGGGTTCTACGGGGTGTAGAACCAAACCTCACATCCATACAGAGCAATAGGGATTTTAATACTATCAAAGGTTTTACACCAAATTGTTACAGGAATGTCTATTTGGGTAAATTTTACCTTAATAGAAAAGAATGCTCTTCTTGCTTTCTCCTTTAGTTTCTCCTTTCTCCTTTAATTGTTGAGTAGAGGCCTTGAAAATGTCAAGAGCTTATAATGAAAGAAGTAATTGTGAAATTACTCCAGTATTCTACAGATGAGATTTAGAGATTTAGTCTCACCTCTGTAATGTCTGAGGAGTCAGTGTGTATTTTGCAACACTTATTTTCTTCAGGGGTGTAAGAAGCAAGAGTAGATATGGAAAAGTGGAGAAAAAATGAGGAGAGCTGCGAGAAGAGGGAGAGTTTATCAGATATGTTGCTCTTCAGCTTTCTTTGTTGAATGAATCAAGAGGCTATCGACCCCTCACCACCGAGTGTTTGCAGAGCCATTAAGAGTGGTGTTGGCTTAGGGTCAGGACTAAGCTCCAAGTATACTTTGGTTTTGACGCTCAATGTCTGTGTACAGTTGAACACTTAACCTTTCAATGTATACTTCAGTTGATTTTGCACGCATACACAGGTGGTTGGCACATGCATGCTACAACTGCTATGAGATACTGAACTATTTCTCTTCAAGAGTTTAAACCCATAAAGATGTCTTTATATTCCTTAAGACTCGAGCTATACAGATGCAGGTATCTACTGAGCTCTTCACAAATGTGTTCTTGACGTGCGCATCCACTGTTGTTGTTTCCATATTTGTCTCCTGTTGTTAAGCAACGATTACATCTTCTTAGTGTTTTGTTATGACAGCAATGGCTCAAATGTGAGTGTTGCCACCTTGTGAACCCACTTATTAGTGCAAATAATTTCAGGCGCATGCGTGGTTAGTAATGCTGCATGCATTCACGCATCCTGTATGCAGACGCCTAGTATTCGTGTCTGACCAAAGTAGACTTTGGGCTTTAGGGTTGGTCAATTAGTCTAACCCTAACCATCCATCTCTCTTTTTTGTGAGCATAGCAAGCACTTAGCATGATTAACCACTATTGTGCTAGAAACTTTGCAAGCTGAAAGAAATGGCATAATTAAGATTAGAAAAGGCACGCCTTACCAAGACTGTGAAATGTAAGTCAGAATTGGCCCTATTTACAGGTCCTGGTATTCTATATACTTTTTTTCACGGCCTTATTGTGCATATTACACATTATTCTGAAGCGAAAAACTAACAAAAACAAACATCTTTAATCTGGTTATACAGTATCTTCCTTCGTCTCTGAAACAACTTTCCTTTCTGACCGATATCACCAAGGATGCTTAATTCTGAACCAAATGGTGCTGTAGTGGTAGTGTTTCAGTAGTGGAGTAGTCCTCCACAATTGACCTCAAACTATGACCACATTTGCATGCGCTTAAGAAAATGGGTTATTCTAGGGTTTTTGCAGATTAAATTTTTTTTACACAATGTTTCAGAACACAGTTTTCCTTTCCTTAAGAGAAAGCATTTTAACTCACCCAGGTTTCTCCCTGAGAATGCAGTTTATGTAGCCATTTAAACACTATAGCAGCGTTTTACAGGTTGTTGAAGAGTGTGCATGTGCGTGGAAGTGACAGAACTAACGTTCAAAGCTAACGTCATTGAATGGAGCCATATAGGGCTGCAACTAATGATTATTTTGATAATCGATTAATCTAACGGTTATTGGAATGATTATTAGATTATTCCGCATTTATTGGAACAATTAACCATTAGCTCTTAACTGATTATTCAGGTTGTGCCCTGACTTAAAAGGTTGTATTAAACGTGCTTACTAACAATAAAGCGGACAAAATCATATTTTAAAAATACCTTTAAATGTAATTCACGATTACAAAGAAATACTTTTTATTAAATTTAATTCAGTAAAGAAATTCACTGCAAAAAAATCATATTGTTATCGTTGTTGTTTTTCTAAAAATCCATAAAACAAAATACATTAATTGCGAAGCATCATAGAGTATAAGATATTTAGACTTGCTTTAAGAGAATGTACAGAACTTATTCCACAACGAGAGTGCTTCTCAAAAAACAAACTCTCTCTAATTAATAAAGCTGCTTATTGCCACTGTAAGAAATGTACAGTGACATATATTATGATTCAATAAGTCACGAGCCATCACGTTATAATCTAGCTGCATTAAGCATGCACGCTCGAGAGATTAGAAACCTCACGACAGAGTGTTCATCAGCCGGGTGTAGTTTCAGTCTCTCCCCCTCAGGGACACATCGCACAACGTATTTAAGAGGCTCTGGCTGTACAGAGAAATGGCAGTTTCAGAATTTGTAGTTATTTACATGATCTGCTTCCGTATTATTTGAAATTTAATAAAGCTATAACACATTAAATATAACTGCATTTAAGATGTAATGTCAGGGTGTTTCCTTTAAAGATGCTCGACACGCAAGTTTTGCTTCAGCTGATCAGCAGCTCCACTTATTCCACAACGAGAGTGATTCTGTATTTACTTATTTAGCATTTTGCATTATTTTTCCCTCATACTTTGCGATCTATATCACCTGAAGCTTGGAAAGTCTAGAGTGCATCTGGACTGCGAGCTGTGTAATTCTTCCTCTCCTCAATCTGGCACGAACTGCAGTGCTACTCTCAAGCATCATAATTAAAGTTTAATGTGATCTCATGTTATATTAAATGAGATCAAATGACTATTCAACAACAAAAAATGTCGCCAATTTTTTATTGTCGATGTTGCAGATAACGTCAACTAATCATTTTAGCCCTAGAGCCATAATCATATCAAAACAGCAGAAAGTATTTGACATTTCTGGCAGTACAGTGGGAAAAGCACATGCACTATAAAAATCTAACAATTTGACACATCAATTTAAAATATTGACTACTGTTCCTCACGTCCATGTAGATGCGCTCAAGTACACTGGGGTTTGTGTACTTGAAGTTTGAAGTAAGAGGAAAACCCCACTATTGCAGCACAATTCTGCTGCCGGTCATGATGGAAAGTTCAGGAAACAATCACAGCAACATCGGGTATCGGGAAATTAAGCTAAACAACAGAGAATAAAATAGTGATGTCTTCCTTGTTTCTTATTTATACAAGTCTTGTGGGGAAATTACATTGTTTTAGAGTAAGCTGCTTACTGACCACTTATATGTGTAAATGGGAGTAAAGAGAAAGCTTGGAACACAGTATATTTACTGGTACACTGTGGTTTACACAGAACATTTACATTTATGCATTTGGCAGATGCTTTTATCTAAAGCGACTTACAGTGCACTTATTACAGGGACAATCCCCCCGGAGCAACCTGGAGTTAAGTGCCATGCTCAACAACAATGGCTGGTGGCTGTGGGGATCGAACCAGTGTGTGGCACGGTGGAGGGCGGGACCGGGGCATGATGCCCCGGTCCCGGACCTAATACGCACACCCGGTCCCGTATTAGGCTGATCAAGCCGCCACTCGCTGACGGCGATGCGGGAGAGAGAGATCGTTCACGGACATGTCCGTTGTCTTATGTGTTTGTATTTTGAGTTTTACATTAAACCTTTAGTTATATGTCAAGCCGGTTTCTCGCCTCTTCCTTGCCCGTGACCTTGATCTGTTTTACATTGGTGGCAAAACCCAGGAAGGAAGAGGGATGCGCCGTAGCGGAGTTCTCGCCACTGCCCAGTGGAGCAGCCGCGGCCATCTGCCGGCGGACGGAGGAGCCCAGCCATCTGGACACGGAGGAACGGCCGCCGACCACGAGGGGAGGAGAGGCTCCTGGCCGACCGCCTGGAGTGGTTAGGGCCGCTGCCAGGGGCGGGGGAGTCCCCTACTAGCCGCTGGAACGCAGCGGGGTTGGAGACCGCTGACCGCGTGCAGGGGAGGGCTCGCCGCCGACCGCCTGGAGCGGGAGAACTGCTGCCAGGGGCGGGGGGAGGCCCCTTCGACTCCCCGGGAACGCGGCGGGGCGTTCCATCCGCCAGGGACTGAGGACTGCCTCCGATCTGCCCGGAGAGGCACGGCTGTCGTCCCGTAGAGGGTGGAGAAGTGGCTGAGGAATGAGCTCCGGCGAGTAAGTTTTTTTTTTTTTTTATCTCTCTCTCCTCTCTCTCTCGCTGCCGCTCTGCGTTGGCCTTTTCCCTCTTTTTTAAATTATGGTGTTTGTGGGAGGGGAGGTACTGCCCAGTGCAGGAAGGACCTCCCCCCCCCATTTTTAATTATTGCTGTTTCCCTCCCCTTGCCCCCTCCCTTGTCCAGGTTGATAGGGATGACCCGCCGGCAGACCGCACGACCCCCAGGGGATGTACATCAGGCCGGGGGTCCCCAGCCTGAAAGAACGGGGGAGGAATGTGGCACGGTGGAGGGCAGGACCGGGGCGTGATTACACACGCCGGTCCCATATTAGGCTGATCAAGCCGTCAAGAGGGATAAAGGCCGCTCGCCGACGGCGATGCGGGAGAGAGAGATCGTTCACAGACATGTCCGTTGTCTTATGTGTTTGTATTTTGAGTTTTACATTAAACCTTTAGTTATATGTCAAGCCGGTTTCTCGCCTCTTCCTTGCCCATGACCTTGATCTGTTTTACACAGTGACCTTCTGATTAACAGTTACTGTATGTGCTTTAGCCCAATATACCACCACTCCTCGTGCATTCCTGGAACTCCTGAAACATAGGGCAGCTGTGGCTCAGGTGGTAGAGCGGGCTGTACACTAATCGCAGGGTTGGTGGTTCTTGGGCAAGACACTGAAACCCAAGTTGCTCCCAATGGCAGGCTAGCGCCTTGCATGGCAGCTCTGCCATCATTGGTGTGTGAATGAGTGTGTGAATGGGTGAATGAGACACAGTGTAAAGCACTTTGAATTCCGCTAAGGTTTAAAAGGCGCTTTATTAGTTCAGACTATTTACCATTTAAATGGAAATGCCGCTTTCCAGCCTTTTGCAGCTTTCTGTTGTCCATGTAAATAAGCCCTTTGGTACTTCTTACGGAAGTAAAATTGGCTAAGAATGTAATTTCATGTTTACTTTAAATAAGAAAAAAAGAAAGACTTTGTCAAATAATCCTTTTGAATAGCTTATGAATCACTTCATACAACACAAGCAACCTTTTTGAAGGGATGGCAAAAATGAAATCCTGACAAATAATGTGCTTGTAATTTTGGCATAACACTGCATTAATGTCTTAATAATCCATAGTGAGGCTCATAGTCCCAAGAGTCTGCTGTTTCGGCCTCTGGACTGGATGGCATATCTCAGCTGTTGTACTAATAGGACTTTGATGAAAGACCTTTTTGGTGATTAATGCCAACCAGCTAGGGAATCAGACTCCGTTTTCCCCTGAGGACAGGAAGAGTGTTTATTTACCACTGACCAAATTCAGAATTTAGTACTAATGAAATCTGGAGACCTTTATTCTCCTATATTGTTTTGGATATTCATTCAGCACAACAAATAGTGGGGCCCATTACTGTGACATGTTCTTTAACAATTCGATCTTTAACCTTAAATTGCTTTAAATTGAGGGGATTTTTTAGGAAAATGTCAACCCTACATAATGGGTAAGAATTGCTCGTGCTAATGTGTGTAAAATGGTCTTGGTGCGTGACCTGTGTATACTCGTACCATAGCATCCTCTTTCAAATCCATGTATGTGTGTCTGAGAATGGTAACAGGATGATACTTAAATCCCTTTATGTTAATATTGTGGTTTTGTGGGAGCTGGCCAATTAAACCCGCTTTAACTGTATAAGTGCTATTATTCCCTCAATAAGATCACTGGCTATGCAGTAGGATTAAATACTTACAACGTAACTGATGCTGTCATTTTTCACGGATTGAGGAACCTCAGATGCTCTCTCTCTCTCTCTCTCTCTCTCTCTCAGTTAGTGAAGTGTATTCCACAGTGTTGAAATACACTCTTTAATCCACAACGACTCTGCATTTTAATAGGTTTTTCCGAGCTGCAGCGCTGCACGCTGGGCCAAGCGGTTGTGCTGTTGAGTCTCACTAACCTTAGTTCCAGAGCTACAGGACTTATGGTTCCTGCTACGTAACTCCACGACAGAGCTTCAGAGATATTTTAAAAGAACCCAGCACTGGAGCAGCACTCACATCAGCAACAAGCTGCTAAACTCCACCAAACTGGAGGAGGCTTATGGTTTGAACTTAATGACCAGAGTCACAAATGCTCCTGCATGCCAAGAAACAAACGCTCTGTTTTACCAGCACCCACTGATTCATTCATTCCGTCAAAGCAACTCTTAGAGGCTGTCCCAAGGCCCGTACTCTTTTGATTGGCCAATCTTATTGTCTTGTATGGTCATATGGTCTTGAATTTTGTTAAAAATTTGTGGTAGAGTTTTTAAAGTGATTTAATTTTGAATTCCAAAACATTGGGTTGAAATAAAGCTGTAAATATCAACTTCATTTGGGATTGTCTGCTACAAATGTGAGGTTGAAATGACATCATTGCCAAACTCATTGACCCCAATACAGCTGCAGCTAAGCTCTTTGGTGGGGTAGAAACGTTTTTTAGAACACTGAACACTGTGTGCTCCCCTGATTAAGGCCAAATTATACTTATGGTTGTCAATTTTTTTTTAGCCCAATATATGCCTGGGATTGAAAAAACAGTTGTAGTGCGCATGCATTGAACACATCCATACAGACTGTCAATGGAGTATACTAATGGGATGCAGAAAAGTGTACCCTAGACTGTAGGGTACTTTAAAGTTAGAGCTATCGGTGTGGAAACAATTCTGTACAATTCATTTGAACTCTAGAACGGTTCACAAACGTATTAAAGCAAACCGTCCTAAATCATGAAAGTGAACCATTATTGATGACATATCATTTGTTTATTTGCATGATTCCTGTCACACGTTTTGTAGTATAAAGCTTATCATTTCTCATAGCTACTAAACTAAACTCCAACTAAACTGGCTTCAGAGTGCAGCTCACGTTTTTCGCAACTTTTGCCATGTATTTGAGGCAGACAAACTCATTACTACTTGAATCCAACTAAATTGGCTTCAGAGAGCAGCTCATGTTTTTTGCGGCTTTTACAATGCATTTGTGGCAGACAAACGCAAGTCCTGCTTTGTGCTTCAAATGTTTTGGCTGTAAATTCAAAGGGACAAATAATTAACACATTCAGTACATTTACATGTGCAGTTATAATCAAGCTACACCAGGTTTTTGTGTAGTCGAGCTACTGTCTTCAATGATTTAATGTTTTATTATTGAAATGCAACTTTCAAAGTGCATGTAAAAGCACCGAGTAAAGCTGGCATCTTCTCATCTTGAGTTGTTACCTAGCTACCATCTTAAATAGCTGATGCTAGCACTAGTGGTGGTTATCGGTGGTTATTACATTGATAATGCGAATGTATTGTGGTTTACACCAACAAGTAATGTGAAAAGAGACCTGTAAGAATAGTTGGAGTGGGGTTGAATTGAACTAAATGTGAAAACAGCCTAAATTACATTATAACTGATCTCAATGACCCATTACAGCTGTAGTTTTAAACTCTTCAAGCACTGAGTTGTACTAAACAGCAATGAAAATGCTTTGAGGGGTTAGAAGACTTTTCCATAGAGCTGAATTATGGAGGACTGTGTTGCACCACATCTCTTTCTAGCCTGAAAGGTTGTGACCCAGATGGGGTCAGGTAATGGGTCACGTGTATTCAGCAAAGATCAAGCACTAAACCTCGTAAACCCTGCAAAGCCCTGTAAACTTGGCTCTCCCAGCCCCATTTTAGTCCACTGGAGACTCCGTCCCTCTTGGGTACAAGTCCTACTCTGCCCGCCAGAACAGATTACTTACAGACAGAGAAAGAGGGAAAGTACATCTCATTCTGTGTTTGTGTGTGTGCGCCTGTGTGTAGGAGAGAGGCAGGAATAGTGTTAGAAGACTGGTAGAGAGAAAAAGAGAGGGAGAGCGAGCGGATAGCTTGTGGGCGTTGATACTACCCATGAGGCCACTTAATGGGCAGTTTGGAATGCAGGGAAAAGACTCAGCTGCCCTCTCCATGGGATTCTGTGTCTTTGAAAAAAAAGAGAACAAGAGAGAGAGAGCAAGCTTGTGGGAAATCCTTGCCTGACTATTGCTGTGATGTTGAATGTTGGACTGTATTATTTCACAGACAGTGGCAAGCACAGACACAGAGACATACTATTGCTCTTGTTTGGAGCTGTGAGCCTGCACATTTGCCTGCAAGAGTTCAAGCCCAAGAGGCTTTACACACAAAACCCATAAAGAGTTCCCTAAAGCAAACGTTAGCAGTAAGACTGCCTTCTTGCACAACCCAAAGACTTCTCAGCATGGCTGAACTTGTTCCACGTATTTATTGCCCCTGTCTGTGCGTCTGTCTGTCAGTTGAGTGTCTCTGTATGTTTGTGTGCGTGTCTGTAGATTTGTGTGAACATGTGTTGTGAAAATTCCCTCTGCAGTGCTTGTTTAAAGGCTTGTAATGAAATAAACATGACAGATATTACAGGGCTAGTTCTCCCAAAAACGAAACTCATAGACTTATATTGACACATATGACTTTTTTGTTCCTTTGAATGCAAATGGATATGTCATATGGGTTTGGAAATGTATGAGAATCAGATAGTGATGACAAAATGTACATTTTTGGGAGAACTATCCCTTTAAACTAAGGTTACATGTGTAGTTCTGGGCTACTAATGGCACCAAGTGGTGCAAAATGATTGTTTTCTCACAGGTTTCCCAAACACTCTGCCAACCTGTCATTGGTCATACAAACAGGTAGTCCCGCACTAAATTTACACCATTGGTTGAACCAGTGTTGTTATTTTGGGCCACTTAAATGAACATAGCACTACTGAAAGAGTCACAGAGCCAGAGCCAGAGCCTTTCTATCAAGGGAAGCCTAGAAGTTTAGCATAGCAGTGCATAACGCGGGCAGTCCCATAGACATTCTATGGGCGGTACACTGGCGAGGAGACAAGCAGATTTTTTTTTTAATGGATTTTTATGGAGGAGATGCTTCAGTGTGCTGAATAAATTGCTTTTGTTAGGAAACAGCTCATCACTTAATGAATTGACCACCTGTTTGCTAATCTTCAACAGGTTTTACACCAAACAATCCTTTTGAAATTAACTATGTGTGGAATTTACGATGATAACCTTGCTGTTTTATAAGAGAAGTCACTGCCAATTTAGTGACCGGTAGGTCTCAGTTTACAGTCCTCATTCATTTAATGGTATCCGCAAACGGTGACTTACTGTCGAAAAAAGCTAGTTGACCGTTATGCTCTCATCTATGGTAAAATCAGGTTGTTATCTCATTATAGAAGATCACTGACAGAGTGTACATGTTAAAACTTCAGAAAACTTCAGAAAATAAGTCTACAAAGGGTGAACTTAAAGTTGTCTATGTATATTAAACTTGTATAAGAGAAAGTATTTTGACTCTACAAAAAAGGAAAACAACACTTTTAAGTACAGGCAACAGTTGTTATGTGATTTCCCACTCCCATATTGTGTATTTGGATAGAAAGCACTGTTCATATACTGTAGGTGTGTCACATATCCTGATGCATAGCACAGATGTCCTCCACAGATGCACAATTCTCCTGTGTGGCAGATCCATATTCAAGCTATAACTTAATTGCCAGAAACCTGATTGCAATGTGTGATATATAGCTATAGCTTAAAACTGTATGTTGAGCTCCATACATTCTTGCATTTAATAATGTAAGATTGTATTCTTGCATTTAAATGTCCTCTTAAATATTGATCTTTGGTGCTTATTTGGGCAAAATGATTTAAATCTGGCTTGTGTCATTTCCCGATCCCATTTCCCACTTTTTCCCCATCAATTTCTGTCATCTCACTTTACTTTACTAAGGAAAGTGGCAAAAATCTAAACAAAATGTTTAATTTATAACATTTTCTGTCACTGTTTTTCTCTCATTTAGAGGATGACGGTTCAGTTCCCCCTTATCATCGTGAGAGGCGTAATGCCATCGGTGGGCAGACTCCAGTTCTGGGCGCATCAGCTGGAAAACTGAGAGAGGAACCATCCACCTCTACAGAAGAGCGCCCCCAACTGGTGAAGAAAGAACTTCACAGCTCCCTGCCCCACCTGGCAGACCACACCCTACCCTACCGGGGTACACTGTTCACCATGGACCCTCGAAATGGTTACCTGGACCATCATTATAGTGAGTATTACCTCTCGCAGCACAGGAAGATGTTTACTTTGATAACTTCTGCACAAACATCTCCTTACTAATGCTTTTTATGGATTGATCTATTGGACTAGTTTCAGATACTTACAATAGTTTCTTTGAAATAAACTATACATTATCTGGTCCTTTTCTAAAAATAGTGTATGTTAGGCCCCTTCCTTAAATCTTTAAGAGATAGTTCATCCAAAACTGGTCCCCCAGTAGTCATACTAGTGGACGATTGTATGGGATTTTTAATGACTGATTGTTAAATCTACATTTGGCCACCCAATATTGAATATTTGGATACATCATTGGTGTCAAGCAACACAAAGGTGAATAAAGTAGCATAAAAGTATACAAAAAATACAGTCTGTGTGACTCTCGCAAAAATGAAGTTTGTAAATGCTAGAATTAATGTAAACCACTCCCTGCATAATTTTTGGTTGCTTGTAATTTTGTTCAATTTCTGCAATTGTTCTGCATAAACCATGAATCTGAGGTAATCAGATCACTTTTCTCTGTGTTTAATAGTGGCAAAAAAAAAAAAAGCTTAAAAGCTTGATGCATTTGAGACATCTCCAAATGCACAGCCGCTATATTATCATATCCATATAGAGTTGACAACTGTCCCATATTAGCATGAATGTCCTGTATTTTAGCAGAAATGACGACGCCCAAATGGGATGCTTAGTGTCCTGTATCGTAGAGCCTAGATGCAGGAGGGTAATCCTATTGCATTTACTATTTAAGTCCTTGTCTAAACTTTTGCGGGATCAAAGATGAAGCGCAGATATGAATTGTAATTTTGCAATATATGTAGGAAATCATAACTACTCACATTAAAGTGAAGACTCCAGTCATATCAGTGACCTGAGTTTTATTCTACATGGAGAGGGTCCGCACATGGTGGCTGCCATGTTAGAATCACATGACCAGCCGAATCCTACTCGCTTAATCTCAGTAACCGGACAGTTATTTGACACTTTCAGTCACTGATTAAAGTAATCATGGCTGACTGTGAATACTCATTTCTACCAAGTCGAAGACGACACTTAGACAAACGTTACAGAGTGCACCTTTATAAGTATTTGCCATATCATTGGTTTAACACTTAAATGTATGATATTTTTGTGTATATTTATGTTATTTTCCCTGATAAATGCATATTCAGTTATTATGCAATAAAATAGAGTATTTACTGGTAATTGCAATTATACCGTCACTGACACAAATTACACAAGCATAGTAAGGTTTTTTGTGACTTTTCACTGCAAAACAACACACACACACACACAAAAATGCAGCAAATGGTCATTTGTGAGAAAAGCTGCAAATTCAGTCATTTTGGGCTGCAAGTATCAAGAGAAAGTGCTACGAAATCCTGTTGGGACTGTCTAAATAATGTTTTTTTTATGAGGCAGTCATCATGAACTTTCCCCCGCAATCCCTAAAGACTAGATATTGTTGTTGCACAAAACTCAAGGACGAAACATTTAGTGCAGGGCTAGCATGCTAACTTTTCCCCTTAGTGAGGCGAAAGGCAAAGCTGCTAACGGATTGATTGAGCATGACAGTTGACTAGTTGCCCTTTCTTTCTCATTCGCTCTCGCTTGCCTTTTAATTTTTTTCAGAGGGGAAGTTAGTATGTTCTTCCCTGCTCCCTAATTCCCTCATTAGGGGCTGGGTGTAAGTACACAACTCCAGTCTCGCTCATCAGCGCTGTGATCAAAGCACTGAAGAGAGTAGAGCAGTCAGGCTCCCCCCGCTTTGTTTTTTGCCATATTCTGTCTTTCTCCTGCTTTTCTCTGGCCCACCAGTCACCCCCGTCATTTTCTAGATAATCACGAGAGACTCTTTGCGTGAGAGAGGATGACTGAATGGACAGAAGAGAGTAAAAGAGAGAAATAAAGGGAGAGAAAGACAAATGAGTCTAGTCAAGGCCTTTTATGAGGTTAATTTTCTGGACCACCTTTGCCTGGATGTCACCCATGGACGATGATTCAATGTGATGGCTTGTTTAGTTTCGCTAAATTGGCCTAGAATTGGGTTTGAAAATGTGGTTTTAATCCATAGCACTTAGCGAAATGCTCTTAGCTTCATTCTCACGTGGACAAAACCATTTACTGTATCACTGTTCATTTAGGACTTCTTGATGCTTTGTTGCTGTTGTTTTTGTCTGTCTGTCTTAATGCACTAAGGTCAACTGCAATCTGAAAAATTAAACCCCTCACATATTGACTAATACAGGCCTGACCAGCTCAGCAAATCTGCCACTCTCTATGTACAGAGAAAGAGGCAGAAATAGAGAGTATTTCTATGGGGGAGGTTACAAGGCAGTGTTGGTTGGGGTCAAGGGTCCAGCAAAAGACGGGACAGATTAACCGAAGTTACAAAAGGACGGTCATTTACAGAGCAAACTGGAAATGAAAAAAAAATTAAGCAATACAAAGAAAATGAGTGGAGGGAAGAGAGTTCTCTGCAAGAGAGAGAACTATAATCAAGAATAGAGAGTGAATGAAGGCAAGAGGGAACAAAAGTGAAAGGGGGTGTTCCGGTTGGCTGGAGCCCATAGGGATAGGCTAGGGTAGAGGGTGCGGGGCGAAAGGGTGGTAGGGGTCAGAGGTCAGGTGGAAAAGGCAGACATTGAAACCGAAGGGTTCAAAAGCAGCAGGAAAAGTCAAAAGGGCCTCTTAGTCTTGGAAATGTCCATTCTCTCTGCATGGGGGATCAGTTGGGCACCAGTAAGCTGCAGAATGGAGAAAGTTGATGATGGAATGAATGTCGGAAGAAGTGGGAGGCCCTCTCGCCTCGCCTCGCCTCTCTTGCCTATGAAATGTCTCTCAGACATGGCCTTGGGCATTTGATTTTATTCTTAATAAATGAAAATGCATTGTAGTTGCGCCAAGATAACCACAGTTGGCCTGGAGAGGCAACAACTTCTGTAAAAGTTCTTTGCCCCTCCAAAACATTTGTGTATGCAATTCTATGAACCACTTTTCTTTTAATAGAAGAATCCCTACTATAGCTCTACAATAGATTTGTAAATTTTCTGAAGAAAACATGAGTGGTGCTTGCTGGTGTATAACATGCCAACATATTTGTAGGTTGTTTTGGGTTTTTGGTAGATGGTGACTCATTGACCAAAGTCAAAAGAGGCCACTCTTAAGTCTCTATGATATTCTGGTCTCTAGAGATTGCTCGGGTCGCTCTCTCAATATAATACTACGGATTCTGTAGCCTGTTTTATCATCCATTCGTTTATAATCTGAAAGTCTGACTGCTTAGAAAAGTAATAACACACCTCTCCTCAACATGCCACACAAATTGAAGTATCATTCATGTCCGTAGTAATGTGGGATGAATTGGGTATTAAAGTTTAATACTTAGGTTTAGGGGTTTTAAAAAATATTTCAGTAGTAATAATAATAATAGCCTGTAAATAGATGCATTTTGTGCTTTTTAGAGTTGGCAGAGTTGGAGTTAGGAGCCTGTGAACTGTGAAAAGTCAAATTATGTAGTTTTTTGTGTGAATAAAGCATTCATTGTATGTTGTAGATCAGAGACGCTGCATATGTTCTGACCAGTTGGGGTTATGATAGGCCAGGACCCTTTAACTAACCCTCCAGAGCTACATCACCCATCAGCTCTTTAAAACACCCTGGCGCCATTCAGTAACATCCATTGGCTTTGAGGTGTGAAAAACCCTGACCCCCATACACACACACTCTGCGACGGTGTGTCCCCCCTACCCTTTCCCTTTGGAGATCCATCAGCTCGTAAATGCGTCCCAGGTGTGTGCTAGTGTAACTGTGATCTGGTGTGTGTGTGTAAGTATGTGATGGAGAGCAAGTCGGGGCTCTTTGTGCTGTGTATGCACTAGTAGAGGTAGGTGTGAGACGATGCAGGTAAAGCGTGATTACTCTTCCTGCTGGTGCGTGTCAAGGCCTAATGCGCCTAAATGAGCCTCCACCTGCCGCCTCGGCACACCTGGTCACCACGGCAACACACAGTGGGGCAGCCTGGGAGTGGGTGTCAGGAATCGGGGAGCCAAACGACAAGTGCCAGAAAAAGAAGAAGGTATTGACACAGCAAGGACCTCTTCGAAAGTTCCAAAATTCATTGTTGGGGAGTAGTGATTAAAGTACTAATTAAAGTAACGATGCTAGTAACTTTGCAAAAATTTTAAATGTGTGACAGTGCTTCAGCAATATTTTCTAAGCTACTTTTCCCAACAAGTCACGGGCCAAAATGCAAAATTTTTGTCATGTTCTATTTTGCACGCAGCGATGAAGTGAATTAGTTCATTTGGACGGTTAAAGTAAATGCATCGTTAAAATCAATGATTCACCAATTCTCTTTAACTGGAACTTCAGTTCATTTTAATTAATCGGTTCGTTCGGACGGTTCATGAAAAAGAACCAGTTGAAATAAAAAAAAAATTAAAATTTCACTTGAGCCACAGCACAGAAGTCACTGCATGTTCTTTTTTATGCTAAATATTACATTAATTACTTATCACTTTGTTTCTGACATAGTTATATAAGGCCATGTTCACACTAATTTGTTTACATTTTAAAAAAAGCTAAATTGTTCTCTACGTTTTGACATTCCTTCCACACAACAGCATTTTTGACAGTGAAAACAGAGCTATCCGAAAATGCATTCCCAAGTGGTCTTCGTGTTGTATTTTGGACAGGAGAAATGGAGAATTATATGATCCATCCAACCCAAAACAATCAAGATGGCGGCCCATGTTGTAGCGGCGTTGTTTGTCTTGTTATTCACTTCGATAGCATTGTTCGAGATAAATGTACAATTATTGAGATCTTCACTGATTTAGTGCCAGACACATAGCTACTGTATTTTTATATTTTAGATAACATTTTCTTCTTTAAAAAGCTTCAGTGTTGTAACTCCTTTTTTGTTTGAAATGTGTAGTGTAACTACTTTTTTACTTGACTATAGTTTAGCTACTTTGATTTAGGTTGTAGCTAAAAGTTGTTTAAGAAGCAACACTGCTACATATCTCCTCTCTTCTGCCTCTCTGTTTATTTTTTCCTTCTTCAATGAGTTAAGACGGTAATACTACATTTACCCAGATGCTTTGCACCCACTGCATAAGAGCATAAAGAACAGGCATGTTTAGCATAAAGAGCATACAGGATAAATAGCCCTCTTTGTGAGAATTAGCCAAAGCATTAGCGTTAGCTGTGATTCCTGAGCCTTATCCTCTTTTCTCTGGATACACTGGATAAGAGTTCCATATCCTGCTTAGCACTGTACTAATGCACAGTGTGGATAAGACTGTGGCACTGAAGGACGGATTAATGAAGGGAAGAGTGCTAAATGTGTGAAAAGCAGCTAGCGCTGCGACATCTGTTTATATTGTCCACTGATTAGCAGGTCATTGGGCCTCAGCAACAGTGCAGCACTTGCTAGCCTTGCATTTTTTATCTCTCTTGGGGAGAGGAAGATCCTCCTCTTCGCGTCCTCTTTCTATAAGTGTTTTTATTTTCTTAAACAGATGTGCTCTTCACCAGTAAGAGCCGTGTCCCATTTTGGGAATTGAAGCATGCTGAATTTAAAGTTTCCCTTTCATCTTAAGACAGAATGGGAATATTTCGAACAAGGCACACAGGGAGGGCCACAATCTTAGTTGTCCTAGTGTTCTCCAATGCTTAGAAATCTTGGACCAACACGTAATTGTCCCAGCACCGCTAAGCCATATCCTTTCCTCAGCAAATTCAACAAACAATAGCTTTATTCACGTTCAGTCAGTGCAGTCTTGGCTGTCCTTACAGTCTTAAAGCATTTGTGCCTTTTCACAAACACTTTCCAAATATCTAGAGAGTTTAGCACTTTGAAGTCCCTTATTCTTGACATTCAAGCTTACGAGTCTCATTACTGCAAATAGACTCCAAAACGTACTTAGTTTTGGTCTACAAATTCTCAGTGTGAAATATTGTCCCCACTAAAAAAAAACAAGCTGGCTCCCACCTTTAGCTTAGTCAGTGGTGTGGGGCTACAGTTTCAGTCTTATGTGTTCTTGCTCGGATAAAGATCTACCCAGTTTCATGAAGCCTGTAAGGCTTCACCAAAGCTTCATTGATGCTTCACACCAAAGTCCAGATAAACACAAACAAGGATGGCACTTCAAAAATGCACTTCCATACCTCTGTCACTGCTTGCATCCTGTCTGGTCAGCTCTGCATTGGTGGGCACCATACCAAAGGATATTCCCACTTCATTGCCCTTGATGGAGCATAGCAAGTGTAAGATTATATTTGCAGAAGAATTCCACCAACATGATTTGAATTGAGAAAAACCCAGCCTTTCAGTTTGGAATGTTTCCACGTCATAAATGACCAGCCAGAACCCCCACCCAGTTACACCCGGCTGATCTGTGTAAGATTACAAGGACCATCAGATTTGCACAACTCTTAAGACATTTCATCTTAATCTGCCTTGCTAGATAATGCTGAAAATCATTTTGAACGGTGGTAATGTTTGTACTTGACAAATTAATGATTACAGACTGATGGAACTCTTTAAAATGTGTGTAGCAATGTGCAATAACCTATAATTGATAAATATAATCTTTAATTGTATATGATTCATCTCATTCTACTAAGAATAGGAACTATAAGGCTTAACTTGATCAAATGCAATAATGTGTAAAACCAATATGATTTTGTAACCAGGCATTTTCATGTTTTGTTACCTACACGTATAAAATCCATGGAAAAATGTAATGTTTAGTATGTAAGAATTCGCTGGGGTAAGAAGATAAAGATGATGAAAACTAATATCATGTCTCTTGTACCATTCTCAAGATATAAATGCTCATGATTTAATATGCACTATTTTTGAGTGGGACATTTTTAAGAGTTTGAAACAAAGGACCATAACTCAACTGTCGGAAAAGACAGCCCACTTGACCACGTGACTCTGAAAAGTCACTTTTGATTGGCGCAGGACACCTTTGGGTGATGCGGGCAATTTCAGTTCTAATAGTTCCAAACAGGAAGAACTCTTCTCTCTTGTCTCTTCATCTTCTGCTCCGCTGACAGAATTCAGAATTCGCTATGACTCCATGCCATATGAGGTCCAAGGAGCTCTGGACTCGACGTCCCGAGAAAGCTCATCACTCTCTATGGTTCACAAACCCATGAGAAGGTCTCGCTTCACAGCCAAACTAATTCATACAAACATGAAACTCTGGTCACAAGTCGGAAAACATCGATGGAACTAACTATAGACCAAGAACCAAGCCACACAAAGAACGCAAGGAAACACAAGCAAATGCATCTCCAATATTGTGCTGTTGTATTAATTAAATTATTTGGGTAATCCAATTGCAAATCGATGTAGACTCAAAGAAGGATAAATGGTTGTTAAGTTATTGTCAACAGACTCCGTAAAGTTAATTTTCACTGTACTGATCATTTATTTCACATTCTGTCACTCTTATCACCAACCTCTCATGTATATATGTGTTAGATTAGATTTATGTTTAGAATAGTAATAAAGTTTGTCTGTGTTCAAAGACAACTTGACTGTGGTATACTTTGATAAATAATCTCATCCATGTATCTGAAAGATTTTGCTTCAAAGCTGTTCCTAAATACATGTGATTATTATTTTCAATAAGCCATGAGAATAATATCACTCCAATAAGTGAATTAATCATAATTCACTTATTAAAGTAAATTCCTTATAGTAGAAATTGTGAGCTGATACAACTAGATGCTGTATTACGATTTCAATACTGGAGAATCTATTAAGACAAATAATCGAGTTATTTGTTATTTATCTAATTTATAATGGTTGTCGAATGCGACTAATTCAGTTATACATTTCGTTACCTAATAAGAACAGTTTAATTTAGTTCATAGCTCACATATTTCAAGACCCTAAATTCCCTCCTAAATTTAGCATGCGTGCAAATTACCCTACATATAATGGTGGAAAAATGCATGCAAAATATCCAGTTTAACTGACCCCATCCACATCTCTAAATTATATATGTAATACCCTACACACAGTCAACCAAAAAAAGGATTTGTCTAGAAGGGCTTTCTAAAATGTTGAAAAGGGTTGGGATTGACACTGATATTTTAGTTGGATATTTTTGTGTGTTGCACACAAGCCCACCACACTCAAACCTCCACTGACCACTGAACTAGAGTAAGATGTCAAAGACTTGAACATGACAAGAACGGAAATTGACGTATTCTGGATAACCATTCCAAATTAAGATTGGTTGTGTTTGAAACACAACCAATCATATGGAAGACATATGGATTCTAGTCTTTAAACATCCATCCATGCTGGCTGTTGGCCAAGTCAAACACTTGGTCACTTCCCAAGAACTTCCCAAGTGCAGAATCATGTTGATTAGCAATGAAGTTAACCCCATGCCCCCTAGTAGTCTAGATGATGTGAGTTGTGTTTTTATTACCAAATGAAAAGCAGCCTTACTCTGACCTACACAAACTTGGTTAGTTCCAATCCCAGTGTAAAATCTGCAACATAAAATCTTACGTCATGAACATTGCCACTCTATAATGTCACTCTTATCCCTCCACTTAGCCACTAACAGAAAAAAACTACAAATTTGTTCTGTTTGTCTAAAATTGCATTTAAATTGCAGAAGACACAATCATTAGTTGCCGTTCCTTTAGGGGTGGTGGTTATTTGTTCAGGCAATTAAAGCAATACTGATCTCCATTTAGTGGAAGACTAACTCAATTTTGATGGTACATGAAATGTAGGGTCAACTCAATAGTCCAAAAAAATCAAACATCCAGACTGATTTTTCTAGTACATACTTTGGTTTGGAGTTTGTACACCAAAAGTTAAAGAAAGTAAAGGAACTTTCTATGCTTTAAATGAGGCAGGACTGTAGTTTTACAAAAGTATTCCTGTTCTGTGAACATAAGATGCCTCAAAATGAAGATACAAGCCTTAGAGAGACTCCCATTGACCACTGCAAGTCTGGTGTGCATGTTTGTTTCCATATTGGATTTGTGAAAGAGGGGCCCTGCTGTTGCCTAGCCAGAGCTTATGGGGGTCAAGATGCCGAGAGCAGTCTTTGAGAACTAGTGAGAAATATCCTCCACTCCTTCATCCTGATCCTTTCATGAAGAAAGGGATCTTTCGCTGTTATTAGCCCTCTCAGTCTAGTACACCACAGATAATCACATGATCCTCCTTTATAGAGCTTATTAAAGGAGTCTGGCCGTGTATGGTACCATCACATTCCTGTGCTTTTTTAGCTTCCCTCTTTTCTCTCTCTTTTGCCTGAAGGGTACAAAATGAAGCATGTTGAGAGTGAAAATGCTCTTCGGCGCTGGCTGATACTGGAGTAATGGACTTCCTTGGAAACTTTTTATCTATATAAGAAATTCCTGTATAAAACTATATCTGTTGGATATGCCACAGTCATTCAAGAGACATGTGTTTCCTTTCACGGTACCATGTTTTGCTGGAATGATCATAATGCATAAGCCTTGTTTCAGATTTCTTGGAGAAAGAAATGCTTTGAACCTTGGGTTGAAAATGTTTTTTGAAGGATGGAGACAACTGCTGTCAGTAACTTCAGTACCCACTATAAAACTTTGTCTTAAAGATGTGGGAGAAAGCAACAGTTGCCTGACACCTTTTAGGGCTCTATTTCTCTCTTTCCTCTTTCTCTTTTTTTAGTGGACTACTACTGTGTACATCTATCGCACTTCTGGTTTTCACTCTTATCCTGACATGCTGCTCTTGTCTTTTGAATAATCTCAGTGGGTATTCTGGCAGCATTACAATTCAGGCCTGTGTGTGTTGTTTGAAAGTAGTATAAGGTGTGCAACTTTAACGCAGCGTTTCTATAACTAAGGGTCGCCACCCAAATTGGGTTGCAAAGCCATACATGTTGGGTCTTGACTTATTTTAATAAATGTGCAACTATTTCCTTAGTAAGAGTAATTCAAAAGGTTAAGAGCAAATGCACTCTACTCAGTGAACTCATTCATGCTGTAACGCTGGTATGGTGATGGAATAACTCCACAATATCATTTGATAGGCACACCCTCTCTCTCTCTTACATGATATCAAGTAAGGTGGAGGCTTTTCAGTTTGGAAGAAACTATGGTTGCCATGGTACATGTTCCTAGGGGTTGCAAAATATGATGCTAAATTAAACTTACTGGTGCTCTTCACACATCAGTGTCCTATTTCACAAAGCAGGATTAAGTGGCAAGCTAGGTAAATTTGAACTTTGAGCGAACTCTGAATTTGTGGGACCAATAAGGTGGATAGGTTTTCATCGTGGTTCAGCGCCATAGTAACATACTCTAAGTGGCTAACCTGCTCCGTGGCAGGTTATGTTCTCGATTGCAGATCTCATACAGATGCAACACCAATTAGCTTTAAGCAAAGCGATATCTCTGATACAATAAGGTCAATCCCTCCATATCTCTTGCTCCAATTTAAAGTGCACTTGCTAGAAATAAAAAATAAAAATTTTCAGCAGTCTCGCATTTTTAAAGACACTTTTATTGTTTTCCCGATCATTTAACCAGTCTTGCCATAAAATATGTATGAAAATATACCTAAAATAAATCTATAAAATGATCGATTTTAAAATATTAAGTCTGCATGCAGTAAAAAGGATGGATATCTGGTACTAATCACTAAAAAGAGAGGGGTGGAGTAGAGCAATGGATGGTGGGGGAGGGGGGGTTGTAACTAAAAAGAAAGTGAAGAGAAACATAAAAGAAGAGGAGCTGAATGAGGTCAGGCCCATCACAGGCTTAGCATTGCCTTCAAAGATGCCTGGGACAGGTGGCAGCTCCAGACAATCTCACTCTGCAAAGCAGCATCCTCTCAGGAGGAGATAAGGGATCCCTCTGTCCATCCCCCCTCGCCTCCCACCAACCCCCTGCTCTCCTCACCTCTCCTCTCCTGCTCTGTGCTGGAAGCTCTTTGATGTGTGTGAAGTGGGATGACTGGCTGGGGTCTGAGGCACAGGAAGGGTTCAGCGTGGAGGTCTCTGAGGTGCCCGCTACACTGTGCTCTCATTAAGGCAGTAGGGCTGGGTTAATCAGCTTTAAAGCACACACGCTTTTGTCTGGCAGTCCGGGCCAGCCACCCCATGGCACCACCTGCTTGATAAAGAGGTAAAGAGTGAGAGTGAGAGACAGAGAAGAGAGAGAGACAGCAGCTAATGTTGCGGGACTGGATGTTCTCTTTTCCTGACTCTCTCAATTCTGAGTAACAGTGAATGCAAGGCAGCGCTGTATTAATATTAAAGTTGTTATGGGTTTTTATGGATATTTAAGATGCAAATTCAGTGTAATGATAACCGCAAGGCAGCTCTGATGCAGCATACAATCAAATTCATTTACATACAATCAAACCCTAAAGCCTAAACTTGCTCAAATCTTCCTCACTGTTCTTGAGAGAATACAAAATTACTACTGTTCTTGTTTCTCTCTATTTGCCTCTCTTTTCATCCTTTCGCTTTCTCTCATAAGGCCTCATCTCTTGATGGGACCCTTATCACTCACAGGATGAGGATGTGCCAAGGATTATTTAGGAATCATTTGTTTGGTGGGACAGAATAAATGGATACAACTCCTGCTTGTTTTTTTGGGCCATAAGTCTCAGGGTGCCGAGAGGGATGTCGTCAGTATCGGGGGAAGGAGGGAAGTACAAAATGTGGACGTGTAAACAAAGGAGAACAACTGACAAATTTGAAAAATTAAAAGGCAGGAAGTTCTGCCCATTTATCTTCTCTTGGAGCACCAAATCAGAGAGCATCATCTTAAATTTAGAGCTCAAATCAGAAAGTGAAGTGGCCTACTGATTTCAGACAGGATGAGAGCAATGAAGGGTAAAAACAGTGAGAAATCAATAGTTAGAGAGCCAAATTGAGACAAATGGAGCTGGTTTGGTGGAGGTCTTAATTTGCCCCGAGGTGCTGACCCTTATCTACCTCTGTGACCTGACTGTGATTACACTGATTACTGTAATACAGACTCTTCTCTCTCCACATGCTTGCTCTCTCTTGTTAAAAAAGAGGCACTTGGGATTATTGCCATACTGGTCCTCCTTAATTTATCCCGCTGTGGGATGTTTAGAAATCAATAGAGGGAATCTGTTCTGTGATTGGCTCTATATTTGATTTGACTTAGACCAGTATTTTGTTTTCTGCTGCATCCTTTTTGGTTTTGTGGCCAAAAATTTGGTTAATAGTAGACAAAACACAAAACAAAACATTATCATGATTTCCACTTCTACCCCTAGATTCATACAGAGGATGGGATAAGATAGAATAGAATATGATTCTTTCTTTCCTTTTGTCCCTTTTTCCTTCTTTCTTTCTTTCCTCCCTCCCTCCCTCCCACCCTCCCTCCATCTGTCTATGAAACATTATAGTGGAATTTGTGATTTTTCGCTTAATTTATACAGCTGTAATTAGACCATTACAGTCACATCAATCTGGAACTATAATTAACAGAATGCACAAAAGTCAACAGTAACCCCCACAGAGCAGTGCTCAACAGCCCTCATGTGTGTTTACATGCAGACACAGCTGGAACCCACAGCCTGAGCACATAACGCTGTACAAAGCGCATGGATGCACAGGTGTCTGTGAGAGTGTGTGTGCATTTGGTTGCCTGTGTTACTTTGTTGCTCATACACACACAGAGTGAAATAAGTACTTGTTTATCCATTACCCGGCTTACAGACTCACACATACAGTACACACCTTTTTCCCCATTGACTTTTTTATTGTCTAAACCTAGGCTATCTGTGCTATCTACCCTGACCATAAAAGGAAACCTTTTGAATTTCACACATATATATATATATATATATATATATATATATATATATATATACACACACACTGGTGGCCAAAAGTTTGGAATAATGTACAGACTTTGCCCTTATGGAAAGAAATTGGTACTTTTATTCACCAAAGTGTCATTCAACTGGTCACAATGAATAGTCAGGACATTAATAACATGAAAAAATACTATTGCAGTTAGAATTTTAGACTATTTCAAATAGATGTGGCTGTCTTGTTGGGCACTTCTCACTCACCTTACAGTCTAGCTGATCCCACAAAAGCTCAATGGGGTTAAGATCCATAACACTCTTTTCCAATAATCTGTTGTCCCATGTCTGTGTTTCTTTGCCCACTCTAAACTTTTCTTTTTGTTTTTCTGTTTAAAAAGTGTCTTTTTCTTTGCAATTCTTCCCATAAGTCCTGCACCCCTGAGTCTTCTCTTTACTGTTGTACATGAAACTGGTGTTGAGCAGGTAGAATTCAATGAAGCTGTCAGCTGAGGACATGTGAGGTGTTTATTTCTCAAACTAGAGACTCTGATGTACTTATCCTCTTGTTTAGTTGTACATCTGGTCTTCCACATCTCTTTCTGTCCTTGTTAGAGTCAGTTGTCCTTTGTCTTTGAAGACTGTAGTATACACATTTGTATGAAAACTTCAGTTTTTTGGCAATTTCAAGCATTGTATAGCCTTCATTCCATAAAACAGTGATTGAATGATGAGTTTCTAGAAAAAGCTGTTTCTTTTTTGGCATTTTTGACCTAATATTGACCTTAAGACATGCCAGTCTATTGCATTCTGTGGCAACTCAAAAACAAATACAAAGACAATGTTAAGCATCATTTAACTAACCACATAGCTCTCAGCTGTGTTTGATATAATGGCAAGTGATTTTCTAGTGTCAAATTAGCAATTTAGCATCATTACTGAAGGATAAGGTGTTGGAGTGATGGCTGCTGGAAATGGGGCCTGTCTAGATTTTATAAAAAAAAATGACTTTTTCAAATGGTGATGGTGCTGTTTTTTACATCAGTAATGTCCTGACTATAAGTTTGTGCTGATAATTGTGCGTGTCTGGAATTTGTCAAGCGTAATATTAACTAAGATACGACATCATGTGCACTTTCTACTTCATGAAATGTCTATGTTAATGTATCACACAATTCACATGTGATTCTCATGTATTTATTTATAGCTTAAAGCTGAGTGCGATGTTAAATTCCTGAACTGAAGTGATGATTTCACATTGAGCTCGTCTAGCCATCTCTTAAAGTTGCCCACATTTATATTCACATAAGCGATTTAAGGTAATTATCTGTTTAAGACTTTATTCAGAAAAAAGTTAATGTGCTCCATAAAGGTTTAAATGCTTAATATAATATTAATCTATTCCGAATATTCCTGTTTATGTAAAACAAAAAACTGAAACTTTCTTTGTCCTTTTTCTTCTTGTTGTTCTTTAAACTGTGCTAAATTTGAGAATGTTAAGTATTCTTGAGCTCTGAAAATGTGCTGTATAAATGTAACATTATTATTAATGTTATTATTATTAGTAGTAGTAGTATTTAACTAAATAATGGTGTCCTATCATAAAAATTCCTGATAGACTTATGGGACTTTCAAGTGTTTGTAGGCTATATATGCACATATCAATTTCAGGCAGATAATAATATCTGAAATACCAGGAGAAACCAAAGTTAATAACATATTCCAAATTTAATGTTGCCAACAAATTCAGCTTCATCTGATAAGAAAAAAAATTATTATAAAAATAATTAAATAATAATTGTAAAATAATAATAATATTTTTGATTATTATTATTGCTATTATTATTATTATTATTATTATTAGGCTATTATGAAAAGGCATACCCAAGGCATATTTTATTAACAGAAACATTTAAAAATTAGTGTTTCATTTAGTTTTAACACACTTCCAATGTAAGCCCCTCCCACACCCGGCTCTATCCCAATACAGAGACAGCTACAGAGACGGCACACCCCTAATGTATATATTTATGTATATACACTGATCAGCCACAACATTAAAACCACTGACAGGTGAAGTGAATCATATATTAGGCAGCAAGTGAACAGTCAGTTCTTGAATTTTATATGTTTATATGTTGCAACTGGAAGGATCTGAGCAACTTTGATAAGGGGCAAATTATGATGGCTAGATGACTGCGTCAGAGCATCTCCAAAACAGCAGGTCTTGTGGGATGTTCCCGGTATGCAGTGGTTAGTATTTACCAAAAGTGGTCCAAGGAAGGACAACTGGTGAACTGGCGACAGGGTCATGGGCGTCCAAGGCTCATTGAAGCATGTTGGGAGCGAAGGCTAGACTGTCTGGTCCGATCCCACAGAAGAGCTACTGTATCAAAAATTTCTGAAAAACTTAATGCTGGCCATGATAGAAAAGTGTCAGAACTCACAGAGCTTCACAGCTTGCTGTGTTATGGGGTTGCATATCCACAGACTGGTCAGAGTGCCCATGCTGACCCCTGTCCATCACCGAAAGCGTTTTCTTTTAGATCATCTGGACAGCCGGGTGAGTGTGCGTCGTTTACCTGAGGAAGAGATGGCAGAAGGATGTATTATGGGAAGAAGGCAGGCCATTGGAGGGAGTATGATGCTCTGGGCAATGTTCTACTGGGAAACCTTATTTCCTCGCATTCATGTGACACGTGCCACCTACCTAAAGATTGTTGCAGACCGCATACACCCCTTCATGGCAGCGGTATTCCCTGATGGCAGTGGCCTCTTTCAGCAGGATAACGTGCCCTGCCACACTGCAAAAATTGTTCAGGAATGGTTTGAGGAACATGACGAACAGTTCAAGGTGTTGACTTGGCCTCCAATTTCGCATGATCTCAATCTGTGGGATGTGCTGGACCATCAAGTCCGATCCATGGAGGCTCCACCTCGCCACTTACTGGACTTAAAGGATCTGCTGCTAACGTCTTGGTGCCAGATACCATATATATATATATATATATATATATATATATATATATATATGTGTGTGTGTGTGTGTGTGTGTGTGTGTGTGTGTGTGTGTATGTATGTATGTATGTATGTATGTATGTATATATATATATATATATATATATATATATTATTGTGTATAAATAGTATAAGTACTTTGTGCTATAACGTTTACACACACTCACACACAGGGTTTAATGCTCATTGGACCTTCAGTCATCAGCTTTGTGCAGGGGAGCGTGTTTGAGCAGTGAGATCATGAGTGAGTGAAGTGGCGTAATGAAATCTGGCAAAGCACAAGGCACACACACACGCACGCACACACACACACACACACACAACAGTGAACAACATCACTGAGCCATTATATGTTCCATATTTCTGATTCATAAAAGGACTCCACTCTTCCCTCTCTCCTTTTCCTTATCATTCACTTCTATAAACCTCTTACACTTTGTCACTGTGTCTTTGTACTTTTTCAGCGAGGCAGTGACTTGAGTGTGAGCATGAATGAGATGTTGATCTGAGAAAGTTTTCACTTCTCTGCTTTGCTTATGACTTTTTAAGTGGCGTTAGAAGAGAACCTTTATTGTTCTCACAATCTGATCTGTTTGTCACAATACAATTACCTCTCGATCAGGGATATAACATAATATTACACCAATCCCCTAAAGAGCATGTTTAATGAAACTTCAATAGAGAAGGAGTGAAAAGAAAAGAAAAAGTAAGTCTTCATAAAATGATTAAGGGAGTGATTTTAGTAAATGCTTCAGGCTGTATCATCCTTTAAAATAATAAGCTGTAATTGTGATCATATTCACACTCTTTTCTGAGTGTTTGTGTTCCATCAGAAACTAATGAGTCTGGTCAAAATATGCCTTTAATCAGCTCTTTCATTAAAACCCTTTATAATCTCGTCTTAATGACTGCGCCGTGAAATAACGACAGCAAAAAAATAGCCCACTGCATTATGCATGATGACAAAAAGTGATAGTTAAAAAGCAGGGATGTTGGGAATGGTAGACCAAAATGCACAGCATGCTTTTAAAAACTTCTGAAAAAGGATACTACTTAGATTTTGAGATTTTTTTGGGTCTCTTTGTAGGAGCAGTTTACCTATGAGCTTCGATTAAGTACTTTCTGGGAAGCAATCCAGTAGTGTACTAGAGATTAGAGGTCACTTCATTCTGCCAAATATTGATTGTTCTGTTTTGCTTTGAATGTGGAATTAAGCCATTCATGTCGACTTAATAGCAGTAAACATGTCTTTATAAAATGGATAGCTGCAGTATGGTTCTGGATGCTAATTGGTCAGAACAACCATGCTAAAATGCACAATATAGTAACAACTTTGATTTGAAACATCTTTTCACGTAGTTAGTGTGTACCAGAGCTGGAATAGGAAGAGAAATTGGCTCGGGATTTTACATGGCCAACTGTTGGGCGGGTGTTTGGGTGATGGGGGGTGTTCACTGTCCTTCTCTGAATATCGCAGCGCTGTTTTTTGGTCCGTTCTGCATAATGTGGCGGCTCATTGTTGCTTATCGCGGCCCATTCGGCATGTTTCGCGGCCGAACCAACGGCCCGCTCGGTTCTCACGATGGCCTTTCCGCATGTGATCGACTCAAAAGTACGTCGGCCCACCGGGAAAATGTCCGGTATGCCAGATTGCCAGTCCATCCTTGGTGTGTACAGTATATCATTGCGTATCACACAAAGAGACCAACTATTCGCATAGGTTTACATCTTTGGGACAATATATTTTAGCAGAAGAATTGAATAGTTCACCCAAAAGTGAAAATTCTGTAATTTAGTCACTCCATAAGTCTTTCTTTCTTCCGTGTAGCACAGTTTTTAGATTAACTATTCCTTTAACCCTTTAAGGTCTTTCTTCTTATTTAGATAACATGATTAATAATGCATCTCATAAGCTTCGAAGTAGAAATGAATAATTATATGAGCGAAAAGAGAACAATGCTTTCCTAAGTTAATGACAGAAAAACAGCATCAGCAGTTATTCATGACATGACATGTATTATAATGAGCTTGTGTGACCATTTTTACAGGTTTATTTAAATGAAGAGGTGTTAAAACATTGATAATGATCTTTAATCCTCATTAATAAATGATATCCTTATGAAAACTACCCATGGATTTTCTGTAGTAATAGTGTATTAACCATGAGTCATGACTAGTAACCACGACTGTAGTGACCATGTGGTTTTTGTTTGTTTAGTTTTTTTTGGCAGTAACCATGGTTTTGCTACAGCATTACTGTAGTATCCCTATTGTAACTTGTTTTCAGTAATAGTAACCGTATAATAATTTCTATGGTTCATTTTGTGGTTTTATATGTTGCTTATACTTACTAATTTTTAAAGGTTAAACAAAGCAGTCTAATAATTTTCCAGTTTAGGCCCATAAATATATTCAAAAATAAATACATTTAAGTTTTATTTATTTAATTTTATCCAAAGAATTCATAAAAAATGTAATTTATTAGAGGTTTGGCCTAAAAGTACTTGGTATCGTATTGAAAAGAAAGTAAGTGGCATCGGCTATCCCTAGTCTTTTTTCAGATCTGCTGAAATGTATCCATGGTATGATGCCATGGCAATGACGTCATACGTTTGGCTTGCACGTTTTATCATCCTGTCAGTCAGCACAAGTAGAAATGCACCAATAAAAAATTTGTTTTCAACAACGAGCTGAAAGAAGCCAATCCATTTCTTCATGCAGCACGTGAATATGTAAGCGAATATTTTTCTGTACGGAGCACGAAGGTAAATCAGACAATGTCACATTTACACAGTTACACTGCACTTTTTACACAGTACAAGCACTTATATGTTCAGCTCTGGGGGTTGTATTTTGAAGTTTTGGTTACAATGTTGTGAATTTTTGTGAAGTCATTTCATTCTTACACATGCATTATGACATCATATAGATAGGATAGGCTAGATGGAATTTGTACATTAAAAAAGCTAAAATTTTAAAATGTGAAAAAACTAAATCTAAAATAAAATATACATTTTCACAAACTATATAGCCTATATCTTAAGAAAAGTGGACATCTTCACTGCTCAGGACAAAGCAAGGATTCATGAACAATTATTACACAAACAGTCATTGATCATCAAGAAAGCAACACACCATGTTAGAAACCAACTTCTTAACAGGATCATGTGTGTAAATTCAGTTACTATTTTGTCGTGTGGAATATGTGAGGATGTGTTATGTCAAATAACTTCTTTGGGGCAGTACTAAATAAAAACTAAATGCAATTTTTATGATCCCTCACCCACATTTATTACTTAAATTGTCTTTTGTTGGTCTTAAAAAGTTCTTAAAATCTTACATTTAGCTTCATAAAACCTGCAGAAACCCTGCTTTATCCAGTGCCTCAAGCTGGGGCTCGCTCACCCTTGCTTCATTCACCGTCAGTGAAGCCTGGAGCACATCTGCTCCCAATACAAACTGAACGAAAAGCAGTGGAAAAAAATGCATTGGGAGCGCGTGTGCTCTGGGGTCTTACTCACGGTGAGCGAAGCCGGGGAGGGTGCTCATCTTGGCTTGAATATCATGCAAATTCCCCCTGGATGTGCAGTCGAACAGGGGGTTTGATAAAAAAAATGCACAGTGCCTCAGTGATGGTGACTGAAGCCGAGGAGGGAGGATCAGATTGTGGGTCCAAAAGCCAAATTCTTTGTCGACAGTACGGCAGTAACACCGTAACTGCACACAGTGCATGAAAGCGCAAGCACAGACAAAACAGTCCACGGTTTTCCACTCTGAACCTTCGCGAATCGGCATCAGGGATATATACAACCCTCATATCGTTGGTTTTCATCTTTTCATTGGCCGGCTTAGACAAACATGGATGAACAAATCTTTAATCTTTACTTGTGTCGACTGCCCTGTTTGGCTATTTTGAGTGACTACCCAATCACACCTGCACAGAAAATTTTGAGGGAGGCTCATTTTTTTCCATAAGACCCTCCCAAATATCATGTTTGGGTGTTTTACTACTGAAACACTACACAGAGTGCAAGATTTTACAGAGAATGGACATGAATGATAACATGTGTTGCATATGTAAAACCTGAACAAAAACAGATCGATCAATATTTCTTCATATTTTTACATTTTTGGACTAAAATCTCTAATGGATTTTATTTGTTGGACTCTTGCAATGAAAAGAGTACCGAAGTTTGGAGGATTGTGCTCACCTGTGTTTGGCTGGAAGACAATAAATGTCAGAACTTCGGGTTTCATTTTTCTGTGTTTTGATTTTCACTCGACACGTTTAATAAAATAGTATTGTTGTAAATTTGAAAAATCTCTTTAAAATATCACATCTTGATACCCAGATCTTATATATTAGATGTCAATATTAGTTCACAATTTCACAGTTTAAACATGCATTAAACATATATTAAATGTTAATAAATACGCAAGTGGATCATTTTTGACCCACTCGTCGTTAAGAGGTTGATAAAGTGCTGAAATCAAAGAAATCAAATGTCGATATTGATAAAATCTCAATAAACCCCATTAGCTCTTGCAACATGATATCATAAAGTTTGGTCATATGAATCAATGATAACCATTGAGCTTTGATGTTATTGATGTAGTTGTCATTGCTTACTTTTAAGCTTTTCAATTTTACAAGCCAACCAAACAAATTACTCAATTGGGTTTGTTGCTTTGTCTCAGAAAAACAACAAATTGAAGATTTGAAACTCAATTTTTCTTGTTATCTAGCATGTCCTTCGCTGAGGCATGTGTTTTGTACTTTTTGTACAAGGTATTACTGTCAACATTTACCATTAAACCTTAAATGCACCTTCATTCTGAGTCATGAGAAGAAGGTTTATTTTCAGAGGGACAGAGTATCTTCACGCAAATGTGGGCCTTTGATCTAATCAGAGCTAAACTGGTAATACAACCACCAAACGAAATCCAGAGTCACACAATATACTCCTTTACTTAGGTGGAGGAGGATATGGATTACTGGAGATTCCATTTTTGTTCTCAGTACACTGTATGTTTGGTTCTCTCAGTGCCCTGTTTTTTATGTAGTGAGTGGGCTAAAGAGAGGAAGATGACAGCAGACTCTATTTAGATACAGACTTTTTCAATGTAAACAAAAGTGTGAAAGTCCAATAAACATCTGTCAGCTCTGCTGAGAGAAAGTGAGGAAGAGAGGGGCAAGGAATGGGTTTTAAGAGAGTGAAATTGTTAAGTGCACCGGAGATGCATAGTTAGAGTGAGATAGAAGTATGTGATAGAAGGAACGATAAAAAGTTGATAAGAAGAAGAATTGGTGTTAAGAAGAGGAGGCCGATTATCCAAACTGATAGTAAATCAAAGTAATTTCAGATATAGTAGGTTGATTTTTTTTGGGCCAAAATCGGTCTGTGCTTACCGAAATTCAAAACACTGCCCCCAGTGGCCAAGGCAGTAAGTGCTGTTGAGCTTATGGGCACGTGAAAGCTCCATTTTCTGAGTGTTATATCCACGGAGTGGTGCCAAAAGCGAGTTGTGAAATGTGTTGTTTTCAGCTGTACATGCTGTAATACAATGAATCGTAAAAATGTTACGTTAGAAGGGAAAATGCAACCTCCGAATCCCGCTTGTCACTGATTATGCGAACGCAGTTACTTCCTGGTTTCAATATGTGATCCAAACCCAGGACTCCCACTCTGCTGATGCAACGTGCTTATAGTCACGTCACAGAGGAAGGTAAACATGTAGGAGCTGATGTAAAAATATCTAATAGGAGATGCCGCTTGTCAGCGAGTCGGCATATTGTGGACGATCCTTGGGTACTGGAACTCTCGGAAACAACGTGCCAACTTCCAACTATAATGGGGTAGAAGTAGGGAGGAGTGTACTATGAGAGAGGAACGTGGGAGAGGAGAGTGTGAGAGGACTGACACAATGCAGAGCTGCTTTGGAATGAGGGAATGATGGCCTGATGGAGTGGAGGAAGCTGAATTTAGGGACGTAGAAGTTTTGAGGAGCGAGGGAGAGACCAGTGTTGATGTGAGGGATGAACAGAACACTATGAGTGATGAAACAGGAAAAGGGAGGGAATAAAACGAGTGCTGAGTGATGGAGATGAGAGAAACAGAAGTGGAAGGTTACTCTGAGTACAGTGCAAGAGCAAATGTGTGGAATGATAATTTGATAAAGAAAGAGTGAAGCTGTACAGCAGATGAGAGATAGAGAGAAAGTTATGGCATGCCATGACAACTCTATAGAATAATTGTAATAAGTTTGCGAAATCGTAAAATATCAGTTTGCTCATACAAAAATGTATACTCTCATAGAGATCAACCAATTAATAGAATTTCAAATCAATACAACACAGGCATCAGTTTTTAGTTAGCCTCAAATTCAACACTTTATTTCAAGAAAACATTTTTGAACAAATTTTACTACTTATCCACATTTATTCATGCAATACAAATGACTGATGAATGTCAACCTGTAATACTACTTTCCTCGTCTTGATCCAAATCCCAGTGTTTTCTTTCTTCCGTGGCACACAAAAGCTTTTTTGCCATTAAAATCATGGTTAGGCTTAGGATTTGGGAAGGGGTTCGACTTTATGGTTAGGAATATGAGTTAAACTCCAATTGTTTGTTGGATCGTTTATTTGTAAAAGTCATAGGTTTTTGTATGAGCAAACTCAGAAGATTTCTTACAATTTTGCCATCTCATACTAAGTATTATAACTAGTCATGAGAACGGATTAGTTATTATGAAAAATGTCTGTAAAGTTATGAGAATACGTTTGAGATTGAGTAAGGGGCTGTCCACACTGAATACTTTTTTCATACATTTGCGCTGTTATTAGTGGTTGTTTTTTTTTTGTAAACATACACTACACGGAAGTATTGGACCAGTGCAGTGCTTTTCACTTTTTTCTTTTTTTTGGCATCTGGCATTGGACCACTACATTTTAAAGATGCTTTGTGAAGTTAAAAAGAACTTGGTCTCAGGACACCTGCATTCTATTCAAAACGTTGCAAATGTTATTCAAAGTTTTTGAACAGTCCAGTGCATCTTGCGGTTCTTTTGGCAACTAGCCTAGAACCACCACATTTTTAAGACGCTTGTTCAAGTTAAAAGAACATGAAATTTAAAAAAAAAAATTGGTCTCAAGACACCTGTATTCTATTCCAATCACGCAAATGTTATTACATTTTTGACCAGTGCAGTGCATCGCGCTGTTTTTTGGTGTCTAGTGTGGGACAGCCGCATTTTTAAGACACTTTGTCATGTTAAAAGAACTTGAACTTTTGTATAAATTGCCTCAAGACACCTGTGTTCTATTCCAATCATTGTGCTATAACAATCGTTGCAAACGTTATTCAAAATTTTGACCAGTTCAGCGCATCTTACTGTTTGTTTTTGCATCTAGTTTATGACAACCGCATTTAAGATGCTTTGTAAAGTTAAAAGAACTTGAATTAAAAAAATTATATATTTTCAAGACACCTGCATTCTATTCCAATGATTGCAAATGTTATTTGACGTTTTTTAAACCGGTGCAGCGCATCTTGCGTTTTTTTGGTGTCTAGTGTAGGACCACCATATTTTTAAGACAATTTGTCTTAAATTGTAGATAACAAAATATCAAGCTAAGTGTTATCTGTAAACAAATTGTGTCTTTTTCTCAGAATGAATTTCACTTTTCTGAGCCTTTTTGAAATAACATTTAACCAGCTGCTTTCGAGGTGAATTTTATTGGATGTATCAAGTTCACACAGGTGTATTTCATCACATTTACTGTGGACATGGTCTTCTAACTTTTGACACAAAACATCTCTGTTGGAGTTTTTTCCTTCTGCTGTGTTGTTTCAGTTCAAGGGCAACGAGTACAATCCTCAAAGACACGTTTGGGTCTAGAGTCAAATTCTTGCTTGCATTTTGGAATTTTTGATCTTATCAAGTGTGATTTACTCAAGGACTAGTGTTGGAATAAGACCTGTGGGACTTGCCGTTTCACCAATTAGGTTTCTGATTGGTGTCACATGGTGTATGAAAACGCTAATGGCCCCTAATGTGAGGTGAGGAATGAAGTAAAGCAGGCCTGTACAAATGTGAGTGGAGAGTGGCATGGCTGCCTGGTGTGAGTGCCGGGCTTGGCAGTGTGGACTGCACAGGATTGTGCCCAGATGTTGGGCATTGGTACCGGGGTGCAGCCTTTAAACACCTTGGCATACGGATGCCAAATGTTTACAAGCTAAGAACACATCTGCCTCAGCACCCCACCCTGTTACAGTGCCACACCACACTTAATCTATTTCTTTATCCATTCTTCTCTTTCTCTCCATACATGGTACATTTAGGACCTTTTTGACATGTAACATTAAATTCCATATTCAATTGAAATACCATATAAATACCATGGTGCACGAATATAATAGTCAATTAGTTTCATACTATATATCCATGGCATTTGATACCATGATAGTACCATTACTTTTACTTTTTTTTTTTTTACTTGTACTTTTTTAGGACATGTACCATGGTAATACCATGATGTTTTGGACAAGTACCATGATATACTTTGACGTACCTTGCAGTACCATGTATACATAAATAACAATGCACATTAATGTGGTCACCATTTAGATCACGTTCTATGATATCTGATACCATAACAATGCCTATTAATGTTAGTCATGGTGATACAGTTTTACATGACAATTTCCCACCCTCTCTGACACTTATGGTGCGTTCACTTACAACGCGAAGAAAATTTTAGCCTTGCATTGCTCTCGTGGGTTTGACCACTGGATTATAAATGTGTGTTTAAACTCGCATTCTCGCATGTATTCCCCTTCTGTTCCGGAAAAGGACATGAGGAGGGGCTTCTACGACTTTGTTCACAGTAAAGTACAACCATATAGCTGGAATCAAGTAGACTCGCATATTTTCAGAACTTACCAGCTAGTCCAACTTCCTCGCTCACTTTCCTCCAAGCGATGTCTTTTTTTGCCCAGTATCTGTACATGTATGACATTGTGTCATACAATTCCAGGTGCCCACACACCGCTACAAAAAATTTTGCATTCATTTTTCCAGATATCTTCTGCTACTACGTCAGTACGTCAGTGACATCCGGACAATCTCAATGCTTATAGACTTTCGCGACAACGCGTCATGTAGATTTTTCGCTCGAGTTGAAAAATGTAAACTCACAAGGATACGCGAATGAAGTGATTTCACGTTTTTTTCTTGTTCGAGTCGCGCCATTCGCTTAATTCGCACCGCCTGGCACGAATTAGCATCTATTCACGTCTATTCGCATCTTTGCATTGACTTTGTATGTAATCACGCCTGCGCGAAATGCTCGCTTCACGTTGTATGTGAACGCACCATTAGAATTAAACTTCTTAGAATTTAAAATCTTTTATACTTTTATACATAAATGACATCCGTTATGATTGGCTAACCAATGGGTATATTAGCCTCACGGTCGTAGCTAATTGATTCCTGGATCCAGTTTTTAACAGAATCAGACATCATATTTGAACTCAAAGTGATTTAGACTTAAAGAAAAGTTGCCGCATTGAAATATAATTTATGCTGATGTTTAAAGATGTTTAAGAGTGATTATGCGACGAATTTAGGCTGTTTTTGTGATCTGATTTTATCCCAGTTTTTTATCTGTATTCTTTAAAATCCTCCCACTTCTCCCTGATGCTTGTGACGAATCACTTTTTGTGTCCGTGAAGCTCATTGAAATGGAGCGGCGCACACATCCATTGCTGCATGTATAAACATAAGCACATGTGGGACATATTATACAGAAAATCTTCTCACAAAAAGTTGTCATTGCTGATTAGCCTTGAAGCAACAGTGTTGTGTGTCTGTGATGTTAAACACAAATTTGCGAAACGGTTTGAGGTTGTTTGTGTTTTTTTTGCTGTTTGATTTTTCTGATGCTGCATTTTGATTTTTTGGAATAAACATTTCAAGTCTGTTACTGTGAGTGCTTCCTTACAAAAAAGTACTATAGTGGTAACATTGTCTTTTACAGTGATAGTTTCACGTGGTAGTATCATGGTACTTTCATATATACCATAGTACTGAATGATTATATATTCATGTATGGTATTTCCAAGATACCATACACTTTTTTTAAATATTTAACTTTAATCCACACAGAAATGAATAAGAACTAATTGATAGAAAAAGCTCTTAAACTCTCTCTTTTCTTTTTTACAGCTCCGCCTCAGTTCTTCCCTGCTTTTCATCCTCCGGTGCCCATCGATGACCGACACACACAAGGCCGGTACATTTACGAACACTCGCCAGTACCTCCACTACACATGTGAGTAAACATACACACCTGCAAAACTCATTTTGTGTCTATTACCACCTTCAACTGCCTCCGTTGACATATACATCTATCCAGTCTCAATATGCTTCAATTGTAATGCAGCTTTCAGTCCAGGCAAGCAAATCTTCTCCTCTTTCATATTGCATCGTACCAGTCATATTTCAGTACAAAATAATCATAATTTTGTACTGAAATGTAGTTTTTGAAACACTCTCCGTCCACACTGAAAAGAATGAAACCTCTCAAATCCTCTTGTGGCGCATTAGAAAAATTGCCCGTTCAATGTATGGTCTGAAATGCAATTGTCCTCGTTTTCCATCTCCGGACAACAATTCAGAGTAAACTTCCTGTCGCCTTTCAAGTAATGCTATGAGAAGGTTTTACAAAGTTACATTCATCTTTAAAAATGCTATCAAAGTGGACAACGCTAACAGGCACAACGCCGCTACAACATGGGCCGACATCCTGATTGTTTTAGGTTAAATGGATCACATGACTGCGTCTCTGACCCTGTCCACACTACAATGCGAAGACGACGTTTTCAAATGTATCCTCTTGGGAGAGCATTTTGTGTAAAGTTACGTTTTCGCTGTCAAAACTGTCATTGGGGACGGAAAGCCAAAATGTAGAAAAGAAGATAACATTTTAGACTTGAATGTTCATAGTTGCATGCATTATTTACTAAGCTGTTTAAGGTCTTGTCTAGCTAGGTGTCACGGGAAGGGTGGTTGTGTCTGGTCTACTGTAGCAGTATTACAGTACTTTGAGATTTGTTAGCGCTCTTTCCATGGGGTGTAATCCATACATCACTATGATGATCTCTGGTTTTTCGTGTCAGAGATCAAAGGGCAGGGGAATACGCTGTCAAGCAACATGCTAATGAGTGCGTCAAACACAGAGACAGACAGAGCAGCCTGTTAGTGCGTGATTTCTCTAAAACCGCTCATCAGCCCCTGTCAGATGAGACGGAACAAACTCCTCACTCTCCACAGCTGTTCTACAAGCTGTCACATGCAGTGCAACAATTCCCCACCTCAACCCCAAGCCAGGAAACTCTTTGTTGCTAATGTACACTGATATGATAATGTTACCTGCTTCAAACATGATTCATGAGATAAGAACAATAATTTGCTCCTTAAAGCGATTGTTCACCCCAAAATTACAATTATCTTATCATTTACTCATCCTCATGCCATCCCAGATGTGTATGACTTTCGTTCTTCTGCTGAACACAAACAAAGATTTTTCAAGAATATTTCAGCTCTGTAGGTCCTTACAATGCAAGTGAATGGGTACCAGCATTTTGAAGCTCCAAAAACTCCAGTGGTTAAATCCATGTCTTCAGAAGCGATATGATAGGTGTGGGTGAGAAACAGATCAATATTTAAGTCCTTTTTTACTATAAATCTCCACTTTCACTTTCACATTCTTCTTCTTTTGCTTTTGGTGATTCACATTCTTCATGTATAATGGCACTTACTGGGCAGGGAGGAATAAATATTGATCTGCTTCTATCCCACACATATGATATCTCTTCAGAAGATATAGATTTAACCACTTTAGTCATATGGATTATGCTGCCTTTATTGTCATTTTGGAGCTTCAAAGTTCTGGTCCAAAAAGGATTGCGTTCTGGTTTGAGATCATGAATAAGCTCTCTATATGGGGGATTTTTTTTACTTTTCATCTTCTAAACTCTCTCTTACATGTTGTTTCTCTCATTTTCTTTTATCTAATTGCTACATTATCTTAGCAAGTAATTCATCATTAATGTCTACCATGTTTCCTTTTCAAATTACTATCGATATGTTTGCTTTGTAACCCATTGCTCTCATCTGTCTCTGCTTTTCTCTCTTTTCCACCGTCACATGAAACCATTGTAGCTCTATGGTTGGACAAATTGTATGGGGCAGCTACTTGGTCCAAATTACATTTCGAATTCTTTATCATTACATCCTCTGCCTGCCCCCGTGCCCCCTCCCTCTTCTCCATTCTCTGGAGTCATATCTCTCTTGCGCCATTACACCACAAAGAATAATGATTTTTTTATGTCATCTCCTTGCACTAACCCATGCACTAAAGAAAACCCATGAAAAAGGGAGGGAAGGCACGTGCCGGGGGCTTGATTGATGTCCAATGTCAGCTTAAGCAGAATGGCAAATATGATTTAGCATTTAGCTTATGCGGAGATAATGGGGCAACACCAGTCTCAAACAAGTCTCAAACAAACATCTGCCACGCTTTATCATTGGGTGGAGAGATGAAGGGAACAGGGCACGGCTTAGAGGCGCAGCGTGCGAGGAAGCGGGTGAATTAAATTACAGGTGGAGTGGCTGTATTGCTTGACTTGCCTTGAAGTGGACAGACACACCGTTATGTACTGTACATTCTTAACAGAGTATGAGTCATGCCACAAATCACTTTGCTTTTGAATCTATGAATATGACAAAGAGCGATAACTGTGTCTAGGCTCATTAATATAGTTTAGTGACACTGAAAGAACCTTCATTATGTTTAAGTGACAGTAAACTGATAGTCGTTGGTTAACTGTAATGCAATGTTCATTGTGTTCAGTCACCATTGATATTCATCTCGTCTTTGAAAGCAAAATATCCAGGATTCTTGGGATGACAATGCACTATAATACAACAAGTTGAGTTAGTCACCCTGATAAGGATCAGATTTAAAGGGAAAGTTCACCCCAGAATAAATGTTTTGTCATCATTTACTAACCCTCATGTTGTTCCAAACCTGTATGACTTTCTTTCCACAATGGAACTCAAAAGGAGAATTTTTGAAAAATGTTCATGATGCTCTTTGCTATACAATGAAAGTGAATGGGGATTAGGGGCTGTGAATCTCCAAAAAGGATAAAACAGCAGCAAAAAAGCACCATAAAAGTAGTCCATATGACTTGTGTGCTATATTTCAAGTCTACTTAAGCCATACTGTATGATAGCTTTGTGTACAGACCGTAATGGAAGTGTTTGTTTATAAAAAGTATCATGCACTGAATATTTACTTAGCCACGGTCACCATTCACTTTCATTGAACGAAAAAGAGAAGCTTGGATAAATAACTCTTCTAGTGTTCCACAGAAGATAGACCATTGCACAGGTTTCAAAAAAAGATGAAGGAGGGTAAATGAAGACAGAATTTTCATTTTTGGTTAAACTATTCCTTTAATGTTAGCCAAGAAGATGTGATAAGGGTTTTCTGCTGTCGATTTGTAAATACTTTCCTTGATATTCTGGAATATTTGACACATATCCATCAATTAATTGTATTGATTATCATTGATGGCCAAGAAGCTGTAAGAGCGGGCAAAATTGTATTTCACTCTCGCAAAATCAAAATGTGTCAGACGTCTTGTGGCAATACGGCTCCTTTTCTGATATTTTAAAATCCAAAGTTATCACACAATGGAGTAGGAACCGGCTAAGGTGTCAGAAAAGAATGGTTTACAGTTACTGTATGCACATACAATGGAAGTCTATGGGGCCTCATAAAATTCCATTTTAAGTGCATTTCATTGTAAGTGAATTCTTTCATGGAACACAAAAGTAGATGTTAGGCAGAATGTTAGTCTCAGTCACCATTCACTCTCATGGCATGGAGAACAGATGAATAAATGATGACATAATTCAAATTTTGAAGTGAACTATCCCTTTAAGTAACTTTTGATAGTGTCAGTTTCCTCTTTTGGTATACTTTAACGTAAAACTTTCTTATAATTCACACATATTAAAGGGAGCAAAGGTGTTTGTAGACGTGTATCTGTATGTGAACAACTCGGGAGCAGTGACAGAGATGTGGGAGTGGATGTTAAGAAAGAAAAATTAAATTGTTTAAGACAAAGTTCTCCTCGGTGAGAATTAATCGTTATTAGCACTCTTAAATATATGCCTAAGAACTGGCAGGATATTATTGTTGTACTTTCCCATGCAGCTCCTCATTACAGTCCGTAATTACAGTAGCTTTCACCTCGCGGCAGTGCCATCAATCAACACAGACTTCCTCAGCCACGAGTGGGCATCTATGACTTTTTAAAAAACAGCAAAAGAAAGAAAGAAAAACAGAGTGGTAATGACCATCTCATTTCCTTCGACCGGTGCTGATTTGCTAGTTGACGATGCAGAGTTAGCCAGTCCTGTCCTATTATTTGAGAAAGCTTTAATTGAAACATGTTTATTTATTGTCCCTTTGCTCTGAGTGGAAGCTGCAAGCGTAGCACGCTAAACGACACTAATGGCTGTGATATGAGGGGATGGAATTAAATTAAAAGCTCATAAAATGAAATATGCTTCATATTAGCAGTTTGACACTTAATTTGCCTCCGAATGAGCAGAGGAAATCACAAATTAACTGTCCTTTGTGTTTTGCTCCCCCTTTCCCGCGGCAGTCTTATTAGGCCATGGGAAAGCACAATTACCAAAGCAGGAAAATCACGTGGGTTATGAATTCATACGGGAGAGGGCAACGGTGTGGTATTCAATATTAAAGGGGGAGATAGAGAGAGAGGCTGGGCTAAACACGGGATGGATGTGTTGACTTGTGTGGTTGTTCTGTGTTTTTGACTTACACAGGAAGTCATACTGTCATACTGGAAGTTAACTGTGGTTCTGTAACACAACTGGACTAAAGGGTGAATTGCAAATGGCATTTTTGTGCACTTGAATATATCTATATACACTCACTGAGCACTTTATTAGGAACACTATGGTCACAACGTGGTCTTCTGCAGCCCATACATCACAAGTCCAGATGTGCTTTGCATTCTAAGATCCAAGGAGATCCCAGGAGATCAGCAGTTACAGAAATACTCAAACCAGCCCATTTGGCACCAACAATCATCAATGTGATTATCTAATCAGCCAATCGTGTGGCAGCAGTGCAAAGTCTATGGTAACTCAGATAACCCCTCTGTACAACAAATTCTGAGATATGGGTTGGCGCTGTTTTGGCGACTCGAGGGGGACCTACACAATATTAGGCAGGTGGTTTTAATGTTGTGGCTGATCGGTGTGTGGGTGTGTGTGTATATAAAGTATATGTGTATATATATATATGTGTGTGTGTGTGTGTGTGTGTGTGTGTGTGTGTGTGTGTACTGTATGTTTTTGGTTAATTTGTATTATATTGACTCAAAACTTTTATAGTGACAACAGATTTCTTCACTCTCTTGACCTTTCACCGGTCCTGACCTGGGATCAGCTCAGCTCTATTCATCCCAGTTTAAATTGATCACTTCTGCTTAAAAAAATACTTGAAACGCTAAAGAGACACTCTCTGCTGGGCGCCTGATTGCGAGTGTTTGTCTTGCTGACTTGCTCATTGTGTTTGGTGCTTAATGGTAAGTGTTCCCTCACTGTCTCCGTGTCTCTGTTGGCTTCAGTGTTATTTCCTCAGCCAAACAAAAGACATACACGCACACAAAGCTCAAGTGACAGGATCCAGTCTCCTCGGTGACTGGCTTGAACAAACAGAGGCATTCGCTGTAAGTCAATTGCCCAATGCTAGAGTTTACTCAAGAGTTAGAGTCCCTTGTGCAATTGAGAGAGCAATAAAATAGCACACTACTAGACACACTTCACACATACTTAATAGACTCATGGGCTTGGCTTACCAGTAAAGCTGTTTACTAGAATTGTAGAAAAGAAAAAAGGGCTTTCCGATAAAAACTGGGTGATTTTTGATTTGAGTGAATTAAGACATCGCCGTACGGTCTGCGCTTAGTGTTCTTTGCATTTAGTAACTGAATTGAGCTTAATGTCAAACCATTAGGGGAAATTATAAGCACCTTAAATGTTGATTTGCACTAATTATGGTCAAATTAGTAGCTAGGTAGGCAAGGAGATTTAGCTGGCTGTAGTTGTATGATCGTTGAACTAGAATGTGTTTTTGTTCACAAAAGTATAAAGGTCTGTTGGAGATGTGACCCGGTGGTTGTACATTTTGCGCGGATGTACCAACTGTATATGCGGGTCACCCGTGTTTGAATCCAGCTTGGGTCATTTTCCGTCTATCTGCTATCTCTCAAACAATAAAATGGCATAAAGCTCCAAAATAAAATAAAAGTGAAAGACTTTTTTACCTTAAAGACACCTCATGTTTTCCAGAAAAATGTATCCTTCATTTTAAAACGTAAAGATATTTTCATGATTTCTTCATTGTTTTCTTGACTTGTTTATTGTATAGGCCTATGCAATATTTTTTACCTTCTCTCTTCCTTTCTCTTACTGCCACTCTCACCATGTTATCCCAGATTTTTACAGTTGGCCAAGGCATTGTTGCAGTGTTTGTTAGTTTGCCTTTCAAAGTAATGCAAGTTAAGCAAAATAAGCAAAATAAGGTGACGATTTGTTGTGTTGATTGTGATAATACTGCTGTGCATCTCAAGCCTATTTTAGAAAGCAAAACACAGCACAAAATCTCAGTGCATACATGCACCATTTGTGCTTTTGTGTGTGTGTGTGTGTGTGTGTGTGTGTGTGAGCCTGAGTGCTTTGAATTGTGTTATTTACATAAACTGTTGTCAGGGCGCCCAATCTGCACACAGAGTGGGGAAGCTGTGTTAAGCATAAAGAACAGTCTCTTATCTCAACAGCACCCTACAGACGCAAACACACGCACCCTCCTCTTTCCTTGTATAGGCCTACTTTCTTTATTTGTATATACTGTGTATGGCCTCACTACAAAAGAATGAACAAAAAGTAACTTTGTAATTATAGTAATTGAACAGGATTCAGTTATATCGGACCAGGGGTTTTAATCAGGGGTGCATAGGGATGATACATGTATAAAAACAGTTTCTTAAATGTGCAAGACATTTCCAGCTATTTTAATGATCTGAAGAAATGTTTTTTAATGTTCTTAATGAAAGTTATTATTAAAAATGGAATACTCTTGATATAGGACATACAAAATATGAAATGTTATGTGTTATGTCGGCAGTTATGTGCATTGGCATGTGACCTTTTCATTTATATGTGTTACCTTAGTGGCATTACATATGAATTTCTCCTGAGGACTTTTAGTTTCACTAAATGTAGCCAGTTAAACTTAGAGGGATAGTTCACCTAAAAATCATTTACTCACCCTCATGCCACCCCAGATGTGTATGACTTTCTTTTTTCTGCTGAACACAAACAAATATTTTTAGAAGAATATCTCAGCTCTGTAGGTCCATACAATGCAAGTGAATGGTATCAACAGTTTGAAGCTCCAAAATGCATATAAAGGCAGCATAACAGTAATCCATATGACTTCAGTGGTTAAATCCATGTCTTCAGAAGAGATATGATAGGTGTGGAGGAGAAACAGATCAATATTTAAGTCTATTGTATCAGAAATTCTCCTCTCGGCCCTGTAGGTTGTGAAATGCATGGAGAATGCAAATCGCCTAAAGCTAAAGAAGAAGATGAATGTGAAAGTGAAAGTGGAGATTGCTAGTAAAAACGGACTTAAGTATTGATCTATTTCTCACATAAAGCTATAATATTGCTTCTGAAGACATATATTTAACCACTGTAGTCTTATGGATTACTTTTATGCTGCCTTTTTGCCCTTTTGGAGCTTCAAACTGTTGATCCCATTCACTTGCATTGTATGGACCTACAGAGCTTAAATATTCAGCTAAAAATCTTTGTTTGTGTTCAGCAGAAGAATGGAAGTCATACACATCTGGGATGGCATGAGGGTGAGTAAATGATGAGAGAATTTTTATTTTTGGGTCAACTATCCCTTTAAGAAATTTTCTCTTTTTTTTAGTTCTTCCTTGTTTCATCAAAGTTACAATAAATGTCATATAAATTATTACAGTTATTTCAGATAAACCAGCTTAATTCCATGATCCTCAAATTGCAAAATATAAAGTCCTATAAAGCTCTGTAATCTTAAATACTTAGTATTTATGATATCGTAATGGCTATTCTAATATCCCTACATGGAGTTTAAGTCTAAAGTACGGTATCATTTACCCCTTCCTCCTTCAGATTTAAGAGCTTAGCTTTCTCTCTCTCTCTCTCTCTCTCTCTCTCTCTCTCTCTCTCTCTCTCTCTCTCCCTCTCCCTCTAATCCGTTGCTCCTGTGCTGCGGTGTGAGGACAGGCGGTCAGACAGTGGCTGGCCTTATGATTAATGATGTTTATACTTGACAGAAAGCTCCTTTATTTATCTGCATTGCTGCTTCACAGATATCATCAGTCAACAGAATGAAAAATATTCACTCATACCAATTTTGCTGTATAATTGAGTGGAGTCACTTCCCTTCTGTCGACTTTTGCCTCCTTTCTCAGTCTCCCTTGCTCTTTTTATCCCTCTCTCTCTCTCTCTCTCTCTCTCTCTCTCTTTCTCTACTGCTATCTGGCCGTCTTATCATCGCCCTAGTAATTTTCACACTGCGTTGTATGATATGGAGAGGCTGGCTTTAGCCTTATTTGACATTAAGCCTCTTCAATTTTCACGAAAAGAAAAAAAGGGGGAGAAAATGCAAAGAAAGTTGCAAGCCACTTTGTGGAGATGTTCAAGAATGGGCAAAATATCTCCCCCTTTTTTCTCAAGCAATTTCAGGATTTGGAAAGGAGTGAGATAAATTCCTTAGGAGAAATGGGAGCAGACTGAGGTAATGTCTTTTTTTCCGCTGCTTGGTAATACATTGGTTTCATCACTTAAATGCATGGCCAGACCTTTTTTTTTTTTTTTTTTTTACTTTAAGACAGAGTGAGGAAGATAGGTATTATGGAGCTATCCAAATATATTTACAATGAAAAGATGAGACAATGGAGGAGAGGAGTGACAAAGAGAGAGAGAGAATAAATGTAATTTTTTTTTTCCATGAATCAGTCACATAATTTTTGTGCAAAAAGACAAGTATGAAATTATCATACAATCTTCAAACACAAATATAACAAGCACACATGATTATGTGAGAACTGATTAAATGCTAATTATTAATAGGGAAATAAAGCTTTCAGTCTGTTTTCTTCATCAAAATTGCACATGGGATGATGTTATAACTTCTTAAAACATATCAATATAATAATCCTTAACAGTATTTTTCTTACATACACACACACACACACACACACACCCACCCACCCACCCACACACACACACACACACACACACACACACACACACACACACACACACACACACACAGATTGTACAGTCTCATTAATAATAAATCTCATAATTTTTCAGTCCATTTCCACTACTTTTTCAGTTCTGTGTGAAATTGCATTCAGTAATTAGTTTGTTATATTTATATTTTAATTAGATTTTTAAATCTAAGAATTGTATTTATTTAACAGAAAACATCCTGTACGAAATTGCTTAATTAAGTATTTTAAAAACTAATGACCAAAATAGAAATTATTATTAATATTGAAAAACTATTTTTATATTTGTACATAAACAAAATTGTTTAAGTTGTTAACAATATCTCATTCTATGTATTCAAATATTTTTAAAGATTACATTTTTTTTTTTTAAAGCGCCACATATTACACATGTGACAAATACATTTTTGAACAGCAGATAGAAATGTTGTTGTTAATTGACAGGCTAAATCCATGTAATCAAATTCAGGCAGTTTAAAGAGGGTGACTGACAGTAATTCAATGTCACTCAATGGGCCACGTCCTCTTTTAATTGGGCTTGAAAAGACACACCCCTCTCTTACACACTCTTTCACTCGCGCACACACAACAAACTGTAAAAAAGATTGCTTACTCTGCACTTTGCGTTATCTGCTGCTAATTTCTAAATGTTCATTCTTGGTTTTTTTTTTAAAGGAATGTTCTAGGTTTAATACAAGTTAAGTATTTGTGAAATAATAATGATAAAATTTTTTTTTTAAATAAATAAATAAATATGAATATAAGGCAATTACTGTACAATGGAAGTGAATGGGGCCAGTCCATTAACATCGAAATCTGTTTCAAAAGTATAGATGTAAACATTATACATATTAATATGATTTTGGTGTGGTAAAACATTTATTCATTTACTTGTTTGTGTAAAGTAATATTCAATTTTACAACTTTGAAACCCTTTAATCCCGGAAATAACTTTACACATAAAGGATAATAAGTGATTGTATCACACTAAAATCATGTTAACATTCATATTGTTAAATATCGTTCATGGACTGGCCCCATTCACTTCCATTGTAAGTGCCTCACTGTAGCCACGATTTTTGCTACTTCTTTTTGTTTTTTAATAAAAAAAAGTTAAAATTATTTTTGTAATTAACATTATGCTGCTAATTGATCATTTCTTTAGCAGATTCTGCGAATGAAAATATAAGAAATAAAAAAAACTAATATTTTAAAAGAAAAGCTGCTAAATATTTAAAGTAATCATTCTTTTCTTTTTCCTACAAAGGAAATTGGAAACTAATTGAGCTATTCAATAAATCTCCTGTCTTTGCATATAGAAATGTATAAATTTGGATTGCAGTGATTGATTCCCTGTAGTAAAACTGATTTCACCCCAGTGAGCTGTATTTCATTGGTGGATGAGTTAATGTGGAGGAGGACGCCGTCTATCCGGGTGTTGCATGTGCTGTGGCGTCGGGCCCCTGAGGAGGAGAACTGGCTAGAAATGTGCAGTTTCCATTAAGCACTGCAGAGCTGCGGGCCCTGCTCTCTTGCTCAGGGGGGCAGTTACAGCGTTCAACCAGCTTTACCGAACACAGCTATAAATCCTACCTGCTCTCAGCCAGAAAACCTCTCCTGCGCTCTCACTCTCTGTCCCAAACACTCTCCATCTCTTTCTAATTCTGTTTTCTTTTTACTCTCTCACACAACCCCTGTTTTACTCTTACATTCTCTGTAAAAGCAGTGTGTAAATGTATTTTGTGACTGAGGTATTTTATGGTCTTACCACATGGAGCTGCTAAACCATTTGGTTGTCTGAAATGAGGTGACCAGACATGATGTGATGGATGTCACTTCATTTCTCAAATTTCTCGCTTCATTTTAACGAAGTTGTAAAGCTTAGTTCAAACTATTTTTTTTTTATTCGACTGTTGTTACAGGTGGTTTTTGTATAGTTGAAGGGAGATTTGTGTGTTGCAACCCTGACCAAACCATCTCCTCCTTTTTTCAAGGAGGAATAACTGTCTGTCAGTGAGGTCATCAGATTAGTGTGTGTGCAAAAGCATTTCCATCAGACTTCTATTGCTTTGTAAAACATTCTTGTGCACATATATTCATACACATACACACAAATGGAATTTCTGAACCTCCTTTTCACAAGTCTGGCTTTCATAAGGAATTTGAAAGAAAAGATTTAAATTTGGTACACAAATATGTAACTATGCCTTCCCAGAGGAAAAATTGTATTTATGGAGATCTCAGTTATGAGACCCAGCATAGCACAATGTTTGTTTACTGTAATCCTAAAATCAGCAATCCTAAAAAACTATGCATATAGCAGAGACTGTAACTGAATGTATAACTGGATCACAACAACAGTTTTGGTGAGAAATAATGCATATTGAATGTCAAAGTCGCACAAAAGTCACCTCAAAAAGTGATAATATGCTATAAAAAATATTATAATATTTATAATAATTATAATTCTTATAAAAATGTGGCTAAAAATAAAGAATTTTATAATCAGTGGCTTCATAAAAACGAGTAGTAATAATGAAAATATAGGTCTACACTGTAAAAAAAATTATTGTAGAGCAAACTTAAAAATTCAATGCAGTGATGTGTCGATGTGAATTTGTTTGTTTGCTAAATGCTAAAATTCTTGTTGAAAGAACTACAAATTTCTTATTCAGCCAACTACCAATTCGCAATATGAGATCTTTAATTTTGTACATTTTTCAATGACTTTTATATGAAGTTAACTGCAATCTTTGCCTCTGAAGATATGCCATGGACACACAACAGACCTCAACCCTTAACACACAAACATAAATAATGGTGACAATCAACAAACCTCATTAAGTTAAATATGAGCTCCTAACATCACCACACGATTGACTAACAGTGGTAAGAAAAAAACATAAAATACAAATAAAATAAAACAGCATAAATAAAGTCAGCAAACAGCAAAGAATAAGCTTAAGCACATCATTTATTCATGCTGCAATGCATACAAGGGAACTCGCAAATTAGCAACATTGCTTAATATGAAATTGTTTGTTCCAACAACTCTGTTAGACTAGTTGGGACAACATTTGGGGGAATATTCTTATTCTATATATATCCTAAAATTCCTTAAGAGGAAATTATATTGAAACATACAATAAAACTATTACTATTAATGTGGATAGCATAACACAGAAAATTTGCTTAAAACTATTTAAGTTCATATTGAAATCTCAGACTGTTAATATCTTGGGAAATCTGAGCACGGTCTGAAACATTATAGAGCTCTTTTCTTAAAATCTAAAGATGAGATATGATGAGATTACTGGGTATTTTTTAAATCTGGCAAGAGGCAAGATACTTTTTTCCCTTTGCTCCTTTTTTATCTCGTTGTCTAGGAGAAACAATTGAAATATTACAGAAATCTCATTTGATATTTTCTTTTTTTGGGTTATGTTAAAGCTGAAAAGTGTGTGTGATTTTGTATGATGTTCCCTGCTGCTCTACTGCAAACACACACACACACACACACACACACACACACACAGTTCGAACCCCTCCTGACCGTTCACTCATGATTAAATATCAACGCACTGCTCTTGACATTTTATTAGTCGAACAAGATGGATCTGCTGGTGTGACTAAAGTAGGCTATCGCAGCCCACACCCTCCCAAAAGCCTGCCTGCTTTTACATGGGGGAAAAAATGGGATAGACTTTTGGGAGTAAAGAGTTTTTTTGGTCTCTGCATCCTGTGGTCATTTTTTTCCCTACTCGCACGGAGTCCTCTACTGAAATCTTATTTTACCCTCAAAGTCTCTCAAACACACACACACACACACACAAAGACACCACAACTAGCCTACATCCTCCCCTTGCCTCACCTCTACTATTACCGTCTCTCTTCGCGTTCCTTTCCAGCTGTGTTAACTCCTCGTGGAGGTTACGTGGCAGATTGACTCTGTCCTGGGCCCCGTAACCTTGTCTTTGTGTTTGGCTCCGGGCACTGCCTCCGTGCCCCGTATCTGAAGACGAGAGCTGCTTTGAGAGGAGGAAGAAGAGATATATTCCCTTTCTTTCATTCCATTGTGTTGAAAACACTTCTGCGCTCTCCTTTTGTTTTTCTCGCCTCAGGCATGCTTGAGGAATCGGAGTGCGCTGGAGTGAGAGGTTAACCTCACGTATGCTGCATGTTCTGTCAGAGAAAAAATTGTAAATAAGTTAAACTTTCAAAAACACACTTCTCAAGCAATACCCTTGAACTGTGAAATAGTTCATTGCTCTATTGGGCTGAAACTTTTTCAGAGAGATCACTTTTAAATGCACCATGGGAAAGGTAAGATGTAGCAAACAAATTAAAGATGACAATTTGCTTATTTTCAGTTCTTTAGGTTTGCTGATTCACATCAGAGAAGCCAGGAAAATAGCTAGTCTAATTTGTTCCGCACTTGTCTTTGATATCTTGACTTGAGTTTCCTGTGTTGACGTTGTTATTTGTAGCGGCTTTATCACGATGGTTGAAATTACATTTAATTGTGGTGTAAAAATGCATTCCCAAACAGCTTGCAGGGAAACTTGCATTGCAGGGTGCTGGAACATAAACATTAGGTTTACAAGGGAAGAAGTTGCTGTTTAGTTGCTCAACAGTGTTTTACTATGTTTTGGAAAATAAGCCAACAGAGCAGAAGAGATTGTGTAAACTAAGATGATTTTTTTTGGGAGAACTGAAACATAAACTTTCAAAATAGTAGCTTACACCAAATGCCCTGCAATTTTGGCTGTAATGCATACACATACACACACTCAAGTTTGAGTTACATTACAGCCAAAATTGCATTGTAAACATTCTTATTTAGACAATTTGCATGCTATTACATTAGACAAATTCATATTTTATGTGCATATGAAATCCACATTAATTACCAGGAATGCACTGCTACAAAATCTGTGTGCCGATATCCGGTTATTTAAAATAACATCTGCTGATACCGATAATTTGGTGGTTCTGCTTTTAAATTCTACCTGGTTTCAAATGGTTGATAATTAATTTCACAACTTCAATAATTGTGATTAATAGAACTTCAATAGGAATTATTTCATTTATCGTCTAATACCGATATTTGGCCGATACATCGGTGCATCTCTACTGGAGGTCGACCGATAAATCGGATTTACCGATTAATTGGGCACAATATTTGCATTTTTTAACCATTAGCTATTGGAAAAAATCAACACTGATAGACTCTGATAGTTTATAACTGTATTTTTTAATTAATTCCTCCATGGCTGGGGGGTTCTACAGTCTGAACTCCCTGGTTATGCAATATAACAGCGCCCTCTAGAGGTTAAATCAAATACAATCACTGACTCAACTTGGAGTTTGTTGTGCAACGTAATTAGACTATGCAGCAGGGATGAATGCTTCAAAAGCGGATTTAAAACATCGACAGAGAAAAGCAAGGTATGTATTAATTAGTTCAAATAGTTATTAAAAATAAATCAATATTGTCAGTAGTGATGAAGCAGTCTCTATAAAAAAAAGCTCTTAAATGAAACACTTTAAAAACAACACCTTGCTCTAAAATGGCAAACAACACATTTGACCCGTAATATTTTAATTAATACATTTCAGATGGCAAAGGTCTTGTAGAAGATACCAGTGTGACAGAAATGTATTAAAGTATCGCCATTGAAAGCAATACTTACTAAAGTTCAGCACTATTTCACATTGAGTGAAAAGTTTGCATTCATATTGTACATTTTAAAAATTATTGGCAGAATAAATGCTCAAGAATGAGGAAGTTCAGGTGGGGTGGCAAAATTTCACAGGGATATGATCTGATACAACACTCCGGTTTCTTTGAAATCCTGTCTGCGGCCAATCAGGAAGAAAGCGAAGAGCTTGAGTGCACAGAAACTATTTTGCCTTCTTATTTTACAACCATAAATAACTGCACAAGAGATTTATATGCTCTTAATGGAAACACTTTAAAGACTGCACCTTGGGCCAAATGGCAAACAAACACATTTGATCTGTAATATCTGAATTAATATTTTCATTAATTTCAGATGGCAAAGGCTTTGAAGAAGACACCAGTGTGAAAGAAATGTATTAAAGTATCACCATTGAAAGTGATAATTACTAAAGTTCAGCACTATTTCACTATTTCAAAAGTTTGCATTCATATTGTACATTTTAAAATCTATCAGCCGAATAATTGTTTATCGGCCTGTTTTTCCACCTTAGTTATCAGTATTGGCAAAACACACTAATGGTCAACCTCTAATCTCTACTATTACCTTTATTAATAGGGAGACCAGGTGTTGGTTGGCCCACTTTTCATACTTTGTTGAATATCTAGGGTAGAACAAATGTTAAGAGATCCGAAGTTGGTCAAATGAAAGCTTATGTTCTTATTTAAAAAACAACCCATCCAATGTCACCAAATATGTATTGACCTTTGTTAATTAATGGTCAAAGTTATGTTGTGCATTTGTGCAAACCAACCCCATAAGAGGATCATATGAGGTACTGTAGATGTAGTTTGTTAGCAGCAAGTGTGTGTACACGTACATGTGGGTACCTGTAGGCGTACATATAAGGGTATTTTGTCTCAAGTTGAACCCAAAATCAAAAATTCACATATGACTCTAGTAGGTAATTAGAGATAGACTACAAAGCTGAGATTTAAACCGACTTAATCTTTCTGTCTTTCTCTCTTTCTGTCTGTCTCTCTCACTGTCTCAAGGCCACAGATGGGACAGTCTTCTGGTTCTCTTGGGGACAATTGGGGCGTTCCCTGATGGTCCTACAGGGAGGAGATGTTCATTTAGTAGAATATTTATCTCAACCCTTGTCACCCTCCCAGCTCTTTCATCTGAAGCTCTTCTTTCTATCTCTCATTGATGATGGGTGTGAAAAGGACATCAATTCAGAATTAAGCGAGGGCTCAATTCCTCCTCTTTTGCTCAACAATCCTCTCACCTCCAATAAAACCATCTTGGTTACAGCTTTAGATGGTCTTTTTGTCATTATCAGAGATTTGTGCAAAGCCGCTGATGCTCAGGAATGAGGAAGTTCAAGCGGGGTGCCAAAATTTCACAGGGATATGATCTGATACAACACTCCGGTTTCTTTGAAATCCTGTCTGCGGCCAACCAGGAAGAAAGCGAAGAGCTTGAGTGCACAGAAACTATTTTGCCTTCTTATTTTACAACCATAAATAACTGCACAAGAGATTTATATGCTCTTAATGGAAACACTTTAAAGACTGCACCTTGGGCCAAATGGCACAAGTGTTTAACAAACACTTATTTATAAATGTTCAGTCTCCTCGCCCGTTCAAAAATGTACATTCCAAGCATTCACTGTGATGCCTCTACTTTATTTGTGTTGTGTTTGATTTCCAGATTAATTTCACGTTGCTTGTCATCTCTGTCTTTTGGAGCATGCATGTCGAGCAACAATCACATTATCTAGTTATCGATGGCCAGTATTTCTCGCCATCTGTCATGTTGTCTCTCCAACGTTCTAATCATACATCATTCCTCACATCCTGGGCTTTCCTTTGCCCCTCTCGCTATTTATTTCTCTCTCTCAGGTTAGCTTTTACACTTTCTAAACTTTTCTGTCTCTCTCTCTCTCTCTCTCTCTCTCTCTCTCCCTCTCCTAGCCTCTCTCTCTGTGTCTCTGTTCTTTGATCTCATTGAAAAGAGGAACATTAAAGAGCCGCTGTTTCCGCTGTCAGGGGCCCTCTCCAGTTTCCCCTCGCCATTCTCCTGTCCTCTCCTCTCTTTCACCACTCTCTTCCATCCCTTACTCTCATATGCCCACACTTTCTTCTGTTCTCTCCTCCTCTCGCTGGCGAGTCTGGAGCTGTGGCATTGCACTCCAAGAAGAATTTGTGCTCTGGTCAGAGAATTTTAGGATCTCATTCTCTGTCTCATGTCACTCAGGAGGCATGTTTTAGACCGAACTCTGCTAAATGCAAACAACTTGATGGTTTTAGGAAATAAAAGACAGCTGCTACCATTAATTGTCTAGTGCATGCCTTAATGGTGAAGTGTGCAATTTCTGCCTCTAGTGGCATCAAACTAAAGTAATGCAAAAATAATGATTGTTGATAAGGAAGCACAAAGAAGCCATTTTTCTGTTGTTTTTTTAAGATCATAATAATTGTATGGCCTCTGTAAGCTTCTTTATGTTTAGAAACACGTATTAGTGTTGCTTTAAAAGACAAGCCTCATTATTAATTAGATGTATTTGTGTAGCATTTTTAACAACACATATTGCTCCAAAGCAGCTTTACAAAGCAATAGAATCACAATACTGTATCTACATTTTCACAAAATGATTTTGATATGCCTCGTGTACGTATCGCGGCAGTTTCTTGCTAAAATTAACACTAGAGGCGCTACAACAGCAATGACTTTCATTGCCTTTTAGACAAATCACGAGTTAAACAGCAAATGATCAGTTCATAAACAATACATTTTCGCCCCATTACTCACTCAATGCTATCTTTTGACATCAAAACACTTGACTTGTAAAGCGATACATTTACGAATGTTTTTTTTATCTCACAATTGCTTTTAATGACACTATTGGTTAGGTTTAGGTTTAAGATGTAGGGTAGAGAGGTACTCTCTATGATACACCGTAACAAGTAATCTGTTTATGAGAATATTTCACTTGCTTTTAGCGCCACACAGTGGACATTTCACCTCGAAACTGCTGTTATACTTGTATTAAACCACACAATATCATTTTGCAAAAATGTCGCCAGTCACGTAATTTTATGAGATCAGGCTGTTACAAGGAGTACTGTCTTCAAAAAAACCCAGTGAGCAACCCTAATGGCAAGATGTTTAGAAAGAAACCTTGAGAGGACATTGGAAGGCTAAAAACATTTTCTAAGTGAAACTGAAGAGAGAAGGGTGTGGGTTCTTGAGCCAGTTAGCAACCACCTAGTAACCCTCCAGAACCCCCTAGCAATCATAAAGCAAAGTGCCAGAAACACTCTGAACATGTCGGTACACACTAGCATTGTGGCAGCAACTTTTGCATGGGCAATCACTACTCACATTTGCTTCAGAAGTTATTTTTGCAATTCTGTTTGGTGCCACTAGGGGTGCAGAAATGACTTGCATGACCTTTAAGGTAAACACGAGCATTGTCAAAAATAGGTGCAGCTGGTGTTTACAGAAATCAAAGAAGAACATCAAAGTTTATCATGTCCCCCCTCTCGTATTTGTATTTGATACACATTTGCGTGTGTTTCAAACAATGTAAGCTAATGCAACCTAATATTTATTTTACTCTCACTATGTGTATATATTTGCGGAACGACCGCTCTGATCATAGCAGGGAGCCGTAATGGCCAGTTTGTTTAAACTGCAAAAGTCACAGTGTTGTTAAGCTCTCTGCCAGCATAATATTAACACGGCCTGACACCATTTCCTGCTGAAGAATAACACAATCACGTCTGTCCAAATTTGCTCATTTCATCTTTCCACTGCAAGCAAGGCCTAACAAGAAGTAACAGTCCTGAATGAACTCGTGACGGTGTGCAGAAGGAGAAAATGAAAAAGAGAGAAAACAATGAAAGAGTATGTGTGTTTGTGGAGGGGGTCAGGAAATGGTTTCCATATGTGGTGCCCTCTCTCTTTTCTGTCTGTCTGATATAATCATTTTAAGAGCTGTACGAAGCACAAATATAATTTTCTTTACCAGTATTTTTGTCTCATTTTCTAGTAATACAAGATAAATTGCAGGCAATATTAAGACCTGTTTTTTATTGGCCAATTGTTTTTTTCTTATAATAATTATTATTATTATTATTGTTTTTAGTGTAAACCTTACATTTGTTCCATCCCCTGAATTTTCTGAATGTTAATTAATACAGATCTCAAATCAATTGCAAGTACTTCATCTGGTTGAGAATGTTCTTGCACTCGCTACTTCTCTCTCTCTCTCTCTCTCTCTCTCTCTCTCTCTCTCTCTCTCTCTCTCTCTCTCACACACACACACACACACACACACACACACACACACACACACACACACACTACATTCCTTCAAGTCAGACGGAGTTCTGTCATGCTGATTTATGAGTCCAAGCTCATGCATGCAGTGTCGAGTCACGAGAGAGATGTACACTCAGTGTTACTGCCGTAAGAATGTTTTCAAATATATATATATATATATAGGTACACAAAGCCACACATACATCTTCAGACATGCCTGTGAACACATACTTGCTCAGTTTTTGGGCCTGCCCTGCCCTTTCCATTTCAGTTCACACGCACCCTCTACTCTTTCAACATCATTCTCCATTTTTCTCTTCCCTTGACTTTCTCATGCCTGTATTGATTGATAACTAATCATTGCTCTTTGCATTGTGCTATTTTTTTTCTCTTTCTCTCTCATGAAGAACATTCAGTGCATTTTAGTGCTGTAATGCAATGTATTTCAGAGTGAATCAGAATAGTGTTGAAAGATTCGTTCGTTGATGCAGATTCTTTATAACTGTGAGGGAGAGCTTTATTTGAGAGTAAATATGTAAGATGTGAACAAGATGTGAAGGGAAAAAAACTGTTAGAGTGACTGCATCAAACTTTACAATTACATTTACAGTAAACACAATCTGGAAAATGAAATGCAACCTAATTCATAAGTTTGAAAAGAGCGATCAACGGCAACATGAAATATTTTAATATAAAAAAAGAATGTTAAATGCTGCACTATTCAGCTGGAAATAATGCTGAATGGGGCTTGATTTTATCCACTGGGATTTGATTGTATTGCTGTTGGGTGGCGGGTTAATATTAGTTTTCTCTGCCCACCCTGCCTTGTAAGGGGGGTTATCAATAAGGATGGTGAAGTTTTACATTTGTTGATCTTGTAAATGAGTTTTATGACTTGAAATTTAGATGTTTGGATTTCTTGGATGTATTGAACGTTGTTGTTGCAAATTCATCTTAAATTTAAATTTGAAATTGCAAGAATAACATAACAAAGAATAATAACATTATTCCTGGCACATGTACATACAAAATACATTTCTCAAATAAAATCTATAAATTATGTAATGTGAAGGGTTAATAAATCTGTATCCAGCTGTAATGGATGGTCAACCCGAGTGTTAGCCTCTGTTGTGTGGCAACTTCAATATGCATCCCGTGTAATTGGAAATCCCTAATGGGGAACACAACAACATCTGGGGACTTTACATGACATATTGATCTTTTTGTTGGTTAAAAGCAAACTTCAGTAACAATATTACCATTTTCAGAGTTGAAGAACCTCAGCCGCTCTATCAGTTCATCTTGACGGGATATTGAAATGAACACCTCATTCCTGCGTCACTATGGGACCGATTTTAAAACGAGTCATTTTTGCCAGGCAGAAACAATAAATGCTCTTTTTAAACTGGAGAGGAAGTTTTGAGTTCTGAAACTTACGTTATGTTTTTGTAGTACAATGTTCTGATATATATAAAAATATCAAGGAAAATTGTATTCCTCATGACATGACCCCTTTAATAAGAGGGGTCTGTTTTGATTTCCTGTTGTCTACTTCTCAGCCTTCCCAGTCCCTCCTCACAATCACTCTCAAAACATCCATACGAGTTGCTCTCTCTCCTACACATTTCACTTTGTAAATATATCACCTATCCTCTTGCTCTCTCCTGCATCCTCCTCCAAGTTAAATCTATTTAGCACATAAACCATAACAGTCAGGATATGCAACTGTGTAAATCATCACTGTGTTATAACCATGTTTATAACCTCTTTTGGATGCTCACGCTTTCTCTCTCAATCCTGAAATGCTCTATTACACCTAAACAGGGTAGTCTCACTGGGATAAAACAAGAGGCTGTTTGTCTTCCTGTACCTTCTAAAACAAGTTAACAATGAGTGTGTATTAGATTTGAAATCGCTGCGGTCCATTTGTGGGTTTGAGGGGGTGTAAATCCAGCACAGTTCATGTTAGGTTTGTTTGTTATTTTGCCTCAGCTGAGGGCAATTGATTTTGTAGCAGTGAGAAAGCTACTATTGCAAATATTGATTTTGAAAGAAAGTGTCATGATAGGAGATAAATAATCTTTGTAGGTTCTTTTGTCATTATGGTCATGAAAGATTTGTTGTGTGTGTGTGCGTGTGTGTGAGTGCACGTACGTGTGTGTTGTATTCTGGTGATACGGGCCATACTCCTTTATGGCATGAGTATTTGTTTGTTTCTATAGTTGTTTGCTGATGTTTAATGATTATGAACACACACACCATGAGGGTGCTGTCAATCACACATGCATGCCTGCACACACACCTGCTACCAGTATGCTACACCATAGCTGTATATGGGTGTGTGTGTGAGTTAGTGGAGGAAGTACGAACATGTCTTGTGATTGTAAGACATGCAAAATTGCCCGTATTGCCCAGATAGAAAAGACAGTGAGCTGGTGACTCAGATCTTTTGAAAGCCAAACACATTTTTGGACAAACATGAACCTGAACGGATCTGGTAAACTAAAAACTGGCACATTTTTTGAGCCATAACAAAGGCATGTGATATTCAGAGATAAATAGACATCGTATTGTAGTTATATATTGTAGTTGTCATGTAGTCCTTTGGTGAGCCTGTTCTGCCTATGCATATCAATCTTCATTGAACGACACCTGTGATTAGCCTCTGGCTGGTCAATTTGCAGTGTGTCCAAAGATGAGATCCACTCAATCCATTTGTCATGGAATAATGTTTTTTTTTTTTATATATATATATCCTTTCTGTTCTGTACAGTCAGTTGTTGATCATAAACAACAACAATAACAACAACAACAAAACATTTAATTCTAATCACACATAGCACGGATGCTATTCGATTCCACTCATTAATGTTCACTCAAACAAAACACTTCTGTTCACTCGCTGAACTGCTGCGAATCTTAAAGAGACTGTACTGTTTTAACATTTGCTCTACATATCAGTATAAATACTTATAAATTGTACAAATTAGACATATAAACAATACATATGTAACAATATATATATATATATATATATATATATATTGTTGATTTAATGTGTTATAGTGCGGTAAATTATATGAAAAATACTCATTAGCACTTTTAATCATGTCCTTGATCTGTTCACAAATTACATAAGAAATGTCTCTACCATCAGAGCAATTCAAGCTTGATAGGACCACCTTGAAACATTAAATTAATGTATATGCGATGCCATACGTGCAGTTTCAGGACAACAAATTTATTGATGGAATACATGAAATATGTCAAATGTAGAAAAAATGTTTTAAAAAGTGACTAAAATAATATCTAATGATAAAATACAAATGTTCAAAATTCAAAAAAAAAAAATCTAAATTGTAAAAGATACTTTTTCTATGTGAATTGAAGATTTAGTGATAAACATAAATATTTATCTTGACATTATAATCTAACTTAACTTAAAAAAAGTGTAACTTATATTTTTTATTGAAACAAATTATCCAAATTAGTCTAATTGATAAAATCAATCAGGCTTCTCAATGTTACCATATACAATGTATATATACAAGGGCATGCAAAATTCCATTGACTTTTTACTAGTTGAGACCTTTGTAAGGTTTAATTGTACTAGCAAAAAGGAGGTGATTTTGTTGTTTCCATTCTTGTCCTTCATTATGAGTAACAGGTCAAGCTCTTTCATTATCGGTTGAAGTACTGTAGACTCCAGAGGCTGACAGAATAAAATTGAGAGGGGACAAACTTTAGTGTGTAATTGGGTCCATCCGGTCTTTTAAAGATGTCACTTGAAGTCAAACATTCCTACAGGGTGTCTGACGGCACTTTATTTTATTTTTTTGTGTATAGCTTGACTCTCTCTCTCGTTCCAAAAGGGCTGCAAGGACCAATTGCTTATTTATTTATTTATTTTAGTTATTAGTTATTTGAATGGCTTTAACTGTTAAACAGGTAAGAGTGGAAAATAAATTATACAATTTATAATAAAATAATACAATAATTTCATGTCACTTTTTATATAATTTGGACTTAAGTAAAACATATCCAAAGGAATGGGGGGTTGGGTGGTTTAAGAGGACATTTTTTATGTTACAAACTGGTAATTACAAGGGTAATATGCTATAAATGTGTGAATGGTCAGGAGGGGTTCAAACAGTGTGTGTGTGTGTGTGTGTGTGTGTGTGTGTGTGTGTGTGTGTGTGTGTGTGTGTGCGTGCGTGCGTGTGTGTAACAACACTGAGAAAAGTTTAGCTTTAAGGTTACTTGTTTGACATGTGTAGGTGAAATAAATGTGTATGTGTAATATTGTGGATTAACCCTTTTTCTTCCCTTAATCTGGCAATGTATCTCAGGGGATATGTACACTTAAAAATGTGCAGAACATATGAACATAAAACATATGACTTAAGTTTCTTCTTCCGCATCTTAAGACAATATTCCAATTCATATTAGCAGTTCTATTGGGGTTTTTTACTGAAGAATAGTACGATTAATATATAATTAATTATCACAAAGTCAGCATGTCCTGCACCATGGGCGGCCATGTTGGTTTTAGGTCAGTCTGACTTAACGATCACAGAAAAGTCAGGTGACCCACATAATCAAAACAGACACAACTATGATAAATGATAACAAGATTGAGTGAGAAACTCTTTTTCATACCCCCTATAAGAAACCAAAAAGTATGTATCTTGTGGTACACATTGCCTAAGTCATGCAAACCAGCATTGGCTATCTTGTTTGAAGTTTCAAGCAAAACTGAAATAATAATGGTGGAATAGGGGCTGTTCAAGACTAGAACAACAACACCAAAATCCTCAACAGACTGAGAGACACTAACAAACTCACAGACAGTATTGTGGGTAGCGGTGAAAATTCCTGGCCGTCTCTGTCTGATTAAAATGTGATGTGTTGAAAGCTGCCTTTGATCTTAGGAAATGTCTGCGAGGGGAGAAGTTGGAATTTAGCTCTGGCTTTCTCTCTCCCGCTCACTCTGTGATTTGGCCCTGCAGGTGGAGCCCGATAGATAGTGTCACCATTCATTTCCTGCTCGATCTCCTACACCATTCTTTGCAGACGCTAGACCTGGAGCAGAGATCCAAAATGAATAGATCACATGCCGAGCTTTTGTGGCTTGTGCGGAGCTCTGTTTTCTTTGATGACTTCATTTAAATGTATGCATGTGCTTGGGTTGTTTGTGCGCAGTTAACATGACATTTTACAAATAAACCCAAAGACTTGGAACATCCCCACAGCTGAACAAGTGAAGGAATACAGTATAGAAAAAGACTCCTAAGGTGCTTAAATGCTTTTCTTTGTCTTTCATTCAAGGCCTCCTGCATTGGCGGCCAGCCCAGCGTTTTCGGATATCTCCCTCATCCGGATCTCGCCGCATCGGAACCCTTCGGTGGGGGCAGAGTCACCCTTTAACCCTCCACATCCATACATTAACCCCTACATGGACTACATCCGCTCGTTGCACAGCAGTCCCTCACTCTCCATGATCTCTGCAGCCAGGGGCCTCAGTCCTGCCGATGGTGAGTACCTCAAGAACCCATACAGGGTCCACTAATTCCTCTTAAAGTAAGCATCACTGCTTCATGCAATAAATAAAGGGCATGCTTTCTACAGATGGTGAGCGTTTTTGCTTGAAATTTCATGAAACATAAACAGAACATAAAAAAACAGCAGATGCTCCTGAAAAACCAAAGGAGTCCAAAAAAATGTGATACAATCACTGATCAGTGGAAACGATGAATATAAATCTGAATCTATCTATCTATCTATCTATCTATCTATCTATCTATCTATCTATCTATCTATCTATCTATCTATCTATCTATCATCCATCCATCCATCCATCATCTGTCTTTCTGTCTGTCTGTCTATTTATCTATCTATAGCCTGCTGTTTTTCTTGGCCCTCTCCTCAGGCATGGAGGCTTAATTGAAGCCTGGAGAACAAATAGCAAAAGGGCCCAATCAGAGGGGCCTCCCAGAGGCCACAGATAATCATGACTGTATCGAACTGCGTTGCCATATCGTGTCAGCAAAGTTTGACTATCTACCACATGTTTCAAAGGAGAATTGTAACTTGGAACATTCCCAAATGGATAGTTATAAAGGGCTAAAATGAACTGCTTGATGTAGTTAACTTGATGTGACCTTTGCTTCAGGTAAAAAGTAATCATTTAGATGGATAAACAAAGTTCCCCCTCTGTCGCTCACTTCAACGTTGTGTCGAAGAAGCGACTCTAGGGGTCTCTCTTGAGAGACTTTAGTATCTCTGATCTATGAGAAAAGGCCAATGAGAAATTGGCAGACAGAATTTGAATGTCCCGCCCCCGGACATACGTGTACAAAGGGAGAGTACAAATGCGTCTGTTTCATTCAGAAATTTTCTTCGGAGCCGACTGGTTGTGTGAGCAGCGAGCTGCGATTCACAAAAACTGTTCCTCTCATCTCTCAGAGCGTATGTTGTTGAATCTACGGCGCATATCAGCGGCTTTCTCCTTCTCTGCACAGCAGTGCAGCTTTGTCCCTGGGCGCTTCGACAGCGCTTTTAAAAGAAACTGTTTCCTAAAAGAGTTTATTTCTCTATAAGAGCAATACACAGCTGGTGTTGAACGTCCTTTTCAGGACGCGTCTTTTTAAAGAAGTCTTTTTAAAGAAGCCTCTGTGTAGTTTCTGGATGCGGTTGATTTCTCTCCACTTCTGACGGTCATAAAAAATGCCTCGCGTGCCTGGGCTGCGATCACATGCAGGCAGCGTTTTATGAATGGTTCATGTTCTCAGTCGCGGCTTTCTTTCTTCATGAGAGAAAGCCACTTCAGCCACCTTCGGGTCTGCTCGCCCAGTCTGAGGCTGATGCACAGATGTCCGCTATGCTTTCCCGGGCGCGGGGCTGGACTGGAGACCTCCGGAGCAAGGGAAGTGATTCGAGACTTCTCTCAGCACCAGAGCCTCTCGACGCGCTTTTGCCTCTCGATGCCCATTATCTTCTCCGCCCCGCTGCGAAGCCCCGCCGGGTACGTCAAAATAGCCGTCCCCTTTGTGCCCCTAGCATGGAGATTGGATGCGTGGCTTTCACTTACCAATCCGTCATGCTGGCTGGCCAGGACCATTCGACTCGGTTACGCAATTCAGTTTGCCAGGCCTCCACCCCCCTTCGTGGGCGTTCGCTTTACCGCAGTGCACGGCAAAGACACGATAGAGCCTGTCCCTCCAGCCGAGATGAAGAATGGTCCCTACAGCCCTTACTTCATCGTACCCAAGAATGGCGGCAGCTTACGACCGATCTTGGACTTGCGAGTTTTCAATCGGGCCTTGCACAAACTCCCATTCAAAATGCTCATGCAAAGACACATCCTAATTTGCATCCGGCATCTAGATTGGTTCGCAGCGATAGACCTGAAGGACGCATACTCCCACATCACAATTTTGCCTCGACGTCGACCCTTTCTACGAGTTGCGTTTGACGGCCAGGCGTATCAGTACAAGGTCCCCCCCCCCCTTCGGCATGTCTCTGTCCCCTCACATCTTTACGAAGGTTGCAGAGGCAGCCTTTGCCTCGCTTTGGGAAGCAGGCGTTCGCATACTCAACCACCTCGGCAACTGGCTCATCCAGTGGCTGACTCCCGAGAGTTCTCAGGTCGCTGTGTTCCACTCACATCCCGAGCAACCTCAACGTGGTAACGGACACGCTATCACGACAACGCTTGCCCAGCGGAGAATGGAGGCTTCAACCCCAGTCAGTCTAGCTGATTTGGGAACAGTTCGGCAAAGCCTCCTCCCGAGAGACCTCCCACTGCCTGCTCTGGTACACCTGAACAGAGGCTCCCCTCGGGGCAGACACGCTGGCACACAGCTGGCTCACAGGGCTGTGCAAGTACGCATTTCCCCCAGTGAGCCTTCTTGCACAGGTGCTGTGCAAGGCCAGGGAGGACGAGGAACAAATCACTCTAGTGGGCCCCTATTGGCCCTCTCAAACTTGGTTCTCGGATCTCGTGATCCTCGCGACAGCCCCTCCCTGGCGAATTCCCCTAAGGAAGGACCTTCCTTCTCAGGGACGGCGCACCCTCTGGCATCCGCACCCAGACTTCTGGAACCTCCATGTCCTGCCCCTGGACTAGATGCGGAAGATCAAGTTGGCCTACCACATGCTGTTGTAGACACGATCAACCAAGCCAAAGCTCCCTCTACCAGGCAACTTTACGTCCTGAAGTGGCGCTTGTTTGCAAATTGGTGTTCTTCCCGGGCTGAAGACCCACAGAGGTGCGCAGCTGGGTCAGTGCTCTCATCTCTGCAGGAGAGGTTGGAGGGAGACTGTCTCCCTCCACCTTGAAGGTGTATGTAGCTGCTATTGCGGCCCACCACGACACAGAAGATGGCAAGTCTTTGGGTAAGCACGACTTAATTATCAGGTTCCTAAAGAGGCGCCCGGAGGTTGAATCTTTCCCGGCCAAGCCTGTTCCCCTCCTGAGATCTCTCAGTGGTCCTCTCGGGACTTCTGAGACCCCCCCCCCCTTCAAGCCACTAGAATCAGTCGAATTCAAGGCCCTCTTCCTGAAGACGACCCACCTGATTGTGCTCGCCTCCATCAGAGGGTCAGGGACCTGCAAGCATTCTCTGTCAGCGACACCTGCCTTGAGTTCTGTCCGGCAGACCCTCAGGTGTTCCTAAGACAGCAACCGGGCTATGTGCCCAAGGTTCCTACAACTCCCTTCAGGGACCAGGTAGTGAACCTGCAAGTGAAGCTGCCCCAGGAGGAGGCAGGCCCAGCCACTTCGTTGATGTGTCCTGTACGTGCTTTGATTATCCATTTGCACCGCACACAGAGCTTTAGATGTTCTGAGCAGCTCTTTGTCTGCTTTGGTGGACAGCAGAAAGAGAACACTGTCCCCAAACAGAGGCTTTCCCACTGGGTAGTTGACGCCATTACATTGGCCTATCACACCCAGGCCGTGCACTGGCCAGAGGCACCTCCCTAGCAGACATATGCAGAGCAGCGGGTTGGGCAACACCCAATACCCTATTTTACAATCTCAGGGTTGAGTCGGTTTCATCCCGTGTTTTCTCAGATCCGAGCTGGTAGAACTCGGTAACACGCTAACAACTGACCGGGTGGACCGCTTGCACCTAGCGCACTTTCCCTCCGCTGAGGTAAAACCGTGCGCTCTTTTCCCAGGAGATCCCACTAACTCAGCTCCCTGGATGACTCCTCCTGAGCCCTCTGGTCCGCAAATTCAGTGGAGGAATTCACTGACCAAATCCAATGCAGGTACTTAATCTACCCTGTACTGGTATAGGTGCTCCACAGGACAGGCTCCTACGTGGACTAATCCCCCTGTGTGTATTTTCCGCGGTACGGTCCCCTTGCGAGCGGACCCGCGTCTCAATTGGGCAGTCCTCACGGACCCCCGGTCGCCGTTTTTGTTGCAACTTCTCCCTCCCAATGAGGTAGGATCTACCACCGCGCCATTCTCCACTTGTGACCTAAATGCCCATGTGATGTATTTCACCACTCTTTACCTCCCCCAGTCTGGGCAGGTGTGGTCTCCGCAGGGTCTTTTCCCCCTGAAAGAATAGGAACTGGGAAAGATTACCTTCCCCGATGTGCATGATAGCGTTAAGATGGCCCCAGCCACTTTATCTCTATGCGAGAAACATAGAGAGAGAAAAGGCGCGGCTGGTGGCCTGCTCCCGTGCTTGGCACGCCACCTTGTTCCCCCCTTTCGGGGGTAAAGAAACAGAAGGTTTTAACGTTTTTTATGGTACGTGCAGTCCGACACAGCTGGTCGCTTTGGCAGGTAAAATACCTGCCTGCTCCTGTGTCAGCAGTACACATACACGGCTCAGCGCATGACGTGATTTAAATTGGACCCCTAGTGTCGCTTCTTCGACTCAACGTCTAGGTTACAGATGTAACCTTCGTTCCCTGATGGAGGGAACGAGACATTGTGTCCTCCCGGCCATGTCGCTGAATCGAGCCACTGTTGCGGCCGAACCTCATTGTCAGCTCCTCAGAAAAATCCTGAATGAAACAGATGCATTTCACTCCCTTTGTACCCGTATGTCCGGGGGCGGGACATGCAAATTCTGTCTACCAATTTCTCATTGGCCTTTTCTCATAGATCAGAGATGCGAAAGGCTCTCAAGAGAGACCCCTAGTGTAGAATCATAGTGTAAATTTTTATTTCAAATAGGGGACAACTCTATGTGTGATTTGTAGAGGAACCTAATGATGGCTAATAAGATTAGAAGTTCCATCCTGAGCCCTGGCTAGAGCACAGGGCTGCTAATCAGAAGGTCGCTGGTTTGAACCCCATGGCCATCACCATTGTGCCCTTGAGCAAGGCACTTAACTCCAGGTTGCTCCGGGGGGATTGTCCCTGTAATAAGGGCTCTGTAAGTCGCTTTGGATAAAAGCGTCTGCCAAATGCATAAATGTAAATGTAAATTAAAATGTTTCCAGGTTTAAACCCAATAACATTAACATATAATTTCAGATATATTGGCCAATATTTAGCCATTTTGATGATATCAGCATCTTCAGTTAACAGTGCACACTTGGCTAGGTCTTCAGAGTGCATGTGTTCCATTTTCAAAATGTTTTGTCATTATTGAGCACAGAACAATGTGCTTTATTGTGGCAGTTTTGTGCATGTATCTCATGTATGATCATTAAAATGTATTTATTATGTATGAAAATATTTATGTCAATCAACCACCTTGTTGTCTAGATATCGGCGTCATTGACTCCAAAAAAACTGGCATTAAAACCCAAGAATAAACGAGAATAAAAAATAGGTGGGAGTTTTATCGCTATTTCACTTTATAGTTTCCTCCCTCGCTTTCCATTCCTCTTTTGAAAGACATTTTGGTGTGCCGTCCCAGATGCCAGTGTGCTCCACCAACAGAATGCCTCCAGCTCTGGTGGCACACCAAATTGAGGGTGCATATTCATCCTTAAATATTGCCACTCAAGTATCCCACAACCAAAACCCCCTCAACCCTACCCACCGCCAGTCCTGCATTTCAGTGCCAACATCTCCCATTTAGAAATTCTGCAAAGCTCTTTGCATGTGAGCGGAGAACGAGACATATGACGACTGAAGCAAGACACGACAGCAGAGACAATTAAAGAACCCCCCTCCCCCTCCACCCAGTCCCTCCTTCAATACTTAAGACAAAATACCCACATCGAATTAATTTGGAATTTCTTCTTACATTCACACAACCAATCAGAGATGCATATTTCATGCATTCAGTCCGGGCTCATCCCCACAGGAATTAACCACAACACTTTGTGCCGCTAAACTGATTTTGTATTTGCATTGAGAAGCTCTGTTTCAGGCTTTATCTTATTCTCTTTCCCTTTTTTGTGTATGTGTGTTTTGTGTGTGTGCTCTCTCAATTGTGTCATTTGCATTGAAAACCATGTTGCCAAAAGTTTATTTTTAGGATACAGTGCAAGGACTTGTATCTCTCTGTAGCTAAATAGTGAGAGGGGTATAGGGAAAACGTGAAAGAGAGAGATATAGAAAGAATGAGAGAGAGGCAGAGAACAGGATACTGTTTGAGAGTTTAGAAATAAGATTCAGGCCTTTTTGTTTTTAAAAGCAATTTGTCGTTTGGAATCGGTGAAGGAAAAGACAAAGTTGAGTAAAGTAACACCTCTCTTTCTGCACACACCCAATATTCAGATTAGAGGTCAATAAATATTTTTAGACTTTTACATTTGGCACCCCCAATCTTGAACATTTGGATATCTAGAACTAAAGGGAATATGCAGGATCAACACAAAAATTGAGGGAAATTTTTGAGGGAACACTTAAGTGGCACACATATTGATTGTTTCCAATAGGATTTTTTTTCAGCAACAGTGCTGCTGTGCACATGTCCACGAGCCTGTAAGGCTGGACCCAGATTTATGCACGTTAGTGGTGTAACAGCTTAAAATGACCTTAGAATCATTATAGATGGATTATTCATGTTCAGCTTGTCATGTGTGTTTATTATTTACTGGGAGACTTGAGGTGCTCAAAAAAATCACTTTCACTATTTTTATTTAACATGAACACCAATAGAAATTATAAACCTATCAAACAGAACATCCATGTCACCACAGGGCTCCAGACTAACACATGAGAGCTCTACAAGTTCTACAGATGGTGATTGCACCTGATTTGGTATCAACAATGGAAAAATGAATATTTTTTTGTCCTAAATTAAAAAAAAAAAAAAAATTATAATTAATGATAGAAACTAATATTGACATTATTATATATATTATAGCATTGATTTTGACTTGATGCAACAGTAACATCTGTTAAAAAGTTTATTTCTCTATAGGCCTACCTATTTTATATAGGGCTAAATTGAAATATTCTGCATGCAATCTTACTGATTAAGTACAGACATCTATTTGATTTTCTGAAGGCAAACAAATCCAGCAATCAAAAGAGCAGATTCTAGATTTTACACCGAAGAAAAACTGATTGCTTGGTCCAAAATAATATATTTTAGTTCCACCATTATTGCACATAGTTTTAAGTGAGATTTGTAATTAGATCACACGTAGTCACTGGTAAAACCAAGCAAGGCTCCTTACTACGATAGTAAGTATCTTCAACAAAGCAAACTATGGCATTTTTATTCTGAAATGACAGAACATGTGCATTTAGAAACTCTAAAAACAAAAGAGGAACTTTTTGAAACGGACATAATTGTAACAGAAATTAATTATTTAATAGGACTATATAAATAATGCACAAATATTTAGTATGAATAGAACACATTCACTAGCCTATTTTTAAGATTTATCCATTTCAATTGAATAAAAAATTTCAATCTAATTGAATTGAATAGTCTTGTAATGTAATTAATAAAACTTCCATTTTGTAAGATTTATACATGTCATTTAGTTAAAGATTAGGCAATTCAATTATATGGACATTTTTTATTCAATACAAATGGATAAACCTTGAAAATAGGCCACAATATTTTTTTGAGTGTTGCACATCTGCAGAAATACCATTGTTAACACAGTAAGTGTTACTATAGTTAATCCAAGGTACGGTTTTGTTTGGGTGGTGATGTGTGGATTGTACAGTCTTTAATTTATGTTCTGGTCAGTGTTGTTTATAATGGTGTGCCGTTAAACATGGGTTTAAACTCGTTAAATCACCAAGGCAAGAGACACTAATGGTTTTCATAGTGTTTTTCCACAGTGAAATGCAAATGAGTTTGGCATCTGCGACACGTTTCTCACACTGTTTATAATGGTTTGTGCTGCGTGGTGAGACTGCTCTGCGCTGGCACTGCTCAGTTCATTGACCCGGGTAGTGACTAGTGCTGTAACGTTCCATTTTACTCATACGAAACAGAAAAGAGACACGTCACGCATAAACAACAAGAGTTGACAAAATCTGTAGTCGCACCAGTGTGACCTCTAAAAAAACGAAATCTCACTGGCGGGGGAAAATTATTTGCAAGATGCAACTATTTAGTCGCAGTCTGGAGCCCTATATATATTTCTACTACTTTTGCCAAAGAAGATATCAGATTAAAAGACTTTCCGCTAGAAGAGGTATCATGTCAGGTCTCCTGTTTCTCTATTGTGTATGTGTACGTGCTCGCTTATGATGGGCTGCTATACGATGACATCACTGTGAATACATGCGTCTATATGGTGGGGTTCCTTTCGCTTCATACAGGTGTCACATTTGACTGCATGCATGTTGTGTTGCATCATGGATGTGAAATGTCTATAGATAATATCAGTGCTCATAATTCAGCAACGGTGCAGTCGCTTCTGAAAGCATATTGGGGAAACAATGCATATTTATTGTATTTCCTTGCAGCGGATGACAAAGTTTTTTGTCTTTGTTTTTTGCCCTCTTTTACTGGTTGGACCCATAAGCACCCCACACCGGTTTAACCACTGCGGAGTATTACCACCAGATGGCCCTGCTTGCAGGTCACCGCAGCCCCTACGCTGACATCATTCCCTCGGTGGCATCCACAACTGGGTCTGCAAGCAACGCCCTGCATATGGAGTACCTGCAGGCTATGGAAGGCAAGTTCCCCACTCCCAAACTCTCTTCTGATGCAAGTAACATCCATCTATCTCATGTCAACAGGCTATCTTTAGTTGGTACTTAAAGTCTCTTCTTGTTTGATTATCAAAGACATTTACTAGATGTTTTTCCAAGAGTTACTTTCTTCTAACTTCCTCCTATTAAGCTCGATTAGACAAATCCAAGCTCTTCAAACTAGTTCTTCCTCGGAAGCGAGCATTGCAGCTGATTGGTCATTTGTTAAAAAAGCCTTGTTTCCTGGTGGATGGGTAAAAACCTATGCACCCTGACTCATGGAGGTTGTGTACCGTAGCAGCCAGCCAATGAGATTACAATTTATGGTTTTCAAATTCAAAATTGAGCAAAATATGCAGGCTTGGTCTGAAACTACTTATACCCATTTTACAACCTGAACCATCATTTAAGCAAAAGCCAAAAGTCTCTCAAGTCAAATAGGGCCATTTCTACTGACAGAGTAACCCCCTTCAAAAATCCAGGGGGAAATTGGACAAACCTTCCTTCTCGTTCCTTACCACTGTGAACGTAATCAAAGGGCTGTTTACATTTATAGTTAATTTCAGAGGAGATAAATGTTAGAAAGTCAGGTCAGAAGGAAAAACGATGCAGCTTTAAATATAATTTTATTTAAAAACTAATTATTTTCTCTTAGAGAACCATTCCTAGGTAATGAAGTGCTTAAATGGTTCCATTGTCTTAATGCTTTCGTTTAAGGGGGAGAATGTGTGTAGGACATTGAGTTCTTTTAAATTGTAAATAGGAAATTAAAAGCACAGTGATTCTGAGCGAGGTCAGATGGACTGGCCCTTAGTCTTTGATGAGAATGTATTTAGTCAGCTCGTCAGTGGTTTCTCTCCTATTCTTCACAAACTAATTAAAACTAGCCAAAATTGCATGGGTATCAGAAAATTAATTGCTATTAAGTGGGAATTGGAATGTCCCAGTATTTATCACTGGAGAAATCCTTTCTTCTGTGGCACTATTTAAGATTAATAGACTGAAACAAAACAATTAGGGCCACCGTTTTCAAATGGAGACATCCAACCTACTTCAAATCGCCTGTGATCTGCTCTTGGTAATAAGTCATCCTGTTTTAACAAAGTGTGTTCCACGCTGGCCAAATTAACACTTTAAAGCTCTCTTGTATTATATGTAGAATCTGACTGAAGGGAAGTGAGTTATCTAGAAGCTTTTGTTAATAATGGGGATGGGATAGCACAGTTAGTTTAGAGCTTAGCTTACATCAGTGTAATTACTTCTCGAGAAAAACTGGCTAATGAAAGAATGAACCTGTCCTGTGTAGTTGTGTGCAGGCAGTGCATTGTTTAATGTGTTAGCAGCTAATTAGCCAACAGTGATTAGATGGTGCATCTATATTAAAGCTGCACACCTCAATTTAAAGCCTTCTATAGGGCCAAGATGGGTTTTAAGGTGGAATTACTGGCTTTTGAAATGTTTTAACTGAAAAGAAGTATCATCGAACAACAGTGTAATATTTACTCATGCTTACTTAAAAACTAAATTCATATCAGAATTGTTTTCCTGCTAATCCAGGCTGGTTTGGTGCTGGTCTAGCTGGTGGACTAGAATGTGTTTTTCTGATGAATCTGGTTGAATAAGGAAGTTGTGCCGGTAAAGCTAATTAAAAAGCCTGATTAACCTTTCTGTTTTGGACAAAAATTCCAAACAACTGCTTTATTCTGTCAAAAAAGGCCCTATAGGGTACATATATACAGCACCTCCTTTTTGATTATAGACAAGAACATTTGTATAGGCTTGTTTTTCACCATTTTTAAAATAGTATTTCATTTGGTAAGAGCACCACGTATACAGTGTATGCTATATATGTATATGAATATGGTGGGACAGATATACAGTAAACCATTCATTTTGAGGGGAAAAGAGCAATGATAATTAGAAATATTTACAAATGTTATCTCTTTGAAACAAATGTGATTCATGGTTTTTATTAAAAATCATCAGCTTGACATACCAAAAATGACATAAATATCCCTTATACTTCTATATACAGACCTAGGGATCAATGTAACTTTGAGATTTAGGGATAGTCTCTTTTGACTTGGGCCTGTTAGCAACCATCTTGCATGCATTTAGTAATGCCTAAGCAACGACCTAGCAATAGTTTATTAATCACCAAAATTGCCCTGACATTGCATAAATATAAACAAGTATCATAAAAATTTAATACAGTTTATTTTTTACTTATTTATTGGTTCATTGTTGTGGAGAATTCAAATTAATTTTGACAAATAAAATATTTTTTCAATGTTTTGACCCGTTTAAAGGTAGTGAATTAAAATGCTCTTATTATTTAATCACTTTCATGCCATTCCCAGATGTGTTTGACTTTCTTTCTTCTGCTGGATACAAAGATTTTTAGAAGAATATCTCAGCTCTGTAGATCCATACAATACAAGTGAATGGTGACCAGACAGCTCCAAAAATCACATAAAGGCAGCATAAAGTAATCCATACGACTCCAGTGGTTTAATATATGTCTTTTGAAGGGATGAAATCACTGTGGTTTAAAAACAGATAAATATTTAAATCCTTTTTACTATAAATCTCCTCTTTCACTTTCACTTTCAGAATGAGAAAGTGGAGATATATATTAAAAGAAGGCTTAAATATTAATCTGTTTCTCACCCACACCTATCATATCACTTCTGAAGACATGAATTAACCACTAGGGTCATATGGATTACATTGATGCTGTCATTATGTGATTTTTTTTTTTTAGCTTGAAAGGTCTGATTATCATTCACTTGCATTGTATGGATCTACAGAGCTGAAATATTATAAAAATCTTGGTTTGTGTTCTGCAGAAGAATGAAAGTCATACACATCTGGGATGGCATGAGGGTGAGTAAATGATGAGGGAATTTTCATTTTTGGGTGAACTATCCCTTTAAATGGGTCAAAAACAACCCAAACATAACTGAAGGGTTAAACAACATCACACCAGCATCCCATGCTGGTGACCATGTAAAAAAATTGTAAAAAAGTAAAAAAAAAGTTCTTAGTTTTAATGATAAGAAGTTTGTGAGAAGGTATCTAGCTATAAATACTGAGGGTAGAAGAAAAACATAAGTACAAGTCTTTTCACAATGTATTCAAAATATTTTTTTATTCTTAGAAAATTTTGAAAAATAAGAGAAAAAAATAGTAGGTAGAAATTATTTTATTTTTGAGAATCTTTCTTGAATTGGGCCCCTAGACTTTTCCAGCATAAATGCAAAATCATCATTTAATCATTAAGAGTGTCTGTGTGTGTCTGTGTGGGTGTGGGTGTGTGTGTGTGTGTGTGTGTGTGTGTGTGTGTGTTGTGTGTGTGTTCATGTACTATGTCTATAAATTTATGTGTAGACTGTTAGCCAAATGTTTGGAATAATGTACAGATTTTGCTGTTTCGGAATGAAATTGCTACTTTAATTCACCAAAGTGGCATTCAAAAGTACCAATTTCTTTCTATAAGAGCAAAATCTGTACATTATTCCAAACTTTTGGCCACCAGTGTATATGTACACATTTGTATGATTGTGTGTGTGTCTGTTTGCATTTTGGTTTTCTGTGCCCCACACATCCACAAACATACAAAGCCCTAAAGCAGAGTTCTAAGCAGAATGCCAACAATGTGGAAAGATGTTCTAAATGTGGGAATACACACGCACGCACACTGTGATTTAAATGTGAATGACAGACCCTGTAATCACTGTATGTGTCAAACAAGAGAGAGCGAGAGTCAAAGGGAGAGACAGGGAGAGAGAGAGAGCGTAATTTTGTTTTGTTTGCATGCTTTCTGTTTAAAAAAGTACAGAACAACTGAAAGAAAAAAATATGAATCATAAAGTCATTGTGTCACTCTACCAAACAAAAGACCACAATCTACCCCCAGCATCCCTCTCTCTTCCCTCCTCCTTTCACTTCTCCCACCAGTTCTCCCTTCTTTTTTGTTTGTGACATCCACCAATGAAAAGACAACAAAAGTCATTTCTAAATCTGTAGGTGCCAGTCATTGTGCGTGAGTGGAGGGCCTGTCTGCATACGATCTGCTTTCTAGTCAAAGCTCTTCAAAAACAGCCCAGTGCAATTCCATTCAGCATTAACGCACTATTCAGCCCAATTAAACATGATTAAATGTTGTGGTGATGCTGCCAGAATCAGTTGGGAAAGAGAAGCTTCATTGTTTTTTTTACCGTGTCTGAAATGCTTGCAATGCAGGAAATGTGGTCATTGTTGAATATTTTTTTTAATGCATCCAACACTCCCTGATGAATAAATGGCATATAATTAAAAAGAGTCATGGTTCTTGGTCAGCAAAGCTTTCTGTGTGTTTAATTCACAAAACAATATACTACTAACCACATAAAAATGGGTATGTTTTTGAAATTTATGTCAGAAGTGATTTAGTTGTGCTCCACTGACATGACCATAAAATGTCTGGTGTGAAGTTGTTGGTGGGAATTCCGTTTCTCTCTCTCTCCGATAAAACTCTTCTAAAATAAAACATGATAAATAAAAGAAAATTATGATGTCAACAGTTTTATGTCTTACAAAAATAATGTATTCAATATATATATTCAATGGGTATTCATCAGTTGTGATACCATTATGTTTTAAAGCATAACTTGATATTTACTGTATATCCTCTCGTCTTCTTTCTTTATCTGTGTCTCCCTCAGGTTCTCGGTTTCCCAGTCCCAGGCTTGCTGCCCGGCCCAGCAGAAAACGTCCCCTTCCCTGCTCCCCTCTGTCTGACCCAAACTTTGACCTGCAAGCCATGATTCGCACCTCGCCCAACTCTCTAGTCACAATCCTTAATAATTCCCGCTCTAGCTCGTCCCCCTGTGGATCGTACGGACATCTCTCAGCCGGCACCATTAGGTACCACCACATGCACCAGACTGACACTTACAGGATGTGGAAATTTTACAGCTCTTTCATCTGTCACTCTGTCCACCTCTCTTTCTCTCTTAACCTGTCAGAATGTGCTCACTTTGTTGAGCACTTCATTTGTTGTAGGTAAGTTTATGTTGCAGAAGGAAAAAGAAAGAGAAAAAGAGCGATACAAAGACAAAAGAGAAGTAAAATATACATTTTGTGGCCTTTTGCCTTTTTATTGATAGCAAAAGTGCAGAGATGACAGGAAATATTGGGAAGTAGAAGGGGAAACAGGATATAGTATAGGATGAGACGGATCACTGGTATACTTATAAATGGGAGAAATCATAACCCTGAATATGGTGGCTCTAGGAATGGAAGTCCCACTTTACAGTTATAAGAGTCAACCCCCCCCCCTCCCTTTTTCTCCCCAATTTGGAATGCCAAATTCCAAATTGGTGGTGTAGTGACTCGACTCAATCCTGGTGGCGGGGGACAAATCTCAGTTGCCTCCGCAGCTGAGGCCGTCAACCAGTGCATCTTATCACGTGGCTTGTTGAGCACATTTCCACGGAGACATGGCATGTGTGGAGACTTCACGCCATCCACCGCGGCATCCACTCTCCACTCGCCCCACCGAGAGTGAACCACATTATAGTGACCATGAGGAGGTTACCCCATGTGACTCTAACCTCCCTAGCAACTGGACCAATTTGGTTGCTTAAGAAACCTGCGCACACCCTGTGATTTGAACTCACAAACTCCAGGGGTGGTAGTCAGCGTATTTACTCAATGAGCTATCCAGGACCCCACCAATCACCTTTTTGATAGAGACATCACCCGTCAGTATTTATCGAGATTTTGTATGCATATTAGCTGGACCAGCCTGAAAAATAGTTTTTTTTTTAGTGTGATTTGAGCTGAAGATCCACAACTTATCATGCAGGGGTGTATTAGCGCGGTGACTGTATCATTGACGCTCCTGACTTTGGGGGCGTTTCTGATTTGGCCTTCTCCTATGCTTAGAAATGACCCCGGCTGCAAGCACACCAATGGCAAAAGTCTATTTCTTTGGGCTGATGCTATGGATTTTACAAAATTATTTTAAAAATGTAGCAAACATAGTAAAATAACATATAATTTTTTTACCAGTTGGTCACGCTGTCACTAAATGGTGTGGTTTTGTCAGGGCATAGTGCCAATTAAACATTGAAATTCAAAATTAATTTAAGGCGTAAGAAATCAGAGGGAAAAAGAATTACATTTCTAGACCCCATGTTTCAAAATTATGAGCAGGAACGCAATTGTGATATTGAGCTGTTGGTGGTGCTAGAGAGTTTAACATAGAGACACAAAATTTGGCATGGTAGATGTTGACACTGTGCCCTATGAGTGTGCCAAATTTCACAACTTTTTACCATAGTTCAAGGGGCTTCCATTGACTCGTTCGATTCCATTTTTATCTACATCAATTCTTAGTACATGCACAGTTTGCCTAAGAATGGCAAAAGAATGATAAGAACCCCGAGATAGAATATCAGATTGGATAGCAGCTTCACCCATTCAGTTCTTGGCCCCTAATAAACAAAATAAGAGAAAAATTATTTTAATGATAGCATAAAGTATGAAAATGAAGAGAGAGGTGTGTATTTGAACGGACAATTATGGCAAGCGAAAGAGATAGAGAGGAAAAGCGCTCCGTGCTGAAAGTGGACACTCGAGCGCATCCTCAGCAGTGATGAATGAACACAGAATGGAGAAATAAACGAGGGAACACAGAGAGCGCTATTAGGATGAGGCGTGTGAACACATTCCTCCCCTCCTCCCTCACACTCGTCTGTCTGATATGCATCACCTGATTAATGTTCTCTCCATCAGCGGAGGAGAGCTTTAGCCTAACACTGCCGCCACGCAATCGCTCACTCTGGAAAGCAGGAGAGGAAGGGGGGATGACGAATGAAGGGGTCATGTAAAGGGGGACGGGGGAAGAACACAAAGTCTGGGCTGAGGACAGTAACACAAGCTTTAATGGAAAAGAAAGAGAAAAAGAATCTGTTGTGGATAAAGTGAATAAAACTGGCCCGCTCACGCTATCTGAGGTGAAATTCAAGAGAGCTTCAAAAAAATAAAAAATAATTACTTAAACCAGCAGGGTTTGCAGGTCTTAGCTGGTTTTAGCTGGTCTCCCAGCCAGGCATGTTTTTAGAGGGGTTTTAGACACTTTTCAGCTGAACCAGATGGGAGACTTACACCAGATGTCCTAAGCCAGCCAAGACCAGTAAAACATTTGATGCTGGTTGTAGTCTTTTATTTTTATTTATTTATATATTTATTTTAACAGGATGCCCAAGCTTAAGTTCATCTGATTTAACTTGTTGGCCAGCTGGTCTCCCAACTTGAAGAAACCCTTCTAAAAACAGCAAACCAGACAAGACTGACCAAACAGAGACCAGCTAAGAGCAACAAAACAGTTTAAGCTGGTTTAAGATGTTTTTTATATCCAGCAAGATGACCTGAGGGTTGTTCTTAGGCATTAACTGACCATTTTCTCCTCTGACCAAACATTTAATCTGTTTCAATAGTCAATTCGCAGCTGAATAATTAAAGTTTTTATGAAATAATCTAATTTTAACAGGAACCAATTAGTTGTTGTAGTCCATAGCAGGAGCATGGACAGACATGTAGATAATTAGGTAATAATAATAATATAAGTAAATAATTAAGTGTTTCTCACATCATTGAGAGTGTTATCGATCTCTAGGCTAATCGATGTTCAGATATTGATCAACTGAATGGTTTGAAGCTTTATCAATGTGCTTTAAATAGGGATATCTAAATCAGACATGGATCATTTTGCTTTTATACATACATATACGAGTTTCTTGCTATCAATTACAAATCTACAAAGACATGAATGGATTTTTAAGTCAGGATCTTGTGACGTAAATGCAACTTTAATGCTATTTGTAAAATGTATGAGATATTTATAACTCGATATTCATTGTGATATTTGTGATAAATTGAATGTACAAAAGAACAATGTGAGAACTTAATGGACTTTTGGAAAGTATAAAATACTTGATATTAAAAAAACTGTTTTTTGAAAAACATATAATCACAAATACCAAGACAATGTTCAGTCAAGAAATGAGAAATGACAAGTAGTGGTTGACCATTATGTTTTTTTATTGAATGGCAAATTTTAGGGCGGAAGATTACAGTTAAAATATATCAAAAGATAAGATTTATACAGAGTTTCTGAATTTAAACTAAATGCTAATTTTGCACAATATTTATGAAACATTTAAAATATTTCATATGTGCAATATCCAAGGCAAAATCTACCATCTATTGTTGATAGATTTTGGCACAAGTGATGTGTTCTAAGCTGAATACATTATCAGGAAAGGCACAAATAATGACTTCAAAACGAATAACAAATCCATTCGAATAATAGAAAAAATATTTGGAAGACTGATCATCCAATGAGCACAGGTATGAAGCAATATTTTAAATAAACATATAGAAAATTACAAAGTAATGATGAGTCTGTGAAGCCAATATTACTACAGTGTAAACCTTGAAAATGCGCAATGTGATTTTAAGCTGTATCCTCGACTTAATTTATCTGTTAATTGTGCGCATCTTAAACTTCTAAGCTTGTAGAGAGTATTTATTATATCATATATTATACACATTTTCTACTTCTTTAAATGTCTCTTAGAATGTCTGATCACATTAACAACAAATGTTTCACATAATTCACACGTAAGGATTTATAAACCAACCTGAGCACCATGTTTAATTCCTGACCAAAGAAGTGATGATTTTATAGTGGAGCATGACTGTAAGTTGATCACATTTATTTACACATTAAGGTACTTACAGTATCTGGTTCATCTTTTATTCCAAACATTTTTAACTGCTCTGTAGAGGTTTAAATACTTCATAGAGTTTAAATCTAATCAGAATATTCCTGCATACGGAGGATTCCAAAAAAACAAAAAAACATGCAAAAAAAAAAAAAATAGCTTTTCCTTTCTAGAAATATATAGAGGCTCGATCTTGCAATTTATTCCACTGCATTTCACTAATTCTGCACATGTAATTTAACTTATTAATGTCCTCCACAAAAATATGTGAACACAAATAAGCCTTGATCATAAACATTTCTTCTAGAGATTTACAGTGCTTTCAGTTTGTAGGTCATTTTAATATTAATCCACAGATAACAACATATTCAATAGTTTATTTAGCCTGCTTATTCAGCTTCAACTGGTGTGAAAAAAATTAAGAATATATAAATAATATAATTACATAATAATAATAAATATAGCTGCAATCAGCGATGACGGGCCCAAGCATATCTGGTGCATTTCCACCCGGTGGCTTTTTGAAAACTATCAAGGTGGACACATGCATTTGGCTTTTGACATTATTCTAAACAATTTTGAAAGTCTGATAAAAGTGCGATACTTCTTGCTGCCAGTTGGTGGCAGTATGACTGTGACCCATAATAGCCACAGTTTAGCATTTACAATGTCTTGGCATGATGTTGCACAAATTTGGTGCCAGTCACACGAATCACCTAGGAGGAGTATTTAAAAGTTCAGAGCCTACAATTTTCAGAAAATCCAAAATGCCTGACTTTCTCTTGGGCATAACTAATGAATGCGAGTATGAAATTCGTTTGGCTTGATGAGAACTATATACATACTCATTTTGGTGACTGTAGGTGAAAATAGGTGTGATACAGAGCCCCTCTTGCATGCCCATTTTCAATAATTAATATTATTATTATTATTGTATTCATTATAATATTTATAAAAGCCTATACAAGGCATACTATATATACACAAGCTATAACCTAAATGTAAGAGAGTTACATTTTAAAATAATTTTTAGACCATTAGACGGTTTAGATTATGCCCACATCCAGTTCTATCCAAATACAGATACAGATAATTTTGTCATAGTAACAGATACAGATACAAATACAAATACAGATAATAGCTATGCATCACAACTCTATTGAAACTGACATTATTCAGAATGACCGCTTCTGTTAATCGGCAAATATATTAGTATATCACTAGTAACTAGTGAAAATGGGGAATTATTCAATGTGAAACAGTAAATAAAGTGTGAAATGCTTAAGTACTTCATCGGATGTTACAGCCGTGATTATTACAGATTTTAATGACCGGTTTTGTGAAAATTACGTCATAAGCATTGCATTGCATGTTTGGAACTTCTTTATCAAATAGTCTGAAGAATGGATCTAATAAGAAGAGCAGTGTGAGACACAGCTTCCCTGGTGGTGTGTCACTAAGTTGGACGTCTAGCATCCGACACTGTTAGGAAGTGACATTTTGGGTGGGGGTCTCAGAGAGACAGAAAACAACAGAAATATACTTTTTCCCCACAGAGAGCGATTAATCAGTGATTTGTTTTCGTAAGCTAATCAGTCATATATTGTGCGTCTATGTGCACATGTGAGGACGCATGGCAGGCAAGGGTCCAGGCCCAATGAGTGATGAGACAGCCGGGTCAGCCATACTGCATCTGGCTACATTGATTTCCTCTCGGCCTGTAATAAGACCGGTAGACGTATGAGCTCGTATGGAGCGGCCAGCATGTCCCACGATGAATGGAACCCCCTATGAATGTCTGTTATTGAGCATCAGGGCTTTGTAATTAAAGGGAGACCATGGCATCTATAGAAGAGTATGTGATATATGAAAGTTCAATGGTGTGCTTAAATACAGCTTTTATTTTCATTTGGTGATACATCATTTTACATGAACTATTGCTGACATTTGTACTAAAATGGTTACAAAGTGTTAAAACTGACAGATTTGGAGTATCTGTTTGGATCTCCTGTACATTTTCTTTATTCTAAAAACTCTTTTTGAACTCATATTTGTTGCTTAAAGGTAGGAATGTTTCTTCTACATCGTAATTTCTTTTATTGAAGTCTTAGTACAAGGGGTATTGAAGTTTTACTTTTACATGACAAAAATCTCCTAAACATCAGTCCTCCATTAGCACCTGTTTTAACTATAAATCTAACACAAATTTGTGAAGTTTATGCTTATATAATATAATATATGTAAAGGGATTTAAGGGAAAGGAGGAGGCGAGAACCGGCTTGACGATATAAATGATATTTTAATAGTAAACTGAAACAAAAGACAAACGCACACATGACGGACATGTCTGTAAATGATCTCTCTCTCCCGCAACATCTTCCGCAGTCGGCCTTTATCCCTCTCGGAGGCTTGATTAGCCTGATACGGGACCGGGTGTGTATCATCACGACCCAGCCCCGCCCTCCGCCCTGCCACAATATAATATAATATAATATAATGATAATTGATCATATAATGGTCATTTACTCATTGCAATAAATTCTAAAATAAATTTCTAAATATATTTCAAATTTTTATTCACTAAATAATATTCAATAAATCATATTCAAACAATGACAAGTATTATATAAAGTAGAGAGTTTGTTATGTGGCGCAATACAAAATGACATGCATGTAACCATTTTGTGAACTTTCTCATGCTTCAATCTCTCATTTTAATCTCTCATTTGTTGTCTCTTTTTTCTCCCAGCCCTGCATTGAGTTTTGCGTATCCTCCAACCCGTGTGCCACTGCAGATGCATCAGCAACTGATTAGCCGACAGCCAGGCATCGTAGGTTCTGCATTCGGGCACAGTCCGCCCCTTATACACCCAGCTCCTGCTTTTGCCACCCAGAGACCTGTACCAGGCATTCCCCCCTCCAGTACACCTACAGAACGTTCCACTGCCTCCACAGACTCACTGGTCAGTTCTAACCACTGTACAAACTTTCATACAATATGAAGATCATTTTTTTTTTTTTTGATATTGAAAGTGGAGAGATGACACGAAATTATAGGGACAAGAAGGATGAATAGGATATAATAATAGCCGTATTCAATCCTGTATCTCCCATATGAGCACCAAGGCTCAATCTTAGTTAACCACTAAGCCTTAGCTCCAACCTTCACAAGTCAGTTATAATACGATCACATATGAAAGCTGGATGAACTAAAACGAGATGAACATAATTTTTTTTGTTTTTGAGCTTAAGCAACACAGTGCCTTTTTAAATAATTTAACATGATTGCTTTTGGGTGTTCTTGTATTAAACGGCAACTCGTTTAGATCACACAGCGATTTTCCCCCTTAAGGCTTAAATTTATTCAGCGCTTATCATCACAAGAGCTGCTGCTATTTATTATTGTGTGTGGCTCATGAAAACATGCACCATCAACACGCCGGCATATATAAACAGCCACAAAAGTGTGGCTGCAGGTAGCCCTCCCTCACAGACAGGCCCCATGGGAGTTTTTCCCTTGTGTGCGTGTTGTCTCTGTGTTGTGTCTCGACGTGGTGAGCTGGTGAGCTTGCCTGGTAGGCACCTTTGAGAAATAACACCCCGCTTGTTAGCAGCAAAAATCCCTCCACCTCCACCATTAATCAGGCACAGATACATTCCCAAACCTTCCCTTTGAAGGATGGGCGTAAAAGTGTTTTTCTTCGTATATGTTTTTTTTTTACCCAAGCCAGCTATGTCCATTTATACTGGGTGTGACTGGTGGATTAAAAATTGCAAAGTGCAGTTCATTGTTTTTACTGTTTGTATTGATCCCTGTTTTCACTGTGCTTTAGTAGAAGCCAATGGGACGACGAATGACTTTCCCAGAGATTTTACCAATGCCAGTCTCTCCTTTCAACCATTATAGTCACACTACTCAGCACAGTGTCATCCATTTCCTCTGCCTGACCGCAGAGACAGCTCTAGCCTCTTTAATAGAAGGGCATTGTGGGACATTTGTCTCAGCTTGTGGTTGTAAAAGAACAATTAATGAAAAAGGAGGGAAGTTCTGAGCATTGCTCAAAGTGACAAACAGAGAAAATAGCAGATTGTTGTGGTTTATTGGTGTTTTATTGGGAATTCTCTGCTCTCTCATGGATCTCACTGACGAGTCTGTATCACTAGTTTCATACACTGTATAGGTGGTGATTCACATGAAACCCATTAAGAAAATGTCCTGGTCATGGTGTATTAGAAAATCAAAAGAAACACAAGAAATTATATTTTGCAAGTAGAAAAAAGCTAATTTTTTGGGCCATTAAAGGAATATTCTGGGTTCAATACAAGTTAAGCTCAATCAACAGCATTTGTGGCATAATGTTGATTACCGCAAAAATAATTTCGACCCATCCCTCCTTTTCTTAAAAAAAAAAAAGCAAAAATATGGGTTACAGTGAGGCACATACAGTAATGGAAGTGAATGGGGCCAATCTGTAAATGTTAAAATACTCAAAAGTATAGCTACAAGACATAATATGCATGTCAATGTGAATTTAGTGTGATAAAATCACTTACTAACCTTATCTGTGTAAAGATATTGCCAATTTTACAACTTTGTTGCCATGACGACCTAATGCCATAACTAAAACAACCTAAAAAAAATATCCAGATTTATGTAAATTTACAGCTCAAATAATACATGAGTTTTAACAGAAAAATGTATGTAAGTGCTTTCATAAGCTTCACATTTCTGCCTTTTAACCTTCCAAAAACTGGCCCCATTCACTTCCATTGTAAGTGCCTCATTGTAACCCAGATTATTTGCTTTTTTTTTTAAAGAAAAGGGGGGATGAGTCAATCATTTTTTGTGGTAATCAATGTTACGCCACAAATGCTGTCGATTGATCTTAACTTAAATTGAACCCGAAATAGACCTTTTCATTTACATTGTGGCAATACACATTTTACTGTCCAGTTCTCATTACCGCAATGAGAAAATAATTATATATTATTAAAATTGTAACATACAATATTTATACATCATAGTAGCACTTATTTGGCACTGCCTTTTATTTGTGCTGATTTAAATAAAAATAAAATTGTTATATACCGTATGCATTAGTAGTAAATACTTTATGTAGTAAAACACAGTGTAACAATTAAGCAAAAAATATGTATGTTACGATAATGAGATTCATCATTGAACTCAATGGGAATAGTGCAAGTAAAACATGCAGATGTGTTATGGTAATGAGAATTACGGAATAAAATGTACTAAAGAGTTTTGAAAATAATGTCACAATGCAAAAATCATAAAAGTCCTTAATGTAGACTTTATTTTCTTTATGCAAAATCTAATTTCATAATTTTTGTATTGATTTAAAGGGTAATTATGACTGGAATATGTGGTTTATAAAGTTTATCCTTAACTAGGAAAGGATACAACCAAATATTCAAAATTGGGGAGAGCAAATGCAAAATGTTTCAGAATCCACCATTAAAAATCACATATTGACCCACCCATGTTCTGAATATTAAATTAAATTAATGAAGTAAAAATGTGTACTGTACTGTTAGAAGACTTATAGTGTACAAGTCAAATGAACCCATTTTTGTTACTTTTCTGTCCATCAAGTTACATTTCTATTGACTTTTATTGTATGAATAAGAGCATCTTAGACATAAATAACTAGCTACTTTAACTTGAAAAATAAAAATAAATCATACAGGTTTAAACATCATGAGCGTGAGAATATAATGATATAATTTGGGGTAAACAAACCTTTCTATCTAGGCCTTATTTTAAAATGTTTTGGTTGTGATAAATGGTCTCTATAGTCTCCATTCGCAATACAAAATGATACACTTTTGGCTTTATTTGGGGGCTAATATCCTTAATCTGAAAACACATAAAGTTTAATATGGGAGACACAATAACGTCAATAAGAATCTCCAGCTCTGAGCATTTCTGAATTTTGACATGTTTTAACTTTAAGAGCAGGAGTAGCTGCACTCCGCTAGAGGAGTCTGGCAGGATGAGCCTTCCAGAGCCAAAGAATCCTGCTCTCTCGTCCAGGGAATGTTACTTTTCTCTCCCACTGAGTGCTTTTTCTTTACTGGCTTGGGTCAGTCTCAAGGGACTCCCCTGGCAGAAAGAGTGAGAGAGAGAGAGAGAGAGAGAGAGAGAGATAGAGAGGAAAGCCGTGAATAAGAGAATTGACTCAAATGAGGGGTTTATGCTGTTGAGGGAGAAGTTGGGAATATTGTCTGTGTTCAGACATGTCAGTGCCATTTGTTGTTTTTTCTCTAGAGTGGATTTTTTTTTTATGCATACACAACATTATTAAACCTACAAAAATGTCAATGATTTTTTTGGACATGTACCACAGTGACAATATTATGTTTTTTGGACATGTATCATGTTAATATAATGGTTTTTCATACATGTGCCATGGTCAGGGCCACATTACCTCACAAGCTTACCTGGGCTTAAGCTCTATGGCCTGCAGCATCCAGACCCTATTCGCCCCGTCGATGTTCACATGAGGTCCCGCGGATGTCGGTGATATAAACATGGAGATAGTGCACAACAGTGAAAGTCATCCGTGTACCACATGGTCATAGAGTAAAAACGTATTTTGATGCATTTGTGTGATTAATATACTGTTTTCCAGAGTAAACCCACCAGTGAGTCGGCTGTAAGCAGCACAGGGGACCCCATGCACCACAAGCGCTCCAAACTCAAACCAGACGAAGAGCCACCCACCCTTGGAGCTGTTAGCATGCAGGTACTCACCTTCATATACACACTAACAAATATATACCACTGTCAAATACACACATAAACTCAAAACAGCTCCCACACATGCACACACAGCAAGAGCTCGGGGAACCAATTATGTGACGTACTGTAAAGCTATTTATTTGCGTGTTTGATTTGGTCGCCTGTTGTGGCACTGTTTCAGATAAGCCTCATTGATCTCCACGGCTCCAGAAGGAAATTGTTTTTCTTTTAATCAGATGCTTAACTGAATGGAAAATGAAAGAAAAATTAGATTACAATTTTTTTACAATGCCACCCATTACTGATGGTTGCAACTGCTGGATTTATACATACTTTATTTATACATACATATACAACAGTTAGTTCCGGTCCTCAAATCTGATTGGACAGGAGATGTTCCATGAGCACTGATGGTCTGACACCATCAGCACTCTGCTTCACTGTGTGTTCTAAACTAACGTGTAAGAGCAGTGCATATCTGTTAAGAGCTATGGTTTGCCAGCAGGTGGTGGCAAAAGATAATTTTTGTGTGTAATATGAGCCAGTTAGGTGACGTGAAGTGAATCCGCATCAGCCATTTACATACAACAGCTCTTCATAATCGCTTAATACACTTAATACACTATACTACTAAAGCTAGGAAATTAAAGCTTTAAACGGCTTTAAATGAACAACTTCAGCATTACGGCTCATCACAGCTGAGAGACACATCAGACTGATTAATTACACAATGGGTGCTGTTTAAAATGGCAGAGGACATTACGGTTTCTATAGTAATTGACACTTGCGCACATTTTCGCATACTGCGAAATAGGGAGAAATACCCCCACTTGGATGCTATTTTTCCACTGAGAAAGCTGACCTTCAGAAAGCTGACAGCATCTCTGCTTGGGTGTGGCAACAGGTGATCCGTCTATCTCTCTCTCTTGCTCTCTCTCTCTCTCTCTCTCTCTAACACACACACACACACACACATTCATCCTTGTTTATCCAATAACTTGTCAGAAACAGCACAAGCCATGATACTATTTCTGAAGTGAACATTTTGAATTACTAATGGAGGTTTGGACACATCATTTGTTTTGAACCAGCAACAGCAGATTCTGATTTGTTGCATAAGAAAGTAGTTCCATGCACAAATGTGTTTTTTATGACCGTACTCAGTTTTTCCAATTTTTAAAAAATTTACTTGTTCATTGAACTGTTGTATATAAGCAATATCACACTCGCAATCGTGTTATATGGCCCTAAATCAGCACTTGTTTTGCTTCATGACACAGATTGTACATTGGATATTGAGTGGTGACCCAACACAGTACAAAAAAAAAGTTTAGTTACTTTTTTTGTTTTGTTACAAAGCTAAAAAATATATATAAAATTGCATAAAAATCAAACATGAAGTTCATAAAATCTTACAATGCACTTTAATATAATATAATATAATATAATATAATATAATATAATATAATATAATATATGGAACAAACACTGGGCCAAATACTGTATTAGGATTAGCCAGACTACCAAGTGACAAATTAATTACCACCAAAATACAGTGGTTTGATGGGATGCACAGTCTTTGACGTCAACAACAAAAGAATTGGGAATATTTTGCAACTCCCTTTTAAAAGTTGAGAAGCCTATGCATTTTTTTATCCTAATTCTGAGTGATTATATGGTTAGTTGCATTTAGCATTGTTCTTTCCTGTGGTCCATGGCCCTGAAAAAAACAACTGATAATTCCTGTGGGTGCCTTTAACATCTTCACTGACTACACATATGACACATCATTTATTTAATGTTTTTTACTAATTTCATATGAAAGTTTTGTGCGGGTAACAGAACTACAGGCTGAAATTGAACATGTTTTCAGCCACTGACAAGTTTTTATATCAGCGTTTTATATCCCTTTGGAGACATTTTACATTCTGCCTCAGCATTATCTATAAAAGCATTTTTAAAAATCCTCATCCAGTAATAATAAACGACGTGATTGGCCCATCATGACCAGCCCTGAGAAAAGTAACAGGTACCGCATGACACCACCGTCTTTGCTGAAGGGGGATTGTGTGACACTGGTTGGGCAATACCTACTCATACAACGGAGGCGGGACTTCAGTTTTTGTCTGATTATCACAAACTCACAGTCACACAATTGCAAGGTATCTCACACTAAATTATTTTCAGCGTTGATAAAAAAGATATAAACAAGGACAGATGCATGATTAGGAGGGACAAATCACCCTTTCACAGCATTGAGGGGACATGCCCACCCCCCAAAATTCTACGCCACTGCTACTATTCAACTGCATGGCTCTTGTACTCTGCAGAGGCCTATGTTGATAGACAGGCAGATGCAGGGGCGCACAAAAACTTCTCTTGCTTTGTGGTCCAGATGGAAATAAATCCGATATAACTGACAGCTGCATTCAAGCCTGAGAATTCAGAAAACCTGTTTTCCTTTTTCAAAGCTGTTAACACTCAGAAACCTCAAAACGAACCGCCAGTTCTACATAATTTGTGGCACCTAACAAGCAAAGTGTTTTTTCCAGGGCTTTGGATTGTTGGATGGATTGTTTTTTTTTTCCTAGATAAAATGAATTACACCAACACTACACTGTAAAGTCATGTAGCGAAATGTTTTCTCAGAAGGTGTTCCAAATGTCAGATGTATTTTTTATTAAGTTTAGTATTATGTTCATATTACAAACAAGGTGCCAAGACTCTTCCAGCTGCCATGTACTCAAAGTAACATCATTTATCATCCACCGTCTAATCTGCACCATTGAACAGCCCTAATTTACAGTGCCACACAAAGAATTTTATCTCTGAATGGAGTAATTTCCTCCATGTCACACAGCGGTAATGTGCATTAGGGTAATATTTGTGTGGGTTTTGATGTGCAGCAGAAAGTGCTTGCATTTGTGGCGAATGCCTGTAATGATTAAAGTTACCCAGTATTTACAGAATAGCATAGATGAAAGGGGCGTTCACACTGACAGCAAATTGCAATGGCAAAGCAACCAAGTTGCCGATTTGAGGCAACATGAGCGACAGTGAATGTTGGCAATGCAATTAATTTCAGCAGCGTTACATTTTATGCAAATATGTAACAATGCAGTAACTACCAAAATGAGTGCAGAGATTGTAGCTCATGTGATCAGCCCCCAATACTGTAATGAAGTTGGAATGCGCACTAGCAACCAAAGTACGGATGGGAATCGTAAGGAAATGAACATTTCTGGATCCAATTGGATTCCACTTTGTAATTCTGGTTCCTTAATGATTCCATTAAAATTATTTCAGTACCTGAAGAGCCCCTCAGCCAAATTTGGTAATATCTAGAGGCTATGATTAACAAATAATCTAAACAAATACCAAACTATTTCTTTGATAATATTTAAAGGGGTAGTTGACCCAAAAATGAAAAATCTCTCATCATTTACTCACTCTCATGCCATCCCAGATGTGAATGACTTTCTTTCTTCTGTAGAACACAAATTAAGATTTTTAGAAGTATATTTCAGCTCTGTTGGTCCTTTCAATGCAAGTGAATGGTGGCCAGGACTTTGAATCTCCAAACATCACGTAAAGGCAGCATAAAAGTAATCCACTCCAGTGGTTCAATCCATGTCTTCCGATGTGATATGATAGGTATTTAAATATTTAAGTAGTTTTTTTTTACTATATATCTCCTCTTTCACGTTCTTCTTCTTTAGTTTTTTGGCAAATCACATTCTTTGTACATATTGTCACCTACTGGTCGGTGCACGTCAAAGGTGGAGATTTGTAGAAAAAAGGACTTCAATATTGATCAGTTTTTCACCCATGCCTAACATTATATTTATTTTTAATTTTTTTAAAGGATCTGAATAAGAACCGGTTCTCAGTTCCCAAATCTGCAACCTCCAGATTTAATCGCTGTGAACGACCTTAACAAGAACATGAACAATTTCTAGTTTTCAATATGTATGCCACAGTTAAGCTAGATGTGTGTGGACAACATCTCCATGCGTTACAGGCACTCACCGAGCAGGTGTTTTGTCTGTGCAGGAACAAACAGATGGAATGACTCTGGTAAAGGAAGAGGGTGACAAAGAGGAGGGCAAGCAGGAGCCAGAAGTGGTATATGAGACCAATTGCCACTGGGAGGGATGCTGCAGAGAGTTCGACAGCCAAGAGCAACTTGTACATGTGAGTGGACACACCACACCTATGTTTCATATATAAAATCTACAATTGTGAAGAAATTAGTTAGTCATCATTTATTTTCATTATTTAAATATGTACATGTTAAAATGTAAAAGAAATTGTAGTTCGAGTTAATTAAACACATTTTAACAGTTATAAAACTTTGATACAAGTATATATATACATGCCATAAAATCAGTGGAAATGCTGTAATTAAAAGTTGGGCAAAATCTTGTGATGATTTCCAGTAGAGTTTTTTAATAATAGGATCAAATGGGGGCCTGGGTAGCTCAGTGAGTACCCCTGGAGTCGCAAGTTTGAATCCAAGGCATGCTCAGTGACTCCAGCCAGGTCTCCTAAGCAACCGAATTGGCCTGGTTTCTAGGGAGGGTAGAGTCACATGGGGTAACCTCCTTGTGGTCACTATAATGTGGTTTTTGCTCTTGGTGGGGTGCGTGGTGAGTTGTGCGTGGATGCCGCAGTGAATAGGGTGAAGCATCCACATGCACTATGTCTCCATGATAATATGCTCAACAAGCCACGTGATAAGATGCGCGGATTGACCGTATCAGACGCAGAGGCAACTGAGATTTGTCCTCCGCCACCCAGATTGAGGCGAGTCACTACGCCACCACGAGGACTTAGAGTGCATTGGAAATTGGGCATTCCAAATTGGGGAGAAAAAAAGGATCAAAATGGGCAGATTTAATTCATATCAAGCTTTATTGGCAAGATGAACTTAAGTGTTATTTGCCAATGTATTATTAGACGTTGCACATAGAGATATAAAACAAATTGAATGCTGAAGTTTAATTTGCTGACGTTTAAAATCTCAAAACGATTATTTTGCTGAATATACTTGGCTCTAGACATCCCATTTGTCACAGTCACTCCCAGGAGTGAAAGGACATAAAAGCTCACTTTCTGTGAAAATATACCACTTCTCTCTGGCCAACACAGACACAGTCATTCTTTTAACCACTCCTGTCATCCACACAAATACACACACACAACAACCCCAAAGGCACATATCTGATTGAAAGATTTCCAGTTCTCCACGGCTGTCTATCCATACTCTGACATGGCAATCCATGGCGGCCACGCTAACCCTAACTATAATTGAAAGCCTCCACTTGGAATGGTCTGTGCTCAAAGCTTCAGGATCTTGACAACTTCTTTCCTGTGTCTTTCAAAAGCCATGAGGGCTAGGTGTTTTTCTGTATGTGCGATAAGTAATTTGTGTTATCAACAAAATTCTTGAATTTAGTAATTGGGTAGTGATTTATCGCATTAATATAGTCAGAAGCTTGAAGTACCACCTTGTTTTTGCTTTTTCAATTCTCAGTCAACAGGGGTTAGTAACCACGACCCCAGCTTTATAGGCAACATGCACACTTTGAGAGACAGTGCTGTGGACTGTAGTCCAATGATGGGCTTGTTCGGTGATATGGAAATAAGCAATATAATGCATTCTAAAGCAGCTTTTGGTATTGCCTAAGCAATGCTTTACTTGTCTATCACATTAATGTAATGTATATTTGAATTATATAAATAATTATATTTATAATTATAACTATTTAATTCATTCATTATATATTTACTCATTTTTATTTTTAAATATTTATATATGCTAATAATTTAGATTAATCGGCATATCATGTAATTAATTTAATCGATTGACAGCCCTACAAATAACTAACTCGCAACTGATTTCAATAGAGGTGACAACGCGATACTCTAATGAGCATAAATGTGCATAGTACACACACATTTTGGGTCAAATTGTCAGTCTTCTATGACACTAACCAATTTTTTTATCTAAACGTTTTAGTATTAAATGTGTGAAAAGTATATTTATAATCCAAATTGCTCTCGCTTCATCTGCCATCTTGGATTAATTTTTCCATCGAGCTCATCACGGCCTTCTGGGATCACCTACTCGGGGAAGAATTCATACGATGCTACCTTAAAATTTCTCCAAAACAAGGTATTTTATGAGGCAGCATAATTAAGATACCTACGTTTTGGAACAGCCTTCGCATCAGGAGCACGTCTATGATGTCTTAAAATGCTGCCTCCGGAGGAAGCAGTCTTGGTTTTGGAACAGACCCTATAGTACATATATATATATATATATATATATATATATATATATATATATATATATATATATATATATATATGTGTGTACTGTATATCTATTAGAGCTGTCAGAATTAACGTGGTAACGCATGAGTTTAATTTAAAACGTTTAACACGTTAATTTTTCTTAATCACGATTAACACATTTATCATTATTTCAGCATAAACACTGGTGTGATGGGCGGAACCTTTGCAATGTGTCTGCCCGGAGTCATCACACTGACAAAAATGCAGCTTCATGATTGCTTTAGAAAAGTGTATATTCACACTGTACCATCAGATTAATAGTGTGGATGATGAGAGTTTAAGAGATGTAATGCCCATTGCAATGAATATGCAACCTATGTGGGGACTAGTTTTTTTAATTTAGTCAAACTCCCACATAGACTTCGGGAAACATTTCATGTGACTTGAATTGGTGCTATTTTAGTGCATTTCTACATTTATATTGTGGAAAGCTTTGTTTGGAAAATATTAATAAAGCATTATATTTCTACATATTGTTTTGTTTTCTTCCTAAAAATGGAAATAAATACATTTTTAGAAGAAAATAAGTATATGTAGTGCCAAATTTCACGATTAAAAAAACAATTTTTTTTTATCAATATATAGTTTGGAATAATGTAGAGATTGTACTGGAAATTGGTACTTCACCAAAAGTGGCATTCAACTGATTACAGTACAGTCAGAACATTACTGATGTAAAAAATCAACACCATCGCTATTTGAAAAAAGTCATTTTTGATCAAATCTAGACAGGCCCCATTTCCAGCAGCCATCACTCCAACACCTTATCCTTCAGTAATGATGCTAAATTGCTAATTTGGTTCTTTAAATGAAGCTTAACATTGTCTTTGTGGGTTTTTTTTTTTTTGAGTTGCCACAGATTGTTTGATGAGAACTCTTTGAAGTTTTACATTTTGTTTTCCAAACTCTAACAGTAATTGTTCACACTATTAATGTGCTGATTATACATTGTGATCAGTTGAATGCCATTTTGGTGAATAAAAGTACCAATTTCTTTCCATAAGAGCAAAATATTTAGATTATTCTAAACTTTTGGCAAATTAATTTATGTAAGTCAAAATATTTCATGTAGTCTGTTATTTAAGAGTTAGACAAGTTACAAGTTCAAGAATTTGATAATTTTTGTTTAAAATAGTTAGTAGATAAATGAATGTTAAAAACCATAATTGTATTAATCGGTTTCATTTTATTTAACATACTTTCAAAAGTGCCAAATAAGGCAAATATTTCCATGTTTTAGAAATCAACATTTATTCCTCATCTGATTTATTCATCAAATCAAATTTGCATCACTCTTTCATATAAAGAGCTGCTTTTGTTTTTCAATTCCATCGCCTTCTTTAGGTTTTTGTTTTATTTTTATGCTTTCTATGGTGCCGTTGAAATGGAAGACATGCTAATAAAAAAATATTTGCCTACAGAGTCCCTCCACTCTAATTCAGCTGAGGGATGAGGGTTCTTATCGCTCTTTCCTCAGTAATAGGATGAGTGCAGTGTGCGGACCACAGTGAATCTCATCCAACAAGAATCACTGTGGGGTGGGGGGACTTGCATTTCCATATATCAAAGCCGTGTACAACCCCTCCCCCATATCCCACAACCTCTTTAATTTGCATATAAGCTTTACTGAATTTTACATGTTTACTTTTTTTGCAAAAACAAGTGTTTATTTAAATTAAATGTATTATTCAGATTTACAAGTCTATATATTCGACAAGCATTTTTAACATGGTTACATTTTGTTTTAAAATATCACAGTGGCCCAGTGTTAATATGTATCTTCCTTTTCCCCACATATCAGTCTAATTTTAGAAGCCTGTCTGGTAAATGTGAAGTGTGTTAAAATTAAGTTTTTCTGTGTTGTGTGTGCGCGAAACAGCCATGTTAAACATCCTCTCACTATGACGCATGGCCATGCTCTTTTGTCTGCATGGCTTTAGCATTCTCGATAAGATAAACATCAAATCTGTGCAACTTAGCACACTTATCTGCTCTACACAGTCAGCATAAACCAGCCGGGTGTCAATTTTACCGATTTATTTCATTATTTTTCCTTTTTCTTGACTTATTCATTTGATTTTTTTTCTCCAAACACACTGGCCCTTATACTCCAACTACTTGGTTCTCTACCAGTCTTTCTGGATTTCTCTTTTGCCTTTCTTTCAGTAGGGGCTCTCTCAGTTTATAAGGGCTCTTAAAAGTCAGCTGATGTGTGTGGGTTTCCTGGCAAACCAGGGTGCTTAATGGTGAATAAAATAGAAAGAGTTAGAAAGACAGTTTTACAAGTTAGATTGAACAAGTTTGCATGGAAGTGTGAAAATAACTTTGTAAATGTGAAAGTTATTTTTTGGGATTTGTACTTTACTCGAATGCAATTTAAATGGAATACTTGTACTTTTACTTAATTACATTTCAAAAGAAAAAATGAATTTTACTCCTTACAATTTTACTTAAACTTGAAAAGTATTTATTACATTTTGCAGTTCATTTTCTTACTGTACTAAATCCGCTTTTTCACTGCATCTAATAAATTACAGATGGAGTGATGCACAATGGCTGTGTGGAGTTCTGACCTTCTGCAGAGGCAGAATTTCGGATCTGATTTGAGCTGTGGATACGTTGAAATATTTGTGCAACTAGACCGTATATGACCGCCTGACTGAATGTGATGTATTTGTTCAAAACTATGAGCACGAAGAGAGAAACACTGATAGTTTGTGTCCTAAATTTTATTCTAAATGCCTGCTACTTCTACAGATGAGACAATTATGAAGTCAAAAATTATCATTCACGTTGAATATATATATATATATATATATATATATATATATATATATATATATATATATATATATATACAAAATGAAAAGACTTTTGTAATTAAGTGTGTACATGTAATTTATTTCTAAACTTGCCAAACAATTCACAAAACCAACAACATTACTCAATTTCTTCAAAACTTCATTTACGTTTTTGAAATCTTTCTCTATGTCTAAAGGGACTGGGTGTTCTGACATTGCAATTTGTGAGTGCCTTGTCCTATGCAACGAACACTGCGTGACTGTGGCAAAGTTTTTGAAAAATAACATTATGTGATTTATTTATCTCTGGGAATTTCCAAAGGTAAATGTCCACTGTGTGGCACTAAAAGCAAGTGAAATGTTCTCCTGAACATATGAGGGTTTTTAGGGTTATTGTTCTATTGAGATGTAAATCAACAAAACCGACCTCCCTATCCTAAACCTTAAACCTAAACCTAACCAGAAAAAGCAAATGTGCCTTGAAAAACATTTCTGATGACACTTTCGGTTCATGTGCCGACTCGTGTGCTCTTCAGGACTCTTACCCCAGTCCTTTGTAATGCATATGCAACAATCTATCAGATGAGCTACCACACAATTTGATCATGATTAAACAAGCTTGTAAATGCAGGTGGTTATGTAATGCAAACGTTAAAATGAGTCATGCGTTATAGTAAATGTGTTTATATGTCATTAGATAGCATTGTGTGAGGAACAGAGCAAACCATGTTTATAAACTGATCATTTGTCATTTTACTCGTGATTTGAGTGAAATGGGATAAATGTCATTGTTGTTTTAGCGCCTCTAGTGTTCATTTCACCAGGAAATCGGTGTGTTATGTACAACAGAAAAATCATTTTGCAAAAATGTGTGTCTCTGTCAACATCCTCTCTCACACAATCTCCTCTCTTGATTTCATTCTAACTAGGAAAAAAGTTACTTTTTACTTTTACTTTTTACTTAAGACCAATTTAATATGAATACTTTTTTACCTTTTTTGCTCGCCTATGAATACGTTTTTGGCTAGATTTTTAATTGAGTAAAATTTTCACTCAGTGTCCATACTTTTACATAAGTATAATTCCTGAGTACTTTTTACACCGCAATGCAAAAGTGGTCATCGCGTCCAAAAGTAACATTTTAAACCTGCCAATATTGGGTAAATTTACTCACCATAAATATCAAGGCCATAACCACCACGTTGAGGGGACTCATCTACCCCAATATTCAGAAGTAGAAGATCAATATAAACTCAAAAAAAAGCAACACAGTCAAAACTTGATTTCATTGTGTTCTATCCATTTACATTTATAAAAGTTTACCTGATCTGTTTGAGTTGGGAAAAAATAAATACTGTTTGTGGTGTTATTGTAGCATTGAAGAAATTTCCGTTTCCCAGCATTCTTTGCATGTGACTCGATAGGGAGAGTACTTTTGAAAATTAATTATTATAGATATTATATATTATATTATATTATATTATATTATATTATATTATATATAATAATTATAGAGTTATTTTAATGCGTTTTTGTGCAATATGAATATAAAGATACTGGTTTGTGTTTTATGTTTTGTTATGTTAGATTTAGAGGAGTTTCTGTTATGTTGGAGTTTTGGTGGTTACCATTATGATGAGGACAAGCAAATTTCACACATAAACTTTATTGGCCGCTTCAGTGAGAAATATCTGAGCTAACCATAACATAGTTACTAAACTACACTCTGAAGTATTTAGCATCGTAACATTCACTTTTACTAGTTAGTACATTAAGAAATTCAAGAGATTTATTTGAGTTACATTGACATGTCTAAATGTGTTAGGTTTATCAAATTCAACAAAGTGTTTGTGTTGAGATTGCATAGTAATTTTAAGATAAGAAAACTCATTTCAAACAAATGGAACCACTCTCCATGATTGAATCAAGACTGCAGGTTTTTCAATGACCAGTTCTTAAACTTGGTTTACTTGATACATTTGGTCCCCCCAGTCTTGAATATTTGTTTGCGTGCTCGAAAAATATTTATTACTGACCATATAGTGTAGTTTGCATTATTTTTTATAAAATATATTAAGTATTTTTGTGCCTATGACAATGGCATTACTTGACAATTTTTTTCCTTGCTAGGGTTAGGAACCACAAACCAGTTCTTATTCAGAACCGCTTACATTTGTTATATATACCGGATTAAAATGATGATAGTGCAACCAGTGTCTGATTGCTAAATGAATTACTTTTATGAGCCAGTTCTTTTGAATCTACAGCACGAAACATACTTTAGTGCGACCAGTGGAGTCCGAATCCTGAACAAATGGCTCTAATGACTCGCTTCTTTTGAATCTACACCACAAAACAAACAGTGCTTCCTATCGAACTAATGACTTTCGAATGAAGTCATTCATTTTGTCATGTCCGACTCAAAACGAACCTATGACTTGTGAGACCTATATTAGTAATTACTGGATGGTTATTGAAATGACAATGTGTAGTTAAAGATACACATTTTAAACTAGATTGTATTTTGTGGTGTTTTATGAAAATTAATGAATAAAGTATCGTGATTAAAAAGTCTGTGTAAACAGCATTTGCAGTAATTTATTCTGTTAAAATTGTGAAATGCTCTCATAATTTGGTAACAGGCTGCTTAGAGCAGTAAATCCAATAAGAATTCAATTTCTTATTTCCAAATATTTATTTCTGATAAGTACTAAAATAATTGTTGATAGACCCATTAAGTAACCAGAATCGTTAAATTCTTTATGATTCTCATCCATATTCCTTGAATATTTGTGACAAACATTGCAGTTCATCATGCCACTCACTGCATCATATATGATATTTTGTCTCAAACTGCACCTGTAAACATTTTTAAAGAAACATCATGATATAGCTTCTCATATTTTCATTTTGGTGGCTGAACGTGAGGAATCTTCCATATATGTGCAACCACATGGAGTTTTGGATGAAAAAACATTTGGGCTTAAACTTTGATTGCTCATGTCACTTAAACGTCATTACTATCCTTCTACAATTTGATTGTTGCGGTTCCTAAAAAAGATACTAGCAAGCCCATTTCTATTCACATTTGGCAATTGTGAATGTTCATTTTGGATATTTCTCTTACTCTCTCATGCTCTCTATACTCATAGTGGTTGAGACTGATAGTGGCACTGATAGTGTGCGTGTGTGTGTGTGTGTGTGTGTGTGTGTGTGTGGTATGAAAATCACGTTTAAGCTGCTCTGTACTCCTCCCTGTGCCGGGGGAGATAAACGCTGGCTGAGTGGGAAGATGGACCCCACTCTGGCTGCTGGCAAAGACCCTTTAATTGGCAAAATGTAGAGTTTTTTTGATCAGGCAGAGGATTAGACATCTTATCTGTCTGGAGTATCTTATGCAGAGATGAAAAGGCTGTGCTGAATTACACATGCCAATTTACTCCCTCGCATATTGTTACTCTCATTCTCACTCTCTTGCTTGCTCTCCATCTTTTTATATGTCTTGTCAGCTTTTCCCGCTACTTTCATTGCACATCAGTGACTGAAATGAGAAAAGAGAGCATGATTTATTAGTGTATGTTTGATAATGCTAAACACTGTTGGGGGTCCCAGAGCTTTGTGAAATTGGTGTGTAAACAGGCTCTTTTCATGCATGGCTGCATTTTAAAGGTTCAGGCCTTTCAGACTAGAAAAACCTAACCAGATAAGTAGACAATATACTGTAGATTAATTTAAGCAACCATAAAGCTGCTGCAAATTAGGGCACCCGTTTATGTGTGAAATGCCATTATATGAAAAGAGTCTACTATAGGAACTTTAACTTATTACACTGGAATATTCAGTGGGGTCAAAAAGTCTGAGACCACTAGTGAAAATGTTTCTAAATTGCTAAATTGTCTAATTTAAAGCTGAAATATGTCATTTCTACGACACTAGCTCTACCGGAACCGAATTGAAAAAATAAACAGTGGTTTTAAACAGATTTCTGAATATGCCCCATCACCTGCAATTGTTCAAACAGTCAGATAGTCCCACCCCCAACTTGAGTAACGTTATTGGGGAGGGTCTAAGCAGGTTGCTCAAAACAAACAGAGCAATTTTCGTAGCGTAACAGAAACAATGTTTGCAGTTTTCGAGAAAATTAATCTATGAATGGCTTTCTTATAGTTGTCTCTGCATATTAATCTGGGATAGAAGTATATTAACACTGAAATATGTACATACTTCACCTTTATTAATTTTTTCATTACAAATTATTAATGAGATGTGAATTTTAAAAAATTACATATTTCTTAGTATTTGGTATGTCTCCATTTTGCTTTAATGACAACATGCACTCAAGCTGTCATGGACTCTACAAGTTTATGCAATTTTGTGATCCACATTATCCATTTGACCTTTTGTACAATGTTGTTAACATGGTCAATGTCACAAATTTTCTTAAATATTTCTTATTTTTACATCAGATTAGTTTACATCATAACATTTCTTTGTGTTGCATTTATCAAAATCCTGAAACAATCTGTTTATTTTCAGGTCTAAATGAGATTTTTCAATTCCCATATTTTCAATGTGGACTTTGGCACCCCACTGTATATCTGGAGCCATGCCCCATTGTGTATGCGTTTGTTTGTATTTGCATGCATCAATCAAATAAAAGTAAGCATCTTGTTCATTACTCTGAGTCTGAAAGTCCCAGCGGTTGCTCTGTTCTGTGCTGTTGTCCTATACTGTGGCGGGCGGAAGATGAATAGATCTCTCCTCTGAGCAGCTTGTGTAGCATCAGCACCTGTTAGACTATTTCCCCCAGCCGCAGCCCCGCTCGCTTACAACAACGCCATCATCCGCTCAATAACCATTGCCATTACATCAGGCCATTAGGGCATTAGTGTCACCCCCCCAACACTTCCCTCTCTGCCTCTTCCATCCTTTTATCAGTGTAGCCGGGTCATGCATCACGCACGACAGCATTAAGCTCATTTGTACAAGCGAGTGTACCAGCATTCAGGGATGTGTTGCAATCTCTCTCTGCCTCTCTTTCTCCGTGTTATCGAACAGCCAGCCCGGCAGACGGATCACATGCCACAGGGAATCCCTCTTGAAGCAGGGTATAAAATGTGGGATGAATGAATAAAAAGAGTTTTTACAGTACATTGAATGATGACATATATTCATTAATCCAAGGGCCTGCACTCAGGTTGAGTTTTACCTATACGTAGACCTGTATGGAATTGGTGATTGCAGAAAGCTCCACAAGATTTGAACACTTTAATTCACAAGTTAGACACATTTGCTTGCATGTTGGTTTATTAGATATTTTGGCTGATTTGACTATGCTTTCAGCTACCAATGAGAATGTAGTACTCCGTTTAACACATTTTACCATGTGTAGAGTTTATTATGCAGAAGTCTGCCCAAAGCTATGTAGACTTCCGCAAAATTGGAATGCCCAAGATTCGACACATCTCCCGCCCCTCGTATGTTTGTGTTTTGTAAGTTATGTTGGCTGATTTGATTAAGCATGCAGCTAACAATAAGGGTACAAATCTCTCAGCTCTGTTTCACATGTTTGACCAAATTTAAATCCATTAACTCGTGGAAATCTACACATTTTTTCCCCCATATTCAGTGCACAAAATTTGTAGATAATTTGTGGGCCTCCATATGTATACATTTGTGGAATTCTTGTTACCCTGTTTTAGGGAATTAAACAGTATTAGGGGCAGTTCACACTAAACATGTTTTTGATTCTTCAAAAACAATTTCAATTGTTTTTCAAAGTAAACATGCATTAGACGGACTTCTTTGACCATAGTGAAGCATATTTAAAGATGTGTCAAGTTAAAAAGAATGTTAAAAAGTGCCTTGAGACGCCTGCGTTTTGCTCTATCTTTTGCACTGCGTCTAACTTATTTATCATAAGAACGAACTCTTACTGATTACATTCAATCTACATTCACTGAGCACTTTAGGAATTAGTAACACTATGGTCCTAATAAAATGCCTGACGTGGTCTTCTGCTGTTGTAGCCCATCCGCCTCAAGGTTCGACATGTTGTGCATTCTGACATGCTATTCTGCTCACTACAATTGTACAGAGTGGTCATCTGAGTTATCATAGCCTTTCTGTCAGCTCAAACAAGTCTGGTAATTCTCTGTTGACCTCTCTCATCAATGAGGCGTTTCCGTCCGCTGAACTGCTGCTCACTGGATGTATTTGGCACCATACTGAGTAAATTCTAGAGACGTGCGGGAAAATCCCAGGAGATCAGCCGTTACAGAAATACTCAAACCAGCCCATCTAGCACCAACAATCATGCCACGGTCCAAATTACTGAGATTAAATTTTTTTCCTTATTCTGTTGGTTGAACATTACCTGCAGCTCCTGACCCATATCTGCATGTACAGGTGTTTCTAATAAAGTGCACAGTGAGTGTATATACTAAACATGGCAATTGAGAGTTGGCCAAATGCATCACATTTTTATAGTAGTTGAAGAGATTTTCAATATTTACCTTCCCAGCCAAGAAGACGATAGAGGACTCTGTTGATTGATTTATAGTGTTCGAATGTATTATTGTGAAAATGTATCAAATTCAGCCGTATGATTTTGTGTGATGTTGATGGACAGTTACTCTCATGTAAGATCTGGCGGTCTCGTGGTGATCAGTTGCCATAATCCAAGCCCAGTCTGGTGATTGAAGGTCTTCCCAGACTGTCTTTGTCTCAAAGGAAGCAAGGTTTGAATGACAGTCCTACTTGGACATCTAGTGAAGTAGAAGTGCAAATATAGAGGGTGTACATGCACACACACACACTCACTGGCACACACAAATGTACATGTTCCTCACACAAACTCTGTGAAAGTTCGGCTGAAACTGCGGAGAGGTGACAGAGACAGCTGTGATGCAGGCCGTCTTTGTGTCATGAAGAGGAATAGAGGATGAGCTCCTCTCTCTGTCTCTACCACCACCTCTCACAATTTTTTAGAAGCCGTTTCACTCTCGCTTTTCTTTGCCTTCCTACTGTCACTCTGGTCTGACCCTCTTCCATGTGAGGGAAGTCAAATCACTGACTCGCTTTCTTTTTCTGCTTTGTATTTCTCTCTTTTCTCTCTTTTGTTCCCACTCGGAGATAAGGATGTGTAGTAGTCGACTAGTTGTCCAACAATCAATTAGTCATTTAATGAGGTTGAATAGTTTTAGATTTTTTTTATTTTTATTATTATATTCATTTTTATATTTAAGTTGGTAACTGCCGTGCTCACACTTGGCTTTGAGGATACGAAATTACTTCAGACCCTCAAACTTTTACAATATACAATCTACTCCACTGTCCTGCAACAATAAAAACTAAGTGTTCATTGTAATGAGCCAAGTGATCTATCTCTATAATCTATTCTATCAACGTGTCATATGTCATCTCGTCATACAGATTCACAGGTTAGTGTTATTTTTTCACATGAGATTGTGTTCCCAGTCACTCATGTTCAGATTCATATAAATGGAAGGAAAGTCCAGTGTGACCACACCTTTAGCTGTTGCACATTTTGCTCTGTAAAACCCGCATCTCCTTCAACTGATGCTACAACAATGAACATGCAGATGGATGTCTTTGGCCATTGCGTCATTTCTTGCACATTTCTTGCGTCATTTCTTGCACTTTCTTGCGGAAGGAACTTGTGTTTTTAAAACGGCGTATCAAATAAAAAATAGTTGGGTTAAAAAAGTACAAATAAAAACAACTTCCTGAAGACCGATTTGTTGACTAGTTGTTCAGGCAACCCACCAACCTTTTCAGATTTTTTTTAATTGATTTTAAAATTGTATTTTGCACATCCCTACTTGGAGATGCACCATTGCTTTGGAATGCGTTTTGTATGTATGCATGATTCTGGACAGGAAAAGAACTCATAAGTGCTGCATACTGTTGTCTTTGTGTGGATGCCAGATGTTGACCTCATCCTCTCAGTGCTTTGCGTAAAAGTGTGTGTGTTTTCTTTTGAAACCTTCAACCCTTCGTGACTCCCTTGCTGTGCAAGTGTGTGCACAACAAAGACAGAGAGAGTCAGCTATACAAACAGAAAAAGGGGTTACATAGAGAAAATGAGAAGGACCTTGGTGGAGGCAGCATGTTGAGAAAAAGATTGAAAAAATAGCAACAGGGATTTGATGGCTTGAGAAAAAGAGAGAGAACATTTGAAAGTATGAGAGAAAGTTGAGGTTGACATTGGGGTTTGGTTAAGCTAGAGGTGACAGTATCAACAATATGTGTTTATGAAGGGAGGTGGGTTGCAGTTGGAAAGCTCTGGCATTAGAGATGCTTTCACTAAAACCCTAACAATCCAGTCCCCCAATACAGACATATATATATATATATATATATATATATATATACACACACACACACACACATCCCCCACCCTTGCTCCACCCCTCCCAAAGCCTCAGATTGAAAGTTGCCACAGCAGCACAACTGTCAGCACTTGTCAAAGCAGGGCCATAGGACTATAGTGATGGGAGGTGACAGGGGTTTATTTGAAATCCCGTTTAAATCGGACACTGAGATTCACAAACCATGCACTACCCCAGCTTGCTCACAGCAGACTGAGCATAGTGAGAGTGAGAGAGAAAAGAAATAGGTAATTGAAAGATAAGGGGAAATTGACACATGAGAGAGAGAAAGTGTGGTGGGAACAGAGAGAGAGAGAGAGAGAGAGAGAGAGAGAGAGAAATTACAATCTGAGATCATTCAGTTGCAGTCTTTAGGCTCAGTCCTAAAAATGGAAGATCTGAATGCAAGAACTGAAAAAGAACTGGATTACAGTATATTAGTTAAAAAATAAGCATTCAACTAAACCGCATCAGAACTATGACAACAAAATAAAAAAGTTCTGCAGCTCTGTAAAAGCCTGGGTCTACATATTGAATGGCAGAACAAAGGGTGATTCTCTGGGTCGATTTACCTACTGTTCTTCTTTAGGTAGTAGCACAGTGGACTATGCCATCACAGATCAAAACAAGATCAATTACTTCACTGTAATGCCACAACTACCTCTCTCAGACCACATTGTCATTAGTCTGAACAATCAGCCAGTCTTCTACCATCTTCAAATCAGAAGTCTAAACTCTATCCCCTCCCAACCAGATTCTTCTGGAGAAAAGAGTCCAGCCCAGTATGAAGCTGAACGCCACAGCGTTTATGTTGAGAACATGATTGATGTGTTTCTCCTATCCACATTTGGAAAAGACAAGAAAAGTATAAATTTGGTTACAAAACATTTGACCAGCATTTTTTTAACAGTTGCTATCGAACCATTGAATAAAATAAAAATGCACAGGAGAAAAAAGGAAATCACGAAAGCTGTCTGGTTTGATAAAGATTGTCAAATTGTTTGTTTGATCGTTATCAAATACAAAACACAGAGACCCCACAAATCAAGTAACATGTACCATCTATTAACAAATGCTTAAAAAGTATAAGTCACTGCTAAAAAGCAAAAGAGCCGAACATATGACAACAAAGCTCAACAAAATAAAAGAAGAAGTTAATAAAAATTATGGAACAATTTAAATAAGTCCAGCAAAGAAGAACAAATTCCCATCTGTGACCCAAACACCCGGACAGAATATTTTGGAAACCTTTATAAATAAGAACCTTTATAAATAAGAAATATACAAAATGAACAAAACTCCACCCAAAAGATTCTGAATTCCCAACTATATAATCTGGAATGCACAATAAAGGGTCAATTAAACCACTTGAACACCCTTGTGTCATGATGGAGATGGAATTTGCAATGAGATATTGAAACATAGCAGCAGGATTCATGCCAAAACAGAGAACAACTGATCACATCTACACACTGAACACACTTACACACAAACATGTCCACCAAACAAAACAGGGCAAAATATTTGTATGCTTTTTTTATTTTATTTAAAAAAAGCCTTTGATTCAGTTTGGCATAACAGACACTTCCTAAAACTGATTCAGAATAGAATAGGAGGAAAGGGTTATGATTTAATAAAGGACATGCATTAAAATGCAAAACAAAATAATAGATTATTTCAGCCAGAATACGGGAGTTCATCAAGGCTTCAGACTAAGCACAACTTTATTTAATATTTACATAAATGAATTGGCCACAATGCTTCAAAACTCATGTAGCCATGGACTGGTTTGAGTATTTCTGTAACTGCTGAGCTCCTGAAATTTTCACACACAACAGTCTCTAGAATTTACTCCGAATGGTGCCAAAAACTAAAAACATCCAGTGAGCAGCAGTTCTGTGGATGGAAATGCCTTGTTGATGAGAGTCTACGGTAACTCAGATAACCACTCTGTACAATTGTGGTGAGAAGAATGCTATTCTGAGATATGGGTTGGCGCTGTTTTGGCGGCACGATGGGAACCTACGCAATATTAGTTAGGTGGTTTTAATGTTGTCGCTGATCGGTATATGTATGGCAGCAAAATCTGGGGCCCCAAATATAAACTGCATTGTGAATTCTGGGACAAAAGTTCAATTGGAGTTTTCCACCTTGAATTCTGTAAAAATACCCTGGGAGTTCACAGAAGTGCTTCTAACCTGGGCTGTCGGGCAGAACTGGGCAGATTTCCTCTTTTGATAGACATTCATAAGAGAGCCAGTAATTCTGGTTCCACTAGAAATGACTCTATAAGACTCTTCCCCAAAATATCACCATCACTGTGCTTTTATACACAGAGATGTATTTAGTGGATAAACACCAGCCAAATTCATCAATTCAGTTGAGGCAGGCAAAACATATACAAACAAAAACACAACCCAAGAAGAATACCTCCATTATTGGCATCACAAACTCAAAGAAACAAACAAAATAAGACACCATATCTGACCAAAATTAAAGACTACCGTCACAGGAAGCTCCTTGCAAAGTATCATGTGAGTGAGCACAGTCTGGCGGTAGATACAGGTCGACACAGACAGAACTGGAGACCCAGAGAAAACAAACAGTGTTTACACTGCACTGAAGGAGTCATAGAGGGTGAACTACACTTCCTCATTGAATGCAGTAAATATGAGAGCTGTAGTTACTTCTCTTTACAATTTATGCACTTACCTATATGTTGCTTTAAGTATGCAATAAGTTTTTATTATTATTTATTTATTCATTTTTATTATTACTACTACAGAATGCTTTGGCAACATTGTAAATTCTATGCAGTCATGCCAATAAAGCTCATTTGAATTTGACAGAAAGAAAGAAAGAAAGAAAGAAAGAAAGAAAGAAAGAATGAAAAGGCATTTACAGAAGTCTGAATGGCTTCCCTTGATGCAAAACAGGCATTTCTATGTTGATACAGATGGTTCTGTATTCAAGTTCCCCTATAAACAGCTGCTGTTGACCTTTAGAGACTAAGACACTTTAACCTCAGACATACAAAGTTTAAACCCAAGTTTTATGATGCTAAAACTCTCAGTTCAGATATTCCTCAGATATTTCATGAGTCTGGCCCTATGCTTTCAGTAGCTAAGCCGTTCCAAGTGGTCGCTAAAGGCCCGAGACAATTTTGTGATCCTGAAGCCCCCTAGTGGCACAACTAGCATAATATCATGCACATTCATGCTTGTGAGTTGCAGTAATGTAGAGGAACAGATACACAGATTACACATGACAGTATTTTTAAACATTCAACAATTCTTTACTTGGCATTTATGTAAAATGTTATGTAATTAGAATACATAAATATGTCATGTTATTCATTAACATGAAGTTTGATCTTCTCTTCCTCACACAGCACATAAATAATGACCATATCCATGGAGAAAAGAAGGAGTTTGTGTGTCGCTGGGAGGAGTGCTCAAGAGAGCAGAAACCCTTTAAGGCCCAGTACATGCTGGTGGTGCACATGCGCAGACATACAGGAGAGAAGCCACATAAATGCACGGTGAGAATTATATTTGTAAAATTATTTATTTTTTATGTTTTTTTCCAGAAACTCATTTTAGTAGGTACAGTAGAAACAGCTATTATCTGGGCTTTAGTCTTGGACATGGTCTGTCTTGAACGTATCAATGTAACTGTGACACTTGTGTGTCTTTTTCTCTCTGTGCAGTTTGAAGGCTGTTCAAAGGCTTACTCCAGACTGGAGAACCTGAAGACTCACTTACGCTCACACACAGGAGAGAAGCCCTATGTCTGTGAGCATGAGGGCTGCAACAAAGCCTTTTCAAATGCATCAGACCGAGCCAAACACCAGAACCGCACACACTCCAATGAGGTACATTTACTCAAACACAAGCCACAATTGGCCCCATTTTATATATCAAGCATTAAACAAGATTCCATTGCTCTCAGCTCTGGACAATTAGTAATTGAAGTCAACATGAAATGCTTGTTATACAAAAGAAAACTGTTTGTCTTTGTAATCTTCGCTCAGTATGCCCCCCACCCCCAACCACCATTTCTATACAGAGCATGTCAAGCCCACCTTCATGATTTAATCAATTCTAAATGGATGAAATCAAATCATATTTTCCTATGTAGAAAATTATGTTTATATTTTTCCTACATCCTGTTTCACTAGGAATTATGTAGCATTACGGTAGTAAGGGCCCTGGGTAGCTCAGCAAGTATTGACGCTGACTACCACCCCTGGAGACGCAAGTTTGAATTAAGGGTGTGCTGAGTGTATCCAGCCAGATCTCCTAAGCAACCAAATTGGCCCGGTTGCTAGGGAGGGTAGAGTCACATGGGGTAACCTCCTTGTGGTTGCGATTAGGGGTTCTCACTCTCAATGGGGTGGGTGGTAAGTCGTGTTTGGATCGCGGAGAGTAGCACGAGTCTACGCAGTGTCATGCACAGCGAGCCACATGATAAGATGTGCAGGTTCAGATACGGAGGAAACTGAGACTTGTCCTCCGCCACCCGGATTGAGGTGAGTAACCGTGCTACCACGAGGACCTACTTAATTGTGTGAATTGGGCATTCCAAATTGGGAGTAAAGGGGATTAAATCAAATAAAACAATTAAAAAACATTATGGTAGTAAAATGTTCTGCAAATGCAAATTTTAAAAAAGTTAAAAATGATAAAAGAATTGCGATACATTTATTAGTGTTACATGCTGATGTTCTCTCTCTTTATGTCTCTCAGAAACCTTATGTGTGTAAAATTCCTGGTTGCACTAAACGATACACTGACCCCAGCTCTTTACGGAAACATGTTAAGACTGTACACGGTCCTGAAGCCCATGTCACCAAGAAACAACGTGGGGATACATACCCACGACCCCCATCCCAGCCCCGAGAACATGGAGGAAATGGACAGGGCCGTTCACCAGGGCAACTGTCCCTCGGAGTTATCAATGACCAAAGGGAGTACAACCACTCTACCTCGAAACAAGCCGAATGTCTACAAGTCAAGTCAATCAAGACAGAGAAGCCAATGGTAAGCCTCCTTCCATATTTAAAACGTCTCTCAAATCCCTTAAGGAGTTTATTCATGTAAATTTATTCCAGCCTTCAGTGTATCTAATGTTGGTCATCATATCATAAGCAAAGTTTAACATACTGTAAATACTTGCTAGCAACCACTTTAAATCTAACTTTTCTCAGGCCTTTTGTCTTACTAATGTTATCTCCACACTGATTTGACCTACCTCTTATTTTATCCTTCCTGATTCCATAACTGATCAGCTAAGGGGACATCCAGAACGAACGCGTTCTTCCGCAAAAAAAATAAATACTAGATGCAATGCAGACACATACGAGCATACGTGTTTTTAAAGTTAAAATAATTTTTTTAACCTGACACAGTGTCTAAAATCTGTGTCACTCCTGCACGAGATGCTGACAAATCAGCGAGACACAGCAGAACATTTAAAGACCTCCCTCTAGTGCATGATTACATAGAAAGATTATTTAAAAACAGTGTGAATGGCCCCAAATACTTGCTTACAACCAGTTGCATCTTGCTTTGCATTATTTATTTAATAACTGAATATGTTTTTTTGTCCGCTATCTCACGCACAACTTGTCCTCTCTTACTAAGGACAGTGGGTGATCAGGTGAGAATGGTGATGTCATCATTGGTATACTCTCACTCCTTTTCATTGCTCATTTTTTCCATGCAAGTCTGGGCCATCTGAATGAATCTCATCATTCTTCCTCTTTCTGTCATTAGTCAATAGCATCATATCATCTCTGATATTAATAGTAGTGCAGTATGCAATGCACTGTTATTAGTAATGTTTTGTTTTCTGTAGCATGGTGCACACTTTGTTGTAATAATCTTGTAATTAATTATTATATGTTCACGTGAGTATTATCTCAGCTTGCATGCTAAATCTACCTTTAATAAACAACAAGTAACTGAATTTAAAATTAGCCTCTGTTGCGGTTTTAAATCAGTGAGACTGCACTTGTGTGACTGCACTTGTGGTTTCATTATTTGTGCAGATTCATTCTTTAGTTTCAGGGGTTAGAAAATGGCTTATTGAAATCTAAGAGAAAGTACACGCTTTCTTGCAGCAATACTAACAAGACAGTCCATTCTATAGCAGGCATTAACCATTTATAAAACAGCAAACAACCTAATTAGGACCGATCAGCCCTGAAGGGAGACCATTGTCCATGCGCTGTTTTCTGAAAATGGGACAAACAAGCTTACATCTACTCCCGCTGTTGGTTATTTAGTTCTGGCATTGCCAACTGCTGGGCAAGGGGGAACCTATTTCTCACACTTCTGTGATTCACTTTGGCTTAAGTAAGGGGCAGAAGCAGAGATGAAAGTAATTAAAAGATTTTTTTGCATTTAGAAGCATGAGTTATTCAGAATACTGTAGTAGTACTTGAGTAAAAATATAACATTAAATAGTTATTGCAACAATCACTGTAATTTCGTATCCAATTATGTCTTGTTGCATGATAGAATGCAATTACTTGAATTCTTCTATCAACAAGGTGTTTCAGTTGGTTCAACATTTCAGCATTTCACTCTCATCATTACATGTTTCACCTGTAAAAAACAATTCCCAAGAAATCAGGATATGATAATGTTACATATCAATTTCTGTGATGAATGCAATATTCAAAATGTTTTCTCCTCCCCTCTTAGACGTCTCAGCCAAGCCCTAGCAGTCAGTCTTCATGCAGCAGTGACCAGTCCCCCAACGGCCCCCATCTCGGCCGTGGAGTCCAGCTTACTATGAGCAGCATTGGGTTTGTGGGGGAGGCAGCAGTGCTCGAGGAACAGGAAAATGAAGAGGAGGAAGGAGTGGGAGAGGAGGAGGATGCCCCCATCATGGACTCTACAGTATCCACTGCAACAGCCACTGCTGCAACACTAACTTTGCAGGCTCGCCGAAGTGTAGGACGGCCCTTACGCTGGATGGAGCATGTTAAGATGGAGAGGTTAAGGCAGGTTAATGGAGCTGTGCCTAGGCTTGGTCATCTGTCCCCAACACCGCCCCATAAAGGCCAGGCCCTGCCTGCCCTCACAGGGAAGGGTAAGTCATTGTTGCACAGCTCTCACCAGGGTTATTATAATGTTTTACATTGGATATTATTGACATCAAAAGGATAATTTCAACCTTTCTAAAGAGAATATCTCTCATTATCAGGTACATGCCTTGGTAGGAGTATTTCTGTGGGGGCACCAATGCCCCAGCCTCCTCTGGGTCCTGAGCTGTCCAACACAGAGCTGACAGTGCTGAGTTTGCTGCGTGAGCGCCGGGACAGCAGTGGCAGTGCCACCAGCTCAGCCTACTTGAGCAGCAGCCGTCGGTCTTCTGGCATCTCCCCATGCTTCTCCAGCCGTCGATCTAGCCAGGCCTCGCAGTCTGAGCACAGCCACCATCGACGTCTCCACAACCTTAGCGCCACTGACTCTTATGACCCAATCTCCACTGATGCCTCCCGACGCTCCAGTGAGGCAAGCCAGTATGGAGGATGTGGAGGTTCAGGTGGGGTGGTGCTTGGTGGAAGCTGGGCTGGTGGAAGTGGAGGTATTGGAGGAAGTGGGATGGGAACTAAAGGTGGTCTGAGCCTCACGCCAGCTCAACACTATCACCTGAAGGCCAAGTATGCAGCTGCTACAGGTGGGCCTCCTCCCACACCCTTGCCCAACATGGAACAATTGAGTCTAAAGACTTGCATGGCTATGATGGGAGATGGGCAGGACAACAGCCAGCTCACACTACCACCACTGGTCAGGCCACGTCGCTGCAGTGATGGTACGCAACATCTACATGGCAGTCAGACAGTGTATCAACGAAGGGGACTGTACCCTGGTGAAGGTCCAGGCAATGGTGATAGAAGAGCCAGTGACCCTGTGCGGACACGGGATCCTAATGCTTTTGGGTTGCCTCAGATACAGCGATTTAACAGTCTGAATAATGTAAATTCCTTACCCCATCATTTCTCAGATGGAGAAGATCTAGGTCTGAGCCTGCAGAACTACACCTGCCCACATGGAAGCTTTCAGAGGAGTCTGCACTCTCCCTGCCCTCCAAGCATCGTGGAACAATCAGCACTTGAGGACTTAGCCATGGACCAGGATGGTATTCAGTTACATTCAGATGAAGACATCTTGCCGGATGACTTGGTGCAGTATCTCCGCTCCCAAGATCAACAAATGGCTCACAACCAGAAAAAACATTCCAGTGATTCCAGTCCCCATAGATCCAATTTTAACCAGTGTACTGCAGATGGACAGAATTACCTCAGTCTACAACAGCATCAGGGGGCACCAGAAGAGGAATGCATCAGTAAGGACATAATGCCTATCCAATGGAATGAGGTGAGCTCTGGCAGTGCTGACGTTTCTCCTCCCAGACAGCAGTCTCAGATATGTGGGAGATGGTCGGACCAGAGTGGCATTAGTGGCAACTCATTTGGTCGCTTTGGAAACATGGTTGTGCAGCAACAACAACAGCATACAGATTTCATAGATCAGCACTCAACTCTTTATAGAGGAAGTGCCCAACCTGTGGCAAATATGAGCTATGGGTGCAGATATCCAGACCAATGTCAACAAATCCAAAATCCTGCCCAACAGCAGTCTTATAAGATGAATTCAAGCATTAAGATCGAGTCTTGCTCAACCTCCCATCTAGAATCAAGGCAGAACAATTTTGGTCGACCAGACTTCTCTCATATCTCTCAGGGCCCCATCCGTCCAAGCTGTGCCCAGCAGACAACTGCATCACAAGCTCGTCTCCAGCAAAACCACACAATCACACATCAAATCAGTGATAACTTTGTGCTGCAAAGACCAGCTAACTACAGCATGTCTCCAGCATCATCACTGCGTCATCATCCCCAGCCTCCAATGACCCATCCACCTGTCAACAGTGGCCACAGAGGATTGTATCATACACAGTCCTACTCCACTCAGCAAATGATCAATGGTCATAATGAACAGTTATGCCGGCAGCAAAGCTTAAGTAATGGAAATAATGCCAATTGCTCCCTTGCCAATCAGGTTTCTGGGCTGAAGCTAGAGGCAAGTGAACACTTTCAAACCAACACTTGCTCTTCCATTCAGCGACAACAGCCAGCATTTATCGCAGAGTGTTTTGACATGGCAAAGACCAAAGCATCTTCTCACAACTTAGTGCAGTCATGTCTAATGGAGTCCTTGACGGCAGAGACTGAAAATTCTGAGGCACTTCTGTCTCCTGGGGTTGATCAGGTGACCAGCACAGTAGACGGCAGCCCAGGTGTTCTAGATAATGTGGGTTTAGATATCTGTTCTGTCCTTGAAGATGGCTTTGAGCAGGGTAGCCTGGTGTCTAACATCATCAGTCCAAGTGTTTTCCAGGGTCTGTCTCGGACGCCCTCTCGACTGACTACTCCTCATCTTTCCACTGCATTTAACAGCATGAATCCAGGCACTAACAACATGGCTGTTGGTGACATGAGCTCCCTCCTCACCACCCTTGCAGAAGAGAGCAAATTTCTGGCTATTATGCTGTAGTCTGTGTACTCCCCCAGCAAAAAAAGCAGAAGAATGGTAATAAATGAAACTAATTAAATGGACTTGTGCATGTAAAGATGTGGGAAGAGAACATTTTATTATGTTAAGACAATGTGTTGGCACACAAATATATTTTGAATCTGCCTCATCCTCACAGAGGCAGTGACCAAAAAAAAAAAAAAACAATAGATACAAATATACTGTATATAAATATCTATAAAAATAGTTATTCCATTTCTGGAATAGAGGCTATTTTAAAAGCCTTCTTTTATATTGCTATATGATGACAGCAGAAGAATCTAGTCTTTTTCCTATCCCAATGAAACAGTATTCCATGTGTTGTTGCTATTTTTCTGTTTTGTTGTACACTGTTGCTATAAGTGCATGTTATTTTTCTGTAGGCAGTGTCCACTAAACTGAGTAGATTAACTCATATTGTGTACCTTTATTTTTGAGTATGTTATCTACAACAGAGATGCTGTGAATACGCACAGATTCAACTTGCATCAGGTCAAGACAAGGTCAAATATCACTCTTCGCTGGCCCAAATGTCATATTTTAATTATTCCAATTTTCTGTAGTAAGTGTTGATTATATCGATGATGTTGAGGTGATATCATAAGTCTTACCAAATGTTTTTTGACCAACTTTTCCAACACGGCATTGAGCCAAGTAGGAGGGACCATTTTGTTGTATAAAGGTACAACAAGTGTGGAATAGAACATGAGCTGAAAATTCTGTATTTTGATTTAGCTTAACTGTATGCTTGTAAATGAATGTTGATATTTTTTCTTCCCTTTTTTATATTTTACAGTATTACATTCTGTATCATGCTGATCACATTCTTTATGATTGGTGCTGACAGTAAGAAGTGCATTATGTGACAATTGTGAAAAACAACAAAAGCATTGTGGTAATTTGTTATCAATATCAACATGTTGCTTATTGCACAACAAATTTTGCATTTGTGGCTAAAATGTGTTGAAAACAGTCAATTCATGTTTCAATTTATCCAAATGTATGAGTGATTTTCTTTGGTATTTTGTTTATAACAGTTGTGTATTGTTTATGTCAGAAGTGCAGTAAATCTGTAGTGTGGGATATCATTTATGTCTTGGTTTTCTTGATCAACATGTTTCTCTATTTACCCATTAATGATTTAATAAGTGAAAATTAGACTTATAAACACCAAGTCACGTCACGCTCCACTACAAGAGCTAAAACGTTTTTATCAGTATTAAAACTATCCTGCAGATTCTAACTGCATATGTACAGTTTTTTAAAGGTGTACTCTAATAGGTAGGTTCTATTTGTTTTTGTACGGTTATCTGACAATTTTCTGTAGATGTGTATCATTGTCTTGCTTTTGTTTTGAAAGTGATATGACTCATTCCCAGTGGAAAAGAAAAGGGTTTGGGCCTAGGGTATGTGCCTTATTGATACCTGTCCATCCAAAAGAAACACTGCCAATCTTTTTATAAGAAATTACTGAAAATCAAATCAACATGAAATATGTGGCAAGAGTCCTATGACTATTCTGTTGGCAGGGCATTGAAAAATGTGAGATCTGTAAACAGTGTTGGTGGAACATTGTGTAGATGTTGTTTTCAGTTATTACATTTCTTTCCTTTTGTTTTTATGCTTGTAAATACATATTCATTCTGTAAACTATAGCGAAAAGTTTAGATGGCATCAGGAGTAAGAATTGGTACAGATATCCTAATCCTATAAAGCCGGAATACCTATGTCCTGTCTTAAATTCAAAATGGAGTCACGGTGCCTAGCACCCTCAGACTGGGAACAAAGTCACAATGCTCTTTTTATATCAGATTACAAAAAAAATGTTTGTATGGTTTTAATAAAAAAAAAAAAAAAATGCAACGTATGTCTTGGCCTGTCTTTAAAATTTGATAGATTTTTTGAAAACTAGGACAAAATAGATAAATATCTATGTACAGTTCATAGAAGTGATGACAATAAACAACACTCAAATGCATTATCTGTAGGTGACACTAGACAGCCTCAAATGCAACAAAGATATTTATGAATAGCTTAAAATAAAACATAAAAATGTATAATATGTAAACTAGATGTTTATAATGTAATAATGTCTATGGTTTACAATGGCTTTCTCCACCAGTGAGCTTATGAGTTAATGCTTCACATCACATCTCACATGACATACAGTAGCCTCTTGCACATACATTGGAGAGCCTTGATGAACTTCTTTATGTCATTGTGTTGGTCATATCATATCAACAACATAAAAACCTAAGGGAATCTTGTTAGGAGGCATTCATAAAAACATGCATACATTAAAAGTACAGAGGACAAGGAAAAAGTTATGAACAAAGAGAAGGCAAACATTCATAGACAGACATTATTACTCAGTTGAGAAGACCAGCATTGGACAATTTCTGATGGTCTAAGCCAATCTTTTCTGCTGGGTACACTTCAAATTTACCATAGTAAGACCATAACCACAGGCTCATTCTATAATTTAGGGTACATTCAATGTCCATTAATGAGTATTATATATTTTCTTATCATTTTCTTCAGAAATATCCAATTTTAACCATTAATATCACACATTTTTTGGTATCATTTTGCTTGAAATTGCCATGATGTTTCATAATTGACAGTTTTTGCATTGTCCATTTTTTGAGTGGGTCTTAAGTTCAAAATAATGAATAAAAAAAATTTCAAATCAACATTATCTAGATTTTATTTATATTTAAATCCTAAAATAAATAAATAGTATTTTTTTTGAGACTGAGTCTGGCATTTTAAATAAATAAATATCAGATTTTACTCATGTCCACAAAAGTTCTGTCAACTATGTTACTAAACAAACACCACCCCGCAAATAAAAAATGTTGACCAGCATCATGTGGTCATTTTTCTCTGTGGGGGAACTTTTGAAGACATAAAGGCGAGTGTCAGTTTCAATTTTCAACATTTTAACTACAATCGCATATTGTCAAGGAGTATATTACAGTTTTTCTCAATCACTTTGGTTAATTTTTTGAAACAGTCTTACATTCTCTAAACTGTAAGTGCAATTATCACAACTGTTTTATGGGACATCACAACTGCATGTCTGCAAAATGTAGTAACTCACCCAAAACGTTTAATTCATGTTTCAAAACCTAGTTGTTGTGTAAGTAAATTGGCCAATGCTACCAAAATGTTAAAAAAATATATTTTGTCAGCATGTGAGCCGTACTGGTCAAAATGTTTAGATGTTTTTTCACCATGGCAGTCAACCTTGGAAATGTTTGTTACATACAAATATAATTTTTGTTCTATACAAGAATGTCAGTTTTGTCCGATTTCAACATCAGGTAAAAGTTTAGTGGGAAAAGTCAATACTGTACACTACTGTAGTACACAGAAAAAGGAAATGCACATTTGTATGTATACAGTGAATTTATTTTTGTAGTGATGTGTTACATGAAAACAGAAAATTCACGTTTGCATGTCCATTTTTACACATTTCGTACATGTAAAGTCATAATTAGTGAACAGAAAATTGCCATAAAATGACATACATACAAAAAACATCCGTTCATAGATATTTATGGAATATGCATGTATGTCTGACAGATTTTGATAATTGAATGGATCCTTTTGCATGTGATGTCTCACTTGATGAAAGAATGTTTAAAAGTTGTGAAGAGTATGACAATTTCACTGAGAATCAACTCATTACTTTTGAGAAAACTGAAAGAAATTCAAATCTGGTGTGAACAAGAAACAAATTGTTCAGAGATTTGAACTTAATCTTTTGAAAAAATAATTATCATTCGAGAACTGAGCCAAAGCGGTTGAGAAAAACTGTAACTGGCCATCAACTACATTGTTATGGTTTGTAATATCTTTCTGAATTTAACTAAAATATATAATATATATATATATATATATATATATATATATATATATATATATATATATATATATATATATATATATATATATATAATCACCTTACCTGATCAAGAAAATTACATATGGTCAAAATGGGAAAATGGGAGAATTGTCAACCAAGTTACCTCCAGGGCCAACTCTTGGGTAACATAGTTGACATGACTCTACTGTGTCCACTGATGATAATGATTTATTTTCCATAGATCAGCTTTCCATCATAATTTAAGCCTGTACTGTATGTGTCACAGGACACTGAGGGTGTGTATGTGATTGTGCATGCATACAAATCATTGAGGGATAAAAGGACATTGAATTGATATTACTAAACTAACTAGATATTGTTCCATTGCCATTTAAAACAGAGATCTTATCTATCTATGGTGTCATTGTAGGCATATTGCTTTATTGACTACTTTACATTCTCTGTTAACTATGTTACAGGTTAGAGTGTTGCATAACATCTCTTAAAACTACCAAAATTATATTAAAGGCAGATTTATGATTAAAGCATTTACTGTCACTAGTGACCGTGCAGACAATATCACATGAATACCTGCACAAACATACAATTCTTACAATTATTTAAAAAATTACTGCACAGTTGGCAGAATAGACAAAATAACATTTCATTATGTGAGTTACTAAAAGTGTAGCATTTAATCAGTGTCTGTAATTGCATGCCTTAACATAGTTGACAAACTCACTAGAGGAAACATCCTTTCCCTTATAATATAAAAAAAGTGTTCAAGCTTTGCAACTAGATATGTTACACTGAAGAAATATATTAACTTAAACTAATAGTTGTTTCATTGAGAAAGCACTTGTACTTATTTATTGATATGAAATGTACCCCCAATTATAGAATGAGCCCACAGATAAAACTGTGAGGCTCCTCATTAGATAGCCTAAGTGTACCATATTATATTTGTTATTAAAATAACTGCAATACGTGTAATAAAAAGTAGATTCCCTCACATTTTCTCCAATTTACAAATGTTTCTTCCAAACTACAGTTAATGTGTCACACCGAAATCTTAGGTCATATAGTTAATATATTTGTGGATATTTACATACAGTACATATTCAAATTCAACTGTGATTTTGGAAAATATGTTACATATATGAAAATGGCAATTTTTTCTTTTTGTATTTTTAAATATGATACATTTATGGAAATAAGTGACTTTTTATACCAGTGAAAACCATGAACCATATATGTCTTATACTGTATATTGCCATATAGTCCCATCAAATGTCTGTATGGGGCTATAATAAAAAGTTAATTTTTATAACCAACACTTACCCGTCAGGTCCTGATTATTACTACCAAATATTCATAAATTTTCAGGATTTTATTTAAATGCCAATTTGTGTATATAATGCCTCTGTTGTTTTTTATGAAGAAAAAAAAATTATATTTTCCATATATTAATGCTAAGGGGATTTATTATTATTATTATTATTATTATTATTTATTTTTTATTTTTTTGATTATCACAGTCTGGGATGTGTCAATGATTCGCAACAACATTGCACAAAAATAATAATGTATGAAAAAAAAAAAAAAACTCAGGACCTTAGAGGACAAAAATGTCCATGTTAAAAAACTGCCATAAAAATATGAAATAATAATATTATTTTTCACTTTCACTGACTTAAACAACATCTGCCCTGATAATTATAACTACCAAATATTCATACATTTTTTAACAGGATTTTAACCCTTTAATTGCCCATTTGTTTACATAATGCCACTGTTGTTTTCACACACACACACACACACACACACACACACACTCTCTCTCTCTCTCTCTCTCTCTCTCTCTCTCTCTCTCTCTCTCTCTCTCTGAAATCCATACCAACACAGTATTTATCTGCATAATTTATTCAATTGGCCTGCAGTGCTCTATAATACAGAAAATAGGGGGGGAAAGCATGTACTTGCTCCTAGGCTAAACATGAGAAAAATTGCACCATCTGGTGGAAGATATTAAAAATGTAAATTTTTAAGCCATGTGTAGTATAGTTTGAGTGTATTTCCCTTTATCATTTGCATTGGTAACAGTCTGCAGCACAATGTGGTCTTATTTAGTTCATATTTATATTAATAACTAATTTTATTGTTTTACTTGTTTTATATTGTGCCTCTGTGTTGCATGATTTTTCATTTTTGAAATGAATTTGATTAATAATCTCTTTTCTATATTGCTCTGCTTGATTATAAATTATCTTAATAACTAATCTTATTTCAATTTACATCATCAATTTACATTATCATCTGTTTTAGGGTAAATTTGTAACATCTGTCCAGGGACTACAGATTAAAAACTTAGACTGTCAAATCATCCTATCTGTTTATTTCATACTGGTAGGACAATCTGAAGAGGTATTCTGCACTGTAAAACCATCCTACCCGTTTATTTCATAGGACAATCTGATGAGGTAACGTTACTTTGCACTGTAAAATCACCCTACCGTGGCCTAATGAGAATCTTCGGCAAAGTTACACTGAATTATTTTATGTATCACAGACACGAAGCAGAAACGCGCAGTAGGATTTTACGATGTGGTAGGATGAACCGATAGATATGGTTGCGCTACGGTAGGAAAAAACTGACAAGGTAGGACAGATCGACAGAACACCGGAATGAAAGCATAATATCACAGACTTCGTGATTTTATGCTTTAATGGCACTGGGATCAAATATTTCCGGTTTAATGGGTTTCTTGTCCTGAAGATCCTGAGTGTAGCTATTTTGTGTACACAGTATACGAACTGAGGTTGAAATATCAAAATACCCTCAAAAATACACACCTTTGGCTAAATGTATGCCGTTGGGATTAACACAGCCAAAATGAAAAAGACAAAAATGTCCCTAAGGTCGCACAAGGGTTCATGGAGAATGCAAGAATATTGCCTACAGGAGTTTAGACGTCCCCGCAGTTGTCACTGCAAACACTAGAGAGCACAGAAGCTCCCCTTCGTTCTGTTCAGCCTCATAATCTTCCCGCAGAAGAACACGACAGCGGTTCCGCTGCTGAAACAAGATGGCCGACGTGGAAATGGATTTACAGAGCAAAAGGCTGAATAACGGGTAAGAGCATGTGGGCTATGTAACCTCCACAACAGCGCTGTTTAGCGTATGTCTGGAAGTGTTTAGAGAAAAAACGGTGCTTCTATCAGGGTTGCGTTTATATCAGAGCCAAATATAAGATATGTGTTAGATGTCAGCCTAGTGTTAGCATGCTAATGCTAAATGCTCTCATGCAACAACCAGTTATGAATATTAATAGTGGTTGTATAGAAATATTTTTTTTAAGCGGTTTTGTGAAATTATCTGTTTTAAATATCTTTAATCAGGCAAGTGTTCTCAGGTGTATTTATAACCTAATTGTATGTGATTGGGTTTCGTAAGGTGCCTGCAGCTAATCTTCATATGATCAACACGCTGAACCTACTGGTTTACAATATGAGTTTATCTCAACAAAATTATGACTTTAATTAAAATGCAACTTCTAAGAAATCATCTCGTAGTATTATTGAACAGCACAGTATCAACACAGATTAATTGACCTACCCAGATACATTTGTTGACGTATTGTATGGTGGGTATCAGGTAGACAAGATATCAAGAACTTCGTGTTACCTTGACAAAACCAAAACAAACATGAAATTAGCCGCCCAAATGAAATAAGCGTGAAAAATGTGCGCGAACATGGAAATGGTTAGTGTTGAATTTAAAGAATGAAAAGAAGCTCACTTTATTGAAATACAAATTATTTGACTGGTTTTGCATCTTACTGATAATTTGTGATCTGTATTTATAGGCCGGAGGATTTGGAGAGCCCAGAAAAGTGCGGGAATGAGGATGAAAATGGGGAAATGTCTGGGGAGGATGAAGAGGAGGGTGAGGAGGAAGCAGAGGTGAATGGAGAGAAGCAGGAAAGCGTTTCCAAACATCACAGCAGCAGCGGCAGCAAACACAAGAAAAAGAAACACAAGCACCGTAGCAAGCACAAAAAACACAAACATGCGTCTGAGGAAGATAAGAAGCGCAAACATAGACACAAACATAAGAAGCACAGGCGCAAAGAGGTGGCATCATCCTTGCCCTCTGGGGCTGCCAACACGAGGGCTGTGGATGGCTCTCCATCCCTTGGCAATGCAACCTTGGATGATAAGGCTCTTTTAGAGGATCTGGAGAAACAGAGAGCACTGATTAAAGCAGAGCTAGACAGTCAGCTAATGGAGGGGAAAGTTCAGTCAGGCATGGGCCTCATTCTACAGGGTTACAATTCCGCCTCGGAGGAGGACAGGGATGGACATAGGGCACGTAACGGGGAGCAAAGGCAAAGAGATAGTGGGGCTAGAACCCGCTCACCCAGGGACCAGAGTGGCAGGGGAGGTAGATCTAGACGGGACTCTGCAGACACCAGCAAAGCTAGTGCTAAACGGCGTAGTCGCAGCCGATCCCGAGACAAAGCAGGGAGGGACAGTAAACTTGACCGAACGACCAAAAGTGCAAAAGACACTGTCAAGGAGCGTAGCAAGTCCAAAGAACGAAAACGCTCCCGGAGCAGGGACAAATCAAAGGAACGTGGGAGGAAGTCCCTGTCCCCATCCACAAGAAGACGCTCCTCTGCAGAAAGAAAAGTTGACCAGAAGGGGCGTTCAGAACGACGATTTTCACCTCGTACGGACGAAAAGCGAGAGCTTGCTGGGCAGAGATCAGGTTCACATGGCCACAAGAGCGAGTCACGAGAACAGCGGTCTCATTCCAAAGATGTCCGGGCTGGCCGCTCGGAGACTGACAAAGAAAAGAGGCCGGGAAAGTCTCCGTCCAAAGACACTTCTTCTGGAAAAGAGAATCGGTCACCTCATCACAGACGAGCTCTGAGCCCTCAACGACGACACAGTTCTTCCCCTCGGCAACGTGAGCGTCAACCCAACCAGCCCCCCTCTGGTTCAGCAGACCGCAGCTCCAAACTGAGCCACTCGCCATCTAGGAATAGATCACCTACCAGGAGGGCACAAAGTCGCTCGAATGAACGCAGGAGAGACTCTCCTTCCAGGTACATGTCAGCACACTTTTATGGTCTTTCTGTGAATGTAGCCTACATAGAAGAGATTAATAACAGCAAATCTTCAAAGTGAATGTCTAATGTTAAAAGGCTAAACAGGTTTGTGTTGGACATTTATGGGGTTTGAGGATTTTTAGCCAGTCAGTTCACTGGCTAGAAGTTGAGAGGTAGTTATTGTTTCATGGTTGGTCGCACGACTGTTGTCTGTGCTTTGGTTGAACTGGTTTTGAGCTCCAGGGGTTATCATTGCTGCCCTAACTGACACAGAGAGTGTTACAGAGGATCAGTGCTATTTTTAGGTTTTGATATTGATGTGAAGGACTGTCCCACTTGGTAGGAATGTCCTTGTTGAATAAATAGTCACACTGGAGGGATCGAACATTGTTTAATTGTTTTATTATTTGCTTTTTGTCGATTCGGTCTTGTGTAGTCTATAAAGATGTGAAGTTATGTTTTATGCACATATCAGAGACATGCTTTGTGTTTTGTAGATGCTTTTTAATTCAAAGAAACTTTGAAAACATAAATACATGCACCGAAATTTCGGCCACCGGAAATCTTCGGACAAAAATGGCATTTTTTGTTTTGGCCGAAAGAGAAAAAGGCCGAAATATACACCTCCCTGTCCCTCAGTACTCAGGTGTCACTCTCAATCGATCTAGCCATTATCACGGCAATACCCAGCAAAGGCCGATGTCAGCGGTGTGGAAATACATCAAAGCAGTACAGCCGCTCCCTATACGCATACTACGCAGTCTGCGTAGGGCACCATCTTACCCTAGGAGGGCACCAGAGAAAGTTCACCAGGTGCCCTTCCTCGCATGTTATACATTATTCAAGTACCCGAAAGCAGTTGTGGAACACAGACGATCACTTCACGCGAACACGACAAACCTCTTGACTAGTGGTACATGAACAAAAATCGCTTTCCATTGCTTGCACGGACTGCACGCAGGTATTTATCTGCCCCAAGCACCAGCACAAAGAGAGAGAGACTATTCAGTGCAGCATCTCATGTTCTTGATGAGAAGAGGAACCGTCCCTCCTGACAGAAAGCTGAGCAACTTTTGTTCTTGAAGAGAAACCTGCCACTTTTACTTAAATAGAAAGCAGTCCAATTTGCTATGTGTATAGCAGTTACATAAAAATTTGTTTAGGCTAGCCCTGCAAAACTTTGTTCTTCACTTGAGGCTACATCTGTCATTTACTGTTTGAGGTTGGTTTTAGTTCTATTACTGCTGTTTTGCACAATAATTTTATATTATAGTGGAAATACGTCTACATAAACAGAATAGAGGCCCTCTGCTGTTCTGTGTTTTGCCTTTTTGTTTTCATTAATATGATTGTGTAGCATATTTCAACTTTTTGAATTTGCAAGATGCTAGCCTAGAGCTGCTAAGTTCATTACTTGACTGCTGATTGGCATATCATTATAGTTTTCTAGAACGTTACATTATTTGGATAATTGGTAAAAAAAAAAAATCAGTTTTAAAAGCCCGACGGGTCGTCTATTGCGCAATAACTTTGCGATATGCAAAAACTCAAAAATTAAAAGATAAACATATCTTACATCGTTGGAAAGCTGAGACTCTTGTGATTCGAACGATGTAAACCATTTTAATATACACTTAACACAGCGGGTACAATCGGTGTATTTCTCAGACCACTTACAGCAAAATAAACAAATACAAAATGGTAGAAACTCACCTATAAAGCTCATCTTACTCTACTGATCCACTTCATTCCATCAAAAATGGTTTAGTTACACTGTAAAGGGTCCATACAATCCAATTCAGCGAAGTATTTGGTCCATAACACATTTATATATCAATAAACACCCACGTAGTATAGACGTAGCATTTCGAGCTAACCGACAGAGCTAACACAAATTCGACGCATTCTTTGATGAAGCTACCTTGAACATGTAAACATTACAGATATTTTTATGTCAAAATGTCCGCTGACCCCTGAACTTTAGATGGACAGGTCATTTGAGCCAGTCGGTGCATGATAGAGGTGTGACCAGGTATCAATATCCTTGAAGCCTATACATACACTTAGATAAACATGTGTAAAACACTCATTTTCTAATGTATTGTTATCAAATTTTAAATTGGGTTTGGTAAGGCTTCATGCTGTGATCTAATTGTGTTTTCCAGCTAATACCTCCCAGCTGTAGGTATCTGCAGGCATCTTTTTACAAAAAAAATGTAGGCGGAATTTTATTTCCCCTTTTTGAGTGTGTTCAAAGTTCTATTACTCAATACAAGTAAGACTTACAGTGATTCTGACTATTGAGGAACAAACCTCAAAGTCTCCCCTTTCAAAAGAGACCAAAAGCATGCATATACTCCAAAAGGTTCAAGAACAGCATGCATTTTAATTTGGGTAGGCCTTTTTTAGGCGTTTTTGGCAAATATTGCAGGATGTTTAAGAACTGAATAAAAAATAATATATTTAATATTGTTTTAATATATTTTCTGTCCAATTTTGGTGCGTTACTTTCAATAAAAGTGTGATCATTTTATTGGTTTGTAGTTTTTCAATTCAGATTAATTAAATTCATGAAATTAATTAAAGTATAATATTAATACAATTATATATATATATATATATATATTTTAAAAAAAACTATTTTAAAATGGGTATTTAAAAAAAGTATTTTTCGGCCAAGTGCATCCTGAATTTTCGGTTTCGGCCCAGAATTTTCATTTCGGTGCATCACTAGTTAAATGTACAGTCCCTGGTAGAGCAGCTTGGGGCCTGTCCATTTTAATCCTGAGGTAGTAGGATTAGTCATGAGTTGGTATGTACATTTTATTGCTCATCTGTTGGCTTCGTAATCGGTAATTTCATGGTTTCAGTGTATTATAACTACTGGGTGGCAGTTGTTTTGTTCTTATATCCATTGTGTCTATTTGGTTAGTTTAATCAGTTTGCAAACATGTTGCAAGTCGTACGTTTTCCTAACAATTTTCTCTTAGGAAGCGTCCTCGTGTTGATGGTGGGGTTGGAAGGTCGCGGGAGACAAGTCCAGTTCGGCGCAGGATGAGTCGTTCACCACTCAGACGCAGATCTGTATCACCACGGCGTCAGTCTCGCTCCTCACCCAGGAGGCGGAGCCGATCGCCCCTCAGACGCAGGTGAGACTCAGTGAGGGAAACTCTTGAACTGTAGTAGTGTTTACAGTTATTGCCTTAATAAGTGGTATTATTTGGTGAAATCCTTCTTAATTTTATAATGCACTGTTCTGTTCCGGCAGGTCTGCTGAAAGGGATCGGTTTGGTCGCGCCAGACCACGGAGATCCACCTCCAGAGATCGTGAGAGGAGGAGAAGGCGGAGTCGAGATACAGACAAGTTCAAAGGCAGCCTATCAGAGGGCATGAAAGCAGACCGAGACTCTTCCTCTGAAGAAGTGTGAGTAATAACTTGTTACATTTCCTTTGGAATAGTTCAGCCACAGTTGAAAGTTGCCATAATTTACTCAACCTCACGTGGTTTCAAACCCGTATGACTTTCTTATGCAGAACAAAAGAGGAAACGTTTTGATGAATATTATGGTCTGTCTTTTCAATACAATGGCAGTGGATAGTTCCTCACTTTAAAGCTTAAAAAGGACCCATAAATATCCAAGCATCCATATGAGGGAAGAGAGCATTTGAAGGCAGTTACTTTCTCCCATAGCATGTTATGGTTTCAGTTTGAATTAGTGAACCAAAAAAATTATTCTACATTTTGTATGTTGCAGAGTCTTGTAAAGAATAATCACTATTCAGTTCTATATTACTAAATTAAAGCCTATCGATTGTAAATTCATGTTGATTTTAATGTATTTAGGCTGGAAGATTTTGATGCAGAGGAGGAGGATGAAGAGGCTCTGATTGAGCAACGTCGACAACAGCGGCTTGCTATTGTACAGGTAACGATGCCGCAATCAGCCAAAATGTGACTTGATTATAAACCCATAAATTCAAACCCTCTGTTTTGTTTTAACTTTGCCAGAAATATAAAGCCGGAAATGAGGACAGTAATATGGGCTCCATGGCATCAGAGCCCAGCAGTCCTCAGAGCAGCACCCGCAGTCGTTCGCCCTCCCCTGATGACATCCTGGAGCGCGTAGCAGCCGACGTGAAGGAATACGAACGGGAGAACCTGAACACCTTTGAGGCCAGCATCAAGGCTAAGCACAACCTCATCGCTCAGGAGAAAGAAGGTGGTGTACTCCGAGAGGTCTGCATGGGTTGGGATATTGGCATGTTTAAGAAAATGTTCTAAAAAATGTTAGATTGCAGTGAATATTGTATGACATTTGTCCCTCATTGGGACAATTCAGTCCCTCTTTTAGTGACATTCAACACAGCAGTTTTTCCAAGAGAAAATGCTCAATCATTGCTGTCTTTTTGCCCTCTCTTCTGCAGGAGCCAACCCAAAGAAGCCCTCAGCACCTGACATGTTCACGGAGTCAGATGACATGTTTGCTGCAGACTTTGATGTAAGATTTTTGGACTTTTTACTACCCCTTAACATTGCATTACAGTAATTAACCCATGTTAAAGTGGTTCATTTTACCGATGTTCAGCACGTTCAACTCTCGCATCTCAATTGGGGAAATCACTAACATACTGAATTATTGCACTGTCTTGCACTGTTAATATCCTTACAGTAATATTTTTTTCCTGTCATATTTTTGCCAATAGTCATTTATGCATCTCTTTCATTTCGTATTCGTTATAATTGACAATCTAAATATCCTTTGTCATCGAACATTTTCATCAGTGATTTTGTTGATGAATTAAAACTACCCCTTAATTACACCAGTCATTTTCTCTTTTTTAAGAGAGAGTTCTGACCTGTTTATCTCAACCTTCACAGAGTGCCAGGCTCAGGGCTGCAGGCATTGGTAAAGACTTTAAAGAGAACCCCAATCTCAGGGATAACTGGACTGATTCAGAAGGATACTACCGTAAGTCTTAATTTTAAATGAACAAGTAGTTGTTCATTGTTTATTTATCTTGACCCCACTGTTGGCTATATATTTTAAATGACAATGTGTTTCTCTTGTTAGGTGTGAACATAGGTGAGATACTGGATAAGCGGTATGATGTGTATGGGTACACTGGTCAGGGTGTGTTTAGTAATGTGGTGAGAGCTAGAGACACTGCCCGAGCTGGCCAGGAGGTGGCAGTCAAGATCATCCGTAACAATGAGCTCATGTGAGTATGCCACTAAATGATTGTCACTCTTACTTTGCCTTAGTGCCATTTGATTTGTGCTGTTTTTAATTGTAACCAAACATTAAGAGCAAAATGAATGTTTTCTTCTGTGTATACTCTTTCATTTTGTATCTTTAGTCTTTGTTTTCTCTCTGGTTTGTTTTCTTCGGTGTATTTGCTCAGAAGGATATTTATTTAGTTTTTAATGGTTTTGTTGTGTCTGACTGCAGGCAGAAGACAGGCCTGAAGGAGCTTGAGTTTTTGAAGAAACTGAACGACGCAGATCCTGATGATAAATTCCACTGTTTGCGTCTCTTCAGACACTTTTACCATAAACAGCATCTCTGTTTGGTGTTTGAACCTCTCAGGTACTCCAGACACCTGCTTTGTGTGTGTTCTACTGAGAGCCTCCTCAACACAACACATCAGAAAAATGGTTAGGATAATACACAATAATCTCATTCTCAGCTATTTTTTGCTATGTTTATCTCTTTCACTCCCAGTATGAATCTGCGTGAGGTGCTGAAGAAGTATGGTAAAGATGTAGGGCTTCACATCAAGGCAGTGCGTTCCTACAGTCAGCAGCTCTTTCTGGCCCTCAAACTACTGAAACGCTGCAACATCCTCCATGCCGACATTAAACCAGACAACATTCTGGTAAGCATCTTTACAACCACACACTCAACCTTCCGGACTAGACAGGGATTTACTGCATTATTCATTAGACAAGGATCATTTGTTGACTTCCCATTCGTCTGCAGGTGAATGAGTCAAAGACCATTCTTAAACTCTGTGATTTTGGCTCAGCGTCCCATGTCGCCGACAATGAAATTACACCATACCTAGTCAGCAGATTCTACAGGGCACCTGAAATTGGTAAGTTTGCTATTGAGATGTGATCAATGCCTTCACGCAGTCTACATGACTGCAGATTTCCACAATTTGAGTGCCAGGTTTTACACGTTCTCCTGCTTCAATTATTCATACTTTTTTGGGGGGGGGGGCAGGCAATGTTGTAATACTTTCAGCTATGGTATTACCTTCAGTCTAATAGTCTCAGCTCCATTCAAATGAATATTCTGGGTTCAATACAAGTTACGCATAAAATTGATAACCACAAAAAATTATTTGACTTGTCCCTGCTTTTCATTATAAAAAGCACAAATCTGTGTTAAAGCAAGGCACTCACATTTTAACTGAATGGTGCACCTTTTTTAAAGTATAGCCACAAGACAAAGACACAAGACATTTTTCATGATTTTAGTGTGATAAAATCGCCCCATTCGCTTCCATTGTAAGTGCTTCACTCACCTTGATTTTTGCTTTTTTCAAGAAAAGGAGGTTTCATTAATTAATAAGCAAAAATTATCAGCCCCAAATAACATGCATGTTTTTGTTTATTGTCGATTGTAACATAAGCAGTTTGGGAAACGGCATGTTGTTACTCGCAGCAGATTGTCCCAAATTAAAACCAGCCCTATTAACAGTGTTAAAAAGTGCAGAGATTGTGACTGAAATAATCCACACAGAGCGACATTAACTTGGCTCTAAGACATGCTGCGTGCATGCAAATACTGTCGCTTGGGGCTGCCCGAGTCTCTGCCTGATGGAAAGAAGCCTCAGCTTCAAGCAAATAAACCGCAACAAATTGTATGTGTAAATATTAGCAGTAAATTCAACTATCTGCTTGATATTTACATTCTTCTGGTTATCGGCCAATAATATATCAGCAGCCAATATAACGTGCATCCCTATTCTAAACATTTTGTGGAAATCAACATTATGCTACAGATGCATCTATTGAGCTTAACTTGTTTTGAACTTGGAATATTCCTTTAATGCATTTTACCATTATTAAATCCATTTCAGATTTCTTCCCAAAATATGGGATATTTTTTTATCTGTGCCAAATTGGATCTTGTTTATTTTTTTATATATATACCATTTTACTGACTTACAAACTTAAGTTGTCTTTATCTGATCATGAGGCCTTGAATGAAGCTAATCCATTTTAATCTTTAAACCTGATTAACATCAGGATTGGAGCTGATACGATCCCTAAACTTGATACTGCCGTGTGATTTCTACTTCACCTTTCCATAGTAGTATTGCAATAGTACAGAAAAATACATTGATCAGTCTCCTATTACTCAGTTTCTCTCTCTGCTTCCCCAGTTATTGGTAAGCCATATGATTATGGGATTGATATGTGGTCGGTCGGCTGTACCCTGTATGAGCTGTACACAGGGAAGATTCTGTTCCCTGGCTCCTCCAACAATCACATGCTGAAACTGGCTATGGATGTCAAGGGCAAGATGCCCAACAAGGTAATTACACACAGATCTCTATCATAAAGGGATTTTTTTCCCTAAAAATCTAAATCTGTATTCAATCCCTCACCCTCATGTTGTTCAAACCCATGTAACACTCTGTTTATTTGAATACAAGAGGAAGATTTAAGCAGAATGTTAGCACTAATCCCCATTCGCTTTCAATGCATCTGTAAAGTTGGTTCACGGAAAGGGGGCGAGAACCGGCTTGATGATATAAATAATAGTTTAATGAAAAACTAAATAAAAAGACAAACACACAAAGGTGTCGGACAGCTGCCCGTAAATCTCTCTCTCTGTCCCACTCCAGTCTCCAGTCGGCTTTTATCCCTCTCTGTGACTTGATTCTCCTGATTATTCGCCCTCCGCCCTGTCACAGCATCTTTTTTCCATAAAATGAATGTGAATGGGGACATCTCTTTGTGTGTTCCACAGAAGAAAGTCATACTGTTTTGGAATAACATAACATAGTATGAAAATTATGACAAAATGTGTATTTTTTGGGGGGTTGAACTATGCCTTTAATGTACCTAGATTAATACATTTGCTATATTTTTACCAGTTTCTTTTGGAAATGGTAAATTGCCATTTGTGCAAGTGTATGAAATCATGTGTTGACAGATTGCTATTTATCTCAATTTAATGTTGTTTTATGCTTATTTCATTTTCTTTTGTTCTTCTATGTGCAGATGATCCGAAAAGGCCTGTTTAAAGACCAACATTTTGACCAGAATTTGAATTTCCTGTACATAGAGGTAGACAAAGTGACTGAAAGGGTACGTTCCAGTTCATCTGTCTCTCAAAATCATTTTCTTGTTGACTTCAGGGAAAATTTGACTCTGATCTCAGCATACGTCTTACTGTGTGACACTCCTGTGCCTTCACCTTCTCACACACTTTTTCTAAATGTACATATCATGTCTTTTTGTAGCATTTTATATCTCTCGTATCATTTTGTAGTCTCTTTAATTGAATATTTTCAACTCAAATCAGTATTTCATGTACATGTATTTATTTGGTGAGTAGCCATGTAATAAGCAAGATAACAAAGCCCAACCAATCATAATAGCAGAATAAATCCTTCAGTATGATACTAGAACTCACTTGGGTCTTGATTACTCTGTTAGTGTTTATTTTGCAATAATTACCGGCTGACTATACATAATCCCTTGCTTAAAAGCACAAATTAAAAGCTACTGTTACTTTATTATAATCTGTAATCTGTTAGCTAAACTCCTCATACCTGCGTAGTTCATACTTAATTCCATATTAAGATGGGAGGATAATCCCTGTCACCTTTAGACTTTCTGTTAATTCATTCCCCCTTTTTTTGGTTACAGGAGAAAGTAACGGTAATGAGCACCATTAATCCCACTAAAGACCTGCTCGCGGACATGGTCGGAGGTCAGAGGTTACCTGAGGAACAGAGGAAGAAGGTCATGCAGCTCAAGGATCTTCTGGATGGAACTCTGATGCTGGATCCAGCTAAACGCATCAGCATCAACCAAGCCTTACAGCATCCTTTCATTCAGGAGAAGATATGACACCATTTCAATTCTGACTTCTGAACTTTGACCTCCCAGTAGAGCCAGAGATCTTCTGCTGTTCCAGGACTGAGCCAACAGACTTCAGCTCAGACTATTCTGAACCATCTTGAGACTTTCAATTTTCTATTTTTATTCATTCTTGTTTTTCTAGTAATTTTTGTTTTATTTCACCCAACCATTTTTGATTGATCTCTCAGAATGATTTTGTTTTTATTGTATATACACACAATGTCATTCACTGAGATAGAGGCACCGTTAGCAGTTTTCAGACTTGGTCTTATTTAACTTCAAAATTGACAGAACTGTGCTGAAACAGTGGAGGTATTTAGATGTTGAAGGCAAGTGTGATTGGGAAAGCATGACAGTGGGTATCTTAAGACATTTAAGGCCAATTATTTTTGAGGTTCTCGGAATCTAATCCCCAAATCTGTGTCCCTTTTGGTGACAGATTAAAGGTTCTTCTAAACCAGGTGTGCACCATTGAATGGCTGGCTGTGATTTTTGGACCACTGATCTATAACTAGGCAGTCTTTGGTTCTGACAAAAATTCAATATGGTTCACCAAGGCTGGCTGACTGGTTTTCCTGGTTAGTAATTTCATAAGGCTGTCTCCTTGATGAAATGATTGGACATGTGACAACAGAAGTTTATCATGTACAGCTGTTTAAATGTTGGTTTTGCTGTATTTATCTCAATTGTACTGTACATCAAACATTTTCTGGTCCGTTTTTATTGACAATAGAAGCCCTCATCATTACCGAAGACTCACAAATCTTAGCCATTTAACGAACATATGACTTAATTGTGTAAAATGTCCAAAAAGCACTGATTTAGGTCCAAAGCTCTTGTTTTAATTTGTAGTACTTGTTGGTTCATTAGTCTCAAATGGTGTTTATTAGCCAAGGCTTTATACTAGCTCAGTTTAGTGTGCTTGTTAGCCCTGAGGTATTTGGCAGCAAAATTCAGCTTCAAAGGAAAATGTCGAGAATTAACCCCAAATCCCCCCTACCCCCATTTTTTTTTTTTTTTTTTTTTTTTTTTTACTTTTTTTTTTTTGAAGTGCAATTGAATTCAAAAGTGATTTGACATGTAATAAAGTGTCTTACAAAGAAGCCCTGACAAACTGGTGATCACATTTATTTTACAATGTAAATATTTAATAGTTTTCGTTATGTGCAACATCTGTGTTCTATTCTTATTGGAAAATGAAAGATTGTTTTGTTTTTGAAAATAAACTCGAAAGATTGAATTGTGAAGGAACATAAAAACGGCACCTTGAGTGTTTTCATTTTAGTAATAAATTTTTTCAAATTTGAATCTTTGTATAGTGGTAAATGGTAGCGATGTGCTTGAATATTATGCGAATAGTAAAAATACTATTCGAATTTGACAAAGTTTTGCTTTGCTGGCCATATATACAGTGAGATTGCATGTTAAATCCTGAACACAAACTAAAGCTGGCAGTTATAACAGACTGCACAAGGTGGCAATGTTGATTGTGGACACAAGTTGGTCACATTTGTTGAGCAAACAATTGTCTCACAGTATGTTCAGATGTACACCATAAAAGCGGGTTATTGTGTATGGAGCCAGAAATATGCCAAAACAATTTGAATTGTGTAAATTTGAATTATAGACTTTTGAATTTGAATTATAGTGTGATTTTGCCAAATGAAATATTACCTGGGCAGGTGTGGTCTCCGCAGGATCTTTTCCCCCTGAAAGAATAGGAAACTGGGTAAGACCCCCTTCCCTCGATGTGTGAAAGGGCCCCAGCCGTTTCTTGCTCTATGTGGAGAAACATAGAGAGGAAAGAGGCCCGGCTAGGCTCGGCCCATTCCCGGGTTGGCAAGCATCGCCTTGTTCCCCTGTTTAGGGTAAAGGGTACGTGCAGTTTGACACAGCTGGTAGCCTTTGCACATGAAATACCTGAACGCTCCTGTGACAGCAGACCACGTACATGGCTCAGCGCATGGCATGATTTAAATTGGACCCCTAGTGTCGCTTCTTCGACAGGTGAATGTCTAGGTTACGTATGTATGTAACCTCCATTCCCTGTTGGAGGGAACGAGACGTTGTGTCCTCCCGGCCACGTCGCTGAGCCAAGCCACTGTTGTGGCTGGACCATTTCCAGCTCCGAAAAATCCTGAATGAACTCAACATATTTCCCCGCTTTTTTTACCCGTATGTCCGGGGGCGGGATATGCAAATACTGTCTGCCATCTTCTCATTGGCTTTCTCAGAGGCATATTCGGCGCTCAAGAGAGACCCCTAGTGTCGCTTCTTCGACACAGCATCTCATTCCCTCCATCAGGGAATGGAGGTTACATATGTAACCTAGATGTTTGGCAAAATCACACTTATAATTCAAATTCAAAAGTCTATAATTCAAATTTACACAATTCAAATTGTTTTGGCATATTTCTGGCTCCATAATTGTGAGAATGTGGCTTACTGTGAGAAAGCTGGGGTCCTGTTTAAAAGTACTTTTAAAGCAATTAAACGCATGCTTCCGGACCATAATAAGGAAGATTCCAGAGAAATGCAAGCTTGTAGTACCACCTGTTTACTCCAGAGGGCAGTAAGTGAAACTTCAGCTGTATGAACAACGCGCAGTTTATACAGTGAAGAAAAAACTTCATTAGGCAGAACAACACAAACATGCGTTACGTTCTTGCGTTCAAAAAACCTGATAGAGCGCAAATCCGAACTAAGGGATCTCAAGATTTGTTTAAAGATTGAGTATTAAACTATATTTAACTTGACACAGTGAACTAAACATTTTATGTTTATGACACAACACACCGAGACACTACAAAAGCATGTCTGACGCAGGTGTAAATTGACTGGGTCCTTAAACAAGCCCTCATAATAAATCTCCAACTGATTGACAAATTCACTTGTGAAATGGATTGCTGTGAACTGTATGCCAATGATTAACTAATGATCAATAATATGGTAGTAAACAATACATTGTATTCTAAAGCTGCTTTTTGTCTTATCAATGATCTCTTCTGCCACAAGAATGTAAAGCATTGAAATTATCTGAATACTATATATATATATATATATATATATATATATATATATATATATATAAACAGGACATGATAAGCTTGTTTTGAATATTATTGGAAGCTTGGATTTTTTAATGGTGACACAATATTTATGAATTAAAATATAAAATAAAATATGAATTAAAAAAAAATGTGTGAACTTTACGTCCCAACTTAAGTGAGAACTTACGACAGCCGGTGCAACCCTACCCTGGTGCCCACTAAAGGTAACGGGTCTGCTTCATTCAGTACAACCGATATAAATGGTCTAATAATCTAGAACAAAATCAAGAGAGTTTTGGCAATAACCAAATGTATATTCCATAACTACAATACTAGTTTCTAGCTAGAAATTAAACCAAAAGTTTATTTTCTTCAGCTCAACCACTGTGGATCCGCATGCTGAGGATTGTGGGATTTCATAATCAGCGAAGGATATATCTATGCTCTCTCTCTCTCTCTCTCTCTCTCTCTCTCAGCTCCCTGGCACGATTTGACCTTCAGGTTGTAGACGTGTGTCTCAATGGAAGCCTGTAGATCATATCCTGCCTATTATCCACAGTTTTCCTGATCCCAGCACCCACATTTTCATATGGTTTTGCTCAGAAATATGTTTACTGTACAGTTTACTTTCTTGATGAAATCAAGAAAATGGTCATTAATAACAAGCTAATCCTAGTACAAATGTGTCTAATATTTGAACTTCCATTGTTCAGTTATTTTCTGTGGCAGAAAATTACTTGATGCCTCTGAAATGCAGTATTTCGTAATGGATTATGTTCTACTTGGTACTACAACACCATGCAGAAGCCATGCAATCTTTTTTCTTCTTCTTTTTTTTTTTAGATTAATTTAACTTGTAACTTTCTTCAGTCACTAGAGAGAATTGCCATTTAACCAAAAAGTATATTGATTTTATGATGCTGGTTTGAGAAAGCCAACATACTGTTATTCTACAGACTTGTGCTGCATTTTTAATGTAACTCCTAGAGCTTTCAAGCTACATCCACCAAATTTGGTACAGACCTTCAGGCTGTGACTCTGATTGTTCTGACTTTTCTAACTGATCAGAATTCTGGTTTTTGCTCAGCGGGCAATCAAATATCCCCTAAATCCCATAGACTTCCATTAATGGAATGTTCAAACGGGCCAGTATTATTTAACATTCACCTTTCCAAAAATTAAAATTAATGTAGAAATAGGAAGTTAAAAAGCAAGATTGTTAAAAATGACAGGCATATCCATTTATTTTTAGGATGGGTAATTCCCATGTTCCAACTCACAGAGAATATACAAATATTACATTTTGTGAGTGTGTGTTGTCACCTTGTGGGTTTGATATTCTGACGAATTAAAAAAGGATCTCGATATCTCATTCTGATTAATTTTCTTTCCTCATCCTCATATGTCTTTTCATATGTCCCACACTTTTGAAACCTCTACCCGCTCAGTCATTCCTGGGTGAAAAACATTATAGCTTGGCATCTCTCTCAATCTGGAAATCTTCTTTATAGTATACGTTGTTTATAGTCCACTACATAGTCAAAAGTATGTTGCACCCAAACACCACACCCATATGTGCTAGTTGAACATTAAATTATTTTAAACTATAAGCATTAGTGAGGAGTTGGTCCACACCATCCTTACCTTACATAACAGTAAGCCTACTCATTTATAGTACATTGTACAACAGTTAGTTACGGTCGCCGAGTTTGATTGGCCAAGAAGTGCTCCATTGTTCACAGCATCTACATTTTATATTATTTTCAAATATTGCTAATGCTTGCATATATACAAATTCTAACACATGGAAATACTATTTTGGTTTTCCTAACTATGATATGAGGCATCTATCTATCTGTCTGTCCATCCGTCCGTCCGTCCATCCGTCCACCCATTATCTGTCTATCATGTGTAAAATATACAGTATATGTGTCTGTCTGGCTTTCTAGCAATTCATTAATTAATTTGTCTACGTAGCTGAGGTTTATGATTGGATAAAAGCTAATAAAACATGACCAACTTGGATGTTTGCCTGATTTTCTCAATGACCTTGCATCATAGTGTGTCCCAAAATATGTTAATTTTAAGTAGACAAATAAATAATTATTACAAAGCAAGTGTCCTTTCATGGTCAGTCAGTACTAATGATTTATTTGAAACAAAAGAGGAGTAAGAAAATGAAAATCTTAAGCATGCTTTTCACTGACACTTTTGTCTAACTGGTAAACAACTAACTTTACAACTTACAACTTGGGGAAATATGTAAGTTTTGAAAAACGGAAAGGTTTAATAATGAAAGTCTGGCACTTTTAATTTAATTTAAAAAAATTTAAAAGGCAAATGTAAAATACATTAACAATATCACATTTTTTTTTAGTTTCTGACGTCACGTTTTCATTTTATAGGCCCCAGATATAGCCCTCAATCTGCTTGAATTCGACAAATGCAAGGTTTGGGTAAGGGAATGAAGTAGGTTGAGAACCACTACACTACAACATGGACCGCCATCTTGATTCATTTTCAAGACATCATCGTTTTAAAATATCTCTGTTTACTCTGTCCACAATAAAATGCGCAATCAGCATTTTCAAATGTATCAACTTGGGAGAACATTTTCGAAATATTATCCATTTTGGCTGTAAAAAAATGTTGAGAAGACAGAAGGCCAAACCGTCGAGAAAAGGATGCATTTTCAAACATATTAGTGTGGATGTGCCAAACGTATTAGTGTGGATGTGCCAAACGTATTAGTGTGGTTGATGGTTGAATAGATTTTACATCCAGTTTTCTGAGCACATTTCAAGAACTGCTACATGGTACAAGATCATTACTATACTGTACTACTTGTTGCCTTTTAAGTAACTTTATTTACATTACTTTTCTCAAAGTTTTTATTGTTCTCCACTAAAGCACAGTAAAAAGGCAGCGAGGGACTCCGGGCATTTAAGTGCTTCATGGGAATTTATGCCTTTGCTTGGCAGTTTTGACAGCATTCATAAATTACCCTTTTCGGGAGTGCCTACAAATGGCTCTGCAGCAGGAGTTGGACACATAAACTCAGCAGGGCCAAGAAAATGCTAGAAACCAGTGGGAGAGCAGCATCATACATCTCAAATCATGAAAAACCACATTTGGCAGAATAGATGCTGTGTATGCTGTGATAAAGTTGCTGTCCAGTGGTTAAAGGTTTACTTGTTAAAAAGACATTTTAAGCTTGTTATATTGATTTTGTTGTGTAGTCCTCAAAAGAAGTCTTGTCACTGACGTTACACCGAAGACATGTCTGTTATGAGTTCTTTCCTGAGTGTGGCGGACCTACTTGAGTCCAACAGCTTTAGAAGATTGCTTATGCATCAGGTGCTTCTGCTATTATGCCACTGTGTATCACAAAATCTCTCCTCGAGAGACGAGGACATGGGCTCCAAGTATGTTATTTATTCCCCTACTCTTCACTTGAGTTGGTGGTGCTCTGTCCTTTTGTGTGTGCAGTGGGCAGGTTATAGCTGTTTATACTGTATGTTATCATTATATTTCCATTAGTGTGGTGCACACTCTCCCATGATGCTCAGTCAATCACAAACACACTAGTGCAGCGTCTGTAACTCATGACTTCCTGTCTCCTGCCGCAATGCTGACTCAAGTCTGCTGGTACTTCCTGACTATATGAATGAACTTTAATGTGACAGTCACACAGGACACGTTCTTGCTTTTAAAAGCAGCTATATGAAGTGCAATTTAATGAAATGGAATAGAATGCAGGGATCTCACAACATATTTTTAAAATGTAAATAGTTTTTTTTTTTACTAGACACGTCACCCTGGAAATAATTTACTGAAGTCGATGGCAAAATTTATACCATGCACAAATTGTAAATGGAAAAGTCCAGTATTAATGACCCAATCATTGATCATTTTACTTAAACAGCAGGCACCGTGCAACTTGATTGAATATGTCTGATTGTAAATTAGCCGCACAGGAGCCAAACAAAGAAAAAAATGGCAAGGCTGAATTCAGTATCTATGAATATAAAAGATTGCCAAATTGCTCTATGTAATGCACATCTTAACTTATTCCAGGCATCATATTATATAAATACTGTGTGATGCAGAATTGTGTAAACCATATCAAATTTGTCTGTAACTAAGAAGTGAAACTGATGAAAGTGTTCCTGTGTGTTTGAGTGATTTACACAGAAAAAAATCTAAAATTTCTAAACAGAAAGTCTTTAGAGGAATATGAATTTGAATGGTGCATGGAGAAATGTTACAAGAAAGTTACAAAAACACCAGAAAGTCATGTACTTTTTTACAGCTCTAGCTGTCTCAAATATAGATCCATTCCAGCTGACAGTGAATGTTTGACATAAAGGTACAAATTCATATAAAAGTCTTTTAAAACGGGCGCTAAATCATAAATTCCACTCAGGAATACAGTATGTCTACTTCTGGAGATTTATAAGTCAGAACTGGATTTAATAAGGCCAGAAACAGTCTCTGATCTTTATGACACAATATTTCACAGTTGTTTTTTTTTAAATTAGCTATTTTTACTTTAGCCCTGCATGAGCAAATCTGATTAGATTCCATTTCAGCTGTTGGTGCTAAGAATTAAATGAGCTGACCTAACAATAAATAGCTGTATTGGCAAAGCAAATTGGAACAAACAATGATGTAGATTGTACATGGTCTTCTTCAACAAATATCATTTTTGTATGGCAAAGATGGCTTTGCTCTTTTATTTTTCCTGTGTCTCTTTAAAAGTCCAGTTATTTCTGTATGTCCTCAAATAAGGAAATGTAATGTAATCAACAATGTAATCACATAATCTATAATAACTGTAATCTGATTATGCACAATATAAAATGTAATATAATCCAGTTACAAAATGTGTAATCCAGATTATATGCAATCTGTTTCTACACAGCACTGTATGTAACAATATATCTGAGTTTACGTCTGAACTGAGAATTTTTCTGCTAATAACAGTCTAATACTTAACTGTACCATAACACCTTCACTTACAACTGTTATATATTGTATTTTCTGCCGAACACAATCTGGTTTTCAGGCAACAATTAATTAATTTTTTACTTTCTCACCTTTCAGATGTTTTAAGGCATATGTCATTAGGTTTTTTTCTCCCAGTTTTTTGCTCCATATTTGTAAGTTAATTATGTTGCTGTTACTTATTGCAACTCTATACTACAATGGAATTTCACTAATGCATTTTCTCATTGGGAATTTTTATACATAGTGGCATTATTGCATTTATATATTTATTTGAACATGTTTACCATAATTGCATTAATGCAAAATAACACACCCATGATTTGTATTTCTTCTTATCAAACAAAAATGAACATGGCAATGTTTTATGAAAATGACAAGAGCCAGGCTTAACATAATTTACAATATTGAAGAACGCATAATAATGAGCCCATTTAAATGCACAACAATGCGCTGATTATTCCCAATAATCATCTTATTTTAAAAAATCCAACAAAGCAAAAAAAATTTAATAATGTTTTACCTGAGATGATTTGAAATAAAACATTTATTCTCTTCAAAACCATGTAGAGACATGTGCTCAACACTTTTGAACACTGGATAAGCAAGTAAGAATGGTGGTAAAGTTGTTTACATGCAACGTGAAATCGGGGTAATGGGCAAAAATCTACCAGTGTCGACAGGTTTATTTTTCAGCTTTTAATGACCTTACTATCGGAAAGAAAAGCCATTTATTGCATTTACTTGAACACACACGTTTTCATCTTATTAAGTGTGATCTGTGTAAGAATGTGCATGTAAATGCATTCACTGGTTCACTCAGTTTCCAAGTGTATAAATACATCAATTTATTAAAAAAGTATTTAATTAGTTCAAGTAATTATTTAAGAAAACTTTATTATTTAGAAATCAATTGACATTTAATATATATATATATATTTATTTATGTATTTATTTATACAGTTAAAGACAGAAGTTTACACATACATTTAAACTCAGTTTTTCACAATTCCTGAAATGTAATCGTAGAAAACTTTCCCTGTCTTTGGTCAGTTAGGATCGCTACTTTATTTTAAGAATGTGAAATGTCAGAATAATAGTAGAGAGAATTATTTATTTCAGCTTTTATTTCTTTCATCACATTCCCAGTGGGTCAGAAGTTTACATACACTTTGTTATTATTTGGTAGCATTGCCTATAATTTGTTTAACTTGGTTTAAAAGCTCACACATTTTCAGTTCTGCCAGCAAATTTTCTATCGGATTGAGGTCAAGGCTTTGTGATGGCCACTCCAATACCTTGACTTTGTTGTTCTTAAGCCATGGTATGCTTTGGAGGTATGCTTGGGGTCATTGTCCATTTGGAAGACCCATTTGCGACTGAGCTTTAACTTCCTGGCTGATGTCTTGAGATGTTGCTTCAATATATCCACATAATTTACCTTCCTCATGATTCCATCTATTTTTTGAAGTGCACCAGTCCCTCCTGCAGCAAAGCACCCCCACAACATGATGCTGCCACCCCCATGTTTCACAGTTGGGATGGTGTTCTTTGGCTTGCAAGCCTCACCCTTTTTCCTCCAAACATAACAAAGGTCATTTTGGCCAGAAAGTTCCATTTTTGTTTCATGAGACCTGAGGACATTTCTCCAAAAAGTAAGATCTTTGTCCCCATGTGCCTTGCAAAGTGTCGTATGTTTTTTTATGGCAGTTTTCGAGCAATCTTTCAGGTTATGTCGATATAGGACTTGTTTTACTGTGGATATAGATACTTGTCTACCTGTTTCCTCCAGCATCTTCACAAGGTCCTTTGCAGTTGTTCTGGCATTGATTTACACTTTTCGCACCATACTACATTCATCTCTAGGAGACAGAATGCATCTCCTTCCTGAGCAGTATGAAGGTTGCGTGGTCCCATGGTGTTTATACTTGTGTACTATTGCTTGTACAGATGAACACAGTACCTCTCCAGAGCCTCCTCTGGCTCAGCCTCCTGTGGCTCCACCCCCTGAACCCTGACACCATGGTCTCCAGACCCTCTACCAGTGCACATGGCCACAGAGGCCGCTACCCAGTCTCTGCCAGTGCTTGTGGCCATGGTGGCCATTCCTCAGTTTTGGCCAGTGCTCCTGAACACAGAGGCTATTTCCCAGTCTAACCCCTATTCTGGTCTGACCACAGCACAGCTGTCCAAGTCCAGTCAGACACCTGTCCAGTGGCCACCCAAGTGAGGTCTGACCCTTGTCCGCCCCTTACCTGGATCCACATCCCTGGCTGCCAGACCCTGTCTCTTTACTTAGACCTCCCCCTAAGCCTCCAAGCAGTCACCCATACCACCACCCAAACTGCCATACCTCCCTCATCGTCCTCTAGCATAACCTGCCCCCCAGATTCCCATAATCCCTTTTGGTTCCTGTCCTTTTCATTTATTCTTATTCCTTTTGGGCTTCAGGAGCTGCACTTTTAGAGGGGGGTTATGTCACGTAATTATTGTGTTTTTTCAGTCAACCCATCATGTCTGCTTTCCTGGATCCCTTCCTCATTGTTTTCAGCTGTGTCTTGTTTAGCCTGTCAGTCCTGGTGAATATTTAGTCTTCCTGTTTCTCTTGTGCCTCATCAGCTCTTGTTTGTATGTAGAGCTTTGTAAGCCAGCATACTGCTGTGGAGTTTGTTTACCTTCGTTTAGTTGTATCTTCTATTTGTTTATCATTATAAGAGCTGCATTTGGATCCTCTCTCTCGCCTCATCACTACACCTACCCTGACACCCTCATATTTATGCCATTAAAAAATGACAATTCCAAATGGCCATTAGAACACACATTAGAACACAGACTGGGCATCCGGAACCCTGCCAGCACTCCTGTGTGTCTGCATCCATCAGCAGCACTGCACGCCTGTCCCATAAAACATGAAGTCCAGCTGCTGCCATTAAACTCTGACAACAGTCCATTACACCGTTAAAACAACTATCTGGCCTTCTGTTTGCATTGATTCTCCTTCTATCTCTCCATCGCACTCTCTTCTCCGAGCTTTGTGTGCATGTGTCTACAAGTGTGGCAGAGATCAGAGTTATGGGTGTGCTGACTTCCCCCTTGCTCCCGATTTTTGTAGAGGTAATGGTCTGGGTCAAAGCCCCCTGTGAATTGATTGGGTGGAATGGCTGTAGATGTTCATTGTTCTTAAGCAGATGCCTCATTCTTTTTGCCTTCCTGCTGTTTTGCCTTTTTTTACATGAAAATGAAGATTTTAAGGGTTTCTGTGTGGAGGGCATGAGAGGGAGATGGTAATAGATCCATAGGACGATGAAGGGAGAGAAAGAGAGTGTGGAAGCACGCCTTTGGCATATGGTGTTGTCCAGAGGATTTATGCCCTCTTCAGGGAAGAATGGCTAGAAAAGGTTGCCGTTGGAGATTTATATCCCATTCTGAATGATTATAGGATGGAGGGGGATGCGAATGACATCCTTGGCAAAGGCTTATGGATAATTTATTTCTCAAAGTCTTAACCTAAGATCTTGGCCTAAGCACAACAAAGACGTCTATTTTTCTTAACATAAAGAAACAAAACAACTCTGTAAATCAGTGGAGATTGGGAATCGTGACACAGTTTACAAACTTTGCTTTATTCATCCACATGTGTGTGGCATATAAGTTGCAGTAGTTTCTCAGGAATCACAAGGCACACATAATTCAGGTCATTCAATCAAAATGTGTTCTAGTGAAAAAAATCTAGACACAGGGCAACGAATAGAAAAGAACACAGTTGCCTTGAGACATGTTTTTAAAGTTTTTTTTTGCTTAATGTGCTGTCTAAAAAATCCTGAACAGCAAGAAAAACATCCATCTAGACAAAGATAAACCATTAACAACAGTGCCCACGGATGCTAAAACCTGTTCATTGTGAACAACCCCTCATGCAGCACATAAATGGGTCGTTGACACACACTAGTTCATTTTAAATAGTCCTAAAGTCTAAAAAAGTCATATTTAAAAACACAAATATGATAGTATCTCAATTAATTTGTGGTCATAAAAGCTGCCTGAATAATAATTATATAAGGATTAGCAAAATGCTGAAGGCTGTTAACCCTCATATATATATATATATATATATATATATATATATATATATATATATATATATATATATATATATATATATATATATATATATATATATATATATCTTTGTGTGTTTTTATGTGTGGATGTGTTCTCAAACCAAGTTTTAGAGGTAAGTATACAGTTTGTGGGAAATGTCCAGTACCCAGTAAAGCAGATGAAGAAGCTGGAGAACAGTATGTGGCTAAGGTCTAAATCTGAGAAAATGTCAAATCTTTTGAGGTCAATTGTGATTCATGGATGAACAAAAAACTATTTAAAGCTGGTTCTTCTTATATGGGTCAAAATTGACCCAAAAGACAACAAATGGCAGTTTGTTTTCAATTGGTATTTTTCTTAAACAATTATATACAAAAAAAATAAAAAATTATTTAGATTGTATTGATGGTTTTTGACAAAGTCACAACGTTTGGTCCCAGCACCAAAAACTATTCTGTATTTATAAAGCATTCTTTACCTTTCCCGGGTCAAAAATAATGGTTATAATAATGTACCGCAAGTCACACTGCAGGACATGCCAACTTTCCAAAAGTATTTTCAAGTACTACTCGCATACAAGTTCATAAAAAATCACCTCTCTTTCACAATGCTCGATCTACATTTTCCGTATCTGCAGAAAAATCTACCTTGGGCATTAAGTCAGAATGACCCTATAGAGACTAAATGAGATGCTGTTTGCTTCATGTAGAGCATAATCACAAATCCTAGAGACATTCTTGTCTTTGGTATAAATCTCAGAGATGCAAACACAGGGCTTTACACTACACCAAGGAGCTGTAAAAAAAGGTTTTCACATAGAAAGGAACACAGTGGTATGATCCTTTGTGTGAGGTGATGCTTGAAGGGCCTGTGAGACTCTATCCAATGAAAGATCTATTTGGTCCAAAGGTTCAGAGGGGGAACTCAAAGATAGCTGAGGTAAGAACAGGCCCTTTGCTCCATAGGAAAATGTGTGAAGTGTAAGTGAAGAACATCTATTGTGAACTTCATAATAAATGGTTCAATGGCCAAATGGTTCTTAATTAACCTCGTGCGACCTCACATCCTCATGCTTGGACATTTTGGCTTTGCTATATGCAATGCATAATTTAAATTAATTTGAATCAACTGAATACTGTCCACAAGACTCTAGCCTCTCATTTAAGGGTTAAGCGGTTAAGTCTGTTTTTGCAGCACGATTAAATTGACCATGCACTGTTGATAGGTAAAATGAATGTGATTTGACATTCATAAATACATAGAAAAAAAATACATAGAAATCACTGTATATTTCTGTATAGAGCCACTGCTAAGACACTCAAAAAATGTAGTTTAGCTGACGCTATGCTTTGTCTTGTAATTCTTCAGCATAAGAAGCTAATTCATCACTTGACAAGACTGCAGTCATTCACTAAACAGGGAGCAAGGGAGCATCCTATACCTCTCTATACAGCTAAATCCATTCACTCTTAAAATCTGACCAAAAGTTCAGTTTCAGGCTGCAGATGATGTCTGAACCTCTAAGCATGTTTGGCAGACATGGGACAATGGTAATCAGTACATATTCATAATTAATCAGGCTAAATTTTATTTGAACATGGTTGGCAGTGAATTATAATTCATTATGCTAATTTCTGATGTAATGTCTGTTACGTTTCGAAAACATGAATAACCAACACTCCTGGAAACATAATGACTTTCTATAGCTTCGTATTATTTATAATGTAAAACTTAGTTTTTTAGGTGCTCCTAGTTACAAATCACAAAGGGAAACAGAAAATGCACACAGCAGTCGTGTCTCAGGAGGATAAGTGGGCGGGTGGAAGGATGAATTGACAGCAGGATGGTTGCTTAAGAGTCCTCAACATTTAACACACAAATCAGAATATAGGTGACTAAAATGAAAGCAGGATCTTTTGTTATATGACAAATTATACTTTAGTGGGCCCCATTCTCTCCTTTGGCCCCACAAATAAAAAACGTCATATGATAACAGAGAAATACCAATAGGTCTGACAATCAAAATGAATGTTAGTTATTTAGTGCTAGTCCACAGCAGAATACCCGAGAGGAAAATATCACGAGGAACCTACATTCTTTCGGTGTTACAGAAAAATCTCTGCTATTTTATAGGTATCATAAAAAAGGTTTAAACTGTATTGGAGCAGCTTCTTCCAGTGCTGTACCAACAATAACAACTTAATTAGAGCTTTGCTTTGACCTGGATTGACAGCTGGACTAGTTCCTAGAGAAGCATAAGAGATATAAACTAGGAATAGACTCATTAATATGTTCTGTTGCAATCCTTCAGATGAAATTTGATTGGAGAGCTGTAAACTGAATTAATTATTGTATGTTAATAACGATTACTCTGAAAACCTAGTGATCTGCATTCTAACTGAAGTGGTTTGCAGTCATATCTATAAACTTCACTACAGTAAAAACCTAGTTGAAACATGAAGAAAAAATGTGAATTTGTCATGTAATGGGGCAGATTGAAAAGTAATAAAAGTAGTCATCATTTAGGAATAATTGGTCATTTTCTATCCAGTTTTTGTGCCTCTGATTCAAATGCTCAGTTTTTGGGGCGTGTGTCCTTGAAGACTTCAATGTAAACGCCCACAGCTGTGATTGGGTAGCCTCTTTGCATGTGGATAAGTGTAAGCGCCCCCTGCCATTACACCCATGTGGGGTTGTTTTGAAAACTTTGGATGGTAATAAAAATGACAACCGGAGGAATTCATCCATACATGTTTGAACCAGAGTCTGATCCCAAATTAACCCCCTCCACAAACACCACGAATACTGCAGTCTGTGACAGTGTGGTAATCACTGTAATTTACTTGTCTATTTGTGTAATAGGTATTTATGAAGCAGTTCAATTGAAAGGAGGAGGCGAGAACCGGCTTGGCAATATAAATAATAGTTTTAATGACAAACTGAACGAAAAACACACAAAAATAAACACACAGAGCAGCTGCATGTCATTCTCTCTCTCTCTCTCTCTCTCTCTCTCTCTCTCTCTCTCTCTCTATCTCTATCTCTCTCGAACTGCCTTTATCCCTCACGCGCCCCCATCAGGCTGATTGGGGACCTGATGTGCATTGTTCCAGCCCGGCCCCACCCTCTGCCGCTCAACAGTATTACTTTTATTCTTGTTTAAACAACGCTGTGTATCTTGTTACATAGTTGGGGCATTTTCGAAAGGTGAGTAACGCATGACAATAACAAATAAAGTGTAAATGCATGGTGCTATCACATTTATAACTGTGAAAGGATACATTTACCGTGCAACATGTAAACGTATACAGGATACATTCACCGGTTCATCATAAAATCACCTTTCATCATTATGTGTAGCGACAAATGCATGCGTTTTCATGTTTTCATTAAAAAGGAAAGAGATTGTCTATATATATTGATATCAATTCTCTATAGGTGCATCTGTGGCAATTGTGCCATCATGCCAACAGAACAAGAAAATAAATGCCGCTTAGAGATCCCTGTGCATTAAAACTAATACAAGAGTGTCTAACATCACTAAGATCAAATCAAATACTCAGTACACATCTAACAGTCTGTAACATACAAAGAAAAAGAATTAACATGGATACTCACACTTCTTTGTTGCGACATCACTGTCGGGTGAAACCAACTTTTAGTTTAAGTCTCTCTGCAAAGCCTGCTTCGAACTGTGTCTTGTTTGTGAAAGAATCATCGGTAAAATGAACTGAGCAAACAAATACTCTCTTACTGACGCGATCCGGGACTTTAATAAAAATAACCTAATCTCTCTTAATGTTGGGATCATTGCGAAGCAAATGCAAGAAATCTAGTTTCCCACAACATGACACTGCACAATGTCTTGACATCTTCGTGGCCATTGTGACACCTCCTGTTGCTCCAAAAATGATCTCAACGCTCTACTCTAACCGCAAGACCAGTGGGCGGGCCGAAGCAGTGTCGACGAAAAAGTAGGCATTGATCTGTTTACGCAGAGGCTGGCCTGTGCTGATGTAACACCTCACTGTGACGTATTAGTGAGGAGGAAGTAGAAAACAAGCCATTTTGGCACCTTGGTTTCAATAAAGCCTTTTTTTGGACTAACGAAGAAGTTTTCGGTTCTGAAATTTACAGTAAGTTTTTATAGTGCTATGAACTCTTGTATGTCAAGATATCATGGTAAGTTTGATTTTCCAATTCGTGACCCCTTAAAACTCTGACAGAAACTGGCTGTGTTTGAAAGCTGGAAACTGCTGCCTTTAGAGGCTGTATACAGAGACAGGAAGGCATCAAGGCATGTCCCAATTCAATATTAGCTTCAAATTCTATCAACTGTGATATTGTCATCTGGTCACTTTTTGAAGGCAGCGATATCTCAAAATCCTGGTTGGTTGGAAGAATAATATTGGCATCTGATGGAGCAGGGGAAAGCAGTAATTAGTTTATAAAAACAAAAATAGACTAAACACAGACTAATGTGAAAAACAGTATTCATCCAGGTTTCATCGCCTGCATCCAGACTGGGTGGTAGAAACACCTTTAGTGTGACTTCACCAAAAAGGCATGCGACTACCAGTTCATTGTGGTTTCCAAGAATGCTCGAATGTTTTCGAAGGGGCCCAGGCGAGGGATTAGAGAAGCCTATTCAAGTTTCAAGACCTTTCTCTCTTATTTAATATCCTTCCCAAGCACCTCCTTTTATCAGAAGTTTATTTGTTAATCGTGGCCAAAGTCAAATGCTTATGTGCTCTATGTTGACTCGAAGAGCTGTAGATATCAATCTCATTTTATTTTTCAAAGGAACGATGCCAGTATGAGCAGTTCTCTGCTGTGCTTGCAGAATGTCTCCGACCACATTGTGTGATCCTTCTCCAAACAGAGTGTTCCCATTAAAGAGAGATGAGGGGATTTCCACGACAATGACTTTCTTGGTTAACTCTGCGATATCAAACATCACGCTTGGTCATGTTTTAGATACTTCTGGTTAGCAGATGCTTGTTCTAGTGTTTCTTAAAGAAACAGAACCCACTTTCACTGCTTGAAGGTCGGTGACCTTAAGCTAAGCAAATCTTTACCATATGATGATGTGTTAAGATCAGTTTTTAGCCTTTGGAAAGGCTTCTGTGCGTACTGTTTTTAAAATGTCAATTTCAAGTTAATGGTTTGTAGGTTGTATTGTTTTTATAGACTTCCTCCTCATTTCCAAATAACACCACTTTGCTTACTGTTAGTAAGAATGCATTTTTATCTTAAACTTTATTTAAAAAAAATAAGAGTAATTCCTGTGCTCAAACAGCAATGTTGAAAGTAATACAATTACACACTTCAGCTTCAAGTTTCATAGATGTTATTTACGTTTAAGTAAGTAACAGAAAAATAGCTACTTATTTTAATCAGTTCTATCAATAAAATTGGTAAATTGAAATATGTGATGCACTGCTGCTTGGCTGGCATATCTCAAAATGTCACATTTCTCTAAAAGGGATAGTTCACCCAAAAATGAAAATTCTCTCATAATTTACTCACCCTCATGACATCCCAGATGTGTATGACTTTCTTTCTTCTGCTGAACACACACAAAGAATATCTAGAAGAATATTTCAGCTCTATAGGTCCATACAATGCAAGTGAATGGTGACCAGAACTTTGAAGCTCCAAAAAAATCACATAAAGGTCACATAAAAGTAATCCATAAGACTCCAGTGGATAAATCCATATCTTCAGAAGCAAAATTATTGGTGTGGGTTAGAAATAAATAAGAATTTAAGTCCTTTTTTTTTTTTTTTTAACCATAAACCTGCAGTTTCACTTTCTCACATTTTAGTAAAAAAATTAAATAAAAAAAGGACAAAAAGGAGTGTAAATCGGACGTTTCATCACGATACGATCTTGAATCGATTCTCTTGGCCAGCGATATGATATTTGCTGATACTTCAAAGTCTGCCATTTTCTGCCAAAGTCGATTCAGGTGCCTGTGATCAATATTCCGATATTATGTGCCGGTTTCACACAATCAGTTTTATTTTTGTATTTATTTTGTATTTATTTTTTCAAATGCAACCAAAATATAATTGTATTATTTTATTCAGCTCTCTGTATACACATTGGGACATCCACAACAAAATAAGTTACTTCAGATGTTGAAAAAAATGATACAGTTAATAATATAAAAAATTATGTCACACACAAGTGATCATCTCTCATTTAATTACAGCGAATTTTCCGGTATAGTCTAATTAAAAATACTTACTTGTTTCCATGACTTGTTTCCAACTATCCATGCTGTCCATGGTTTTCAGTGTTCTGCAGAAGAAATTCATACTCATCTGGGATGGCATGAAGGTGAGTAAATGATGAGATAATTTTCATTTTATATGAACTATCCCTATAAACTGAAAATTGAAGACAATCCTGCATGGCTCATTCTCTATTCTTTAGACTCTAAAGCTCATTTGTACTTGATGAAAGAAAGACATTTGTTCTCTTTTCCAGCATCAGTTCCCTGAAATCATCTGCCTCCTATTTTAGAATGAACAGTACATCCAAGTGCGGTGCATGTGTCTTAGATTGCCTCTCTGCTCTCCACGCATCCAAAACTGCATGAACACAAATAGGGATGATAAATATTCTGCTGCTGTGTGCAGTTTGGAAAGTGTGCTCCACCAGGACTTTTTACAGAGATATTTCATCTCCCATGGCATTACGGATGAGCTCGGGATCTGCCTGCCCAGAAAATATTTCTTCTTTGGATTACTCATGCACAGCATGTTTAGTATTCCTTGAATGCATCCCTGACCATATAATTCATCACACTTGGGCTGGAGTTAAGGATTTATAAGGGGTGTTTATTGCACATTTTTATGCATAATTTATCACGCTTCTTACAAGGGAATCTATCAAACTCTTAAATTGGGAGAGCATTTCTGCAATAGTCGATTAGTCTTAACTCATGCTGGGAGATGATGGAAATTTCATGGCTGCTGATTATGCACCTATAATATAAAAATGTTTTTAAAGGAGATGAAGATGACACGGTTGGATGAAGAATGAAGAAAGCACCTTTAAGACTGCATGGATATTAAAGTTGACAGGCTGCTGCTGATAGTGTTTTTAATTGAATAATTATTAAAATAATTCTTACATTTTTAATGCCACATCACATAAACATTGAATAGAATAATAGAAGGATGTATCATATTATGTAAATGCCCTCCATTAATTAATGAAACATAATGGGCTAATCCACTTAACTGAATACGTTATAGATCTGCCTGAACAGCTATTACTTAGTTATATTATTTTGATATTCATCAACAATGTCTTGATCAATTTACAATAAGCTTTTTACAGATGCTCCTATAGTTTTATAATGTTTTAACAAAGAAAAAATAAACTTTGCTAAAAAATATAAATAAAATATTTCCTGTTGTTTATTCTAATGTGCATGCTTTTCAACTAGTTTGTATAATAAAGGGTATAGTTTAATTATTTATTTTAAATATGTTATGTGCATAAAAGAACAAAGGAACTTAAACACATGCCATTTGTTTCCTGAAACCTTTTTTTTTTCACTTGCAAGTCTCTTGTGACCTCTACAAAATACTATGAAATAGGGATAATAGTTGAGCAGGAATTAGAGTGTACAGCCAATACATGGTGTACGTTCCTACATAGGTGTGAATGAGTGTCATTATGTCAGCCTTACATTTTCTTGTCTCATTGAGAAACATTAAGTGCACAGGAAGAGACATGCTGGTCACTGTAGGTCTCTATATCCATGACAACTGTGTTATAGCTATGGGAGTGTTTATTAATGCACATAAATGCAAGCATTTATTTTAATGCTATAGATTTGCTCACATGGATGTGGCTGGTTTACAAATAATAAACATGTTTAAGTCTTTGCTTTGTAGCATCTTTTTAGTCTTAGAAATCCTGCGCTACATTCAAATTCCAACATAATGTTCCAGCTTGTTTAAAGAAATAATTCACTAAAAAATAAAAATTCTGTTATCATTTACCCACCCTCATGTTGTTCCGAACCCGACTTTCTTTAGTGGAACACAGGGGAACGTTTTCAGTGAATAACGGTCTGTTTGACACACAAAGCTTTTGTATGACTTTTCTGATGCTTTTTGGACATTTTGGAGCTCGAGAGCCCCATTCCCCTTTTACTTTTGTTATATGGAAAAGAGTGGCCAGGATAGTCTTCAGAAATACTCCTTTTTTTGTTCCATGGAAAAAAGAAAGTCATATGGGTCTAGAATGTGACTCACATGAGGGTGGGTAAATGATGACTGAGGAACTGTTTCATTAAGATGTACTTACGACACACAATGTGACTGGTCTGTCAGATCTATTCAGAGACTCCATGTCCAGTAGGTGTGACCATTACTACGAATGGACTCAGAGAATGTGTCAGTAAAAATGTCTTACTGAATCTGAAGCTTGAAAGGAAATCACCCGTGCATTGTTCACTATCACATTCTGTTCCTCCTACAGAGATTGTCAACTGCCAATGTTCATTTGACCAAAGATTTTCCTGCTTCCAACCAGTCACGAATGAGCTACAATTATACATATTTACTGTCAGTGCATGAAGACTTGTGTAATTTAAAATGAAAAGGACTTGGACGGACGAGGCTTCATTTGCATCTCTCTGTAATTGAAACTGTCTGACAACATTAGATGTTGAATTGCATCTCTTCAGGAGGACGTGAGCAATGTTTCAATTACTGGGAATAGATTCACCTCTATAAATCACCATATTCAGTAAACCATTCAGCGGGTCTTACATTTCTGAGACCACTGAAAATGCTTCTATTTTTTTGCTTGCATTTTTCTAATTGAACGCAACATTTTTCATTACAAATTCTGCTAAAAAATACACGAGTCAAAAGATTAATTTGAAACCTGTGCATGGATTTTAGAATTTTAGATTTTAGATTTTAGAGTATTTGGTATGTCCTGGTTTTGCTTTTATGGAAGCATTTACATGCACAACTGAAATGGAAAGCGCAAATTTGTTCAAAACCTAATGATCCATGTTATCCAGCATGATTTGAGGTTATTCCAAAGGGCATCTTGCATGATTAAAAGGAAGTACAATTGACCTTTGGTAACTTTGAGTTAACACAGTCAATGTCACAAACTTGCTTATTTGATAAGTAACCTAGAAATCCAATCGATCTTCTGCCTATTTCCTATTTTAAATGAGATTTTGAATCCAAATTTTCAATGTGGACTCAGACTTTTAGACACCACTGTATATATGGCAAATCATCTACATGGTGTCATATTTCCCTTTATTACATTATACATTCCCCATACTTAGACTAGGCAATGCATTTCTTCTACATTGACTGTTATGACACATTTTCACCCTTTCTTACACCCGTTCTAATTAAAGGTAATTGCTTTAATAAATCAGAACTTAATGTGTAGCATACGAAGCCCTGCGTGTGTGAGTGAAATATGAATAATTTGACAATAATCTGTTCTCGTTTTCAATTACCCCCAGCATTTAAATAGCAGTAATTAGCAGTGTCTTCCCTCGCCTTTGATTAAAGATGGCCCTTAATTATGGCTGACTTTACAGGATTTTATATGAGGCCATTATGATTCTCTGAGAGATCTGTCTCAGACTGGGCTGAGGATACGATCATACTGGAAGCACTCATATCACCATCAGAAATACATTACAGAGCTCTCATGCCAAATGGGCCATGAAAGAAGAAAAATAACTCTCCCTCTCTCCGTCTGTCTCTTCACCTTCCCTTAAGGATTGATGGGATCCCTAAAGACCTGAAAGGATTGTTTAAAATTTTTCTGTAAATGTATAAACAGTTTGACAGCTTAAGAGTTTATTTTTTTTATCTCAGATGTGATGTTTGCACATTAAGTCTTGAAGATTTCTCAATGCAAAAATTGCACTATCAATCAGACATAATCCTAATAATTTTTTACTCAATCCTTATCACAGATGATAAATTGTGATTAGCAGCACTGTTCAGAAAAAAAAAACACTTTAAAAAAGACTATATAAGCACATTATTAAGCATAAGTATTTTACAAGATGTTTGTTATGGCCTAATTTCAAAATGAAGATATAGCCTTTATTTAATAAATATACAATATAAGCCACAATAAACAGAGTGCAAATACACTGTAAAAAAGTGGTATCCTGCAATTGCTACCTTAAAGGGATAGTTCACCCAAAAAACTAAACTCTCATCATTTACTCATCCTCATGTCATCCCAGATGTGTGACTTTTCAGTCTTCTGCTGAACACAAATTAAGATTTTTAGAAGAAAATTTCAGCTCTGTTGGTCCATACAATGCAAGTGAATGGATACCAAAATTTTGAAGCTCCAAAATCACATAAAGGCAGCAAAAAAAAAAAAAAAAAAAATCCATATGACTCCAATGGTTAAATCCATGTCTTCAGAAGCAGTATGATAGGTGTGGCTGAGAAGCAGTCAATATTTAAGTCCTTTTTTACTATAAACTCTCCTCCCTGCACAGTACGGGCGTTATGCTCAAAGAATGTGAATCGCCAACAACAAAAGAAGAAGAAAGTGAAAGTGGCGATTGAGGGCTTTAATATTGATATATTTCTCACCCACATTTATCACATCTCTTCTAACGTTTAGACGTTGACTAAACCACTGGAGTCATATAGATTATTTTTATACTGCATTTATTTCCTTTTTGGACCTTCAAATTTCTGGTCACCATTCACTTGCATTGTATGCACCTACAGAGCTGAGATATTCTTCTAAAAATCTTAATTTGTGTTCTGAAGAAAGTCATAGTCATCTGGGATGGCATGAGGGTGAGTAAATGATGAGAGAATGTTCATTTTCGTGTGAACTATTCCTTTAAGGAGCTAATTCTAGCTAATCTAACACTAAAAATTAGTTTTCTCGGTGTAACATAATGTATTGAAGTTGATTTCGTGATGTTAAATTAATTCCTTTCAGTGGTGGATACATAGAATAACGGATAGGTCTATTGATTGTATTTAATGTGAAGTTTAAAAGGTTATAAAGCAACGTGCAAATTGCCAACACATGTAAAATGATTACACTTGCCAAATATAGTGGACATGTTCTCAGTGTGACGTTCCACTGAGTGTGTGAGTGATCAGTCTCTTTAAATGTCCAGCCTCTCTCTCTCTCTCTCTCTCTCTCTCTCTCTCTCTCTCTCCCTGCTGAGACGAGCATTCTTCGCATAGCGTTCTGTGAGGAAGAGAACGAGAGGGAAGGAGGGGTGAGAAGACTTAACTTCTGCCAATTGAAGGAAACGCTGTCTATTTTTTGTTTTTGTTTTGTTTTTTTGTTTTTTAAATCTGAGTAACAAAACTCTCGGCCTGTTCTCTGCGTCATTCAGTCTGCACATCTGATCCAACTCTGGACTGGATCTGGTGACTGACAGCATCTAATGGGATTAAAGAGACTCGAGGCGTCTAAAAAAACGGTCAATAGTTAAAACGTCCGCCAAGTGCGTGTTTACAAATGCCAAATTAAAACCGCGCCGGCGGATACAAAAACGGTTTTTGTGTGAACGGTCCCTTAGACGTTTGAGATAACGACAAAAGTTTTTTTTGCCGCATATTTGAGCATAATTCTGGATAACAAATAAAAATACTTGTGGAGTTGTTGTTTGCAGATGTGCGATTGCCTCTTTGAAGACGCATACAAGGCGAAACTGTCAAGTTCCTCTAAACAAAGACATCATAGATTACAACACTTGAGTGTTTATGATTAGTATGATGTTTTATGAACCTTTGCACGTATGCATTTTTCTATAAACTAGACCAGGAGTCATTTTCAGTGACTTTCACTGGATTAATGCTGCTGAACTGAAGCAGAATGCTGGACTGAAGGTACAGAAGATGGCATCTGCGATTTTTGAGGGTACATCCCTGGTCAATATGTTCGTGAAGGGTTGCTGGGTTAACGGGATCCGCAGACTCATTATAAGGGGAGAGGAAGAGGAGTTCTTTGAGATAAGGACCGAATGGTCGGACAGAAATATTCTCTACCTGCACAGAAGCTATTCGGACTTGGGAAGACTTTTAAAAAGACTTGTAGAGTGTTTCCCGGAAGAGAGAAGAGATTTATCCAAGTCTCCTCTGATAGAAGGTGGGTGGCAAATTTGTGCTGCACAAAAGTCAGTCTGTCATTGTAAATACAGTTTACTCTTCTCAGTTCTATTGGACTGTACAATTACAATCTAAACTCCTACATTCCATTCTATTCTATTTAAATCTGCCCTGCTTTAATTTACACTACTCTGTTCTAGTCCACTTAACTTTCTCTATTCTATTCTATTCTATTCTATTCTATTCTATTCTATTCTATTCTATTCTATTCTATTCTATTAAACTCTGCTCTTCTCTGCTTTATTTTAGCCTACTTTACCTGACAAGGCATCCACATTACTCAACTCTACTATACCCTACTCTAATGTCGTCAATTCTATGCTATTTAACTCGGACCTTCTCTGCTTTATTTTACCTTACCTTTACCTGGCACTGTGTCGCCTTTACTCAGCTCTACTTTTCCCTTCTTTAATGTACTTTAATCTTTTCTATTCTATTTTAATGTCCTCTATTGTATTCACGCTCAAAAATGTGTTCAAGATTTAGGCATTTACATTTTTTAACAATTTTCCATCAAACTGAATTGAGAAATCTTTAACAAAATTAAATGTAAAGATCTTATATTTGGTTTTAGATTGCACAGTTCAAATGTATTTAAATTTGTTATGAAATTAAAAATGTGTAAATCTTTTTTAAAAAACAAAAGATTTTTCATGTATTCTAATCTGTTTTATTCTATTCTGCTTTACCCTTCTGTATTCTAACCTAATTATAAATATATTTGATTCTATTCTATCATACCCTACTCTACTCTACTCTACTCTGCTTAAGCCTGCTCTGTTTTAGTCCTACTATTTCAGAAGCCAGGTGTTTACCAGTGTTTTTAATGAAATGACCTGAAATGATGAGACACCCGGAAGCAAACATGTATGGGAACAAGGTTCAAATAGTCTGTTTAATAATTCACACTGAACTAGATACAGTGACACACAAACCAGACCTATCATGTGGCTCCTGTCTTTTGACATCGGTGAGTCAATGACCAGAGCTTTCTGAATATAGATCAGCCACTTTTAGACTTTACAAGTTAGAACATGTCACACACTACTTAAAAGCCACTGTTTAGTTTAAATGGTGAATGCTACACTATGTAACTTGTTATTAATGACTGAGTGCAACAAAATCTTCCAAACCATGTATTAACTTTACCCAAATACACTTTGATAAACCTATAATGATGATATTACAGTATATTATAAAGATTTTAGAGCTGTCGGGACAGATTTCGTGGGAAATTGTATACATACGTCATTCGCCCGTGCATGTTGATGTCATATCCATAAAAAGAGAAAATCAAATCTGGCTGCTGTAGCGCGTGTATGGTGTGGGAGTAGCGTGAAGCTGAAAGTTTGTTGTCACAACGAATGAGAAAAATTTGCTCAAAACAGCAAACCTCCAGGAAATCACTTTGTAAAAACAAAGATACACGAACAGAGCAGAGTCTACAAGCAAAAAGGGAAAGCGGCAGAGTTCGTAATAAAACCCTAATCCACAGCGGCTTGGCTTTTCAGAGGTGGCGACAACTCAGAGATCTGAAAGGATTTAAAAGTGACCCAGAGATGCCTTTTTTCTTACTCAACAGGTAAGATATTTTATTGATTTAGTTTATGTATAGTTGAGTAATCACATGTGTGTGTTTGTGTGTGTGTGTGTGTGTGTGTAGTGAAATACAATAATTATACTTTAATCGGTGCAGATCATTTCACTTGCTAGGACATGTGTGTATTTTTCTTTATAACAGCAATAATCTGTATAAATAAATCCTTTAGTCCTAGGGTTGCCAAGGACATGTTAGTCTTAAAATGATGTTGACCACTGGTTGGTAACAATGGCAAGCTATAAATTAGTTACTACCAAGGCCTGTTTGGCCAGAATAAACGTTTGATCTTATCAGACTAGCAATCATTACTTTAATGTTAACGAACATTGCCTAACATTTGTTTGTCAGATGACATGTTTTTGGATATTCGTGTATATATATATATATTATGGTTTTAATCAAGACTTTCACAAGTTTATAGAAAATGCTGTCATTTCTCCGATGTCTTCTATTGAGAAAGCCACTTAATGTCTCCCCCTATTGGATTGTAGCGTTACTGCAGTGCAAAAAAATAATTTTTGGCAGAACTGCATCTGTCTCAACTGAAGCACTTACATTTTAGTCCTGCAACTATAATAATTTGATCAACTATATTCTAGTTTCAGGCTGTCTCCTGATTCTCTTAGCAAGACTTTGTGAACAGTTTTGAAATAGCTGCATTTTGCAATGTTACTGTGTGGTCTGTGTCATTATGATTCAGCAGAATATTGAATGGCTCATGTTTTTGTGGAATTCATGAGACCATCAAGTGTTATACTTAATTATGAATTGTTGAAGATGAACACCTGTACGAGCTTACATATTGTTACATAGTACAGCACACTTACTCTTAAACAACTCTGTATAAAAGGCTCCCTATAACAGACTTTTTACTGTAGGACTTCTATATTGATAATATTTAATGGAAGTTGCAATTCCATATACTTTTTGTAGAAGGAAATATTATTTTAGTTTGCTGCCTGCTGAGTCATTGTGTAATACCAAGAGAACTACAGTGGTGTGGATAAAGTTTTTCCTGCCTGTTATTTGTTTGTAGGTGATTTGGTGTTCAAAGTGTTAATACATGACCATAAAGTAAGGGTTATTGGTTTTCTTAGTTTTAACCATATTTGAAGTGTATTATTTAACTTTATGCACTTGCCCGTGCATGTACGGACATGCTGCAATTCATGTGTGATCACGTGATAGATAACTATTCATCTGGTAATTAGTTCCCTTATGACTTAGTTCACTTGACGTTGCGTTTTGATAACGCATATGGGGAGTGTCCTTCCACACTACCTCTCTACAATAATGCCAATATTCAAATATTGGCTATGGTGTTTGAGCCTCTCCTTTTTAGGCATGAAGCTGTCCGCTATAAAAGCAGCCATGCAAACACCATTTCTCAGAATTTTCTTCCTTCAAGACAGCGATTCATCTCTAGTCTTGAAGTCCTCTTCTGCTTTGCTGTCGACTACATGAGTCAGTGGGCGGGATCTTCGCAGCAACAAAAAGACTCTCCGCTCTCCTGCAGTGTTCAGGCGAGCATCACTCCGCCTCGCTGCTTGATGCTCCCCTGGTGAACCGGCCGCTTCAGCATCCTGATTCCCCGCAGCGCTTTGCCATATTGTATCCATATAAGCAATTGTATATTGTTATATATATTGTGTGTGTATATATATGTATATGAGTCACTTATGTGTTCACGTCTTTTAAAACATCCCGCCGTCAGATCAGCATAAGAGCTGCATTCACTGTCTTGGCTGCATGAGTCTAAAGATGCTTCGCTCGCGAATCGCCCTGTTATAACGAACTGTCAAAATCCTCATGCACCCTATTCAGCTCGCCCAAGCAGCGATTACATCCTCCCTAATGTGGATCACGAGGAACAAAACAGTTATGCCCATGAAAGAGGCAGTACTGGCACACCTCTGCTTGGCGAGTTGCAGGGCGTGAAACTCACGGCCCATTCATCTTTCTAAGATGTATCGACTAACATCCGCACTGGCTGAAAGATCATACTCAGCGGCGGGCCAAACTGATTCAGTACTCCTCACGATGGCAGTACTCCAGGTTTTTCAAGCTAATCTCCACAAACAAATGGATAAGCAAGGCTAGAATCCAGAGATGTTCAAAGAGCTCCACCGCTACAGATTTAGTGCTGTGAACCAGAAAAGTAACTGCACAGACCATTGGCAAATCAATGAGCAAACTGGTGTTTTGGGATCGTCACATCTAGCTGACCCTCACGGAAACGCGTGACATAGGAAAAGCCATTCTATTTGATGCTTCGGTATCTCCAGCTTGCCTTTCTAGAGGCTCTGTGAATAGAATTTCTGAGCGCTGCATCACGACTCAGCAACAAACACAGGCTATGAGACATTTTATGCAAAACGTAGCAGTACTTCATCACAACCGGCTCGCTCCTGCTCTGTCACGGGCCAGCGCCCAGCTAAAAACCCCACACCAGCTGCCTCTGTGCCACCAAATGTCGCCACCAAGGTGCTGGTAAAGCCACGCAAGCCATTTCCCAAACAAAGGCAGCCGGCTCAACGCAAGCTCCGCGCAGATGGGAAAAACCCTCCCTGAGCAGCAAATGTGGTCCTGACAAACAATACTATTCCCCTCTTCCCCAATGCTGTTTGTAATGAAAGGAATATTGTTGTTCAAAATGTTGTTCAATATGTTGTTTTCTGTGTCTCACATTAATGGCATGCAATAAAGTTTGCACATTATGCACAACTGCTTCCCAATGGTGAGCGATGCCTTATATCATGCATGAACATACAAAGATTGGAAAAAGAGTACAGCGCTGGCACGACACACACACACACACACACACACACTTTTTCAATATGGGCTTTTCACTCCAAAGCCCACAGATTATCCCAATGGTGAGCAGTGCATTATATCTTGTAATGAATTACAAAGATTGCAAAAAGATTACAGCGCTCGTTGCACATGCACATTTTCCGTCTTCAAAGCCTCACATTATACGCAACCGCGTTCCAATGGTGATCTGCGCATTATATCATGTTATGAACATACCAAATTGCCCAATATCCCATTATGCGGGCATTGGCCACCCCGTTTCAATGGTGTTCTGTCTTCCACGGTTCTGCCCGAAGACGCCCCAGTGTTATGAGCTGAAATACACAATCTTCTTGCAAAGAATGCGATAAAGGTTGTTTCATTATTAATTAATAAGCCTGCTGTCCTGCTGCGCAAATGCGTGGGAAGTACTCACAGGTATGTCAGTGCTGGTGTTTACAACGATCGAGAACAATATATGGTCATGTCGGTTGCCGTCCCGCTGGACTGCAGTGTCACGTTTCCTCTCTGGAAGGTTATGACGTGTAGTGCTGACTGATGGGTTTCTGTTCCTCATATGTGTTTGAAAAACGCGATGTCAAGTGTAATTGTTATCATCTCAGTTACGTACGTAACCTCGATTCCCTGAGACGGAGGAACGCTGCGAACGCTGGCTGCACTACAGGACTCAGAGTTCTTTTGAGGTGTGAGCAATGTGCTCCTTGTCCCTCAGTCAAATAATTCTGAGGAATGGCGTTTGCATGCCTGCTTTTATAGCAGACAGCTTCGTGCCTAAAAAGGCGATTTATTAGAATATTTGCATTGTTGTAGAGAGGTTTCAACTAGGTTTTGTGGAAGGACTCTCCCCATATGCTAAACATTGAGCTAAATATTACAGTTTGCTTTGTAATCTGCCTGTAACATGTAAATGAATGATACTGCAGAAGGGTTATTCTGTATTATTTTCATTTGATGGCATTCATTTGGATTAACAGAACTAATAACTCTGTCGACCTTAATTATTTGTGTATATAGAGCTTTTGACAGTTATGTAACTGTAGAAGTGAATATGTTTGTATTCTGGATTGAGCAGTGACAGTTAATGGAAAATATGTACACATTCATAATTTATTTTAATGTAATGTGTCTGAATGTTGTTTTTCAGACTTTGAATCGACTATGGTTCAATACATTTTGGAAATGAAGCTCCAGTCTCCTCATTATTTGTGTCCTGACTGACACACAGGATTGTTTACTGCTTATATGAGTAAAGTCAGAACCTAACAGTCCATTTGCCTCTCCAACAAGTTGGTCCTTCAAGCCGGATGCAGTATTCATTCCTGACACCATGGAGTCAGATGATGAGATCAGTGGAGCAACCAGACCCCAGTGCCGAACACAACCACCAGTCTGACTCCACAATTTTTATGTGCAGCATGTAGCGGGCAGACCTGTAACTGAAAATTGGGAAAATCTCCCTGGGAGACACCTGTCTATGTGATACCTCTCCAGTCATCATGGAACTATCCTGACAACCACTGTGGTGATACAGCTCATCACACAGGCCTACGGGTAGCACGACCAAGTTATCCAGAGCACAGTGAGCACCTACCTCAATCATTCTCCTCAGTCCAGCGGAACAGTTATCCTGCACCTGAATACCATAATGAGCTCCAAGCCATCCGTAGAGAGAATGAAAAACTTCTTCAGTCGCAGCAAGCCTTCCATGCTGATCTGCTGGAGTTCAAAGAACTAGTTACATTTGCTCAAGCACTTCGAGCAGGCCTGCTTCCCAAATAATGCTTTCCCTACCACATAGACCAGTATGAGTTGGCTGCATTAGCCGATGATGGAGATTTTCCTAAGCCTCCACCCTGGCCTGAACCTGAGGCAGACCCGAGGAAGGGTCTAGAGACTCTAAATGTATCAAAACCTGGTGCTGCTACATACCACACAGAGGTATCAAAGAGTCTGAGAAACTCTCAAGCTTAACCTTCACTTGAATAACTCCATTGTCAGTATTACTCTTACAACCCAAGCAGGCTGCCACTGCCTCTGACACACAGAGAGCCCAGAGAGTTATTATCTCCACCTGCACAGCCCTCAAATCTGAAATCCTAACGGACCTAAATTCCCACTCATCACCCTGGACTTGGGTCCATGCTTGCCCAGACAAGTCATACTGTATCTGTGCCTAAGGTAGAGTCAAACACAGCACCTTTAGCCTGTACATCAGTATCAGAACATGTGTACAGAGGGTCTAGACCTACCATACCAAAGTTCAGTCGGCCAGATCACCAGACTCCGAATATTTTTGGAGAACCTGCTCCCTTCAGATGGTACTGAACTTTTAAAATATCAGATATTGGTGGACCACTTAAAGTTCTATGAGGCTAAGCTGATCATGGGAATTTGAATTCTCGAACCTCCTTTACTGATACTATGGTGGCCCTCCATGGGCCATGGGCCTCATCAGCTTGCTTTGAGGACTCCAGCAGAACTTTGGTGAGACCAAGGAACAAACTTTTGAGGAGGCGAAAGGAAACCGCATGAAGCTTTCACAGAGATGGTTCCTGACTTACAGAAGCAGCTTGCTTATCAAAGGATCCACTTTCACTTCAACCCCCACCATCAGCCGCCCCTCCGTAGAGAGGTTTCAACGAGGTCGTGTTGAAGGACACTCCCCATATGCTATAGCAAAAGGCAAAGTTTAATTCCCTTCATCACAGGGAACCAAGATGTTATGTTTTATAATTTGATCTGTGATAAGTATTGAGCTAAATATTACAGTTTGCTTTGTAATCTGTTTGTAACCTGTAAACTAATTATACTGCAGAAGAGTTATTCTGTATTATTTTCATTTGATGATGTTCATTTGGATTAATAGAATGTTTGTACATTTACTTGGATTTATTGATAATAAACTATCAATACTTTGGAAATGAAGCTCCAGTCTCCTGTCCTGACCGACACACAAGATTGTTTACGGCTTATATGAGTAGAGTCAATTTGCCTCTCCAACAAACTCCATGGCTAATAGGGCTGCAACTAATGATTATTTTGATAATCGATTAATCTAACAATTATTAGACTATTCAGCGGTTATTGCAATGACTAATCATTTGCTCTTAATTGATTATTCAGCTTGTGCCCCAGCCTGTATTAAACTTGCTTACTAACAATAAAGAGGACAAAATCATCAAAATCACCTCTAAATGACAGTCACTGAATTTAAGGGGAAAAAATACTTTTTTATTAAGTTTAATTCAGTAAAGAAATTCACTGCATAAAATCCTATTTTTATCAAATGTTTTTGTCTTGTTTTCCATTTAAAAATTGTCTAAAAACCTTAAAACAAAATACATTTACTGGAGAAGCAACATATAAGATATTTAGACTTGCTTTAAGAGAATGTATCTTATATAAGTGTATTTTGTCACTTTGTTATATTTTTGTGAGTGTAGTAAAGACAAAATATACTTATATACAAGTTCTATTCTCTAATAGCAAGTCTAAATATCTTACATGCTGCTTCTCAGGTGAATTATATTATTTTTACTATTATATTCAACATTCATAGACAACAGTTTTACTTCTGCAGTATAGCTGTTAAAGAAAATGTACATGGTTTTATAGAAGTTTTTGATAATTATATTGTAAAACAAGCCAAAACAAAAACAAATTAAAACGTATTTTGTTGCAGTGTATAATGGGGCATATATCACTTCAATCCATCTTCAATTCACAAAAAATTATATAATAATAAAGCTGTGTATTGGCAATTTTCTTCATGATAAGAAAAGCACAATGACATATTTTATGATTCAATAAGTCACGAGCCATCACGTTACAATCTAGCTGCATTAAGCGTGTACACTCGAGGGATGAGCATCACCGTGACAGAGTGTGCATCAGCCGGGTGCAGTTTCAATCTCTCCCCCTCAGATCGGGACACTTTGTGCAACTCATAGAATAGGCACTGACCGCATAGAGAAATTGCAGTTTTGGAGTTTGTATTACAATTACAATTACAATTTTTGCCGGAGCAATCAGATTGAGTAACATGACATCTAGACACATGGCACCTTGCACTAGGGATTTGCAGTTGGGATACGATTCAAAGTTGGCATGATGCCAATAGCTTGCAACATTTTTACAAACTTGGCCACACTGGCGCTTGTTTCTTTGTCTGTAGCCACCGAGGTGGATTGAATCTTTGACACCATGTGCCAACTGGCTTTTCTGTGGAGACTACAATGCTCAACCTTTATCCCTCACACAGAAATAAGCATTCACAACCCAGTAAACAAGACAAAATGTAAATTGGTCACTTCCAGAACATTAACTGTATTTGTACCTTTCTCTTTGTGTTCAAGATGTGATTGGATTTAGAGCTTAAGTCTGACAGTGTTGTTGGTAGTTTTTGTGTATGTGTCAGCACTATGTAAAAGTCTGTTGTATACCTTCTTATTGTCCTTTCCATTCCATTCCTCCAGAGATTAAGGTTCAATTTGCATTGCATTACCCTTGTTTTCTCTTTGATTCCCTTTGATTTCAGGGGCCCAGTATTTGTTTTTGAGTTACCAAGCAACAAATGAGACAAATAGCAGTTATCTGTTATCGTGCTGAAATAGAGAGCGTGCTGTAATGGGTGCCTCCTAAATAACTGAAGTTAAATTGAATAGGGTCATTTTTACTACCATTTATTTTTTGGCATTACTCTTACGCTAGTTTAAACCAGACTGATCTCACTGTAAACTCGCTGACAGTAGGTCGAAAGTTTATCTGCTGAAATTTGTCTGTGCTTACTTCTGTGCAGCGTTTTAAATGTGTGTGCATGTGAATGTGTTGAATCGGTGTTGTTCTGACATAAAGACACAAACTACTCAAACTACCTTTTAGAGATCATTGGTTTATACACTGAAAACACTATTATGAGCATCGTATGCTCTGTTTGTAGCAGATGATAGCAGACAGAGCGCTAATTCACTTTTTAGCGTGAGTCATATACAGACTACATATTTATTTCAATGGTAGCCTTTTATGGTTTAATAGTCACTTTGAGTCACGTAGCGACCGGCTTTGCCGAAGAAGGAAGCTGCTGTCATTACGGCAGAGCTCCTTGATCATAAAACAGAAACACTAAAAAAAAGCTCTAGTAATAATAATAATAAATCAATTCTATTTGTATTATATTTAAGCAATATCTCTCATTTTGATGCCCTGTTATGCAGCACTTTATTTGACAAAAATAAGTCCAATGTTGTATTTTAGAGGTATTTGTATAAAATCACTTAATTTGATAAAATAATACAATATCATGTTGACAATTAATTGTTATACTTTCATTTGAGTAAAGTTTTAATCAATTTATTTAAGCAACATTTTGATGAGAACATTGAAATAAACTGTTGATATGGAGTTCAGAAAACTCAGACTCGGTATCGGTGAACACCACGGTGAGTATCGAGACATCCAGAGGTAAATCTTATGGGAAAGTGTGAGCACTATTTTCCGGGTGAAATGTCCACAGTGTGGTGCCAAAAGCGAGTTGTATTTTTAGTTGTAAATGATACAATATAGTCAACAATACATATTTTATTAACCCAAAACCCAACCCTAAACATGACCGTCAGTGGTGTAAAAATGTTACCTCCGAATTGCACACTTTTTTGCACACTTTTTATGTTAATATGATTACTTCCTGGTTTTCCTTGATACCAGAACCCATGTGTCTGCGGTTGCTCACACAACAACATGCTATTAGTTGTGCTAGAGAGTAATGTGATCACAATTGAATTTATGTAAAAATGTTCTAATTGGGATGTCACTTGTCAGTAATTCGACTGAGTGGTGGTTGATTTCAGGTTACATGAACCTTTGGAAGCAACGTGTCAATTTCCTGTGTGATCAAGTTGGACTTGGGTTGGGAAAGAAACTTTTGCAGGGGCAAGCAGCAATCACAATTTCTTCAAAAAATGTTAAGGAATAATCTAGTAAAACCTTGTTATTTTTAAAAGTTATATATGACTTGCATTTCTTTGTAAATACTATCATGTTAGCCAAACCTTTTATCTTAACATCATTGTTGCGTTGCTACCAATGTACGCTTGTGTTGTATTGGACAACTAATGCAAACACCTAGATCCATGGTCAGATAACTGACTGCAAAAATGTGCAACAGTCCCAGCAGGTATGTGTAGATAACGTGACAAACAAGATGACAAATGATTGTGTTCTTATAGTACTTCTGTCTTTTTCAGCATGAGACAGACCTCTTTTGAAACAGTTTTGCCCTTATCAGTTTCTGACTTCAGTACATCTGCTACAGTGAAGTCCTTGTTTGGCTGAGTGTTTACTACAACATTATTTACTGAGTAATGTTTATCTGAAAGTGTTATATTGTGTCTGAGGGGCAGTTTTGTTAATTGTGCATGCTGGTTAGGGGATAAAATCAATAAACACAATGAAAGACCAGGTGTCAAAGTGGTTTCCCCCATCTGTTTGGTGTTTTGAGCTCAGGAGAAAGCGGTGTCTCTTTTGTTATCCATATGGATATAGTTAGAACCAAATGGTGGTAAAATGGAAATGGATCGGATGTGTGGTCTGTCCCAATGGGAGAATGACAACGTTTGGGGGCTTAAATGTTTGGTTGCAAATTCACGCACAGCAATCTTTACCCTACATAGTCTGAACAAAGGAAACAGACACTTCCACAGCAAATCCTGGCTGGAAGAGCATAGGAATATCTATCCGGACAAACAGCACAGCTGGATTTGGTAACGTTTTAGCTAGTGTATTTTTTCGAAGAGCTATTTCTTTCATAAGCATCTCGACTGGTTTGCTGCAACGTGAATGTTGTTTCGCATCTGTTTGATGTCTGACTCGTGTTGGTGAAATGTTAATATCTAAAACAAAGTATATGAATTACAGGGAACTCAGTAGAACATCATTTGGGTTCAGATTGCATATTACAGGACTGACCACAATGACATTAAAGGTGAAGTGTAATTCTCGCTCCCACAGTTTCACATTGGCCTGCCGAACAGAACGTTCTGCCCCAAAGTTATACTATTGGTTGAGTTAATGTTGCTATATCAGGCTGGTCAGGATGCTCAACCAAACAGCAATTTTTATATTGCCACAGATTCACAGTTAAACTTTGACAGACATTAACATACAAATGGCTTACTAACAGTAGTCCATGCTAATACCAGAGAGGTTTTCTGAATATTTTGCTTTTTTGTCTTATTGATGTGAATGAAAGTGTGAAGCTTGAAAAACGAGTGCAGTAAAAATAGTTACATATTGGTTTAATCTGTCAGCGGGTCAAAGCGTCTTATTTGTTTTATGTAAAGAAGGATATTTTATATGTATGATAATGGTAAACATCGAAGCTTTGAAAGACATAGAGTAACACAACTAGGGATGATAGACTCATTATGTTCCAAAGATGATATAATGACCTAAAACCTCTGTACTGCTCTGAGGGGTGAGGTCATCAGCATGAGAATTAGTCATGAATAGCAGTCATTACATCAGTTTGGAGTTTTGTGGACAAGTTCGCAGCCCCTATAAGAAGAGGCTGCTGAATAAACTCTTTGTGCAACCAAAGATTGTGGTCACTGTTGTCAAGTCTATTGTCATCATTATAATTAAAGCTCTGACGTGTTGATGAATAACAGCACAGATGCATAGTTGTTTTCAGTCTGACTTTCTTTAAAATTGCTGGGTTTCAATTGGCCCATTCCATAATAAGCCTGTATTCATCCTTGATAAATATCACAAAAACATGTCCAGGTCACATTTCAAGCCAAAATCAAAAGAAAAATTATATTTTGCATTAAGAAAATGAAACCTGTTTTTAGAACCATTAAATGTTTTTGCATTAACCCTTAATGTTTGGCGAAACACCCTTGCATTTATTACATACCTGGGGTCTTTAGAAACGTGGAACGTATATTTATAGCAAAGGGATCTAGAAAGAACTCAGATACTGTAACATTTCCAACATATTTTCAAGACAATTAGAAAATAATTCAATAAAATATATTCTGTTATATTTTGGTGTTTTATTGGTTATATGTCAATATATGATGCAACAAATTATAGAAATGGATTTATTACTTCCACACTGACATTTTATGAGACTCAACTGGCTGTCAAACACATTGTGCTACAATCAACTAGGCTTGGGATCGATGCTGATCGATTCACGTATCGATAATCGTACAAATTTTCTGATGATTATCGATATATATCAGGATTTTTTCAGATATATGTAGGGCTGCTCATTGCACAATAGACTTTGCACACAACACAGACTCACTGTCTCTGGAGGCTGCTCAAATATCTGCAGCGTAGTTGCAACTTGCATAGTTTTCCATTAAATTTGACCCAAATCATTATCAAAGGACAAAGCTTATTTACTCTAGTCATTACTGGATGATATATTGTGTATAAGTATTTTTCATAGAGCCTACACAATGTATTTTCAGTTACTAGTATGTCTTTTTGTGGGTTGAGAGCTTGAACGAAAGACCCTTTCAATGCTACGAATAGGGAAATTGCATAATAAACAACGCCATTTCTAATAGTTCAGTTTGCACAGTTACATCAGTTTCATACACTAACCTGCAAACTCATCAACATAATTTTGTTAATTCTTGTAGAAGTACAAAAACTTTCATAACTGTGGACTGCCATCAGCTCGTAATGTGTGTGAGATATCTGTGTCTTATCCATGCTGCAACCAGCTTCAGTAAATTGAGACCCCCTTGTGGTCTCCCAAAGCTACATCAGACTACAGTGAATGGAATACAACTGACAGTAAATAGAGAACACACAAATTAGGCTTCTAATTTAAATGTTGGCTAATGTTAATATATCAATGCCTCAAAAATTTTATGATAAAATAATTTTTCAATCAATAATCGAGATTTTATGACATTCCTACAATCAAAAAATATGCTATACGTAAGTTACACATATGTATTTATTCAGGCATGTCAATGTAAATAGCCATATCATACTGTTCATATGTTGAACTTGCTATAGTTTACTTCCATGTTGCTTCTTCGTCAAATAGCAACATCAAATATAAATCAAATCCATCATTGAAACAACAGTGCCACCTTGAGTAACAAATAACATGTATAATATGTATGCATACACTCATGTGCAATACTGATAATTCAACACCATTGCAAGGAAAATCAACATGATTTACTAGTATTTTGTATGAATATGGCACTCATTTGTTTTTTAATAAGCAAACAAAAAATGATATTGTGTCAGAGTGAACTGAAAACAGACATTAAATAATCATTAAAAAAAATAAATTTATAGAAGTGAAAATGTATATTATGACATTATTGCATATCTCTGGTCACTAAAGACCTAAAGACTAAACAAAAAGGAAAAGAAAATATTTCGATATCAGTATTTTGGCCTTTTTCATTTTTAGACGATTCATAAGAGAAAGGTTGAGGAATACTAAGGAAGTGTGAACATAACTCCAAAAAATGGATGAGGTATATTAGGTTGAATGATGCTCCAGGACACTAAAGACCCGAGATATGCATTTAAGGGCTAAGCACATTTTCCTCTCCAACTTTCATTCCATAATGGAGACAGATGTTTTACTTTTTGTGTTTTTTGTAATTCCCATTATTTTCAATGGTGATTCTCATTAGATTCTCTTTACTGTAATAAAGCATACTTTTACGAAATTACAGTAAAGAATTACTGGAACTGATACTGGATTGAGTATCGTTAAAAGAAAGTTCAGCTTCATGCTTATATCTAAGGCAACCTTCAGTGACCTTTGATTGTTTTCATGGAGTCAGTTTACTTAACAATTAAATGTGTGGCTGGAAGTGTCCTTTTCATTATACTATTATGTTTTAGATTGGCCCAAGGTAACATCACACTCTTGTCTAGACTGCACAATAATTGGTTTGGTCATAAAAGAAGAGGTAAAATAGTTATTGGCCTGTTTCTACATTAGCCAATGAGCCACATCTCATTAAGATTGTGCATAAAACAGTTAAACTGAGAGGCAGAGTGCTTTACTAAAGAAAAAAAAGTGTCTTAAAAAGGCGACATATGCTGTTGTTTATGCTGTTTGTGCTTGCTCTGTTTATGTTCACATAGGACTTGTGAAGGTTAAAGAAGCGAGAGACATTGAGACAAAGCTAAATGAAGTGGAGAGACTGTTGAAGAATGCCATCAACATGCCATGGAAGGTGAGAAATCCAACTGCTGACATCAGTATCAAGAAAGCTCAGCTTAAGCTAGCCTGAGGTGGTTTGCTGGTCTTAGCTGGCCACCAAACTGGTTTCCTCTCATCAGACCAACTTAAACTAACACCAGCAAAGCACCTTAGGCTGGTTTAAGCAGGCAGGGCATCTGTACTCTATAGTTACTTTATTACCCTTTACCAGCTAACAATTTAGTTTGGTGACTAGCATCTTACTGAATGACTTAAGGGGCAGTTACATAAGGTTTTGAGCATGCACATTTTTTTTCGGACAATGCAACGGACCAGGATATGATGTCACACGGGAGCACTTCTGGTGTAATTAAATAATACATCACAAATAATAATGTATTTAAAATGTTAAAATATATTTTCTACTCACTTTCCTGCAAAAAAACCATTTTTTTTTTTAATATGTATTCTTTGTATTGAGTCAAGAGGTCAGTGTGTGACTTTTCAATCTTCTATTCGTCACGTGTCCCCTGTCATACAGATTCACGGTTCGGAGTTCAGTACACTTGAACTTTTGATATGCAGTGTAGTTCGAAATTTCTTTGCATGATGGTTTTCCACATTGGGATGCTTTTGAATGGGAGTGAATGGAAAATGAAGTGTAGTGTGACCAACCCTTTATTGGAAGTTTTATTAGATGTTGCATAATAAATCAATGTAGGTTTTTTCTCAGTTTTCTAGGTCAGAGGTTGTGTTAACATTCTTTGAACGTTCACCGCTAGATCAAATCCTGAAGAATGATAATGTCCACAAGATTCAGCCATGCTTTCAGAGTCCAGTTAAGATTTCAGGTAGGTTTTTATATGATAATTTTATATATACTGTATATAAAACATATGCACATGATTTATATATATATATATATATATATATATATATATATATATATATATATATATATATATATATATATATATATATGTGAGATACAAATATTTTATCTGAATCTATTAATTTATTAAAAAATATTTATATTTTTTATTAAAAAAATATATTAAAAAAGAAATTCACACAAACAGCTACTTGAATAGACCTCTACTGTGAAACTTTTACTTTTCTCAATTTAAAGTCATTTTTATATATAATAATATATTTATAAAAATATTTGTATATTTTTAAAGAAATAAAAATATATTATATCATATATTTATTTAAGTCTCATTAAAAGCTGAATATTTAGTAACCCTAAGAAAATTGTATATTTGTGACTAAACAATTATGATATTTGTAAATAAAGATATTTGTTTACCTTTAAAAAATTCTGATGTATTAAGTTCACTGATGTGTAGCCAGGAATGTATTTTAACCACTTGGTTACAACACTTGAATATATATATATATATATATATATATATATATATATATATATATATATATATATATATATATATATATATATATATTAAAATATAAAATATTTTAAATGTAAATTATGAATATAAAACATTTTACCATTTTTAATTATTGCTGTAATTATAATGTCGACAAAAACAAACAAACATGATAAAGTCCCAAAGTGACCCCATGTTTTTATAGATCATTTTGATTATTTGATTTCTGACAGTGTTCTTGATATTCTTACAGAGATCATGAGGTCTAATGGCTTTTGCCTGGCAAACACAGAGACCATTGTGTTTGATGAGAGCGTTCCACTGGACAAAGAGCGACCTTCCTCCACTGACTCAGCCCAGCACTCGTAAGTGTCTCACATTCCCTCTGTCATTCCAGTACAAAACACAGAATACATATAAATAAAGGAAATGTATATTGATTAAGCCTTGTTGTACAAGGACCTTTATTACATTCATACAATAGATTTTTACATAAGTCAATGTCAACATGTGTAGTAATGTTTTCCTTGAGTGCACAGTGGTTTGTCACAAAGGAAGTGGTACTTCCTTCCTTGGGAGTGGGAAGGAATCTCTGGAATGAACCTCAATGAATGATTCTCCCTCATAGTCATCTAAAGATATAAATTCCACAGTAATACACTGATCCCATTACCTCTGAAACATTGTTGACAAATACATCATGCAAAGTCATGTTCTTGTTCGAGCTGACAAACAAACATATTTTAGACACTTACCACACAATTATAACTATTTGTATTGTTTCTGGCCATGTTATGTCATTGGTTTGATACTGGTCTAGGCATGACTCTTGCTGTTAATAATAGGCTATCTGTATTAATGCCTTAAAATAGAGACTCATATTCAATTGCACATTAGATCTGTCCCAAAACCTAGTGAGCTGTCTCTCTGCCTATTGCCTACATAGGGAGCTATAATCTAAGGCAGCACCGAACCCTCATGGAATCTCATAAGTATCTGAATTGAAATACTTAGAACATTGGAACACAGGCAGCTCTACGTAACTTTCTTAATGGTCACTCATGTGCATCATACAAATAGAACTCGAAATGACTCGGGAATTATTGACTAATGCTCACAGTTGATTCCCATCTAAATTTAGTTTGACATTAGCATGTTGCTAAGCTAACAACACAATACTCTAATTAGCAGAAACAGACATAGCATGCGTTAATCGTGGGTTTGAAATTTAACTATGTTTATTGATGCATAGCACTATTGAATTAAGTTATATTATGTTTTGATCTCTCTCAAAATGCTGCTTAGGTTGGTGTTGTAAAATAACTTGTTTCTACATCACTGCATGTATTTAAAACCAATCGCGGCCCGTGCATTTTAAGTCTAGGCCTTCAGTGTGATTCATGCCATTAAGAAAAAACTGTTTCACAACGAATAAGACACTGTATGCCTATAATACATTACGTGGCAGTCAACTAATAATACCAACTGAAATTTTAAAAACACGTCCATGCACGAAAGCCAGAACCAAGGAGGTTTAATACCAAGAAAAGTTGGTCTAATAATATTTGCAATTTATATTTAGCTTGCAATAAATTTAGATTCATCAAGGTACACGTTTACTTTTCAAAAATTGATCCGACACTTAATGCTCAAGCAGCCTAATTTACACTTGGAAAATCTTGTGCTTTTCGCTTTAAAATGACATACATAACTTAAAGCGTGATTGCGTCACTCAAGGCCAGCTAGAATGCCTGGACTGGGACACATCCTTAAGGCCACACCCACAAGATCAAAGAAATCAATCTGATTGGCTGATGAATCTGACAATCTGACTTTAGATGCCTGTTCACTTACACTGTTGAGGGATTCTGTGGATATTCTGAAGGTCTGTTGGGGTGGAGAACAAATTCACTTGCTGCTTCGGCTAAGGAGCATGGCTTCGGCCATGGGATTTGTGAAACAGTTTTCACACTTTTCACACAAGCATCAAGGAATACATTATGATTGGATACTTTTTTTTTTGCTATTCGTTTGTAGATTAATCAGGAGTGGAATGTGATTAAAATTACATAGGCAAAAGGGTCATTGAGAATGAAAGTATGAAAAAATATTTATTTATTAGGCATGTTACGCCAGAAGAGAAGGCTTTGCTGGCCCTGAGAAATCGCCACTGTTTAAAACTCTTCCATATTCTCTCTGAACATGTAGGTATGATGAAGATGGAAGAGAATCCCTGGATCCAGTAGATCAAGATCTGAGTGATGATGACCCAGATGCTTACGTCACTAACCTTTCCTACTACCACCTGGTTCCCTTTGAAACAGATATCCTGGAGTGATGCGTACAATTCTGCACGGGAAGAACTTACTGGGGCATACTGCACCCCACGTCCCCTACAGCGATGGGAATGCTCTGCAGTTTAGATGCTTCTGCTGCTCAGTAGTGTTTTTGATGGCAGTAAGAGAAGGATATTTTTAAAATGCAAAGATTAACACTTACTTACTTACTGAAGCAACTCACTGCAGTCTGTGTTGATCAGATTTGCTGGTCTGAGCCCACAATAACACACACCTATGTGCCTCATTCTTCAACTTAATATCAAGCTGCAGACAAGACACCATACATGGAACAAAGATAAGGATTAGGAAGAATTCTGCTATTTCTGGAGTACAGATTTGTGGAGGGCTGGAACACTGGGTTTTTATTTAAAGTCCGGGCTGCATTGACTTTTTTTTTGATTCATTTGACCTGTTTTTCCAAGGCTTGATTGCCAGAAAACCTGCCTGAATTTTTTTCTCCAGAAAGAGTCTATGCTGTGAGAAGCTTTCTGACAATCCTGTGACTTTGGTTATGTTCTCTTTGTAAATGCAGAAGCAAATCAGCATAAGAATATATATAAAAATGGAAGATGCAATCATAATGGAACTCATTGGAACCTACAGACTGGATTAAAATAGCCAAATGCTTAGTATTTTCTTGACAAAAAAAATCAGCCTTGCTGTTATGGAAGACTGGTTCTATTGAACTGGCTTCCGTAATGAACTTTCACACACTCCTTCCAAATTTGCCCTTTAGTTACATATTGTATAATAAAAGGTTAATTTCATGGTGGGGAGCAGGAAGATTATTTTTAGAGTAAACTTTTGTTTACTTAACTTGTTAACCAAATAATTTTGGTTATTTTCAACATACAATATTCTCATGACAACTTGTAATAATTTGTAAAAGATGGTGAAATTTTAAGATATTCTGAGACTTGGCTAAATGTCATACAAAATGGTATGACATTTATTCCCACAGAGTCTAACCAATCAACAAACATAACTTCAAATCGATACAATACAGGCATCACATTGTGGAGGAAGTAAATATTGAGACGTTTTGGCATCTTGGTTTCAAAATATGTGCTTTTTTGCAGTGAGGAGGACGTTTTGAGTTCTGAAACTTACAGTAAGTTTTTATACTACAATGACCTCTTATATGCCAAAAAAGCAATATTTTATTCTTCATATCATGACCCCCTTAATCAAGGAAATATCAGTGATAAACTTATTTACTCATCCACAGTCATGCAATACAAATTACTGATGTATGTCAAGACCTGTAATATGCTTCCTTTTGTTACAAACCCAGATGTTTTCTTTCTTCATGGAACACAGAAGTAATTTTTCAATTATGTTTAGTGTTTGGGTATGGGGTTAGACTATTTGGTTAAATCTAGTTTAAGGGACTAATTTAGGAAAAATTGTGCTCAAATGTTTCATTGGACCATTAATGTTTCTCTGAGGAAAAGTTGTATGTTTTTGTACGAGCCAAATCATATGATTTTTTACAATTTCACCCTCTCGTACTATTATTATGAATTGTAATGAGACCAGGCTTAGACCGATATTGTTTCTTATTCAAATATGTAAAGGTGCACTTGTATTCTGAATTGGATGAATTCTGAATAAAATCTTGTTAGCAGAAAGAGGCAGCTGTTCAAAATATTACACTTTCATAACAACAAGAGCAACTTTTCATATCAAATGCAAACCAAAAAAAAATGCAAACCAAAACCATACATTTTGTTCACAAACTACTGCTTTATGAATCAACAGCCATTTCTGCACAAAAGTTTACATTTCAAGAAGTTAGCAAAATTGGCCTGGGTAGCTCACCAAGTATTGACACTGACTACCACCCCTGGAGTCGCGAGTTTGGATCCAGGGTTCCCCGTCTGTCGCTCACGTCGACACTAGGGGTCTCTCTTGAGCGCCGAATATAGGGGCCAATGAAAAGTTGGCAGACAGAATTTTCATGTCCCGCCCCCAGACATACGGGTATAAAGGCGGGGAAATACGTTTGTTTCACTCCTCACAGACAGCCTGCCTATCCCCCAGAGCTGGATGAGCTCACCGCTGCATCAGAGAGCAGTCCAGCATCTGACGCGGATGACTCGTCTGGGCTGCCGCCTTCGGGCCAGCATGCCCAGACTGAGACTGACGGACAGATGTCCGACATGGTCCTCCCCACAGCCATCGCGGCTGGATGATTGGTTCCTTGGGTCTGCGAGCCGCTCACAGCCACGCCCCCCCCCAGTCAATTTCTTCCCGGAGGTGCATGATGAGCTGACGACTGCATGTAGAGCACCCCTCTCCACTCGTCACAAAGCCCCTCACTCATCCACTCTCACTACCCTCGACGGCAGAGCAGCACACAGGTACACGGCGATTTCCCAGGTGGATAGGCCGGTTGCGATCCACCTATGCCCCGAGAACGCTGCCACCTGGCAGGGTCGCTCTGTGCTCCCCTCCAAGGCCTGTAGGATGACGTCGTCACTGGCTGCCAAAGCCTACAGAGCTACTGGACAGGCCGTTTCCGCCCTGCATGCCATGGCCCTCCTGCAAGTCCATCAGGCCAAGCCACTCAAAGATCTGCACGTGGTTAGTCCTGATCTCGACGTGCTGCAGGAACTGCGCTCAGTGACTGACCTCGCCCTCAGGGCCACAAAGGTCACAGCGCAGTCACTCGGGCAGGCGATGGCCACACTTGGTCAATGCGCGAGACGGACTTCCTCGAAGCCCCTGTCTCCCAGTTTGGCCTCTTCGGCGACACTGTCGAGGACTTTGCCCAGCAGAGAGGGGAAAAAGCAGACGGAGGCCATCTCACACATTCTGCCCCTCCGCAAACCTGCCGTCACGGCCCATGCCCCGTCTGTTTGCCGAGGGCGTCCTCCTGCGGCTAAGAAACACGCAGCTCCGCCTCAACCTGGGCCCAGCTCACAGCCCCTGTGTCGAGCGCCCCACAGGAAGTGCACGCCCCCGTCTCACGGACCCCCTCGAGGACCCGGAAGGCTCCCAAGCACTTCTCGAGCCGAAGACCCACAAAAGGTGAGCAGTCAGGTCAGTTCTCTCCTTTCTGCAGGAGAGGTTGGAGGGGAGGCTGTCCCCATCCACCTTAAAGGTGTATGGAGCTGCTATCGCGGTCCACCATGACGCAGTAGATGGCAAGTCTGGGTAAGCACGACTTGATTATCAAGATCCTAAGAGGTGCCCGGAGGTTAAATCCCTCCCGGCCAAGTCTGTTCCCCTTCTAGGATCTCTCAGTGATTCTCTCGAGCCTTCAGAGACCCCCTTTCGAGCCGCTAGAATCAGTTGGACTCAGGACCCTCTCCCTAAAGATGGCCCTGCTGATCGCGCTCGCCTCCATCAAGAGGGTCGGGGACCTGCAAGCATTCTCTGTCAGTGACACTTGCCTGGAGTTCGGTCCGGCAGACACACATGTGATCCTATGACCGCGGCCGGGCTACATGCCCAAGGTTCCTACCACGGCCTTCAGAGACCAGGTAGTGAACCTGCAAGCGCTACCTCGGGAGGAGGCAGACCCAGCCCCTTCATTGCTGTGTCTGGTAAGTGCTTTGCGTACCTACTTGGACCGCACGCAGAGCTTTAGACGTTCTGAGCAGCTCTTTGTCTGCTTTGGTGGACAGTGGAAAGGGAATGCTGTCTCCAAACAGAGGCTCTCCCACTGGGTGGTGGACACCATTTCATTGGCCTATCGCACCCAGGCCATGCCCACCCCCTTGTGGGTCCAAGCACACTCAACAAGGAGTGTTGCGTCCTAATGGGCACTGGTCAGAGGCACCTTCATTGCAGACATATGCAGAGCAGAGGGTTGTGCAACACCTAATACATTTGCAAGAATTCTGTCTGCCAACTTCTCATTGGCCTTTTTTCATAGATCAGAGGTATATTCGGCGCTCAAGAGAGACCCCTAGTGTCGCTTACATCCGTAACCTAAACGTTTGCTGAATGAATCTAGCCAGGTCTCCTCTCCAAATTGTCCCAGTTGCTATGAAGGGTAGAGTCACAATGGGGTGGGTGGTAATTTTGCGTGGATCACAGACAGTAGCATGAGCCTCCACATGCTGTGAGTCTCTGCGGTGTCATGCATAATGAGCCACGTGATAAGATGAGCGTATTGGCTGTCTCAGAAGCGGAGGCAACTGAGACTTGTCCTCCGCCACCCGATTGAGGTGAGTAACCGTGCCACCACTAGGGCCTACTAAGTAGTGGGAATTGGGCATTCCAAATTGGGAGAAAATGGGATAAAAATAAATAAATAAAAAGAAATTGCAAAATTAAGCAAATTCTTTTTAGCCATTTTGATTTAGTGTTATGCTGGAGAAAGTGTTATTTGGTTAGAATCCAAACTCCACTCCTCAATATGCAACAGCATGGTTGATGTACCAGAGGGGTCACAGCCTTGAATGAGACCCTGCTCACCACTCCAAAAACAAGAAGCAAATTTCGACCATCTATATGACCATTTTATGGAGGCAATTACAACTTGTGTCTGTGTAATCTTTGTATGTGTGTGTTCACTTTTTGACAGTAACAGTATGTAGAAAAGTGTTGCGATCATGTTTACAACAGACAATGCCTACATCAGCATAACACTTTAAAATGATAAACAGTCAATGACTAAACAGGTATCCGATCTGTTTCCTTTCATCTTAACATCTAACAAGTGTGGTATGATATATACCACTGTAGCAAATCTTAAAAGTGAAAATTCTGTAATTTAATCACCATCATATTGTTCCAAACTCATATGACTTTCTTTCTTCTGTGGAACATGAGAGATGTTTGGCAGAATGTTAGCCTTAGTCACCATTCACTTTTATCGTATAGAAAAAAGATGAAATGAAAGCAAATGTGACTGAGGTTCACATTGTTCTTAACACATCCTTTTGTGTTCCACATAAGAGAGAACATCATAGAAGTTTGGAATGACATGAGGGTGAGATTTTTTTAGTGAACTATTCTTTTAAATCTCTCTCTGAAATGTTTTATTGAGAATTGTATTCAGTGCATACTAAATACTTGCTTATGGTCTTTTGTCTACCGAAGAACTGTGGACATTAATTGAACTTTCCTCTTTCTTCTGAAATACAAAGGACATGCTCACACTTGGCACAAGGCTCTTAGTCCACACAAACACACACATGCACAAACACACCCCTACTTTGTAATTCAGCCATGATCTCACTGCTACCCGTGAGAAAGTTTTGCTCTTTTTTTTTAATTCACAGATTTCTGTTTTTCTAACCCTTCCCTCTCTTTCTCTGAAATACAAAGCATAAAAACATCAATAGTATTAATAATGCATTTTATACTACGGAAGACTTGGCAATGGTATTTGAGATTGTATTTATAGACTTTTGCAAATTAACCAATTTAATTTGAATTTGTCTCACTATGATTAAAGCCTCCGACATTGACTGGTCAGCCATAAAACATTCCTTTGTGACTTTGTGACATACAATACACTCTCCTGCCTCTCATGCAATATACCAGAAGATGCTCTTAGACTGCACAGTGCACACTACAGTATAAATGAGTTTTCTCATAAGTGTTGAACTGTAAACAAACTAGATTACGAGAGCATTGCCTTCATCTTGCACTCATGCAAGTCTCATTTAACATAGGACATGGGGCAAAGGAATGGAGTAGTATGCCTGATTAAAGTACATTATTTACAGCAAGACATGACCAAATGCATAGCGCATTGTATGTCAGAAACAAAAGATTTCATAGAAGTTATTTTTGGTCACTGAATTTTTATTTCATGTAATAATAATTTCTATAAGCATTATATGGAAAGGTTCTTTTTTACTGTCTCATATTTTATGTGAAGCACAAGTTCTTAGTTTAAATATCATGATTAATTTTTGACTGGGTGGGTTTCAAAGAGGATACATCATATTATGTGTTGCTAAATTTTTCATATAGTTGAAATGAAATGCATATTTGTGAATAATTTATAAATTACATGCCATAAAATCTTTTATGTAAAATAGTGTTGCGTTTGTGTTATGTTTTGGTCTCTCTTCAATCTCAGACTGGTTTCACTGGGTTATAATAACAGACCTAATCCTTTCGATCAAAGTTATTCAGAGAAAGCTATTCAAATGACCAGTTTCATATGCATGTAAGTCTCAGTTCATAAATACTTACCTTGCTTACATATTCAGCTTCATCTGGTAAGAATAAAAGATTAAAATAATAATACAATTAAATAACAATAATAGTAATATAATAATAAATTATATTATTATTAATATTTTATGACTAGTCATATAAAAGGCATATTTTATTTATATAAATCTAATAGTGTTAGCATTTTATTTAGTTTTGATGAACTTCCGATTTAAGCACTGCTTAAAATATCCGGTTATATTCGAATACATATACAGATACAGATACAGGCCCTGTCTCAATACCCCCACTTGCGGTTTTGGACTTGCCTACTAGATCTATTCAGCTTGTATTCCAAAAACCCGTAAGAGAATTTGCCATGGGTTCCCTCTGGATTTTCCTATGGGTTTTTATAATGGGGTTTTTAAACTTATGAGTAAAATAAAGTCTGTGTTAAACATTACTTGATGATACGTGGACGTTTTGTTTTCCAACATAGATTACACACAATCATAACTTAAATGTTAATTTTGAAGCCATATTGAATGATATACTTTTTTTAATTTTTAAATGCATGGCGGCTTCAAAATTAACATTTTAACAAAATTAACGAATTAACAAAACGTCCACGTATTGCCAAGTTCCGGGTTCGCCTACAAATTGATGTCATGGCTGAACAGCTCTCTTACCAGAGATTATTAAGCAGAGATGGGCCATTTCTACTCAAATTAATGGGAGATATTGGAATGCTCAACAAAGGAACTCTGAGCACCCAACTGTCAACGGATGTAGAAAGGAAGTCCCGCCATACAGTTAAAAGAACCAATAATTTTTTAGATACATACAGTACATAAAATGTCAATCAACTCTAAAACGCGGATGCGCAGTACCTATGCAAGCTCATGTGATATGAGCGAAAAGCGATCATCTGTGTTCTGCAACTGCTTTCAGGTCCTTGAATAACATATAACGTGCGAGTAAGGGCAGCCGGTGGACTTTCTGGTGCCCTCCAAGGGAGTTGGAGCCTTACACAGACTGCGTAGTAGTCTATGGAGGAGGGATATGCCACTATTCTTTTGTAGTGCGAGTAGTATTTTTACTCTGAAAATACAGCAAATAGAAGTGTACATTAAGCACCTGGATTATGCACATTTCAACCATCAAAACGGAGTGTGGAATGTTTGACACTTCATGCACTCAGTGCTTGCGGTTTGCCATAGATAGCGGAAGGGGCAGAGTTACCTGGCTGCTCTGCTGGTTTGACAAAACAGTTGTAAATAATGAAGAATGTGGCAGTTAGAGAAACTTCAGTGGAAACAGAACCTTGCAAATGTGAGTTGAATGCTTTACCATCATAGTACATTGTTAAAGAAACAAGTGTTGAACTGAGGACGGCTAATGCGCTAAAGCTAGTGGCAACACATCACGTGTGCTTGAATCATCACTTCTGTCAGCTGATAAACGGCGAATACTTCTGTGTAGTTGTAAAGCAGTTCAATGAAAAGGAGGAGGCGAGAACCGGCTTGACAAAATAAATAATAGTTTAATGAAGAAATAAACCAAAGGCACAAACACACACATAGGATGGAGAGCGGCCCGTAAACGTTCTCTTTCTGTCGCACCACTGTCTGCCATCGGTCTTTATCCCTCTTGGAGGCTTGATTAGCCTGATAAGGGACCGGGTGTGTAGAATCACAACCCGGCCCGCCCTCCGCCCTCCACCCTGTCACATTCCTCCCTCATTCTCTCCGGCCGGGGAGTCCCCGGCATGACATATACCCCCACGCCCACCCCCTTCCTTGGGGGAGGGCGTGCCTTATGCCCCATCTGCCGGTAGGGCATCCCCTGAATCTTGGAGGGGACAGGGGGAGGGAAACAATAATGAAAAATAGGGGAGCACACTCTGTAACGGTACAATATCCCCCAACAAAAAATACAGTAAAATGTAAAAGAGAGATGAATAGGCCAATGCGGAGTGGCAGTGGTAGAGAGAGGAAAGAGAGAGAAAGAATGAAAAAACACTTACTCGCCGGTTCTCCGATATGCTGTAGCTTGGTACTCGGCCACTCCTCCACCTAGTGGACGACAGCCGCGACTCCCCGGGCGGATCGGAGGCAGTCCTCCAGCCCCTGGCAGACAGAATGCCACACTTTGTTCTCTGGGAACAGAAGGGGTCTCCCCCGCCCCTGGCAGTGGTTCTCACGCATTTCAGTGGCTGGTAGGGGTCTCCTCCGCAGTCGGCCTTTATCCCTCTCGGAGGCTTGATTAGCCTGATAAGGGACCGGGTGTGTAGAATCATGACCCAGCCCCGCCCTCCGCCCTGTCACAGTAGTAAAAATCCGTTAAGTGTTCCATTTGGGACGATAATACACTTTGAAAATTCATACACTACATGTCTGAATGCATAGTATATTTTGTAAGTGCATAGTGCGTAGTGCATTGTTTGTGACACAGCTATAATTTTGCCATAACAACAGATATAGATACACAAAAAGGCTTTGCTGCACACCACTAATGCCCTGTTTTTACCGCATGTATCATATCCGGTAGATGGAAAAAGATTTATTTACAGCTTAATGACACCTGCATTCCATTCATATATTTCCATACAGTATCTTTGACAAGCATAACAAACAAATTAAGAAAAGTCAGGAAAACAAATCATACAAGATATATAGATATAGAAATCTATTATCTATAAATATAAGGGCAGATGCTCACTGTTGAATCAATTCAAGCTTGTAAAAATGTATCAAACAAAAGTAATAAGGCTGCCAGCAGTTGTCAGTGTGATGTTAGAATACATTTCTTAGTAATCACATTTTTTCAGTGAAAAATCCTTACATAATGCCTAGTACAATTAGGCATATTGACTCTATGTTTAAAACACACAATACTCTCTATCAATAAATCAAGCATACAGCCTGGAGGCAACATTTTTAAATCTTTTATTGTATTTTTTTTAGATAAATAATTTAAATAATTACTGTAAACACTGCTAGAATAACTCCTTGACATAGTGTGTCTACCTCTATGTATACAGAAAAAATAATGCAATTAGTTTAGTTGTGTATTTAACTTTTAATTAACTTTTGTTTTGAAATATTCCTCCGTAATGGGAATCGTGAACTTTATATCCCAATCTTAAATTGCATGAAACAATGGATCTCCAAACAACTGCTGTCCGTCCAGAACATCAATTTAATACCAATAATCTGAAGAAAAAATAAAAATACATTTCAGGAAAACTTGACAGCTTTCCAGAGAACAATACCTTCTCTGTACAGCTGTAACGATTCACACTGTCTTCTGTTTGTGTACCTTTTTATTTAAGTTTTTGGCACCTTTTATGTTCCATATTGTTCTTTGTTTATGCACTCTTATTTTGAAAGTCTTGTCATGTCCTGTTTTCCCTCCTTGTCTATGTGTCTGGTTTTCATTGGTTTATTGTTTGATTACTTTATTATCAGTTTTAGTTTTGTCATTGGTTTTAGTTAATTGCCTTATCTTGTTTTGAGTTCTGTTCTCCCATTGGCTTTTGTTTCCCCTTTGGTTTTGTATTTAGGCCCTCATGTTCACCTTGTCCTTTGTTGGTCGTTGTTTGGAGTTTGATGTTTCCTGGAAAATGTTACATGTGTTTCCTGCCCTCGTCCGTGTTTCAGCCTGAGCCCACCTTGGAAGATTCCCAGTGTTAATATCTTGTGTTTATACCTTTGTTTTCCCATTGTGGACTTTTCATTTGTTCCTGTGTTTTATACTTCCCTTTACTTTGCGGTTGTTTAAATAAAGCTGTGCCTGGATCCTCATTCCTCGTCTGCCTCCGTTCGTTACAGCAGCAATACAGTTAACAAATCTCCACTTCTAGCATGCAAACAAAACGCATGCTTTATTTGTTTATTGAATGGGACGGGTCAGTCCAACCCAACATTTTTCATTGAGACTGGAAATAAGAGTTATGAAGAAAGAAACCTCCAGGAGAACTGCTGCCTGGAGCTCACAAGGTAGTAAGGTGATTTGTTTTACATTTAATAATACCACATTAATGTGAACTTGTGCGTGTGTGTGTGATTGGTACTTTTATTCAAAGTTGATCAACTGATCACAATGTATAGTCAGGACATTAATAACATGGAAAATTACCATTACAATTTGAAAAAATTAATAAAAAATGCTTAAAATACTTATCAAAACACTCAGGTGGCATTTCACCCTACACTTCCTGTAGCACTCGCCATTGATGTGACTGTTTTGTCAGGTACTTCTCATGAACCTTACAGTCTAGCTGATCCCACAAAAACTCAATGGGGTTAAGATCCATAACACTCTTTTCCATTTATCTGTTGTCCAATGTCTGTGTTTCTTTGCCACAATATTATAACCACCTGCCTAATATCGTGTAGGTCCCTCTTGTGCCGCCAGAACAGCTCTGACCCATCAAGCCATGGACTACACAAGACCTCTGAAGCTGTCCTGTGGTATTAAGACGTTAGCAGCAGATCCTTTAAGTCCTGTAAGTTGCGAGGTGGAGCCTCCATAGATCGGAATTGTTGGTCAAGCACATCCCATAGATCAGGGGTCGGCAACCTTTTTCATGTGGAGTGCCATTTTTTTTTTTTTTTTTTTCCTGGTCAATGGCTGCGCCAACCTCACTGAAGTTTGGGTCTTCTCGTGAAATTGTTTCTATTTTGCATTTTTCTAATTTAAAAATTTACTTTTAATTACAAATGGTTTTATCAGTAATAACAGTTTAAGTGAAAAGTTGTGCAAAAACCCAATTAATCGGATTGAGATCTGGGGAATTTGGAGGCCAAGTCAATACCTTGAACTTCATCATGTTCCTCAAACCATTCCTGAACAATTTTTGCAGTGTGGCAGGGCACGTTATCCTGCTGAAAGAGGCCACTGCCATCAGGGAATACCGTTGCCATGAAGGGGTGTACATGGTCTGCAACAATATTTAGGTAGGTGATACATGTCAAAGTAACATCCACACGAATACCAGGACACAAGTTTACCCAGCAGAACATTGCCCAGAGCATCACACTGCCTCCACCTACCTGCCTTCTTCCCATAGTGCATCCTGCTGCCATCTCTTCCCCAGGTAAACGACTCGCATGCACCTGGCCGTCATCAGACCAGGCCACCTTCTTCCATTGCTCCATGGTCCAGTTCTTATGCTCACGTGCCCGTTGTCGGTGCTTTCTGTGGTAGACAGGGGTCAGCATGGGCACTCTGTCTGTGGCTACGCAGCCCCATACATCGCAAGCTACGATGCTTTTTCATTGCAGTATTAAGTTCAGCAATTTGTGCTACAGTAGTTCTTCTGTGGGATTGAACAGGCTAGCCTTCGCTGCCCACGTGCATCAGTGAGCCTTGGCTGCCCAGGACCCTGTTGCCGGTTCACCAGTTGTCCTTCCACTGCATACCGGGAACACCCCACAAGACCTGCTGTTTTGGAGACTCTCTGACGCAGTCGTCTAGCCATCATAATTTGGCCCTTATCAAAGTTGCTCAGATCCTTACACTTGCAACATATAAAATTCAAGAACTGACTGTTCACTTGCTGCCTAATATATCCCACCCCTTGACAGGTGCCATTGTAACAATTTAATAAATGTTATTCACTTAACCTGTGTGTGTGTGTGTGTGTGTGTGTGTGTGTGTGTGTGTGTGTGTGTGTGTGTGTGTGTGTGTGTGTGTGTGTGTGTGTGTGTGTGTGTGTGTGTGTCTTTTATCTGAAAGAGATTTATAGAATAACTGTAATAATTACCAATTAAACAAGAAATACAGCCTGTTTAGATCAAACCAGTGCTGTTGTGAACATGCTTCGAGGACTTTGACACCAACAAATGTATTTATTTCTATTAATGCACCACTAGAGGGAGACAGAAGCACATAATTCATGGATGTGTGCAAGATAACGTAGATGGATGGCATATATTGGAAGCAGATCATTTAAAGGAGTATATTCTTTTTGTAATTCTTACAAAACAGTTTAGCATATTCTCTACTGTTTATTATAATATTCTGATGCCTAATTTAGCTTTACATAGAAAGTTAAAAAAAGGCAAATCAAAAATTAAGTATTCATTATTTGTGTATTGTGTGTTTGAACAACTAAGCAATAAACTGAACAAGTTTCACAGATATGTGACTAACAGAAGGGGGGGCAAAAATAAAAATCTGTTGTGGCCACCAGCTGCATTAAGTACTGCAGTGCATCTCCTCCTCGTGGACTGCACCAGATTTGCCAGTTCTTGATGTGAGTTGTTACACATCTCTTCCAAATAGGCACTTGCAAGTTCCCGGACATTTCTGGGGGGAATGGTCCTAGCCCTCACCCTCTGATCCAACAGGTCCCGACGTGCTCAATGTCATTGAGATCCGGGCTCTTCGCTGGCCATGGCAGAACACTAACATTCCTGTCTTGCAGAAAATCATGCACAGAACGAGCAGTATGGATGGTGGCATTGTCATGCTGGGAGGGAGGAGGATGTCTTCACTGTAATGCAGTGTTGAGATTGCCTGCAATGAAAAAAAGCTCAGTCTGATGATGCTGTGACACACTGATGGACCTTCCACCACCAAACCAATCCCGGTCCAGAGTACAGGCCTCGGTGTAATGCTCGTTCCTTCGACGATAAACGCGAGTCCGACCATCACCCCTGGTGAGGCAAAACCGCGACTTGTATGTGAAGAACACTTTTTGCCAGTCCTGTCTGGTCCAGTGAAGGTGGGATGTGTGGTAAGGACCTTCCCTCAGTCCAGCCTCTCTCAGCCTATTGCGGACAGTCTGAGCACTGATGGAGGGATTGTGCATTCCTGGTGTATCTTGGGCAGTTGTTGTTGCCATCCTGTACCTGTCCCGCAGGTGCGATATTTGGATGTACCAATCCTGTGCAGGTGTTGTTACACGTGGTCTGCCACTGCGAGGATGATCAGCTGTCCTTCCTGTTTCCCTGTAGTGCTGTCTTGGGCGTCTCACTGTATGGACAATTTATTGACCTGGCCACATCTGCAGTATATAGATTTTTACAAAATTATTTTTAAAATACAGTGTCCTGAAAAAGGGACGTTTCTTTTATTGATGAGTTTATATAAGTTAAAGAATAGAATAAATGATTTGTTGCACATATTGCCTTTAAGAAATAAAATTAGGTCATAAATAGTAATTAATGGAATGTGAATATAGGGACGATGATAGTATACTCCGTATGTGTGTGTGTACACAAAGGGACGTATATTCGGAGACCTAAGGCTCCCAGGGGTCAGTGTGTTAGAACAGGTGGCTCTGTATGTGGCAGCAGTGGAGACGTTAGCCAAACTTCACTCTCTGGACATGGTACACTTGGCTTCTTGGGATACAGGAATGTGGCAGGTTATTGTAAGAGACAGGTGAGGTAATGACAATGTTTTGATTTGAAATGATTAACTTTTAATCTTTCTTACAAGCGTTCATTTTATACATTAATGCTAAGGTGACCCATCTTTTGACCCATAAAGAAAATTATTTTCAAGCTGTAAGAGTTTATTTCTCGTTTTTAGGTATACAAATGGACCAAACAGTACAAAGCTCTGCCCATTAAGATCTATCTGCCATGGAGAAACTTTCTGATTGGTTGAGCCACAACCTGCCAACCAGTGATAATGAAGTGACCCTTGTTCTTGGCGATTTCCGAATTGACAACCTGATATTTCACCCTACAGAGGTATTGTCGCATAACAATTTACATTTATTCATTTGGCAGACTCTTTTGTCCAAAGTGACTGACAAAAGAGGAATATTACATAATAAGCAATTCATCTTAAGGAGACAGCAGTATGAAAAGTGCTGCATTACAAAGTTTCACTAGCATCAGAATAGTAGTATCCAAGACAGATTAGAGTGCAACAAGAATAAATAAATATATATATATATATATATATATATATATATATATACACACAGATAAGTAAAATGCATTACATTCTTGTAGCAGAAGAGTTAATCATTGATAAGACAAAAAGTGGCTTTAGAATACAATGTATTGTTTACTACCATATTATTGATCGTTAGTTAAACATTGGCATACAGTTCACAGCAATCCATTTCACAATTGAATTTGTTTGAGATTTATTATGAGGGCTTGTTTATGGACCCGTCAATTTACACCTGTGTCAGACATGCTTGTGTAGCGTCTCGGGTGCATTGCATCATAAACATTTTTAGGTCACTGTGTCAAGTTAAATATAATTTAATACTTAGAACAAATAATGAGATCTCTTAGTTCTGATTTGCGCTCCATCAAGTGTTTTGAGCGCAAGAACGTAACGCATGTTTGTGTTGTGTTGTCTGCCGGATGGTCGTTTTCTTCACTGTATAAACTACGCATTACCACACAGCTGAAGTTTCACTTACTGCCCTCTGGAGTAAACGGGTGGTACTACAAGCTTGGATTTCCCTGGGAATTTTCCTTATCACATTGCGATTAAATTAGTTAATTTTTTGACGCATTATTACTGAATTAACGAGTTGAATCGACAGCCCATATATATATATATATATATATATATATATATATAATATTATTATTTTGAGTGCATGGTTAAGTGCTCATGGAAAAGATGTTTTTTTTTTAGCCATTTTTTTATGGATGGAGTTGGGAAGATCCTACCACCTACGAGGTACAGTGAAACCGAAATGTTGCCATCAGTAGCTGACCGCAGGCTTCTGGTGGGAACGTAGCTCTGCAGAAATTATTTTAGGTAAACTGGTGCAGACCCAGTGACTGTTCTGAATTTGATACATGCATCAACCAGCAGCCAGTGAAGAGAGACAAGGAGTGCTGTAAAGTTTGGTTCATTGAGACCAGATGTGCTGCAGCATTCTAGATCATTTGCATGGGCCTAATTGTGCATGCAGGGAGGCCTGCAATGAGAGCATTACAGTAATCTATTCTGGTTATGACTAGTTTCTGATCAAGATGTTGTTCAGAGAGGAAGGGTCTTGTAGATATTGTAGAGTGTAAATCTACTTGATCGTGCTGTCTTTGAGATGTAGTCTGTGAAATAGAGTTGGTTATCAATGATAAAACTAGATTTCTGACCATTTTTAGAAGGCGTTATTGTAGCTGAGCCCAGCTGAATGGTGATGTTGTGTTTAAGAGGAGGGATGGCTAGACAATGAGAAGCTCAGTCTTCACTGGGTTAAGCTGCAGGTGGTGTTCATCCAGGCTGAGATATCTGCCAAACAGGCTGAGATTTGAGCCATCACCATGGTATCGTTTGGCTGGATAGAAAAGTAGAGCACAATGTTTAAATTTTTCAATGCCATCTCTTGTTTTTGTCTGCCTAGCAGTGGTAAGAGAACCCATGTGTTTAAATGATGGTCTCAGTTATGTTGTATATGAAGAGGAGTGGGCCAAGCACTGAGCCCTGAGGTACCCTAGGAAGTAGCTGATGTGATTTGGACACCATCTCTTCAGGCTACCTTGAAGGACCTACCTAAGAGATAGGACATAAACCAGCCATGCACGGTTTCTGTGATGCCCAGAGTAGAGAGGGTGGACAGTAGGATCTGATGGTTGACTGTCAAAGGCTGCAGAAAGGTCCAGAAGAATCAGAACAGATTATCTAGATCCAGCTTTCTCAGCAACTCTTGACAGACAGCTGGGCAGTCTCTGTAGAATGTCCACTTTTGAAGCCTGACTGATTGTCATCCAGCAGCTTGTTCTGTGAGAGATGGGCAGAGATCTGATTGAAAATTGCCCTTTCAAGTGTTTTTGTCATGAATGGGATGAGAGACTGGTCTGTAGTGTTCTACTTGAGTGGGGTTAAGTGCAGGATTTTTAAGCAGCAGGGTTACTCGAGCCTGCCTTTATGTAGTGGGAAAAATGCCTGCAAGTAGAGATGTGTTCATTATGTGTGTGAGTGCAGGTAGGATGGATGGAAAGTCCCTGGAGAAGGTGGGAAGGAATGGGGTCAAGGGAACAGGTGGTGGGTTGGTTGGAGTGGAGTTTACAGACCTCAGTGTCAGTCAGAGAAGACAACATCGAGAGAGAAGAGCTGCATACAAGGGTGGGTTTTTAAGAATGTATTGCTAATGGCTGTAAACTTATTAGTAAAAAATTTGGCAAAGACATCTTCTGTCAGTGTAGGGGAGGACAGAGGAGTGCGTTGAATGTTCTAAATAGGCTGCAAGTGTCAATGGTGCTGTTGATCTTGTCCTGATAATAGGAGGTTTTTGCAGATTTACCATTATCGGAAAAAGAAGCAAGCAGAGACTGATACTTACCCAGATCTGCTGGATCTTTAGATTTCCACCATTTCCTCTCAGCTGCCCTGAGGTCAGTCTGATGTTCGCGAAGAATGTCAGAGAGAAAGGGGCTGAGCGGTTTCATACTTGGTGACCGAGAGGACAGATACTGTCTAGACAGATTGTTAAAGTAGAGCTTAGTGTGTCTGTGGCAGTGTTTACATCCGGAGTGGAAAATCATTTTGTGAGTGGTAGAGAGGTAGAGACAGTAGTGGAAAGGCGGGTGGGTGAAACCAAAGGTGGAATCTGTTTTTATATAGATGTTAGTGTCATGTAGTGAGCAGAGACATGTAAATGAGTAACAAGAATATTCATGGTGGTACATTTGTGTATAAAAATGAGGTCCAGCTGGCCACCCGATCTGTGAGTTTCTGTATTACTTAGTCTTTCCAAGTCAAACAAGGCCAGACGAGCTTGAAGTTCAATGGCCTGGGGCTTGTCTTGGTGTATGTTGAAATCTCTAAGAACCACAAGTGACCTGCCCTCTTCAAGGTAGGAGGATAGCAGGACATCCAGCTCATCAAGACAGTTTGCCATCTGACCTGGAGGGTGATAGATGACAACAATATGGATTTTTGTGGGTTGCATTGTACTAATAGCATGGAATTCAAAATAAGTATTGTTACATAGTGAGGAGTGTGGTAAAAATGTCCACTTATTTAGTATGAGTAATCCTGTTCCATCACTCCTACCAGTATGTCGAGGGGTGTGAGAGAAGTTGTTGTTGGAGAGAGCAGTGGGTGTTGCTGTATCCTTTGAATTTTTCCATGTATCTGTCATTGTTAGTATGCTGAGGCTGAACTGTGTGGCGAAGGCTGGAATTCAGCTTTGTTCACAGCTGACTGGAAGTTACAGAGTCCAACCAAAAATGAGAGCGGAGCAGGTGATGATTTGCAAATTGGTCATGGGTTATGTGGGTTGCGATGCATCGTGTAAACTGACTGTAACAGATAACAGGGATGTGCTTGAGGGCATATGTTATGCGTGGAGTAGACATATTGGAATGTTACATTTGTTCAAGTCAATAGCTATGACTGAAGACTTGCTGGGTTTACTTGCAATTGATTATATTGTTTTTCGCCATATGAATGTAATTTTTAAACGTGTAAATTTTAAAGGGATAGTTCACCAAAAACAGCAAGTTCTGTCATCATTTACTCACTCGCATGTTGTTCCAAACCTGTAGGACTTTCTTCTGTGGAACACACAAAGAGATGTTAGACAATAAGTTAATCTCAGTCAACATTCTTTTTCAATATATGGAAAAATAAAAAACTGCAACGAAAGAGTCTTGGCAATCAACTTTTATGGAAAGTAAAATTATTATTTAAAACAGTGGCCTTCCCTTCCTTGATTTAATCAGAGACTTGTGGCTTTTCCAGCTTTCCCTTCTGTCAGTGAATGATTTATTACAGAGAAAATTGTAAAGATCAAGTGATTTAAAACCGACTGTCAGATGAAGTCTTTAATTAACCCCCGATTATAACATGTCTTTTATCAGAACTCTCTTAATAAGCTTATTAAACTCTTTTCCCTCTGTATTATGGAAGCGATAATTAACTGATATTTCTGTCTCTCAAACCAAAAATCTCAGCACCTCCCATAAAATCATTAAAGAGAATTTACCAAAAAAAAATGAAAATTCTTTCATAATTTACTCCCCCTTATGTCATCCCAGATGTGTACAACTTTCTTTTGCTGAACACAAATTAAGATTTGTAGAAGAATATCACAGCTCTGTAGGTCTATACATTGAAACTGAATGGTGACCAGAACATTAAAGCTCCAAAAAGCAAATAAATGTAATCCATAAAACACCAGTGGTTTAATCCATGTCTTCTGATGTTATACGATCGGTTTTGGGTGAGAAACAGACCAAGACGTAACTCCTTTTCACAATAAATCTTGCCGTCTGCGGTCTCCTTATCAATTGTGATTTGAAGCTCAATTACATTTGCACACATACTTGATGCATGCGCAGAGCATAGTAAACAGCAGTGTGTGAGAGGTCATAAGGGTGAGGAAATGAGAGAATGATCATTTTTAGGCGACCTGTTCCTTTAAGAATGCATAATAGCTCTGCCAGGCTGCTCTATTAAACTGAATCAGCCATTCACTCAGATGAAATGTGAGAAATTTCAGGCAACGCTGGCTCAGACGTGGCTTTGATAGGGTGCGAAGCAGACTCGGACGTGGCCGTTACAGGGATCGGAGCAGATGGAGGCATGGCTGTGACATGGAGTGGACTCAGGCGTGGAAGACTAGGATGTCGGAACCAGGATTGAGAGGAGGATCCTCTGCAGCGAGTGCTTCCTGGGTTAACCTCACATCCTCCCACCAAGTGTGGTCTCCCGTCTCTGGCAAATCCCTCCACTGATGAGCTAATAGTCTAATCTGGTAGATCGACTTAAGATGGGAGTCCACAAATCCCGAAAAGCTGGCAATGGCATTGAAACAAAGGGAGTATTCCCTTATTGCAAATGCTCCCCGCTCAACTGGACGAACATCGCCGCTAGATCCATTTGTGTGGTCAGTTGTTCGTATTGAAAGGAAGTACAAGAGCTGGATCTAGGAGTGGCGAAACTGTATTGAATAAGATAAACATAGTACAATGTAACGGGGTAAACACAGTAACAAAAGCAACAACCACGATGGAAACAGTTAAACAAACAGCAGGTCAAAACACATAACAACTGACAAAGACTAAGCAAACAACAGGGCTTTAAATACACAATGGGTAAAGACGGTTGAAAATAATGGGGAACAGCTGGAAGTGATCAGTGCAGGGAATTATGGGAAGTGTAGTCCGTGGGAACAGATGACGGGGCAAAACACAAGGCAAACATCAGTGAATCATGACAAATGTAATGTTAACTGTAATTAAATAGTGATCATAAAAATGTATTAAAGCAATTTCTCACATTTGTGATGTTCTGTAGTGCAGCATTTCATTTGACAAAAATATCTCCAGTTTTGTTTTGGATTGTGCTTTGAGGATTTTGCATTAAAGCACTTTATTTGAAAAACAAATGTTTTGTAAAAATGTTCTAATCAATTAATTTGTCTAGACAAAATGTCTAATTTGTCTAAAAAAATAAATAAATAAACACAATAGACATCATGAACTCTTGTGCATTTATGGATAATTATTACACTCGTTGGGAACAAAAAATGTCCGGGAAATGTCCTTTGTGCCTTGAAAAGAGTGGGAACCCTGAACTTTATTGGACTAAGTCGTCAGTATTTTTAGTCTGTTTATACCCGCAAGAGAGAGACTGTAAATCTGCGAAAAAAATTATATTGCAAGATGTTTGAATGTACAATAGTAGATGGTCTTAAAGCTAAGATTCAGTAAAAGCCACATAAAATGCAATTTCACTTTTACAAGCTCACTATGTTCTCATAGTTAAAAGTAAATCAGACACTGTTAAAGGGATATTTCACCCAAAAATGAAAATTCTCATTAAATTCATGCCATCCCAGATGTGTATGACTTTCCTTCTGCAGAACACAATAAAAAATTGAGAAAAGTATCTTTGCTCTGTTGCTCCATACAGTGCAACTAAATGGTGACCAAAAACTAAAAAGCATATAAGTGCAGCATCAAAGTAATCCATTTGACTCCAGTGGTTAATTCCACATCTTCAGAATTGATATAATAGCATGGGTGTGAAACAGACCAATATTGAAGTACTTTTTACTATAAATTCTCCTTTCTTCCCAGTATATGTTGCATTATGCACAAAGAATGCGAAATGTCAAAACAAAAGAAGAGATTTTTCTTACCTACATTTATCATATTTCTACTGACATATCATGCCCTCGTGGATTTAACTACTGGAGTCTTATGGATTACTTTTATGTTGCCTTTATATGAATTTTGGATCTTGAAAATTTTTGTGTTCTGCAGAGGAAAGAAAGTCACACATATGTGATGGCATGAGATTGAGTAAATGATGAGAGATTTTTTTTCATTTTTGGGTGAACTATCCCTTTAATTATCGTAGAAAGTCTGGTGCAGCTGTGCTGTGATATGGTCCCTTTTCACAGACTTTGACATGTTTTTGTCTCATTTAGCAGCATAATCCAGCAGACCTTTGTATATTGCAATTTTTAAGTTGTCAATTTATAACATTATACTTTGTTATATTGTCCTTGAATACGTTTTAAAAAATGAGTTACCACAGCTGCAATGAGGTTTCACATACAGCTGCTGAGGAAGTTTGGCCGGATTCTCTCTTCTGACTGCTACATTCCACCTCTCTATTTTTTTCTTCTTTTGAAAAGCTGTGAAAGCATAAGTGGATTTTTTATTTTGCTGTTGAAGCAAACGGATAAGCAAAAATGATATTTTCTGTGGTCTCACTTTCACCAGTTTACTAGTTTACAATTTTATAGTTTAATGCAGCATTACAAACCTGGATATGTGAAAAGGTCCATTGAATGACTAAAAAAAACTTTCTTTCATGCAACCTAAAAGGATTAGTTCAGCCAAAAATTATAATTCTCTCATTATTGACTGACCTTTAAGCCATCCCAAATGTGTGTCTTTCCTTCTTCAGCATAACGGAAATGAAGATTCAGCTCTGCAATGAAATGTGTTTTGTTGTGTCGCATACAATGAAAGCGAATGGGTGCCGTGAGGCTGCTGTCTGTTTGACGGCCCAAAAAGCATATTTAGGCAGCATAAAAGTGATCCACACGACTACAGTCAATCAATGAATGTCTTCTGAAGCAAATCAGTTTTGTGTAGCTGAGTTTGGAGAGAGTGCTGGACCATTGGCTGAGCTCAGTTTACAGATAGCCCTCAGGTAAAACACCACAATCACAATCTACGCTCAAAATCAGCATCATGACAAATCCTCTGTTATTGATTATTTCCTTGTTTTCGGCGTCCAAAACGACTCTTAAGATTTCTGTATTTTCTTGCTCACGACGAGAGTTTACTGGTGGTATTTTGTTGGTGGTGATTGACGTTGATCCATAAGAATCAAATTATGTAATTAAAGGTGGTGTTGACATATAATCATGGTACGTAATTATCGTTTGTTTTTTTATTGTCAGGTTATGTAATTGAAGGTTGTGATTCTATACAATTATAAATAAAAATGGCATTTTCTAAAAGGTGATGTGTTTCTCATCGGCACCCCCACATCCGATCTCCGGTCAGCTGTTCTTACAGTCACCCAAAGGTCAGGCTGTCCTTCAACATGTGAGAGAGTTCATGAGAAAGCACGTACTTCCTGCCCAACAGGTCAGCACTGCCGTCATCTCGATGAAAACCACGTTAACATGGCCTACATTTGAAAATGTCTTCTGTACTCTGACATTTTCATTATTATTGTAAGAGTTGGTGCGTTGCCAAGTTTTCACCTAACACTTTTCTCTTTTCTCATTGTCTCTGTTTTGGGAGGTTCATGAATACTACGCCAAGCACAAGAACATACCTGACAGATGGCACACACCTCCTGTGATAGAGGAGCTGAAGGTATTGATGTGCACACTGATTGTTTATGTTCACATGCCATTATTGCATCCCACAAGAGTGGCAGCTGCATTCTAAAACTGAAGTGTTACGAAAAAGTTTTGGGATCTGCTCCCACCACAGAATGAGCCTTTTAATCGATATTTATCAAAGTAAATTCAAAAATATCAGTAAATTTATTTTTTTTTATTAAAAATGGATCTTAAACATCATCTGCACAGTAGATTTTTAGTTTTATGACCTATTTTAAGATTTTAACCTGGATTTTGCCATGAAAATACCCATAGAAGCATGGCATTAAAATACAAACAAACTGATGTATGACAATCCAGCAGATGGAGATAACTGAAATAAATCCGATGGTTTGTAAATGGAATAAGTTAGTAAAACTTAATAAATTAAATAAAATCAATTGAAATTAATATTGAATAAATGCCAAATAATAAAGAAATAAATATTTAAATTTTTTTTTTTTTTTACTCAATATTGTATATTAGGGCTGCAACTAATGATTATTTTGACAATCGGCTAATCTTACGATTATTTGAATGATTATTCGGGCGATTATTGTAATGATTAATCATTTGCTCTTAACCGATTATACACCTTGACTTAAAAGTTTGTAATAAACGTGCTTACTAACAATAAAGAGGACAAAATCATCTTTTAAAAATACCTCTAAATGACATTCACTGAATTAAAGGGGGAAAATACTTTTTATAATTTAATTCAGTAAAAAAATGAACTGCTAAAAATCCTTTTGTTGTCAAGCTTTTTTGTCTATAAAACAAGATGCTCAAATCAACCGGGTGTAGTTTCAATCTCTCCCCCTTAGAACGGGTCACATCTTGCGAAGAGGCGCTGAAAGCAGAGAGAAATGCCAGTTTCAGAGTTTGTATTTATTTACATGATCTGGTTCCTTATTACTTGAACTTGAATAAAGGATGCATTAAAGATATAATGGTGGGGTGTTTCCTTTAAAGATGCTCTGACATGCAAGTTTTGCTTCAGTGGAACGGCAGCTCCGGCTATGCTGTATTTCACAATGGGAGTGCTTCTGTTTTTACTTATTTTGTATTTTTGTTATATTTCCTCTTTCTTTGTGATCTACATCACCTGAAGCTGTTTGGAAATGTTGGTGTGCATCTGGACTGTGAGCTGTGTTTTCTCTCTTCAATCAGGTGTCATATCTGATCTCATGTTACGTTATATGAGATCAAACAATTATTCTGCAACTTTTTTTTTTATTGTCGACGTTGCCGATAATGGCGAGCAATGGTTTCAATAATTGAAAAAACAGAACACAATAAGTGTGTTGAAGGATAGTTTTGACTTCCCACACCTAAAGCATATACTTTCACTCTGAAACCAAATTGAAGTTTGTTCAGCAGGATACTGTAGGTTTATTACATATCAAATTTATATGTAATATAAGGCCCACAGGCCAGGGGTGCAGATGGTTGTTGCGGACTTCCTCTCCAGAAATGGGGGAGGAGTACTGGGCTGGCTGGATGGCTCCCTGGCCTGAGACGGGCAGTAGAGTTATGAGGTGGTAGGGTGTGGTTGTGTGCCGGCTTGTGAATGGAGAGCGAGATCAGGAGATGAGAACGGTAAGGTTCATCACCTGGCAATGATTGTCTCTAATAGCTATTTAGTTGGAGACAGATTTAAGAGCGAGCCAGATGACCGTGAGGGAAGAGATCCGTGCCAACAGGCTTTTATGCAGGTGAAAGCTGCGCTTTGTGGCGGGCCATTGTTACATACTCCTGATTTTGCTAAGTGTTTTTCTTTTTTCCCCTCTCTCTCTCTTGGGCTCTCCCACTCTCTTTCTCTCTCCCCTCTCCCTCCTCATCACAGCCACATTTTGAGTGGACTTTGTAAGTACAAGGAGCCTCTAGTATAGTCGTGAGTTCCTCCTTCTACTGCGCAGCTCCAGTGTGGGTATTGTGGACCCCTCTGCAGCTTTCCCCACAGAGATCATCCAGCAGGATTATTCAGAAGGGAATTGGAGCTGGGCATTCAAGCTGAGGGGTGTGAGGAAAAGGGGGAGATGTGGCAGCATGCATCACTCTGTAACAAAGTAGACGAGCTTCGGGCAAATGTCAAGTTCCTGATGGAGTACAATAGCGCTTGTCCTCTTGCTTTAACGGAAACATGACTCAAAGAACAAGACTCCCATTCAGATCTGGAAATTGATGGTTTCCGGGTACCTTTTTGCCTTGACTGAGACTTCTCAGTGACCAGTAAATCACATGGTGGAGGTTTGTGTCTCTACGACAAAAACTGGTGTAAAACGGTGGTTGTTAGGGAGATGTTATGCACACCTGACATTGAACTCTTGACTGTATCCCTACGGCCATTTTATTTACCAAGGTAGTTTCCACAGTTATTTGTTACGCTTGCATATATTCACCCAAAGGCTAATGTTGATATGGCTACTCGAGCTATTGTAAAAACTGTGCATTTCACATGGGTAAAGTCACATGGGTGATTTTAACCTATAAACCAGGAAAGTCTTTGTGTAACTTTTACCAGTACGTGACTTGTTCAACACAACTTGCGAAATGTCTGGACCTTTGTTATGGATCTGTCAAAGAAGCTTATAAATCCCTTTTGAAAAGCTCCTCTTGGTATGTCTCACCACAATATTGTGTATTTTTGTCCTGAAGAGAAAAAAGCTGGAATGTCGATAAGTTCCAGTTTGGTCAGAGTAGTCTGTTACATATCTCCAGTTGTAAAGACTGGAATGTGTTTAAAATGTCTGTGGTGATTTGGATGAACTTACAGAGACTGTCAGCATAAATCACTTTTTGTGAGGATTTGGTCATCCCCTTGAAATCAATTACCATTTATCAAAATAATAAACCATGGGTCTCCAAATCTGTCAAAAACACAATTGTACAGAGAAATATTAGTTTTAACAAAGGAGATGTAACTCAGTTCATGGAATTACAGAAACAAGTCAAGGAGCCTTCAGCTCCCCACCATTTATAACACCGGAGCAGGAAAGACTTCACAGACTGTGTCCAGTCCGCGCCCTTCAGTCTTATGTCTAGGCCAGCGGTCAAGCTTTGCCAGAAGGTATCAGGGCTCACTCTACCAGAGGGATCGCCTCCTCTAAAGCTTTGGCCAGAGGTGTCCCTCTGCAGCATGTTTGTAATGCGGCGGGATGGTCCTCTCTGCACACATTCATAAGATTTTATACTTTGGCACTTATGTCCTTGAGTCTACATCACAAGCTCATGTCTGAGACCTCTCGCGCTCTTGTGAGCACAACTACACAACCGTAAGGGGTCTGGACATCCACAGTGCGGCGGCGTGGGTATTCTCGTTCCCAAATTGCTAAATCAGCGCAGCATCAAAGTGGTGCTTTTTGATAGGGAACATCTTGGGTTACTTAACTCTAACCCCTGTTTCCTGATAAAAGCGGAACGAGATGCTGCGCTTCATTGCCGCACTGGGATGCCCCAGGACTGTTCTTCAGACAAAATACCTGACGATGCACCTGTGATGCATCTATTTATAGCCCATTTACTGGCCCATCCTGATGATGTCACCTGCGGAGGCTATAAATTCTGGTAAATTTCATTGACGTGTTGCACACATATTCACAGCTGGTCACACCTAATGTTATTCCCAAAGCTCTAAATCAGCGCAGCATCTCATTCCGCTTTTATCAGGAAACAGGGGTTAGAGTTAAGTAACCCGAGATGTTTTCTTTTGTCAGTTGGTATGGTTCACTTAACATTAAAAAATAGAAACAGATTGCAGGGTATCATTAAAGTGTGCAGCAAAATTGCAGGCACAATCTTGAATTACTTAACTCATCTGTAAAAGGTCAGGGTTTTAAAGAAGGCCCAGTCCATTTTGTCTGATTCTAGCCACCCCCTGTCTAAGGAGTTGAATTACTTCCGTCTGGCTGCAGAAACAGTATAATCTGCCAGCATGTAGGACAAATAGATTTAATAACTAATTTATTCCAGCTACTATTGGCTTTTTAAATAATTCAATGTGATTGTGTTGTATCTATTGTCCATTTATTAATGTTTGTTGGTTGTGCGTTTACTGCTGACTGTACAACAATTTGCCCCTCTGGGACAATAAAAGTTATCATTGACCTTATAGCTGATAATAATTGATTACAAACAGAATATCATATAAGATAAGTATAAAATAAAGAAAATCATATAGCCACATGCATTACAAACTAAACAAATAAAGAAACCACAGAAAGACAATTGAGTCTTATTAAAGGGATAGTTAACCCAAAGATTTTAATTCTCTCATAATTTCCTCACCCTCATGCCATCCCAGATTTGTATGACTTTATTTCTTCTGCAGAACACAAAGATTTTTAAAAGAATATCTCAGCTCTGTTGGTCCTTTCAATTCAACTTTGAAGCTGTAAAAAGCAGAAAGGCAGCATAAAAGTAATCCATAAGGCTCCAGTGGTTTAATCCATATCTTCAGAAGCAATATGATAGGTGTGGGTGAGAAACAGATCAATATTTAAGTCCCTTTTTTACTATAAATCTCTGCTTTCAGAAGCCCTCCTTGTTGCTCCTCTTCTTTTGTTTTTGGCAATTCACATTCTTCGTGCATATCACAACCTGCTGGGGAGGGTGGAGAATTTATAGTAAAAAATTACTTAAATATTGATCCGTTTCTCACCCCCACTTATGATATCACTTCTGAAGACATGGATGAAACCACTGGAGTCATGTGGATTACTTCTATGCTGCCTTTATGTGCTTTTTGGACCTTCACAGTTCTGGCCACCATTCACTTGAGCTACAGAGATGAAATATTCTTCTAAAAATCTTTGTTTGTTCTGCTAAAGAAATAAAGTCATACACATCTGGGATGGCATGAGTGAATGATGAAAAAAAAAATTTGGGGGGTGAACAATCCCTAAACTAGATTGTGATTGACTAGTGAATTGTATGCAGGTTTTTGCTCTGAAATGCATAAAAGTTTAGCAAATGTTGTGAATTCACTCCTGTGACATTCTACATCACGAAATTTGCAGCAAAGTATACTTTGTTTTTATCTAATTTGTTTTTATTTAATTTAAAATCTTCCTAATTAGATTACCACTGTGTGTGTGTGTGTGTGTGTGTGTGTGTGTGTGTGTGTGTGTGTTCAGCTTGCGCTGCAGGCCTGTGGAATCTGTTTCTTCCTGCAGAGAGTGGCCTCTCTCAGCTATAATATGCCCATGTCGCACAGGATACTGGATACTGCTCCTATGGCCCTGAAGTCTTCAACTGTCTTGTTACAACTTTTAAATGTTTATATATTATATTTATTGTTTTTACATGTGTTTAGGGTAGGCCTAATCTTTGTAATTACAAAAAATGCCATAGTTTGTTTTATAGAAATCATGTTACATCTAACCACGGTAGGGAAGATGATAGGGGGAGCATTCATCAAAAAAAGGTTGAGAACCACTGGTGTAGACATACTCGTCTTGTAAACAACGCAAAGATCCCTCCCCAGTCACCCAGACAGGTTATTGAAATTAAGCTGCCAAATGGAATAAGCAAATTAACATCCCACCAAAAACACCACATCTATGCAGTATTTAGCGTCCTAAATAATGACAGGGTGAACTATGCCTTTGTACAGAGATTGGCCAAGCAGAACAAGGTCATTTACATACAGAAATCTTAAAGGTGCTGTAACAAAAACATCCTGTATGATTTTAAATATCAGAGAGAGAGAGAGCGAGAGAGAGAGTAAAATGGTCAAGAAAACCTGTATTATGACTATTTTTGGTGCAAAAAACTTTACTATCATAGGTGAAATCAAAATTAAATTAAAATAGTCTTTGATAGGTGAACCAAATAAGTTTGATACAACCAAGATGTCACTCAGCTCTACATGTAAGTGTGATTGCAGTGCGACTAACTGATGGTTGTATTGCGAGGAGACATGCGGTCTTGTTTCTGTATGACAGTTATCACTTCTCTTATTCACACAGAAAGACACATTCTTATGTACTGTAATCTTACAATCACACTTAAGCACACGCACAAGCCTCTGTGTGTATTAGGGGAGGAATAACCAGATGATGAGATTATGATTTTCATTCTCCTGCCAATAGAACAAGCCAAAAGGTGACTATGCATCTGTAATGGTGATGAAAAGGCATCAAGTTTCCTGTTTCTGCACATCTACAGATAGTGCTGTAATGCCCCAGAGCTGTTAGATGTGATGTATGACAGTATTCCCCATTATTTCACTGTGTGTGTGTGTGTGTGTTCTGACGATAGTTGTAATTCTTGCGTACATTTATAGTTTTGTAACAAATGTCAGAATACATCTGAAATGGCTAAACTAGATTATTATTTCCACCTTGAAGTAGAACTAGTCACTCTGTTTTTCTCTCTTTTTCTTGCATTATTTTAGTCCCAAAAACTTAAGTTTACCTTTCCACTAGCTAACAAAAAGTACCATAATGTACAGTACTTTGATACTATGTTGTTTTTGACACCATGCAGTGCACCCCAAGACCCCACAAAGCAAAACTATTTTTGGTAACATGTAATATATAATACGCTAACAATGAACAATAGTATTTTTACGAACGTACATTAACAAAGATTAATAAATGATGTAAAAAAATACATACTTAATAAATAAATAAATAAATATATATATATATATATATATATATATATATATATATATATATATATGTATGTAATATAATATAATTTTTTTTTTTTTTTTCATGATACCTAATGCATTAACCAGTGTTAATGAATGGAAACTTATTGTAAACTGTTACCATTTATGCTTACTGGGCGAACAGGCTTCTTTTAGTTCCCCTAATAATTCTGATGAAATTCACTGATGCTGTTGTTCATTTGGAGATATTTCTACTGTTCACGCTCTGAAATTCTGACCTTGGAGAACTGGGCTGTTCAAACATTGGTGATGATTTGTTAAACTAATCGTGGGTGTGGTTTGGAGGTGACTTACTTTCTTGTCCTCAAAGAATGTGTAAATGCATACTTTGTTCACCTAGGGTGCTTTTAGTTTGTTCAGGAGAAAAAAAGTCTGTCTTTTTCTATTATATCAATTATGCTAATTTCTCTCTCTCTCTCTCTCTCTCTCACACACACTCACTTTATCATTGTCCCTCTGTACTTGAGCCTGATGTCGCTTCAAGTGATGACCAAAAACATGGAGTGCACCCTTCACAGGGATAAAGACCATTACGTCATTAACAGCAAAAAGTGGTGGAGCAGCGGTAAGCATGTGAATGACAGCAAGAGATAGAAAGTTCGATGCAAGAGGAGGGCATATTTTGTTTGTCAGTTTTAAACATAGTAAAGTTTGATTTTTAGGGTTTCACCCACGTGGAGACCAAACATGTTAAAAGGGATACTGAACATCGAGAGTTCAGATTTCTAAGCTTTTATACTTCAACCAATCTCTTACCAGAGTGATATAAAGAAATATATCACCAGAAATATTCGTACTATAAAAAAAACGAGTTTGTCCAGATCCTCATGATGACTGCTTTGACATTTAAGATGTTTACACAGACCAGCTATGCAGAATCTGTGAATGATACACAGAGTTGTGGAACTCAAAGTGCTCACATCAGGAGGCAATGCAGAAACAGACCCATTAGTCGACCGAGCTTCTGAGAGCTCAAAATGAGCTGTGAGGATAAGCCCACCATCATCTCTTCTTGTCTTTGACAATTTTAGAGAAAACTCACTTTTATTGAATGATTTTTCCACTGCAAATGAGAGGGCAATATAATTTGGTAAAAGTTCCAGCGTGTGTTTTTTTTTATTATTTACCTTATTTTACATTTGTAAATGGAAATCATCTTGAATACATTGAGTCATCTCCAAATTGAAAAGACTGTAGACTCATATCCTCTTTCTTTCTTTTTTTTTTATTTTATTGAGCAAAACACAAATTAACAAGACATAGCAGCTTATACATACACACACACACACACACTTACAAATATAGATACATACATATACACATAACAAAACACAAAAAAAAGAAAACTTAATTATAGGTGTATAGATATAGCAGTGCCTACATGTACTGTGATACGTTTAAGGACTAGGTTAATTTAATGTCATATAATTGTAATCATTATTAATTACATTTTTTCTGTTGATGCTGTGGAGAGAGAGAAAAAGAAAGATATAGATTTAAACTTAGATATGGAACAATCAGTTATAATAATAATAATAATAATAATAATTAGTTGTAGTAATAGTATAATACTAGTAATAATAATAATAATAAAAAATATCAATACTACCACCACTACTACCCCATCAACAATAACAATAATAGCATTAACTGTAACAATTACATGCATAATTTATATGCAATGAAAATAAATAAAATATATTATAGCTTATAAACCATATTAATTATTGTTTTTCCCTTTTTTTCTTTCCCCTGTCCCTTTATAGGAGCAAAGTATGGAAATACAACATAAATAAGAGATAAACAAACCATTAAACCAAAAACAGATATTGCATGATAATATGTGAAGTGTCAGTGTTAGGTTGTGTTTTGTGTGTGTGTGTGTGTGTGTGTGTGTGTGTGCGCGCATCTCTATTCAGTATGTACTGAAGAAAAGAAAAGGGTTTATTTATAAATATATCAATAAATAATAATAAATAAAAAAAGAATAAAAAAAGGAGGGGGGAGGGTGTAAGTCTGTAGTTTTATAGATATGTGTTTGTAATAAAAATAGGAAATAAACATTACTGTTTTATATATATATATATATATATATATACTGATAGGTTATAAGTATAATTATGATATGGTAATACAGTCGTAGTAATTAGAAAATATGTATTTATACAAATATATCAATATTTCTTAAATGTTATTCTTTTCCCTTTCTTTTTTATTGGTTTGTAAATATATGATTGGGAGAGTGCGTGGTTCCAGTTCCAGGTGTTTGATTTAGATTGAAATAAATTAAAAATGGATTCCAGATGTCATTAAAAGTAAATATATTCTTCTTGTGGGTGAATGTTATTTTTTCTAATGTGATGTATTCTGTATCATTGATCCAATGATTGAGATGTATAGATTTTTTTTGATTTCCAGTTTAACAGAATTATTTTCTTGGTGATAGTTAGAGGGATGAGGAATGGGTTTTTATATTTGGTTGGAAGATTATCGACTTCTATGGTGTTACCGAGTAAACAAAGTGATGGCGATGGAGGGATTCTACAGCCCATAATAGTGGAGAGTTTTATCAGTCACTGCTATCCAATAGGAATAAACTGGTTGACAAGTCATTGTCATTTGATTATTGGTAAAGTCATAGTTACATCAGTATTTGATATTTGTTTATAGAGTTTGGAGATTAATTTTTTTAAATTAGTGATTTTCATTATTTCTTCCATTAACTGAGAAGTGACATTCAATGACATTCTGCAGGTATACATAATTGCATTTTGTTGACGTGTCAAACAGCACTTGCACGACACAAAGATTGTAAAAATGATTTTTATGAACTGAAACGCTGTTTAATTGTAGGATTCAGGGATAGCATCAATTATCAGGCTATAAATTTGCATTTGATCCGGTTTACAGTGCCGAAGGTTGTTCTCCAAGTTGTATGGGATGTTTAGAGATAGTTTGGTATTTGTCTCTCAGATATTGTCCCTGTAGAACATTATCACAAATAATATAGAATCTGTTGTATTGATCAAGTTTATCTAGCTCTGATATAGTTCAAGCCTTCGTAGCTGGTTAGAAAACGTCACTTTAGAACTAGCTGTGGAGGATGCGCTGCTTTTCGGCATTGGAATAACAAGGTTGTGTGTGTATGTGTCTGTGTGAGCGAATGAGAGGGGAGGGGTAGTGCGGTGCTTTCCACTATAGCTATGTGAGGCTGATTAGTGCGAAATACATTTAAATGTTTCACTTATCAAAAGATGTTTTGGATAATAGAAACTGTTGTATTGATCAAGTTGTGGGTGTGTGCTTATGTATATATGTGCTTACTGGTGATGCATTTAGTCTTAAAGAGACAGTACTGATTAAGCATGTGTTTTATCAATGCAAATACTTGTTAATAGTACAAATTTTGCAAGTTAACAATAAAAATTTAACAAAAATACAGTATATATGCAACATAATATATGCAATTACAAGACATTAATGACCAATTTGATGAAAAACTAATACTAAAATATAATTAGTAAAACTTAAATTTTCACATTTTTCCTTGAAGGGTTGTCTAGACATTTCCTTTATAATGAAGACCATTAACTGAGAGAGAATTCATTTTATTTTTAAGCAAATTGAACATTGCAACAGAAATGTACCCATATGACTCAATATCGAATTGTGATCGGAATCGAATCGAGAGCTTGTGAGTTGGAATCAAATTAAATCAGGAAATCCCATCCCTAAAATGTAAATGTAGGCACAATTTAAAGTAGTCTACAAAGCTAATCTAAAGAATTAAAGTATAAGCCTTAAAATCAAAACCAGCATGATCACTCTGGAACCTTGAAATGTTGCTACTGGATGTTCCGGGACCATCCCCCAAATGGGACCCATTTTGCAGAGTCACTGACAAGTGGCATCTCCCATCAGACATCTTTGCATCAGTTTGTACGTATTTAACTTATCCTGTTGCGTTCAACAAAACATCCAGCTTCAGCCACTGGGGGCAATGGTTCAAATTTCGGTAAGCATAGGCTGATTTCAGAAGAGAAACTTTCAACCTGCTGTCTTTGAATTTACTGTGTCTAAACTTTTGACTGGTAGTGTGTATTAATTATAAAATAAGTGAGAGGAATAAAAAACTAATTTAAAGCCACTGACACACTTTTTATTTTATTGTGTGTCTTTGCGTCAACACTCATTGCATGTAGCAGTTTTCCCTCTTGAAGCCCTTCTTTCACATTAAGCCACATAATTATCTTACCTAATAAATCCTGTTTAACTTGCTCACAGAAAGATGATTTGTAAATGCAAATCTCATACCAGATGTTATGAACGCTGAAGTTTATAGGTGGTTGGTTAAAAGTTGTAAGAGAAAACTTTTCAGATGGGAACAGACACAAGTTGCAAGATCCAATTTGTATCTGTCACTAAAGCTGTTTTGTGTCCCTCTCTCAGGAGTTTTTAAAACCATGCAGCAGCTTACACGTATATTGGAAGATCAAGCCGACAGTGATCTGTGTCTCCTTGAGCAGTGTGAATTAATACACTTTTTTTACTGCTCTTTGTGTCCCGTTAAAAGTCGGAGATGTCCCTTGTGTTTCCTCTCGCACAGATGTACAGATGTATCAATATAAAGAGAAAATGATCATTGTGACAAATCCAAACCATTTTGTTCAAAGATGAGGCTGTCGTGTGTATATCTCCCATCTTTGTGAACACATGCAGATGGTGAACTACAATCATAAACCACCATCAGTTCTGGGAACTGCTAAACATATCTTTATTGTTGAGACATATGTGTCATGAATTACAAACAGTTAGTCATAGAAAGTTTGGTGTAATGGCAGTCAATGGCCAAACAGTTTACATTCACAACAGTGAACCCATTTGTGAAGTAAAGCTATTTTTTATCTGGTATCCAACCTGTTTCAAATCTTGTAGGTGTTTGTCTGCTAAAAGCACAGTAATGTTTTATTTGTATATAATATAAGACCTGATATTTTTCATCTATGAGCTGCAATCATGCGCCTTTTTGCTGGAAGTTTAAGTGTTGTCTTAAATCATTGAATGCATTTAGTTTCTTTAGATGCAAGAACCAAAGGCATTTGGTGGCAATGGTGTTGATGTACCATTTTTATAGACTATATAACTTTTATGGTCATATTCAGAGTTTAATATTATCAGTGAACAGCGACCAACATTTTGGTCTGTTCCTTACACAAAGCTGTTGTATGTCTTCAGAAGACTTGGAATAGTGCTGAAACAAACACTGGTCACTTTATGAGGATCACCTGTACACCTACAGGATTGGCTGTGGCTCAGGTGGTAGAGAAGTTCATTTAAAGTTCACATCAACCATTGGGATGTGGGAAAAATGTGAACTCTGTGGCATGATTGTTTGTGCCAGATGGGCTGGTTTGAGTATTTCTGTAACTGCTGATCTCCTGGGATTTTATTTAAAATGGTGCCAGAAATAAAGAAAACATTTAGTGAGCGACAGTTCTTTGAACGGAAACACCTTGATGAGAGAGGTCAGTGGAGAATGGCCAGACTGGTTCGAGCTGACAAAAGCTACAGTAACTCAGATAACCTCTCTGTACAATTGTAGTGAGCAGAATAGCCCGGCTGCTAAGGAGGGTAGAGTCACATGGGGTAACCTCCTCGTGGTCGCTATAATGTGCTTAAAGGGATACTTCACCTCTGGGAAGATGAATGTGTATTTGAAATTGGTCATTTATATAGTATAAATGTGAAATTATTTTTGAATTTGAAGCATTCTAGACTGAGAAAAGGCAGAAAATGTATTTTTTACTCATGTGGCTGAAAGACAACAACACCCAGAATGCACTTGCTTTGCTGCCCTTACGAGGCCACTCCCAAACCACGCCTACCAGTTACAGGCGGCAGTATCTGAAAATATGATACAACTAAGCTTGCTTTGATACAGCGTGACTCTATAAATCGTGAGTTAGTTGATAAATTGACTGACTATGCGGGAAGAACTTTATAATTCCGGGTGTCCAAACTCTGTACATGACGTCTTAGTAACAAAAAGAAAAACAAACAAAATACTCACTTTACACTAAGCTGTCCGTTTGTCCCTGCGGGCTTTGGCTGGCGTTTCAAATTTATCTTCGGGATCCTAAAATAAGTTTCCAGGACTCCCCTGTCCATGTGTGGTACAAAACTTGGGTGCTCAGTTATACATGCTCATGTTATCGGTGCAGTTTCATCAGCGGATTCAGCGATCTCGTCCAGAAGAAAACGGCATCGCTGAAATTTGCGACAGCAATAGGACTCTCTATCTGTTTCCATAGGTGCACAGCAAGAGCACTGACACCACCAGTCCGCCCCAACTCGAGTCTGGCCGGGCTCTTCCACCTGACCACCAAGCAGGTTTTTCTCCCCTGCTACAGCAGCTGCTTCGGCTGCCTCTTGTTCCTCCATCTCCCGCAACTGTTCATCGCTGTATTGCGGCTCGTACAGGTAGCCGCGTACATCAGATTCTCGCAACAGATCTTCGAAATCCCCTTCTGCCATTTCAACTTCAAAACTACCTTCCGCCATCGTGATTAGCCTACTTTTATACAAACTTTCTACACAGAGCACGAGCCTGTTTTCTTAGCTTCTACAGAAAGATGGCTGACACTATCTTCACATTCTGTGAGTGAGATCCTGCCCCATATGGGCGTGGTGAAAACATGCGGAATACTGGCTGTAGTTTTAAGCCTCTGGCCCAAAAATCCTCCGATGACGCAAAATGACGATTTTTGCGTCATCTGAGGATTTTTTCCAGACTAAAAATAAATAAATCTCTCTTCTCAGGGGGATATTGGGGGGGGGGGCTCGGTAATTCGAAAATACTACTGGTTTTCTACTGATACAAAGCTTAATGCTAAATCCTGAAGTAACCCTTTAATTTTCGGTGAAGCCTCCACCAATGCTATGTCTCCATGGCAACGCACTCAACAAGCCACGTGATAAGATGCACGGTTGACTCAGACGTGGAGGCAGCTGAGGTTCGTCCTCCGCCACCTGGATTGTGGCGAATCACTATGCGTGCATGAGGACTTAAAAGCACATTGGGAATTGGGCATTCCAAATTGGGAGAAAAATATATATACACATACATTTTTGGTCTCAAAACTCAGTGTACCCAAAACTTGTGGATGGAAATTTGTGGATGTTTCCCTGTCTAATTCCATGAATACTAATGTGGATTTGTTCACTAGAGTCTTTTGTGACCACTGAGTTGGCACATTATGGGCAATTTAGGTTGTATTCTTCACTTTTACTGGCATTGCTGTATGAATGAAATTTCTGTAAGATTCAGACATTGACTCATCCTCACAAGCAGAAACAGAATGAGACAACCATGTGTTCTTTACCCCTGGACTTCTCCTCTCTTCTCTTTTAACCATTCTCATATCCTTTTCTTTTGCAACTTCTGTTGCATTCACAAAGCCACAAAAACTGTGAAGGCTAAAATAACTGTCCTTACTCATTGTTTTTTTTCTTCCTATTTCTTTCTATTCACTCTCCTCTCAGGGGATAGACAATTTCCTTTGGTGGCTTGCTGGCCTATGGTCAGATTAGCTCATATCTGGTGGTCCTGAACTCTAACTTTTCACAGATCCTTCGTGCATGTGCACAATGATTTCCAGACCACTGTTACCGTCACACCGTTTGAAAGAAGAGGGCCGAGGGCATTAGTGCAGTTTAGTGTGTTACCATATGCATGTGGAGCCTCTGGCATATGACTTATTGTGTGAGGACAGTGTGGTAGTTAGAAATTTGTGGAAAGGAGGAAATCATATTACTTTATCCACATTTTAGAATAATAGCAAAGTCATCAAAATATAAAATTTCACAAATGGAAGTATGAGAATTATGTGTACTTCCATTCGTGAACATATCAAACCTGTCTTCTATATATTTGCTTCCTCAAAGTAGATATTCTTAGTCTAGATCCCATGTTTGCTGGTCTCTTTTTGGCTGATTTTTTTCCTGTCCGGTCCAGGTAATTTATTTAAAATACATTTATAATTAGATGTATATGTGTATATTAAGAAATATAAAAGTAGGCCCAATTGGCATGCGTCTACGAAACTAATTTCAAACATTTAAGACTTCAGGTCAAAAGGTTTTTAAGGTCATGAGAAACAAACATTCAGTCAAGCATTTTGACTTGTAGTTTAGATTTTTTAATTAAATAGTCCATCTTCGGTTCACAATATGTCTAAATATGTTTCAAGCTGACGCCAAGTGCTTTTCATATGAAAAAAGAGTAAGCATCCCTACTGTCATGTAACTTTTAATGAAAGACACATTGGGCACCATTTTTTTATATACGTTTGTCAAATAAAAGGTTGGATAGGGTTTCCAAACAAAACACTGGCTCTTTTAACAAGAGGTTTATGTGTCATTACGTCCCATACAGGATGTATCATTCAACTGGCCATTTATTCTCAAGAACACACACACACATTAAAAGTGTTCTTAGAAATGGAGAAGTCTGGTAATTTGTAGTAAATATTCTGTCATTGAGTGAGTGAGTTACCACTTCACAACATGCTATGAAGGTCTTGACACTATAAAGCTGCACTGTCTCCACAGACACACAAATTGTCATGGTTTCCTACAATATCAAGATACACAGTTTATACAGTCTCTGGGACACACCCATAATTACTTTTTCCCCATATTTTTTAAGGGCGAATTTGAGTCTGATTCATTAGATGTGGCTTGATAGTTTTGACCAAAATGTTCCATTAGTCCTGTCATATGTGACTTCTTTCTTTCTGTTTTTCTTCATTATTTCAGGGAATTGTCCCTTTCCAAATTCTCTTCCTCTGACCATCTGCTCCCAAGATTAGTTGAGAGTAACTGTTCTTGAATCCAGCTGTGTTAAGACATCTGCCAGTGTATTTTTCCATTCGAAAGTTAACAAAATTGATGGTGAGGAGAGAGCAGAGAGCCAATCATAACAGTGGGCATTTACTGTCAAGTCTTAAAGGAGAAGTAGCACCAAAACCGAGAGTTTCTGACAAAAGGTGGAAATGAATCGTGTTTTTACAAATATATGACTTTTTTGTGCAAAAAAATTTACTAATACTGTAAGCGAACTTCAAGGAACATTTTAAAATAAAAAAGACATGCCATTAACCCTTTAAGGTGAATGTGTGCTTCATACATAATCGTGAGAGGCTTATTCCTTCTATCGCATAAAGCACAAGCATGTACATGTTTTTTTATTTTTTGTGTGTTTGTGAATTGTATTAGTTTGCGGACATATCATGCAAGTACAGTAAATGTGTGATTCTTCATTAGCTTCTAACAGCACAACTCAAATACGAGTACAAGTTTATAAAATAAGCTTTATTCTTCAAATAAATATTTACATTGGAGATATACATTAACTGTACAACTACATAAATGCTGGTTATCTGGGCATCCCTTTTACATAAGGCCCCCAAGCTTGGTAGACACTTTCTATACATGGTTTCAGTACAGTTCATAAATATGCCCACACGAAATCTGTTCTGCACTGATTATGTGGGAAAATCCGCAGAATTGTGTGGAATGGATTTAAAAATGTGGTCATATGTATTAAATCAAGCTGAGACAACAGAGACAACACTACTTATTAGCTTTAACATTTTAGAAACAAATTTGTTTTATAAAACAGAAACTCTGAATGCTGAATGGACATTCAATTCTAATGCATTAAAGTAATAGTTCACCCATTAATGAAAATCATTTACTCACCCTTATGCCACCCTAGATGTGTATGATTTTCTTTCTTCTGCGAAACACAAATGAAGATTTTTAAAAGATAATTTCACCTTTGTAGGTCCTCACAATGCAAGTGAATGAGTACCAAAATATTTAATCTCAAAACCACATAAAGGCAGCGTAAAAGTAATCTATTCAACTCCATGGTTAAATCCATATCTTCAGAAGCTATATGATAGGTGTGGGTGAGAAATCAATATTACATTATTTTACTATCAAACTTTCACATTCTTCTTTTGTTTTTGTTGATTCACATTCTTTGTGCATATCGCCACCTACTGGGCAGGGAGGAGAATTTATAGTAAAAAAATAATTAAAATTAAATATCGATCTGTTTTTTACCCACACCTGTCATATCCCTTCAGAAGGCATAGATTTAACCACTGGAGTTATATGGATTACTTTTATGCTGCCTTTAAATGCTTTTTGGACTTGCAAATTTCTGTTCACCATTCACTTGGATTGGTTAGAACTACAGAGCTGAAATATTTTTCTAAAAATCTTTGTGTTCAGCAGAAGAAAGAAAGTCACACATCTGGGATGGCATGAGGGTGAGTAAACAATGAGAGAATTAAAATGTATGGGTCAACTATAAGTTACTATGTTTTCTTGCCAACTGTAAACAGCTTGCAGTTAGACTAATGAACTACAGTATATTACTATATTGCAATTGTTTAGAATGATTATTATTAAGAAATGTAACTTTTTAATTAATATTAGTGCCTTTAATTATATTGCTTTTGCTGCTATATTATAAAAAAAATAAGCCACTCGAGGCTTACAGTGAATTTATTATGGTTATGCCATAACATATTTAGGAGTGTAAGAACACCTTTTATGGGAGCCTGGGTACCTCAGCAAGTATTGACCTTGACTACCACAACCTGGAGTCGTGAGTTAGATTCCAGGGTGTGCTGAGTGACTCCAGCCAGGTCTCCTAAGCAACCAAATTGGTCCGGTTGCTAGGGAGGGTAGAGTCACATGGGGTAACCTCCTGGTGGTCGTGATTAGTGGTTCTCGCTCTAAGGGTGTGTGGTAAGTTGTGAGTGGGTCGTGGAGAGTAGCCTTAGTCTCCACATGCTGGGAGTCTCTGTGGTGTCATGCACAATGGGCCACGTGATAAGATGTGCGGGTTGACAGTCTCAGAAGCAGAGGCAACTGAGACTTGTCCTCCGCCACCCAGATTGAGATGAGTAACCGTGCCACCATGAGGACCTACTATGTAGTGGGAATTGGGCATTCAAAATTGGGGAGAAAGGGGGATAGGAAAAAAAGAACACCTTTTACCCATGATAAAATCACTGGAACTCATGACCTCATAGCTTTTTGCTTTTAAAAAAACATGCAAGAATTAGGAAGATCTTGTGAATAACAGGTGCAAATTTTGCAGAGCTTTCTGTGGAATTCTGCAGGCAAGGATTCTGTACAGGCCAACTGATAAATGGCATGCTTTGATCTTCAGGCATATATACAAATAAAATGTAATTAATGATGTCAAAGACAATATAACCAAACATAGTACATGACATCTGCTTATGGAAAATGTCAAAGTTAAATAAACATCCTTTTCTAAAATAGTATTTAAGTCTTAAAGCAGTGGTTCTCAACTGGTCGGCTTGAGGACCCAGATTTGCAGGATTAACCAGATTTTAGTGCTGTAACCCATATATAATGTAGTGTGGGTTGTATTTTCTTTGACCTTGCATAGTTTTGATAATGGATGATGAGGGTATGTCATGCAAACTGTCCATGTTGAAATCTGTCTACAAGTAATTTTATAGCTTACTATCAAGTAACAGAAGTTTTCTTGGACACATGGCATGTGACCCATTTTTGGGTGTCTATCTACCTGTTAAAATCCACTATCTTAGAATACATTCAACAGTCTCCAGAGCTAAATTTAAGACAGTACGTACTGTAAGTGTTTGAGTCATATGGTGAATGTACTTGTGTCTTCATTGTCCGAGGATGAGTGAGCATGGTTTTGTTCGCCTGACTTAAGGGAGATCTCCACGGTTGGCTGCTCATTGCCATGACGATAACCTCTTCCTGTCTGGCCACAGTGCTTGGCGAGCTTCAGCATGTGCTCTTTGAAGGATGACCCGATGAAGATGTAAAGCACTGGATTCAGGCAGCAATGCGTAAGGGCCAGGCTCTCTGTGATTTGAGTGACTCTGTCCAAATTTTTGCTCACCTCACATTCCGTTATCAACATGTATATCACATCCAGAGCTCGAACCAGTTTGACCACGTTGTACGGCAACTGGGTCAACAGAAACACCCCCACTACTGCTATCAACACCCGAAATGCCCTCCATCTCCTGCTGCCCCTTACCCCTGCTGTAGCGGCTTGACTCAGCACCACTCCCACCCTGCAGTAACAGAACATCATCACCATGAAGGGCAGAAGGAAGCTAAGCAACACCTCCAAAATTTCCAGAGTGGCTTTAGCCGCCCACGCCATGCTGTGCGGGTAAACCGCCCGGCAGGCGTTACGCCCTCCTGAATGCTGTCTTACTGTATAGAACACCATATCAGGCAACCCTAACAAAATGGCCAATGCCCAAACTAGGAGGCACACTACTATACTCTGCCTGCGGCCATTGTTCCTGCCCAGAACGTGGGTGGTAGTGGAACCTCTAGCTAGTGCACGATAACGGTCGATGCTAATGCAGGCCAGCAGCAACATGCTACAGCTGAAGTTGGTGGTGTAGAGGGCGGAGGTGATCTTGCAGGCAGCTATGCCAATTTCCCAGCCGTTCACTGCATCTGCGGCCCAGAAGGGCAATGTGAGGAGGAGGAGGAGATCTGCGAAGGCCAGGTTGAGGATCAAGACATCTGTCAGGGTTCGTAAACGCTTGTGGGAAAGGTACACAAAGACAACCAGTGAATTTCCTGCCAGACCCAGGATCAAGGCTAGGGTGTACACCACAGGCAAAAAGACCCCTGCAAAGGACCGGATCTCTTGTTTGTCACAGACCGTGGGGTAGTCTGAAAAGTCATCAAAGTAACTGTGGTTGGAACTGTTGTCATGGTCGATGTAATTGTAGTCATGGTCGAATTCTGAAGGATCAGCCATTTTGATCTAAAAAGAGAAAAATATAATAAACATTTTTGATGGTTCAATATTTGTTTTGGTTTATTATAAAATGCAAACTAGTTCTTAAATATAATTTCTTTAAAAAAAATAAATAAATAAATAAAAACATTCATTAGATTGTATAGGTGTTTTGGACAAATATGCATCAAGCAATTTTTAAATGATCATATTTATGAAGTTAGCACACATCATTGACCACCATATTGTTGTTATTACAGTACCTTTAATTTTAGGTGAGTAAATTAAAGAATCATGGAAGCAAATTCTTGTCATCCCAAGACTTGACTACAGCAATGCACTGTTGGCTGGCCTTCCAGCTAGCACGATTAACCTACTGCGGATTGTCTAGAATGTGGCGGTGCTTCTGGTCTTCAGTCAACCATGGAGGGCCCTACTATTGGAACATGGCAGTGCGATACTGCAGATATTGTTGGCTTATGTATAAGGAATGGCTTATGCTCCACATTTGTAAGTCCCTGATACATGTAAATGTTAATTGGTATTGGTCATGAATTAAGTATAAATTGTGAATATTGGTGACAGGTTTGCACAATATTTCTGTGGCAGCTTGAGAATGTTTAAAGTTTCATTGGTCACATACAATCTCATGTTAAAGCATACATGTTAAATACCTAGTCAAAGTGTCACTTAAAACTGTGCATCCTTTGCTCTTCATTTTGCTGCAATAGGATTCCCTGTTCTCGCCAGTAAGTGGAGAAAGCAATAGAAATCTATGAAACTGCTCAATGTGTCTGTTTGCTTTCAACCAAAATCACTTGATCTCACTTGACATTGTAATTACCCCTCAAATTTGTAAGTATGAACTTCCGAGGAGGACTTGATGGCAGCATGGGAGTTTTGGACGTAACCCTTTGTGGGCAAACCAGTTTTTACTATTAGTTGCACCATGTGAAACTAGAAAAGACCACTCTTACAGTATATCTTCATGCATTGCAGGTTGTTTTAACATCAAACACTATCACAGCTGCTTTTTTCTACATTATAAATATGTTTTCTTGGGAATTATAGGGTTTGGATATTATCTTCTAGGATTCAGTGCCTCAAAAAATCACATCTGTCTATAATAAAGTCTGCATGATGCAGATTCTGCAGCCTAACAACCACAATCTGATGACCGTGTTTTCCTTTTAAAATGTAGATGTCCATGCTTCCTTTATTCTTTTCTGTCTTAGTAGTTGTTAGATTTAATGTGCCATCTGTGCTCAGTTGAGATTGTTCAGGTTATCTTGTGGCTTCATAGTATGTGTGAGAATTATTCAGCTTTATTAACATGTGTTCAACAACATACTTTTAAGTTGCATGTTTTAAATGAGGGAAGTGTGCAAGACAATTACTTTGTGCAATAGATACCATAGACATGCTTATTTCTTCCATACTGTCACGCCTGTTATGTTCAACGACCCAGAGGGTCTTGGCTGAGATCGTATACAACACTGACATTTCTATTTGACTGAAAACATGGAAATTGGAAGCAGAGATCACTCTGCATGTGTGTGTGTTGTTTACTTGGTTAGCCAATCTCATCTGAACAACTTGCAATGTTGTTATCTTTTTCTGATTCTGATGCAACTTGCAATGTTATCTTTTTTCTACAAGTGCACGGGTGCTCAAAAAGGCATGTGAATACAAATAATATAGTCTGTCAAGGACAGTTTTGTAACTGAACATTGATAGTATTGTATACCATGTAGCTTTACTGTATGCATGGGGAGGAAAGTATATTTAACCCTGAAATCTATCAGGTATTAAGTGTACGCTTGCATTGTCAGACTCCTGTTTCTGTATTCTAGGACTATTATAGAAACTAATTTCTACACTGCAAAAATCATATTCTTAATATCTATTTATTTCTTTTTTTTATTATTGGAAAATAAGATAAAAATACTGATTAACTATGCAAAAACAACAAAAGAATTGGAGAGCTCCACACAGAGGCTGCCATCCACGGTGCCATCTTGATATTTGCAGGCAGTCCTCTTTAAATGGGGGCTCCGAGCAGAGCAGGTAGACTTTTGTGTGTCTGTGTGTAATGAGCAGACCAGCTGTTCAATATAGAAAGGTGTTAAGATCTTTACTTGACGGCGAGTACCTGCTTGTGGCATGCTGATATGTTTATTTTGGCTGTTGTGTATTGTCTATTTTTGATTTGGCTACTAAATGCTTTTTGCCCACTGTAGATGGTTCCATTTTTTGGATTGGAACACCACACTATGCTGTTTGAATGTTTAAAATGCTTTTAACAAACAAATATCATTTGAAAACCTTCAAAAAAACATCCTAGCGATTAATTATGATCCACATCATGTCTCTTCCATAAAAGCTGTGTTTTGGTATGTCAATTTTTCCACTTGCGAAAATGGTTTGGTTACAGTTCTAGAAATTCCAATGAATAAAAGCATATTTTTTTGGCAGTCAAAATTTCCAGACAGTAATCTGTGTTGTTTTGGATGTACATTTTTCCTCTTGCGGAAAAGGGTTGGCTAATTTTCTTGAAATTGCCAATTAAATTCCAATGAATAACAGCATATTAACTTCAGCAAATGTTTATAATATTTTATACAGAAACCTGCAGACAATCCACTTCATAGACCCTCAAAAGTTCTTGGATATTTAAGCTCACATTTGATTAAAAACCACAATAAAAAGTCTTAATCTCATTGCATAAATAACAAAATATCAAAGCAAGTGGCATCTGACATCTTTTTTTGAACAAACATCTTTTTGTGAAAACTTTCTTTTAAATAAATGCCACATGTTTTAATATTTTTTATCTAATGCAATGAAATCGATACATTGTCAAGTGTAGATTAAGTGTCTGAATACTTTTTGGGGCTACTTTATATTCAAATATGAACTATATTGTATATATATATATATATATATATATATATATATATATATATATATATATATATATATATTGCATCATTCAAACTGCAAAAGTTGCCGTTTAACCGTTTTAACAAGAAGTTTGTTAAGCGAGTAAAAGGTGAACCATTATTCTACTTCTTTAGTCCATCACAGCATTTGTGTTGTTGTTTTGTTACCTCAGTCTATTATGGAGCTCATTGTATGTTACACCCTTTTATTTTGTCAAAAGAGGTTAACACTGTACAAGTAAACCTTCATTCCTTTCAGCTGTCTCACTGTGATGCAAAAACAATCAAAAATATATTTTACATTGTAATGTTTCCAAAAAATTCAGAAGACATTTGATTGATTGATAAATGTTTCCTTGTAACCTGAACTGTTTATTTTGAACTTTACATTCTCATGTCATACAAATCCTTTTGAGGTTTAGTAAGCAGGACTTTGTCTTGTCTAAATACAAAAACAGCAAGGAAATGAACACCAAAAGAAATACAGCAAAAGGAATACAACAAACTTTCATGCAAAGCCAATTAAAGAAATCGACATGCTGAGAGTTCAGAGAGCATAATACCTAAATGACCATTACTGTAGTTTAGCATTAACAGTATGTCTTTTGAGTCTGTTTGTCATACATTTGTTTGGTGTAGTCCAGAATTGCTTTGAATGGTGATTGTATCTAAAATGTTACTCCATATTAACTTGTTTATGGAGTTGTTTTATAAATGCAATATCACACGAGCAAGAGTGCTGTCACACTGAATACTCAACTGCAAAAAGAAATGTTGTAGACGTTTAGTCATAACTTACTGACGAAATACTGATGGTTTAAAAACCGTTAAATATTCATTACCGTACTTCAGCATTTATCCTGTCTTTTGTGTCTATTTTTCAGGCATTTCTTTGATGTATTCTCAATCAGGCAATTACTTTGAATGGCGATTGTTTAAAGTTCCTCGTACAGCTGACCCTGTGACAGTTCAACAAAGTGATTATCTGAAAACCTTTTTGACTTTGACTTAGCTGCACATCTGATTTGAACTGTTACTTGTGAAATGCAATGGTGACTTACCTCTATTTGTGGTGCCTTAGTCACACACAGTCCAGGAAGGAGCTGCCCTTCAGTCCAAAGGATTGAAATGCTCTGTTGAATGTCACAGCTGTGGAAAGCAGACAGCCACGGGTGTGTGTATGCGTCAGGAAGAGAGTGAGAAAGAGAGGGAGTTTGGAGGAATGCCCTCCTGCTGCAGGTTGTGGAGACTCCCTCTTTACTCTGCTGCTCTTTTGATAATCTTTAAGCGACATTCTCGAAATTCCACTCTTTATATCCATTATATAGTCCAGTGTATCTATTACATCATATTAGGGCTGCATGATTATGAAACTGTCAATTATTTTTTTATTAATAATAGAAAATTATATATATTTACTGTATATATATATATATATATATATATATATATATATATTACCGGTCAAAAGTTTTGAAACACTTTAAAAATCTTTTGATCTGAAGGCGTAAGCTTAAATGTTTGAAATGAGTTTTGTAGACAAAAATATAATTGGGCTTACGCCTTCAGATCAAAAGATTTTTTAGATCAGGTCTGATATAGGAACCAGCACTCTTTCTGGTGTGATATTGCTTAAATATTATAATATATTGTATTATAATAGCATGCTAATATAAGATAGTGTAATATTAGTCATATAAAATGTATAAACACTCATGAATATAATATGATTTTGCCCTAACCAAAAATGACTGTGACAGTACCATGGTTCACTGATCAGTATCAGATGCTAATACTATTGTATTTTTATATAGCAAGAGGGCTATTGTATTGAATTTGAATATCAGCACGGCTGTGATGATATTTCTTTTTTTAAACAACTGTTCTACAAACAAGGTGCTAATCTCCAGTTGTTTACATTTTAGACACAATATGGCCAATTTTTTTGCCTTATTTTCACTCCACATTTTCACTTTTTTATAAGGGTAATGCCAATTATGCCTTGATTTAAACATCAGTTTTAAAAAAAACTGTAAACAGTTTGATGGCAATATTTCAAACACAATTTACATCAATATAGCATGCAGGTGCAGATCCGGTTTATATTTCATACTTCAGATTTTCATCCCTACATGGCCATATGTTCTAACTCTGCAGTTATATAGTGAATATATGGTGCCACACCCAGTCTATGGAGTTATATTTTCATTAAGGGTATTTTCAAACATTCATTAAGGTTGATGTGGCACGGTGGAGGGCGGGACCGGTATTAGGCTAATTAAGCCGTCAAGAGGGATAAAGGCCACTCGCAGACGGCGATCGAGAGAGAGAGTCAAGTCAAGTCAAGTCAATTTTATTTGTATAGCGCCTTTCACAACACACATCGTTTCAAAGCAGCTTTACAGAAGTTCAGCATTAACAGACGATAAAAATGGAATGTCTATAAAGTCGATAAATCATCATCCTTGTGCAGGGCTCCAAACTGCGACTAAAAATGGTCGCATTTGTGACCAAATAAATTTATTTGTGAGTGTAATTTCTGTCAAGGTCGCCATTGGCGACAGTAAAAGTTTACTCCCTTTTGATTTTAAAATTTGCATTACATTTCCCGAGATACATAACAAAAGTTTATATCAAAAGAAATAGCGGGGAAAACGGAGTTCATTGCAGGAACTAACAATTTCAAAAAAGAGACTGTTAGAAAACACGGTGACAGTAACAAGCATAAAAATGCACGTGATCACATAATTGCGAAGAATGCTCCACAGACTACACTGTTAGCGAGCTGCGGGACGAAAAGGAATGGATGGAGTTAAAAAAAATTTAAAATATTTGGCGCCTGTTTTTCCCCCTGTAGGAGCCATTGGCTCCTTAATTGATTTTATTTTTTTTGTTTGGAGCCCTGTTGTGGAATTAGATAAGATATGATTCTTTATCGTGTTTAAAAATAATTAAATAATAATTGTATTAATAACCCCAGTGAGCAAGCCGAAGGCGACTGTGGCAAGGAACACAAAACTCCAAAAGATGATTGTTAATGGAGAAAAATAACCTTGGGAGAAACCAGACTCACTGTGGGGGGCCAGTTCCCCTCTGGCTAACATCATGAATAATGTAAATAAGAATTATTTATAGTCAAAAAACATGATTTAAAAAATTATTAAACTTATTAAGTGCTAAGGGTCAGTATTTAGACAGTGAATGTGTTTGAACTGCAAGATTAGTGACCAGTGTCTTTGAAGTCCATCCTTGATTAAATTCCAGAAGTTCACTTAGATGCAATTGTCCTTGTTTGGCTGATGAAGGCTTTTGTTGGCAATAATTAGTCTATGTATCCCGTTTCAAGATCGTAGTCCATGGTGATGGGGCATCTGAAGTCTCCGTGAGAGGCTGGATACAAACTGGAGCTGACGAACGCTATTTACCTCGGGACTGGCGTCCCGAGATAACAGCAGAAAAGCAGATGGGAAATAATTAGCATAGCTGATGTTCATAATATTAATGCATTATAACTGATTCAGCAGTAGTATAAAAAGTTAGCATTATGTGAATGCTTGGTTAAATAGATGTGTCTTTAATCTAGTTTTAAACTGGGACAGCGAGTCTGAGCCTCGAACAATATCGGGAAGGCTATTCCAGAGTTTAGGAGCTAAATGTGAGAACGCCCTCCCTCCATTAGTGGATTTCCTAGGTATGACCAGAAGCCTCGAATTTAGTGATCTTAAAGAGCGCGATGGATTGTATGGCGATAGAAGATCCGTTAAATACACAGGAGATAAACCATTTAGGGCTTTATAGGTCAGTAGTAATACTTTGTAATTGATACGGAACTTAATTGGTAGCCAGTGTAGAGATGATAAAATCGGTGTTATGTGATCATATTTTCTTGACCTAGTAAGAACTCTAGCGGCTGCATTTTGGACTAACTGTAGCTTGTTTGTTGAGGATGCAGGGCAACCAGCTAATAAAGCATTACAGTAATCTAGTCTCGAGGTCATGAATGCATGAACTAACTTTTCTGCATCAGAAACAGATAGCATGTTACGTAGCTTAGCAATGTTTCTAAGGTGGAAAAAGGCTGTTCTCGTAACAGATGAAATATGATTTTCGAAAGTCAAGTTGCGGTCTAGTATAACACCCAGGTCTTTTACTGTAGTGGATAATGTAACAGGACATCCTTCTAAATTAAAGTTGTATTGTAAGGGATTTTGTGGGTAGTTTTTTGGACCAATAAGTAATACCTCCGTTTTATCGGAATTTAATAACAGGAAATTACGCGTCATCCAACATTTTATATCTTTAAGACACTCTGTCAAGTTAGATAAGTTAATGTTTTCATCTGGTCGTGATGAGATATATAATTGAGTGTCATCAGCATAACAGTGGAAATTAATTCCATGTTTTCTTATAATTTTACCAAGTGGTAGCATATATATTGAGAATAATAGAGGGCCTAACACAGATCCTTGTGGCACTCCATAGTCTACTGACGTTATTTTTGATTTTTCCCCATTTAAACAGACAAAATGGTAACGGTCTGATAAGTACGATCTAAACCAGCTTAATGCCTGTCCCTGAACACCAGTGTAGTTTTGTGGTCGATCCAAGAGTATTTTATGATCTATAGTGTCGAACGCAGCGCTAAGATCGAGTAGAACTAATATTGAGATGCAGCCTTGGTCAGAAGCTAAAAGTAAATCATTTGTAATTTTAACTAGCGCAGTTTCTGTGCTATGATGCGGTCTGAATCCTGACTGAAATTTTTCATAGATATCATTTTCTTGCAAGAAAGAGCACAATTGAGCGGACACAACTTTTTCTAATATTTTAGACATAAATGGAAGATTTGAGATGGGTCTGTAATTTGCTAGGTTATTTGGATCTAATTGTGGTTTCTTAATGAGAGGTTTTATAACTGCCAGCTTAAATATTCTTGGAACATGACCTAAAAATAAAGACGAGTTAATAATATTGAGAAGAGGCTCTTCCACTACAGGTAACACTTCTTTCAGTAGTTTAGTGGGTATTGGATCTAGTAAACATGTTGTTGGTTTAGATGCAATGATAAGTTTATTTAGCTCTTCCTGTCCTATAGTTGTAAAGCGGTGTAGTTGTTCTTGAGGGGCGATAATTGAGGCTGAATCATAAGACACCATTAAAGATTGTACATTAACAATTGTGTTTACAATTGTGTTTCTGATGTTTTCTATTTTCTCAGTGAAGAAATTCATAAAATCATTACTACTAAACTGTAAAGGAATATTTTGCTCAGGTGATCTCTGTTTATTTGTTAGTCTAGCCACGGTGTTAAATAAGAACCTTGGATTATTTTGGTTATTTTCTATTAGTTTGCGGAGGTGCTCAGCCCTGGCTGTTTTTAGAGCCTTTTTGTAATGTGACATACTGTCTTTCCATGCGATTCTAAAGACCTCTAAATTAGTTTGTTTCCATTTACGCTCCAAGTTACGAGTTTCTCTCTTGATAGCATGCGTAGCACTGTTGTACCATGGTGCTCTAGTTTTTTCTCTAAACTTTTTTAATCTAATTGGTGCAACAATATCTAATGTACCAGAGAAAATGGTGCTCAAACTGCTAGTCATTTCCTCTAGTTCATCTGTTTGTTTGGGTTCACTGAGCAGCTGAGATAGATCAGGTAAGCTATTTGTGAATCTATCTATTGTGGTTGGAAGGATTGTTCTGGAAGGATTGTTCTGAGAGAGAGCTCAATTCCGGACATGTCCGTTATCTTATGTGTGTGTCTTTTGAGTTTTACATTAAACCTTTAAGTTATACGTCAAGCCGGTTTCTCGCCTCTTCCTTGCCCATGAACTTGATCTGTTTTACAGGTGATATCTGAAGTGTACAGGTAAACAGCAGAAGAATATGCTGTTAATGCACATCAAATGCATACAATTTTGGTTTCCTTAAACTGTCAAGGATAAAATCTGGCTCTCCTAATCTGGAAAAAGGCTTTCAGACCAGAGGAACATAAATTAGAGTTAAAGGAAACAAAAAATTCCCCCAAATGCCATGTTTCCTGAACTAGTTAGAGGCGTTGGAGCGAAAAGTCTGTGTGCATATTTATCTTTATAGTCCTGTAAATGCTCTTTCCTGAGTGCAGTCACTCTGTGGGTAGGTTTATTTTTCTTAAGAAAAACATGTTCATTGTGGCTATTAACTCTGAAGGGTGGATTAAGCCACTGTTTGATGCAGGGTCTCGTTTGATTGGTGTAATTCCTCAGTGGCTCATGTACTAATCCTGCTATTTGGCCTGGCACGGCATTCCGGAGGCCCCGTGTGATTTGTTTGTTTGAATCCGAGGTTGGCGGTTATGAAATGCACGGTGGAGTGTTTCGCTCACGTATTTGCTGTCTGGTATTGGGACAACTTTCAGACATGAAAGGACAAGTCTGTATCACACCCTGAGAAACAAAGTGCGTTTTCATTAGAGGAATTGTTTCAGCAAGGGCCGTTACCAGTACATACACACACACCCACACACAAACATGCTTGCTGGCTTGTTGCTAATAGTTCCTTAGGAAAAACACTGGTCTTTCCCAGAAATTAAGAGCCTTGAGTGTATGTTTCAATGATGTGTGTATCTGCTAGGTGTATTTCAGTTGTGTCAGGTATTGGGGATTCAGCGTCCTTCCCAAACGCATTAATAAAAGCACATGAGTCACCGTATGTGGGCGTTTCTGGTTCCATGTTGTGTTTTGATAACACATGGTTACATAAGTAATTGTCAAACAGTTTCTTTTACATTTTTGCATCCATTCCAACTGTATGTCATAAATCATGGTTTAATATTAATGATGGGAAATGTTTTAGTATACTGTGGGTTTACTTGGCTATAGTTTATGGAAATAATTGCCCCATGGAAATGAGCTAAATCTGACAAAAAACATCATTTGGGGAGATCCAGAAATGTCCACAATTGGGGGAATTTGTATTATTTTTTTTTTATTAAAAAGTAAAAAAAAAAAAAAAAAAAAAAAAAAGGGTGTGTGTTTTAGTTATCATTATAATTATCTTGATATAAAAAAATTAAAGTCTATGGAATGCCATTTTGATATATTTGCTAGGATATAGCTACAGAGAGAGAGTATACTATATTGAGAAAATGACTGGTAAATGTTCGTGTGCATGCAGTTGTAGGAACATTCTCCTAATTTTTGTCATTTTTTTTATACCAGTTGTGTACAACACTTGTGGGCCCGGTCTGTGTCTGTTTTATGAAATCTTGCATATTTACAGTCCAAAAATATCGGCACCCTTGGTAAATATGAGCAATGAAGGCTGTGAAAAATGTGTCTTTAGTGTTTATCCTTTTGAAATTTTCATGACATTCTAACCTCTAATGGATATCAAAGTTTTATCAAAAAACATATTTTTGTCAAAGATATGTGTGGCACAATTATTGCCATCCTTTTATTTAATACTTTGTGCAACTTCCCTTTGCCAAGATAACAGCTCTGAGCCTTCTATAATGCCTAATGAGGTTGGAGAACACATGGCAAGACATCTGAGACCATTCCTCCATAGAGAATCTCTCCAGATCCTTCAAATTCTGAGGTCCACGCTGGTGGACTCTCCTCTTCTGTTCACCCCACAGGTTTTCTATGGGGTTCAGGTCAGGATACTGGGATGGGCATTGCAAACCCTTGATTTGTGGTCAGTGAACAATTTTTTGGATCATTGTCCTGCTGTAAGATCCAACCAGGGCACATTTTAAGCTTTCTAGCATAGTTAGTCAGGTTAAGATTGTATATCTGTTGGTATATGATAGAGTCCATGATACCATGTATCTGAACAAGATGTCCAGGATGTCTGGCATAAAAAGAGCCCCACAACGTTAAAGATCCAGCACCATGTTTAACCGTGGGCATGAGGCACTTTTCCATATGGCTACCTCTCTGTGTGCGCCAAACCCATCTCTGGTGTTTGCTGCCAAAAAGCTCTGTTTTTGTTTTATCTGACCTTAGAACCCAGTCCCATTTGAAGTTCCAGTAGTGTCTGGCAAATTGAAGACACTTGAGTTTGTTGTTGGATGAGAGCAGAGGCTCAAACAACTTGTGATGTCTGATTGTAGTTTTGGAGACTTTCTGACCCTAAGACACACCTAATTTCGGCAGTTTTTCAGCTGTGATGCAAGTCGAAGCATCCTCCTCACTGTGTGTGGAGATGACATAGACACATTCTCTTTCAGGCCGATTCGTAACACCTCCAGTTGATTGGAACCTCTTAATTATTGCCCTGATGGTGGAAATGGATATTCCTAGTCACACAGGTGTACAATTTTTTTTTTAAATGTGAATGGATCAATACTTTGATCATATTTACCAAGGGTGCCAAAATTGTTGGCCCCAACTGTACCTCTGTGTTGTCGAAAGTAAGTAGACAAGTTTATACTGGTCATTATGTCACACCTACTGACTGTTGCTCTTGCCGACCTCTGTTGGAAATCAGTCTCATCAAATGTCCCTTAAATAGGCCTACACTAAATCAGTGCACCTTTTTAACAAAAATTCTGGGTTGACTGTTGGTATTTTCGACCATTTAAAGGGATAGTCCATCCCCCCCCAAAAAAAAAAAAAATTTGTCATTTACTCACCCTATCGCTTTTTGAAACCTGTATGAATTTCTGTCTTTTGTGGAACACAAAAGGTGTCATTTAAAATTGGGCTTTGACGTTATCAACATAAATTTAATATGTACACTGTAAAAAACAAATCCTGTTGTTTTTACAAAAAAAAAAAAAAAAAACTGGCAGCTGTGGTTGTCAGAATAATTATGTAAAAAATACAGTAAAAACAGTTTTAAATTACAGTTTAAAATGGTTGTAATTTACGTGACCATGCTGGCACTGTAATAAAAATAAAATCTGTTAAATTTACAGTAAAGTAATTTCATAAACTTGATATTAGCCTTCTGAAACTGTAAAAATCTGCTTTTTACTTCAAAAGGTATTTGTTAATCACCGTATTAACTACAGAATGGCACATGATGACATCAGTAGTGGCTCTTCCAGGAGCATAGACCAATAAACATGTAGTGACAGTGCTCAGAGTCACTCACACAAACACTAAACACCATCAGGGTAACACATGTGAGATTTAAATAATGCAGTAAACATTAACTAAACTACATCAAATATAAAACAGAACACCCCACTGTAAGTAACTGATATTAAAAATAAGAAGAAACATAACTATTCCCATCAAATATAATGAAATGTAATGGGTCACGCTGGGAATTCTGGGAACGCCCGATTTTTGTGCCCGATACAGTTTTTTACTGTAATTTTAACAATAATTTACTGTAAAAAGTACATGTACTCTCTTGTTAAACATAATGTACATTTTTGTCATTAATTATATGGGAAAATCTTATTTTTACATCTAGAAAATGTCATTTTGACAACATTTTATGTGGTTTTATGTAGGCATGTGACAGTATACATTTTTACATCACGAAAATATAACTATTGAATTACATTATAAAAATTGCTTGAAAGATTAACAAACTTTGTTGTTTTTTTTTATAACAAGTTTAATTACTTTTTTTAATTCCAAACTTGCCTTTTAAATTAACAGATAACAAAGAACTTTGAAAAGAACCCTGGACATTAAAAAAACGAATTGAACAACTAACTTGCTACAACAATAGTGTATATGTATTTTCTGGATAGCAAGCCAGCTGCTTATATAAAGTGTAGCTATGTGCTAACTACAAAATTAAAAACTGCAAGTTCACTCAAAGTGTATGGCAATGTACGATTGCGTTGCGTTCCAACTTAAAATTAATATTGAAATCATCATTGTGCCACATTGACATTATTAATTACAGGACTTTGTATGAGCTGATTACAACTGTATTTCAGATGTTACTATAACTAGCGAACTACTCTTCCGCCACTTGAAAGCGAGCTTCACATTATCTGCAAATGGCAAGAACAGTTCACTTTCTTTGTCGTCTTAGTTGTCACTTAGCTAGTTGTCTCATAGTGTGTTGTCTTTTAGTTTTGGGATTATTCTCCTGCAGATGAGCCAACATGTTGGAGGTGTTCCTGTGATTCGCCCTGCCACTTTTCTACCACATGTCAAAAGGACAATCTTCGACTAAAAATCCAACTGCATTTTTATGGAACCCAAAATACTTCCACACTTCCAACTTAACCATTTTAGTTCCAATTATTTACAGTATATTGAAGTGTCCACGTTAACAATATTGTGCATGTTTGTTATCGTGATATACCGTATTACAGAATATTGTCACTATTTGCTTTTAGCAAATAAACCCAGGAAGTTTACCTTTTTTTGTCCCACAGAAGAAATAAATTTCACTTTAGTTATGAACCTAATTCTCAGGCCATTTGGGATTTTTATGATGTTATTAATGTTTTTCTCATATTATACATGGAGATTTGAAGGTATGCAAAGACATTAAATGGATAGTTCCCCACAGGCTCATAGCACACCCAGCTCAGCACGGCCTATACGCTTTGATCTAGGCATTATCATGCTGATCTGGTGTCTTTATGTCCTTTGACAGAATACTGGACAATAAACAGGAAATAATGATTGTGGGGCACACCCATCTCGGTTTAACAGGACCTGTGTTCACTTCACTTTGCTGTAAATTATTGCAGCTTTGAGTCATTATGTACATTATAGCGGTCTGAGAATTATTTAGGTTTTAAGGGATTTGAGCCCTTATGTTGCATGTGTATGTGTGTGTGGAAGAGAGAGTCTGCAACTGTAGAGAATGTAACAATGCATGTGCATGTGCAAGTAGAAATGCAGGAATGGTGAGAAAGTGTTCCCTCTAGAGGGTACTGCTCAACACTGCCACTACACCAGCATTAGACCATGAGAGGAGCTTGCTAAGACAAACGTTTCCTATTACTCATAATTAAGGTTTTAAAGAGAGTTGTGCTGTGACTTGTCTAAGCAATCATTGAGTTTTCACCTGGTGGATGATAATATGGTTGAAAAATTAATAACATTTAAAATTCCTTATCTGTCAGACAGTTTAGCTACGTTCTGTATAAAATCCCAAATTTTCTTGTTTACTGTTCTTCTTAAAATGAAGCATGCACACATAAAAATGTGCGTTTGTGGTTTCATTTATGTGTATGTGCGTGTGTGTCATATTAAAGCTATATGTGTACAGTTTGTCAATGTCAAGCAAGTTCATTTAAAATAATTTATTACCAGAACTGGCTGATCAGGCACACACACACATGCACATTTTTGTGGGCTCATGAGGCTGTGTGCATATAAAGGTCTCTCTCTCTCATGCGCATGAGCATACACTCACACACACATTCTGGCATTGAGATCTTGTGGTCAGTACAGATTTCTGTTTTGCCTACATTCTTCCAGAAAGCTGACTTTAAACAAAGTTTGGGTAAGACCAGCTTCACACACCACTTTACTACCTTACATAGACTTTAGTACTACATAGTACTACTTTACTACTCAAATTTAAATATATTAGATTCAGTGCTGCAAAATATGAGAAATGGGTAGATCTAAGAAATACTTAAACACAGAATTGACTGACAGAATATGGGTTGTACATTATTAACACATGTTTTATTCAGAACGTGACAGGAGAGAAGAATAAGACAAAAATAAAATGAAATAAATAGGGTTAGAAGAGGTCTTAAAGAGAGAGACTTGACAAAACAGGAAATAAAGTATTAGGGATTTTTTTTTTAGGACAGCTGTGAAAGAAAAATTAAAGAGGTAAGTGTAAAGAGATGGTGTTACCTAGTAGTGGTTAAAGTTCTGGACTGTTACCCAACAGGTTGGAGATTAGTTGGAGCTGTGGCATAGTGGTAACACAGGTTTGAAGGAATATTTCACCCAAAAATGGAAATGATGTCATATTGTACTCACCCTCATGCCGTTACAAACCTGTATGACGTTCTTTCTAATGCAGAACACAAAATGTAATTTTTATAATGAATATTCTGGTCTGTCTATTCAATACACTGTCAGTTGATAATGATGCACTTCAAAGCTTTAAAAAGTAGACCATGAAGTTTTCATAAAAGTAGACCATGTGACTTATGCTTCATATTCCAAGTCTGCTGAAGGCAAACGGTAGGTTTTGGTAGGAAACAACCCCAAATTTAAGTATTTTTTTGTGTGAAAATCTTGATTGGCGTTGAATGTTTAGAGTGGCATGTGCATTTATGTGATAACTTGCGTTTTCACGCTAAGCTGTCCCGCATGGGGGTAGGCTCCTCGCCCCTGCCTCCTATCTCCGGCAGGATATGACGGTTCCGAGTACAACTCCCTCGGACTGCCAGACCTACGCCAGACCTCTTGGGCCTACGCCAAAGAGAGACATTACATTTCTGTTTTACATTCATCAAATAAATGGCATCTTAAACCTCCCTCAAGCCTGCGTGTCTTCCCGATAGAATATGTTTTACAAGAGATGATGCAAATTGAACACTGTAAATAGCCTAAACGTACTCCTCAAAACTTAAATTACACACGATTATAGGCTTTGAATAAAAAACGCCCACATTTTTTAATATATATTGATAGCCTATTAATAATAATATCTAGGTTTTAGATGTAGGCTATTTGTATTGTATAAGAGTAAAACTCTTCTTCTGTAAATTTAACACATAAAGCATACCTTCTCTTTCTGTGTTAAATCATTTAAATACATTATTAAATGCCCCGTTCTAACATCATTATTGATGAATGATTTTGTGTAGCATCCTGTCCACATCTGTTGCTTAAAGTGGCTATTATGTTGGTTCCATTCCACATCTGTAAACTCCTTTAAAGACAACTCTCACCCACATGTCTTCTTACTCACATCCAGAGATGCTTGCAACGACTGATGCTTTTTGCATGCACAGAAGTTTTGTATAAATGAATATTTGCATCGGATCGCAAACTTTAGGGGACATATAAATGGTACATTGAGAATCTGTTATCGGATTGAATTTATTCTGATTGAAGAAAATGAGTGCATGTAAACATAGCCATTGTTGTTGTTTTATGGATTTCATTGCACTCTTTCATTGTCTCTGTCCTTCACTCTAAACACCTTTTGCTGTTAAAGACAGCATTCACTTTTCACTTCTGTCTTTTTTTATTCCTCTGTCTTCCGTAATTTCCTTCTTTTCTTCTTCTCCAAAGGGTTCTCTGATTAGAATTCATCTCTTGCTGTCTTCTGTCCTTATGACAGTGATATCTTCCCTGCAGTGAGATGTGACCTTGCCAGCAGAAAAGAGAGATATACAGAGAGAGAGGGAGAAGAGAGAAAGATTTTTCCAATCTAACTTTTCACATGTATTTCTTTTGAGTCTTTGTTAACTAATGCTACTGCTGATTCATCCTGATATCCCCTGAATAACTTTCTGACTCTGAATAATGACTTTCTGTTCAGCTATAGAAGGTTGAATGGAATCCTATCATGAGAAATACAATTCTCCTTGATTTTCTTTTTTTTCTGATTAAAGAATTTGATGTTTTATGAAAACACACTGCAAGTTTCAAAACTGAAAACGTCCTCCCCAGTGAAAATAGACCATTTATTGCAAATGAGCTGCAAAAATGCCTCCGTAAAGTGTTACCATTTGTTCAGTAGTTTGGAGGAGCATTTCCCCCCCAAGCCAGTAATGATGTGAATGTGGCTGTGATGTTTTCCAGGCATGGGCTGCACAGCATTATCGTCGTTCCTATGAACACACCTGGAGTGAAGATGATAAGGCCACTCACAGTTTTCGAACAAGACGGTGAGTACTCAGTAACACAATCTGCTGTGCCACATCACAGCTTATCAGATCCTCACCTCAGATTGACTGTCTCGTTTCATCTCTGTTTTAAAGTCTCTCATGCATCACCTCCTCTCCAAACCACTATCTACCCATATGAAAACGTTCATCCTTTCATGATCCTCTTTTATATTCTCTCTGTTCTTTAACCACTGCCTTTCAAATGGTATCTTTTCAGTGTGTGAAAAGAAGACACGGATTAAAGATTGTGGAGGAATTCACTGAGATTGAATCACACCCGCTCTTGAATCTTGAATCTGAACTTTGAAATGCTGAAAGTGTGCTTGTCTACATAGCAAATCTGGATGTATGCCCTGTTTTAACTTGTGGTGCACCGAAATGAAAATTATTCGTCAAAACTGAAATCAAAATTCTAGAAAAACTCGGCTGAAAATTATGATTTTAAATTAGACTTTGTTTAAACAAATGTACATTTTGGATGATATTTTTAAATATTGAATACTGTACTTTATACTGTAGATATAAAAACTGACTTTTGGCTAATATATGCAAACTGTTGGCCCACATAGTGCTAATGTAGTGCTTAAGAATACACAACAAAGGGAAAATGTATATTTTTTAATTTCTTAATGATGTAGCAGGTTTTTAAGTAACAGAAGCTACATTTTCACGTGCAAGGCCGTTTCTCTACTCGTACAATGTTGGGTTAGTTGCTTAAAAGTTGTAATACACAATAAATTACTTGTGAATTCCCTAAAATTATAATCAGATTACTTTAACAGTTACTTTATTGAAAAAGTAATCACATTACTAGTTACTTTTTAAGTTACTTTCTAAAACTATTTTCTGCTCAACAAATTCCAATTAACGTCTATATTTATTTCTTGTTCATTGTTACACACACATCATACACAACACCTCTCATTTCTCATTCGCAATGACTCGTTACGGGGCCATAATTCATGTATTCTACATAAATAATATATTACAAATAAGTATAACCCTATGACCATCGAGAGCATCCTCACCAACTGTGTCACAGTTTGGTATAGCAACTGCTCTGCTCATGACCGGAAAGCACTGCAGAGGGTGGTGAAAACTGCCCAACGCAACACCGGTTCCTCACTCCCTTCCATCGAGGCCATCCAGGGCAAACGATGCTTGCGTAAGGCGCGCAGCATCATCAAAGACTGTTCCCACCCCAACCACAGACTGTCCACCCCACTCCCCTCCAGGAGGCGTTTCAGGCTGTCACCCTACTGAACTCTAGCTCTGTATCCCAGTGAAAATTGACCCCACCCCACAGATTTTGCACTAAACTATGCCTTTTTGCAGCTCTGCACAAGCATGGAAAAGTGCTTTTTATTAATGCACTAATAACTAAGAGATTGATTTCTTCAAATTTTCAAAAAGATGTTCTGCATTTTATGGCATTTTTCTCCGAAAATGTTCGATGGCCGAAATTTCGGTGCATCCCTAGTTATAGCATCCTTTTCCTGCTGCCATGATCAGTAGAAACTGTACAGTTACAAACCATCCGGCTCAAGGCAGAGTAACATGAAGGGGAGACCACACATGGATAAGATTTAATCAAAAATAAAGGTTTTTATTTTGAAGATAAAGTAACAATATCTGTTATAAGAAAAGGAAATAAAAAGAAAGACAAAACAAAGTAAACACTGGGGAGAAGGGCCTTTTTATAGACCGCTCATTCCAGCTCTCTTTTCAGGTAATTGAGAACACCTGCTCCTAAACTCCACCCTGGGAGAGACACCATCTGGTGGACAAAAAATAGCATCACGCCCAGGCATGTAATAGTACACAAACATCTCTTTGTAATAAAGTTCTGTTTACCGTGGGCTGTGTACGGGCGGTAATAGTACAGTGTTAATTTGTGCAGGTAAATTAGTGCTCAGTTTTGTAAATTAATTTAACAAGAATGTAAATTACTCCCTTTAAATACTCAAGCCGCAGAACTATTTCAGCGCAAATAGCGCCTGGTTAAACTAGATTGCGGATACTAAAATATAGCGCCATAAAGCCATAAGAATAAAGCGCCATTTTTTGCACTGAGATACGTGTAAATATTTCGTGAATTCATCCCTGTATGTTTCACGGGTAGCGCTCTAAGGGGGTCTTTGCTTTTACCATGAATTACCATGATACATGATTTATCTGTGTAGATGCAATCCATGGGGGCCATTTTGACAACGTCGAAATCCTGCCTCCAACATTCTTCTTGAATTACTAAACCATTGGAATCTGTGTGTGCGCGCACGTGCGTGTGTGTCTGTCTGTGTGTGTGTGTGTGTGTGTGTGTGTGTGTGTGTGTGTGTGTGTGTGCATGCATGCATGAGAGAGAGAGATAGCTTTTCCTGCCCACTGCCTAATGAGCCCACAAAAACTTCAATAACTTCAGCACCCCAGGCATTAGCTCGCAGGGATGAAGTCAGCTTTTTCTGGGATACCAGGAATTCATTTATTAAACTATAATAGATATTGATTAAAAAGCCTTTAAGGAGACACTTAACAAGATGATCTTTAAAATGAAATACCTTGTGTGTACTTACTGGTTGGGTGACCTACACATTTTTTTAAACATCCAAAGCTGGTTGTAAAATGGCCCAGTCAGTTTGCCATGAACAGATGTTTACTTGTAGTTTATATAATATTACATTACTACATTGAGTTGCAGTCTGAATAATGTTTTTAAAGGTCGCTACTTGTGTTACTGGTTTATTCATTAGATTTGCTTCACATGTTTTAAAGCTCTTTGATTGGCTGATTGCAGATGAGGGGAGGGGTTTTGAGATAGCTCAGGGTTTGGGGGGGGGGCAGATGGACTTAACCACTTCATGAGATCCATGGGGTTGGCAGAGTGGGCATTGGAGTTATTATGCCAAAAAACAGTCCAGAGACACACCTTTGGAATGAAACTGTACCAGAATGTAAGTTGTGGTTATGTGTTGTTTGTTGTTAGGGAAATCTGTGGTAATATGCCCCTGGGGTAAGATTTTTTATTGTAATAAAAGAGGAGTTTGGGTTCAGCTAGCCTGATGTTGTTACAAGGGGAAACTATTATCTGGCCTTCAGAGTTGACTGATGTTACAAAGGAGACTAAATGTATTCTTTTTAAATATTACTGTGCGTGGGGTTTGGTTTAAGCCTCAATAATGCAAGATGTTTGCCAGATACATTTTTGCTATCTGTTTTGATTGGACACTGTCTGACTTTAGCCCAGAGCAAACAGCTCAATAGTGACACCCAGAGGATGAGCGTTGCATTGCAATTTCTACTTGAAGGATATATTTACTCACCACTCTGTAGAAATGTATGTACAATAGACAGTTTGGTTGTTTCCTTGTTCAGGTATTATGTTGTGGTTTGCTCCTGACTGTAGGAGGTGGTAGGAGGTCATTGGATAGCTGAGTGTCGAATCTCCATCGCACAGACACGTCTGTTAATGCTACATGCGGCCCACACACAGGACAACAAGGCTGCAAGGAAACGGGTTACACACACCAATACACACACTTTAATGCAAACAATAACATTGTCTGATGATCACAAAATCGATCACATGATTGTAGTGCAGTAGCTTTTGATAAGTTTATTTATTGTCTTGTGACATTTATTGTGCACTTTTGCACTTGATATAAACAAATTGACTTCTTTGACATCTGTATCCCTCTCGCTTTCCCCCTGTTTCAGTCATGCTCTCATGCTGTTTAAAATCAGTCACTCCTACCCAATTCATGATCTGACAATGCATAAGATGACGAAAAAAAAATGCAGAAATCATTTCTGACAGACTGAACTTACATTGTGTATCATACTACGTAACATCACATACGCATACAGACACTCCAACATCAGATCATTCTATCACTGTGCATGAACAGATGTGTCTGTAGGAGTGATATGTTCACATGGGATTTATCCGACCCAGAGAGCAGTAGAGCCACCTGAATTATGACACAAGTATGGATGAGGGTGATCAGAGCATAATAATGATAAAAATCCCCTTTCAAGGCCTGAACTCTCTCTGTTTACATTCATGTTCTTCTTCTGAGTTTGGAAAACATATTTGAACCTCCACCTCCAAGTACTTTAAAGTGATAATTCAGCAACTTCGTTATCCTTTACTCACCCTCATGTTGTTACAAACCCATAATGAAATTATTATAATTTTTTTGTGTGTGTGTGTGTGTGTGTGTGTGCGCGCACATGTCCAAGGCTTTGTGTGTTCAAACACACATCCACATATATGCTTATATAAAGGATTGGGATACACCTGAACACTTAATATATCTGTATTTTGTAGTCTAATCCAGTGGCCGGTCACTTTAGACCGGGAACACCACAGGTGTAACAAAGTGAAATAAAGCCAAATTTTATGAAAATTATCTAAAAGAAATTCAGATGCCCTGTGTGAACAAAGACATAGAATTTTATTCCAACTGGGTGAAATAAACTCCTGTTGTCAGAAAAAAAAGTTAATCGGTCAGTTTTGACCGGAACACAATATAAGGACTAAAGCTAAAATTGATGCAAAACTGTCATAAAACTAGTCCGTGTGATTTGTGTCATATTCTAAGTCTTCTTAAGGCTCATGCAAGGTGAGATAAAACCCAAAATGTAAGATATTGTACAGTAAAAATCGAGTCTTCTGCCATTCCCAAAGAACTTGAGAAAAGCAAACAGTGCAAGTTCTCACGCGTACACGTGAACAAGCTTCTCTTATGGATTCCAAGCAGTCATTCCACACATCTTATATCCTTTAACAAAATAATTGTATTATATACAGGGAAAATAAAGTGGCTGGAGTCACGCTGCACATCGCAACATGAATAGGAAACGTCCAAATTGTCTTTTCTGCGGTGTAAGCATGTGGAATGGTTCCAAATAATAGAAAAGGGGCACCTGTGTTCCATCACAGCTCTGGCAGGGGACATTTTCCCACAATACAGGTTCCTTAGGGTCTGCGAGAATAGCAATGTATCCTGCTGGCTGTTGTCACGGTAACACAGCATCAGGCTTCCGCAAAAAGGGATGAAACGGATGCTTGCTGCGATTCTTTTAGCGTTAGCCAGCCTGCTGTTTCCACATTGCTGAAACAACACCTCATGTTAGATTCATATTGTTGATTCGGAGAAAAGCCACAAACCCCAAGTATTTCATGCTGGGGAGGTTTTAAAAGTTTACAGGTACACACTCTGAATCTCTCACACACGTGCACAGAATGCCCAGTCCAAAAGCAGATGAATAAACATAATTTCAGATATCATATTCATCCTCCCATGTCTGTGTATTTAAAATTAAATATCTTGTTGGATGCATACCAGATCCACATTAATCCATAAGTGTACGAAACATCTGAGGATTACCGTCAGCGAGATTAATCTTATTATCTTTTACTGCATAGCCTGTAGAGATGCTGCTGCCTTAAACTTCTCAGTGTGATGCTTTTTCATTAGACCACACTCAAATCAAGGACGTAGCCAAAACAAACACACGCATTTATGAAGATCTGTTTGCCACCCACGTTTACTGAAGATCTTGACCTTGTTTGAATGTTTTATTTCTACAGATTGCCATGATAAAATTGGCAGCAGGTAGGATGTATTCATAGATGCGTCAGAAGCATAGATCATTAGATAATTGACACGAAGCACAGTGTGCACACAACATCTGACTATCTGGCTGAAAACACTAAGCTATCCTGGATCAGAAGACATTACGGCTGCCCCCTGATAGTCGACCCAACGTTAGTCGATGAGAACATTCTTGGTCGACCAAGTTTTGATTGGTCGGTTGGTCACAGAAAAAAAAAAAACTCCACAGGAGGCCGACAAACACAGGTTAATTTTCGTTAAGCAGGGTTAGGATTAAGCCTACACAATAAAGCAAGACACCTTGATTTCAAACGTTGAACTAAAAATTCAAATGAAACTGGAAAAACATTCAGTGAAATTAAAATGTGTGTTGTTCAACTTTTTGAAAGATGGCTTTAAAACAGTTCTCTCTGGCAAAATCAAATCTCTCTGGCAAAAAACCTGCTTCATCTGTGCATTCTCTACCAGAAGGGTATTTTGTTGTCTGGGAAAATAAATCATGTGTGTGAATAAATATGCTTTGTTCCCTCCTTCACGATATATATATATATATATATATATATACAGTCATGTGAAAAAGAAAGTACACCCTCCTTGAATTCTATGGTTTTACATATCAGGACATAGTAAAAATAATCTGGTCCTTAGCAGGTTTTAAAATTAGGTAAATACAACCTCAGATGAACAACAACACGTGACATACTACACCGTGTCATGATTTATTTAACAAAACTAAAGCCAAAATGGGGAAGCCATGTGTGAAAAACGAAGTACACCTTATGATTCAATAGCTTGTAGAATCACCTTTAGCAGCAATAACTTCAATTAATCATTTTCTGTATGACTTTATCAGTCTCTCACATCGTTGTGGAGGAATTTTGGCCCACTCTTCTTTACAAAGTTGCTTATGTTCATTGAGGTTTGTGGGCATTTGTTTATGCACAGCTCTCTTAACGTCCCACCACATTTCATTCGGGTTGAGGTCTGGACTTTGACTGGGCCATTGCAACACCTTGACTCTTTTCTTTTCTTTTTTATTGTGTTGTAGATTTGCTGGTGTGCTTGGGATCATTGTCCTGTTGCATGACCCAGTTTCAGCCAAGCTTTAGCTTTCGGACAGATAGCCTCACATTTGACTCTAGAATACTTTGGTATACAGAGGAGTTCATGGTCAACTTAATGACTGCAAGGTGCCCAGGTCCTGTGGCTGCAAAACAAGCCCAAATCTTGACAGTTGGTATGAGGTGTTTGTGTTGTGTGGCGCTGTGCATTATGGCCAAACATCTCCACTTTGGTCTCGTCTGTTCAAAGGAAATTGTTCCAGAAGTCTTGTGGTTTGTTCAGACGCAACTTTGCAAACCTAAGCTGAGCTGCCATGTTCTTTTTAGAGAAAAGAGGCTTTCTCCTGGCAACCCTTCCAAACAATCCATACTTGTTCAGTCTTTTTCTAATTGTTCTGTCATGAACTTTAACATTTAACTTGTTAACTGTGGCCTGTTGTTTTTTGCAATTTCTCAGAGCATTGCACAGTCTGACCTTGGGGTGAATTTGCTGGGATGTCCCCTCCTGGGAAGATTGGTAACTGTCTTGAAAGTTTTCCACTTGTGAATAATCTTTTTCACTGTAGAGTGTTGGACTTTAAATTGTTCGGAAATGGCCTTATAACCCTTCCCAGATGTATGGGCAGCAACAATTGCTTCTCTAAGATCATTGCTGATGTCTTTCCTCCTTGGCACTGCTAAAACTTCGGCTTTTATAGAGGTGGTCATACATGCTGATCATCAATTAATCAAGGGCTTTTGATAAGCAGCACCTCACTACTACTTAGCCTCTTAATTCCTCTGGAAGCAATAAGGGTGTACTTAGTTTTTCACACATGGCTTCTCCATTTTTGCTTTATATTTGTTCAATAAATCATGACACAGTGTAATATGTCATGTGTTTTTGTTCATCTGAGGTTGTTTTTACCTAATGTTAAGACCTGTGTAAAGAAGTTTATGCTCACCGGCTTAACGTATAAACTAACGGTTTAATGGAAACTCAAAATACAAACACATAAGACAACGAACATGTCTGTGAACGATCTCTCTCTCATGCACATCATCCGCGGTCGACCTTTAACCCTCTTGGAGGCTTGATTAGCCCAATACGGGACCGGGCGTGTTGAATCACGACCCGGCCCCGCCCTCCACCGTGCCACAGTCCTCCCTCGTTCTTTCAGGCTGGGGACCCCCGGCCTGACGTACATCCCCTGGAGGGGGGCCTCCCGCGCGATCTGCCGGCAGGTCATCCCCATCTACCTGGATGAGGGAGGGGGCAAGGGGAGGGAAACAACAATAATTAAAAATGTGGGGTGGGGGGGTCCTTCCTGCACTGAGCAGTACCTCCACTCCCACAAACACCATAATTTAAAAAAGAGGGAAAAGGCCAACGCAGAGCAGCAGTGAGAGAGAGAGGTAAAAAAAGACCTTACTCCCCGGTTCTCTAATACGCCGTAGCTTGTTCCTCAGCCACTCCTCCACCCTCTACCGAATGGCAGCCGCGCCTCTCCAGGCGGATCCGAGGCAGTCCTCCAGCCGCTGGCGGACGGAACGCCCCGGCGCGTTCTCGGGGAGCCGAAGGGGACTCCCCCACCCCTGGCAGCGGTTCTCCTGCTCCAGGCGGTCAGTCGCGATCCCCTCCCCGCTCGTGGACGGCGGTCTTCCCTCGACCCCTCCGTGTTTCAGCGGCTGGTAGGGGCATCCTCCGCCTCTGGCAGCGGCCCTGACCGCTCCAGGCGGTCGGCTAAGAGCCCCTTCTCCCCTCGCGGTCGGCGGCCGTTCCTCCGTGTCCAGGCGGCTGGGCTCCTCATCCCACGGCAGATGGCCGCGGCTGCTTCGTTGGGGTAGTGGCGAGAACTCCGCTACGGCGTATCCCTCTTCCTTCCCGGGTTTCGGCACCAATGTAAAGAAGTTCATGCTCACGGGCAAGGAAGAGGCGAGAAACCGGCTTAACATATAAACTAAAGGTTTAATGGAAAACTCAAAATACAAACACATAATACAACGAACTTGTCCGTGAATGATCTCTCTCTCACGCACATCATCCGCGGTCAGCCTTTAACCCTCTTGGAGGCTTGATTAGCCCAATACGTGACCGGGCGTGTTGAATCACGACCCGACCCCGCCCTCCACCATGCCACAACCTGCTAAGGACCAGATTATTTTTATTATGTCCTCCAAGGAGGGTGTACTTAAATCAAATACATTTCTAAATACAAATTGCACTCCAGATGGATAGAAAAAGCAAATAAAATAATTGAGTGTTTGAAAAAATTATATATAAGTAACCACCTTTCAATTTACAGTCAGCCAAGTATCCATCTAAACATTCAGGCAGAAAATTACTTACACATATGAAGACATAAAAACAATTATAAATGTAAAAATAATAATTATAATGATGATAATAATCACTGTTCTGGGTGAACGTGTTTTTGTATTATTTTATGTTTTAATCACAGATGTACTAGAACAGTCCTCGGGTTGGTTCACCAGCAGATGACTGCATGCGTAAACCAAGCAGATGACTTTTTTGCGCATGCGTAAACCTTCACAAAAGCTTACTGGGATAACTCCGTCGAATTGATCCCCTTGATTTTCTTCTTTCACATTTGTTCATAAACCTAAATTTTAAACTTTACAAACGTGTGAACATATCTCCGATACTACTCTTTATAAAAAACAATCAGATTTCTTTGATATCGCTACTTATATCCAACTTTCCGAACTTCCGCTACTAGTCTTAGCCCGCTAGCACTGCACGCGTGGTCTCTCGCCTATCGATCGTCTTACTTACACCTGTATAACTGAAAGCTATAATTCGCCATTATAGCACATCTGCTATAATGGCGAATATAGCGGATGTGTGTCTAACGCTGCCTCTGTGTGCAGGTGAAGACACCTTTGAACTACATTCAGTGCAGTTGGAGCTCGAATCCGTCGAGAGGCAGATCCACGACCTACTAGAGAGACAGGCCGAGCTGCGAGATCGGCGGTCCGCGCTTGAAGCATCACGCGCCGATGCTCACAGGTCAGTGGTTAATAATTTTTTGACTCCGACCTCGTCTACTCCGTGTGTTTCTCTGCACAGGTCCCGAGCAACCAGGACGCGATCCTCCCTGGCTTCATTCACTCCGGCACCGACACATCACCACGGACCCTGGGTGATTCCACGGCGGAAGACGCGAGCCAGAACCAGACCAAGGACCTCCCCGCCCCTCCCGGCTTTCGAGATCTCCACCCGGAACCGCTTCTCACCTCTTCGCGAGTCGGAGCGCGACGACGCCGTGATCATCGGCGATTCCACCGTCCGTCATGTCCGCGCTATCTCTGGCAAAGGTAAGGTGCGCACTCACTGCTTTCCTGGTGCTCATGTTCTTGATGTCTCTACGCAGGTTCCCGAGATCCTGAATGGTGACGAGCGAGTCGGAGCTGTCGTGCTGCACGTGGGAACGAACGACACCAGGCTGCGGAAGACGGAGGTACTGAAGAAGGACTACAGGAGCCTGATCGAGACGGTACGCAGCACTTTGCCAGAAACAACGATCGTCGTGTCTGGACCGCTTCCCACATACCGACTAGGACAAGAAAGGTTCAGTAGATTATTTGCTCTAAATTAATGGTTAATGTCATGGTGTAATGAACAGAGACTGCTCTTTGTTAATAATTGGAATCTGTTTTGGGAGCGACCTAGGCTCTTCCGTCCTGATGGCCTTCACCCCAGCAGAGTCGGAGCGGCTGTTCTGTCGGACAACATCTCCAAGACGCTACACACCATATGACTAGTAAGTCAAAGTCCAAATCACAGTATTTGCTGTCCCAACTTAATTGATATAAGTACCAATGTAGAACATTATATAGAAACTGTGTCTATTCCTCGTTTAGTAAAGCCAAACAACACATCTACTGTAGGATCTAGGAAAAATCTAATTGTAATTAAACCAGAAAATCTCAATATCAGTGAACAAAAACAATTTCTAAAGCTAGGTCTTCTAAACATTAGATCGCTCACACCTAAGGCGGTTATTGTAAATGAAATGGTCTCAGATAATAGTTTTGATGTATTTTGCCTTACTGAAACCTGGCTTAAACCAAATGATTATTTCGGTCTAAATGAGTCTACTCCGCCAGGATACTGTTATAAGCATGAGCCCCGTCTGATTGGTTGTGGCGGTGGTGTTGCAACAATCTATAGACATATTCTTAATGTTACTCAGAAAATAGGTCACAGGTTTAATTCGTTTGAAGTACTTGTGCTAAATGTTACACTCTCAGATGTAAGAAAAAAATCCCTATTATCTCTAGCCTTGGCTACCGTATATAGACCTCCAGGGCCTTACGCTGATTTCCTAAAAGAGTTTGCAGACTTTCTATCAGATCTATTGGTCAATGTCGATAAAGCAATAATTGTTGGAGATTTTAACATACACGTAGATAACACAAATGATGCGTTAGGGGCTGCGTTTACAGATTTGTTAAACTCCTTCGGGGTCACGCAAAACGTCAGTGGTCCCACTCATCGCCTAAATCATACGCTAGATTTAATTATATCATATGGAACCAATCCAACCGATATAGATATTATACCGCAAAATGATGATGTCACTGATCATTACATGGTAACTTGCATACTACGTACCACTGAAATCTGTCATATTGAGCCACGTTATCGACCAAGCAGAATAATCCTTCCAACCACAATATATAGATTCTCAAATAGCTTACCTGATCTATCTCAGCTGCTCAGTGAACCCAAACAAACAGATGAACTAGAGGAAATGACTAGCAGTTTGAGCACCATTTTCTCTGGTACATTAGAAATTGTTGCACCAATTAGATTAAAAAAGTTTAGAGAAAAAACTAGAGCACCATGGTACAACAGTGCTACGCATGCTATCAAGAGAGAAACTCGTAACTTGGAGCGTAAATGGAAACAAACTAATTTAGAGGTCTTTAGAATCGCATGGAAAGACAGTATGTCACGTTACAAAAAGGCTCTAAAAACAGCCAGGGCTGAGCACCTCCGCAAACTAATAGAAAATAACCAAAATAATCCAAGGTTCTTATTTAACACCGTGGCTAGACTAACAAATAAACAGAGATCACCTGAGCAAAATATTCCGTTACAGTTTAGTAGTAATGATTTTATGAATTTCTTCACTGAGAAAATAGAAAACATCAGAAACACAATTGTAAACACAACTGTTAATGTACAATCTTTTATGGTGTCTTATGATTCAGCCTCAATTATCGCCCCTCAAGAACAACTACACCGCTTTACAACTATAGGACAGGAAGAGCTAAATAAACTTATCATTGCATCTAAAACAACAACATGTTTACTAGATCCAATACCCACTAAACTACTGAAAGAAGTGTTACCTGTAGTGGAAGAGCCTCTTCTCAATATTATTAACTCGTCTTTATTTTTAGGTCATGTTCCAAGAATATTTAAGCTGGCAGTTATAAAACCTCTCATTAAGAAACCACAATTAGATCCAAATAACCTAGCAAATTACAGACCCATCTCAAATCTTCCATTTATGTCTAAAATATTAGAAAAAGTTGTGTCCGCTCAATTGTGCTCTTTCTTGCAAGAAAATGATATCTATGAAAAATTTCAGTCAGGATTCAGACCGCATCATAGCACAGAAACTGCGCTAGTTAAAATTACAAATGATTTACTTTTAGCTTCTGACCAAGGCTGCATCTCAATATTAGTTCTACTCGATCTTAGCACTGCGTTCGATACTATAGATCATAAAATACTCTTGGATCGACTACAAAACTACACTGGTGTTCAGGGACAGGCATTAAGCTGGTTTAGAAAATAACGTCAGTAGACTATGGAGTGCCACAAGGATCTGTGTTAGGCCCTCTATTATTCTCAATATATATGCTGCCACTTGGTAAAATTATAAGAAAACATGGAATTAATTTCCACTGTTATGCTGATGACACTCAATTATATATCTCATCACGACCAGATGAAAACACTAACTTATCTAACTTGACAGAGTGTCTTAAAGATATAAAATGCTGGATGACGCGTAATTTCCTGTTATTAAATTCCGATAAAACGGAGGTATTACTTATTGGTCCAAAAAACTACCCACAAAATCCCTTACAATACAACTTTAATTTAGAAGGATGTCCTGTTACATTATCCACTACAGTAAAAGACCTGGGTGTTATACTAGACCGCAACTTGACTTTCGAAAATCATATTTCATCTGTTACGAGAACAGCCTTTTTCCACCTTAGAAACATTGCTAAGCTATGTAACATGCTATCTGTTTCTGATGCAGAAAAGTTAGTTCATGCATTCATGACCTCGAGACTAGATTACTGTAATGCTTTATTAGCTGGTTGCCCTGCATCCTCAATAAACAAGCTATAGTTAGTCCAAAATGCAGCCGCTAGAGTTCTTACTAGGTCAAGAAAATATGATCATATAACACCGATTTTATCATCTCTACACTGGCTACCTATTAAGTTCCGTATCAATTACAAAGTATTACTACTGACCTATAAAGCCCTAAATGGTTTAGCTCCGGTGTATTTAACGGATCTTCTATCACCATACAATCCATCGCGCTCTTTAAGATCACTAAATTCGAGGCTTCTGGTCATACCTAGGATATCTAAGTCCACTAATGGAGGGAGGGCGTTCTCATATTTAGCTCCTAAACTCTGGAATAGCCTTCCTGATATTGTTTGAGGCTCAGACTCGCTGTCCCAGTTTAAAACTAGATTAAAGACGCATCTCTTTAACCAAGCATTCACATAATGCTTACTTTTTATACTACTGCTGAATCAGTTATAATGCATTAATATTATGAACATCAGCTATGCTAATTATTTCCCATCTGCTTTTCTGCTGTTATCTCGGGACGCCAATCCCGAGGTAAATAGCGTTCGTCAGCTCCAGTTTGTATCCAGCCTCTCACGGAGACTTCAGATGCCCCATCACCATGGACTACGATCTTGAAACGGGATACATAGACTAATTATTGCCAACAAAAGCCTTCATCAGCCAAACAAGGACAATTGCATCTAAGTGAACTTCTGGAATTTAATCAAGGATGGACTTCAAAGACACTGGTCACTAATCTTGCAGTTCAAACACAATCACTGTCTAAATACTGGCCCTTAGCACTTAATAAGTTTAATAATTTTTTAAATCATGTTTTTTAACTATAAATAATTCTTATTTACATTATTCATGATGTTAGCCAGAGGGGAACTGGCCCCCCACAGTGAGTCTGGTTTCTCCCAAGGTTATTTTTCTCCATTAACCATCATCTTTTGGAGTTTTGTGTTCCTTGCCACAGTCGCCTTCGGCTTGCTCACTGGGGTTAATACAATTATTATTTAATTATTTTTAAACACTATAAAGAATCATATATTATCTAATTCCACAACAAGGCTCCAAACAAAAAATCAATTAAGGAGCCATTGGCTCCTATAGGGGGAAAAACAGGCGCCAAATATTTTCATTTTTAACTCCTTCCATTCCTTTTCGTCCCGCAGCTCACATGCAAGAAAAACTGCACGTGCTAACAGTGTAGTCTGTGGAGCATTCTTCGCAATTATGTGATCACGTGCATTTTTATGCTTGTTACTGTCACCTTGTTTTCTCACAGTCTCTTTTTTTGAAATGGTTAGTTCCTGCAATGAACTCCGTTTTCCCCGCTATTTCTTTTGATATAAACTTTTGTAATGTATCTCGGGAAATGTAATGCAAATTTTAAAATCAAAGGGAGTAAATTTTTACTGTCGCCAATGGCGACCTTGACAGAAATTATACTCGCAAATAAATTTATTTGGTCATAAATGCGACCATTTTTAGTCGCAGTTTGGAGCCCTGCACAAGGATGATGATTTATCGACTTTATAGACATTACATTTTTATCGTCTGTTAATGCTGAACTTCTGTAAAGCTGCTTTGAAACGATTGTGTTGTGAAAGGCGCTATACAAATAAAAAAAATAAATAAATTGACTTGACATGTAGAGGCTGCAGATTTGTGGTCAAAATGAACTGCTCTGTGGAAATAAAGTGAACTGAACTCAAAACACCTACTGAGCTGAGATGTCTGAGGTCATTTGCAGCACTCATAGACGATACTGTTCTTGCAAAACAAAATTGAGAAGACAGAAACAAAGAGTAAGTACCTTTTACATGCGCAAGTTCCATGAGACTGCATGCCTCTGTATCAGCTGTGTGTCATACATGCACATAGACAAAAAAAAATTGTTATCTGTTCTTAATAATATAATAAACTGTATTAATTTGATAATAATAGCCTAATAATAATAATAATAATAATAATTTAAAACTTTAATGGGAAAACAAGCCAAATATCATCTTGACATCATCAAAGGCGTCAGCTATTGCAGGCCCGGTTCCAGATCAAAATCTCTGAGGGTGCTTCTGAATATTTTGGGGGTGCTCTTGTAGTTAAAGTGAATATACAATAATGCACCAACATTATTTAATTGCGGGTGCTTTAACGTCTGTCTAGCACCCTCAAGCACCCCCATAGTACCGGGCCTGAGCTATTGGCGATCATCGTCTGTCGACGCAACCCTAATATGCATTTCTTTCTATAAATTAACAAAATGTTCAGACAGTCTTGCAGCTCGCTTTGTGCATGCACTTGTATAAAGTATATTTTAAAGGCTCATTATTACAGTTTTGTATTGCTCTGTAATGTAGAACAGTGTTAGCAATATTACTAATAAAAAAAATTCTCAGCCTTGGAACCATTTGTGTGATCAGAGGAATGTACATTTTATCAGGTCTTTCTGCTCTCCTGATCTGGAATATCTCATGCTTCTGTGTCGACCATTCTGGCTACCGAGGGAATTCACAGCGGTCATTATCACTGCTGTGTACATCCCCCCACAAGCCGACACAGACCGGGCACTCAGGGAACTGTATGGCAGTATAAGTCAGCAGGAAACCGCGCACCCTGAGGCTGCGTTCATTGTTGCCGGGGACTTCAACAAAGCCAACTTTAAAACAATAGCACCAAAATACCACCAACATATCAGCTTCAACACACGAGGGGACCGGATTTTGGATCATTGCTATTCTCCTTTCCGGGATGGCTACAAATCCCTCCCCCGCCCACCATTTGGCAAATCCGACCACTCCTCCGTTCTGCTTCTGCCCGCTTACAGGCAGAAACTGAAACGGGAAGCACCCGCCCTCAGAATGATCCAGTGCTGGTCGGACCAATCAGACTCTGCGCTACAGGACTGTTTTGATCACGCGGACTGGGAGATGTTCCGGTCTGCCTCCGATGACGACATCGAGGTTTACGCTGATAGCGTAACGTGTTTCATCAGGAAGTGCGTAGAGGACGTTGTTCCGACAAAAACTATACGGATCTACCCCAACCAGAAACCATGGGTTAACAGCGATGTTCGCGCGGCACTTACTGCGCGGACCACCGCTTTTAATTCTGGGAACGCGGAGGAGCGTAAACAAGCCAGTTATGCCCTCCGTAACTCCATCAGTACAGCCAAATGCCAGTACAGGCACAAAATTGAAGGACAGTTCAACACCACTGACTCCAGAAGTATGTGGCAGGGAATTAACACCATCACGGACTATAAACAGAATAAAAACTCCGCCATGAACACCGTTGCCTCTCTCCCGGACGAGCTTAATACATTTTATGCTCGTTTCGAGGACAACAACAACACCACCCTCGCGGAGAGAGCACTCGCGGCCGATACTACAGATGATGGTTCACTCTCCGTCTCTGTTGCGGATGTAACCCGATCCTTTCGATGGGTGAACATTCGCAAAGCCGCGGGTCCAGACGGCATTCCGGGCCGCGTCATCAGAGCATGCGCGAACCAACCGGCTGGTGTTTTTACGGACATTTTCAACCTGTCCCTCTCCCTGTCTGTAGTCCCCACATGCTTCAAAACATCAACCATTGTGCCTGTACCGAAGCAATCAAAAATCACTTGTTTAAATGACTGGCGTCCTGTTGCCCTCACCCCCATCATCAGCAAATGCTTTGAGAGGTTGATCAGAGATCACATCTGCTCTGTTCTGCCCACCTCTTTGGACCCATTGCAGTTTGCCTACCGTAACAACCGCTCCACTGATGATGCTATTGCATCTACAATACACACTGCTCTATCCCACCTGGAAAAAAGGAACACGTATGTGAGAATGCTGTTTGTAGACTACAGCTCAGCATTTAACACCATAATGCCCTCCAAGCTTGATGTGAAACTCCGGGCTCTGGGCTTAAACAGCTCGCTGTGCAGCTGGATCCTGGATTTCCTGTCAGGCAGACGTCAGGTGGTTAGAATGGGCAGCAACATCTCATCACTGACCCTCAACACTGGAGCCCCGCAGGGCTGTGTTCTCAGCCCACTCCTGTATTCCCTTTACACACATGACTGTGTGGCGACACATAGCTCCAATGCCATCATTAAGTTTGCTGACGATACGACGGTTGTAGGTCTGATCACTGACAATGATGAAACGGCCTACAGAGAGGAGGTGCACACTCTGACACGCTGGTGTCAGGAGCACAACCTCTCCCTCAACGTCAGTAAAACCAAGGAGCTTGTGGTGGACTTCAGGAAGAAAGACAGAGAACACAGCCCCATCACCATTAATGGAGCACCGGTGGAGAGAGTCAGCAGCTTCAAGTTCCTCGGTGTCCACATTACTGAGGAACTCACATGGTCCGTCCACACTGAGGCCGTTGTGAAGAAGGCTCACCAGCGCCTCTTCTTCCTGAGACGGCTGAGGAAGTTTGGAATGAACCAACGCATCCTCACACGGTTCTACACCAGCACTGTAGAGAGCATCCTGACTGGCTGCATCACCGCCTGGTATGGCAATAGCACCGCCCACAACCGCAAAGACCTGCAAAGGGTGGTGCGAACGGCCAGAAACATCATCAGAGGTGAGCTTCCCTCCCTCCAGGATATATATAACAGACGGTGTGTGAATAAAGCTCGGAGGATTATCAAAGACTCCAGTCACCCGAGTCATGGGCTGCTCTCACTGCTTCCATCAGGCAGGCGGTATCGCAGCATCAGGGCCCACACCACCCGACTACATGACAGCTTCTTCCCACAAGCAATAAGACTTTTGAACACATGATCTCTCACGATCTACAATCAGCACTGCACTTTATTAATCATCATTCTGTCAATATATTCTCGCTCCCAATTCAGTTAGTGTGTGTATATATATATATATATATATATATATATATATATATATATATATATATATATATACCCTTATCTAGTGTATGTGTATTCTACATTGTGTGTATTGTGTACATTTGATATGTAAATTGTTGTGTAGGTATGTGTACATTTGTAATGTAAATTGTGTTGTGTAAATATGTTGTTATTGTAAAGTGGTTTATGTCTCGTCACTGTCATTACTGCAATGTTGCTCGGAACTGCACACAAGAATTTCACCTACTGTTGCACTCGTGTACACAGTAGTGTGACAATAAAGTGATTTGATTTGATTTGATTTGATTTTCTGATGCCCCCAAAATATATATATTTAATTAATGAAATTAATATAATAAACATGCGACTATTCGACTAATGACTTTAACTAACTAGGAAAATCTTTGGTAGGGGACAGCCCTAGAAGACATCATTGGAAATGATGTAGAGTGATGGAACGCTAAACCAACTGGATTGGGTACAGATTGGTGCAAAAAGTCATACATATTTGCGTAGAGAGACATGTGATTGGTGACTGTTAAATATGGCAACCAGGAGATGGTGCCAAGTACATGACAAAGACTTAATGATGACTCAAATGGCACTCAATCTGTATAATCTTATGGCTAAAATCAAATCATTGTTGTGTTTGCATGTGTAATTATTTATTATGTACAATTATCAGTTATATTTGTTTGAAGTCCTCTGAACACTTGGAGATGTTTTTGTACACTAGGATAAATTATTTTTGAAATGCCATAAATTTTGATTGCTTTGTTGAATCAACACAAAACAAAAGCAGATTTTCGGAGCCACATTTTTTACACACAGAGATTGAACAATTAACCAAAATAAAATCGTAATTGCAATATGACCCAGTGCGATTTAAGCACTGCCTTATGTGCTGTGCCTATGTGCATGGCTGTTTTGTCTGTAGTGTGTAGTGCTTTCTTAAATTATGTACATGTAAACGGGAATATTGTATTACACATGTGGTTTCAGAGTGGTTCTGTGCTCCAACTCACAAACTCTATCTATCAGGTGCCCTGAGTGACAGATGTGCTCTGAGTTCAGTTAGGTTTGCTAATGTGCACTGAGTGCATTATTTAAAGCGCCCCAGATCTACTTTAATTCAACATTTGTGTAATTTAACATACCTCTATATTTGGTTAATTAAATTAACCCTATGAGAGTGGGTTTTTGTTGACAACAAGGTAGATGAGAGCATTTCACTGCATTAAAAGGCTGTTGTCAACTCAACTTCAAACAACATAAACTTCCGTCACTTCAGTTGTCAAAATAAAAGCTTCAACCGAAATAAAGGCTTGAGGGTTTACCCCAGCATTGTAAGTTAAGAAATTATTAAAGAAATACATTTCTTTTAAATAATAATAATAAATGATTATAATAATAATAATAATAAGTAATATATTTCTATAACAATGTCTTAACATTATTATTATTGCAATAATATAAAATTCAAGTTGACTGGGTTTCAAAAAATTTTTTATGAAAAGTGACTGATTTTATATTGCATGTTTACAACATATCTTTTGAAATTAGTGAGTAGAATGAGTTTTATTTTGGGGTACAGAGAAAATGTCTGTTTAAAGATGTTTAATGAGTGATGTGTTCTTTTCACACCTTGAACACTTACCTACAGGTTTTTTTGTATTTTCATAAAGCTTTCTTTGTGTGGCTTTCTGTTTATACAGGTACACTTATGCACGAAGCTTGCGCATTGCTGAAGGACCATACGAGGTTCATTTGTCCTCCATTGCTCTCCTGGAGATCAGAGACCAACTGAGATGAACCCAAGCTATACTGTGATTCACACACACAACCTCTCAGTTATTTCCTGAAAAACTTCCCAAGAATCTCTCAGCCGCAGTCTGTCTTAGATTAAAAGCTTTTAGCTCTTAAATAACCTGGTCAAAAAATAAATAGAAATAACTGATGAATCATACTTAGAGAATTACAGCGCTAATCTGTAACAAATAATTTGAAAGGTATTATGCAATAGCACTGTTATTATATATAAAAAAAATTCCCAAGTGAGAATAAAACACATACAGATAGTAGCAATATAATTATTGAATGTAAAGGGATTCTCTTTCTCTCTCTGTCTTGCACACATACACACAAGCGTTTCATTATCTGGACTGCAGCAGACAGGTGTGAACAATGTCTGTGTTGATACATTGCAGCTCTCCATGTCTCTGCTAGCGCTAAAAATATCCATCCTACCTCATCAGTTCTTGTTTAAACATCCTGCAATCGAATGTGTTTATAAAAGCACCCGTGTGTTTATGTGTCTGTTGTGTCAGTTGGCCCCCGAAAGGAATGGTTGGCTCTCTCTCTGTATGGATTGCTCAGGCCTTTACCCAATGCATTAGCAATGTTCCTCCTGCATAACTGGAAAGGCTCCTCTATGCACAGGTGGGCTAGTATTTTGGTAACTCGGATACATGCACACACTGCAACAATGGGTCGTCTATAGCTGTAGACTCAAATTAAGTCTGAGTGTTTCCCCATCAGTGAAGTCCCTGCCAAAATGTTTTGGCAGTCAACGAGAGTGTGAAAGCAAATATGCTTCTGGATAGTCTTGCATTGCCAGAATTTTGACTCAGCATAAAGTCTGGTCCTCTTTCGGATTATTCTAGCAGAACCAATGCCCACTTAGACAGGAAGACATTGTTTGGCTGACATGCAAAGAAAACAATCACTGTTATTTTTCATTGTATGTGCCGCTTAGGGGCACATAGCTATCTGAAAAAGTTACTACGATAATGGACTGGTGCTGAACAAATGAATTGGTATAATTATACAGCAGTGTTGTGCCATTCGTCTTAGATTTTATCTCTATCTCGCACCAACAGACAAGTAAATGCTTGCTAATTTTACTTCCTAAAATATTAATTACAGCTTTTAACAATTAACAGTGTGAAAAAATACATTTAAATAAAATTCAACACATCCAAATTTAAGAATATTTATTTTTGTATCTGGTTAAGCAGTGTATATAGACTTACTGTATATAACTTAGTACAATATTCATCAGAACCCCCTCAGATAAAAAGGAACATTTTGTAAATGACTATAATGTAGGTTTTAAAGCTTAGTATGCTGTATATTTTACATATATGCCTATATTTTCCTATTTAAGTCATTTTTTCTATGTTGGAGTAATGCAAACATTGGATATTCTGTACATTTTCATTAATTGTGATCACAAGTGTTTAGATCACATTATCATAACTCTGTGATCTCATCTCACTCTCGTGTCACAAAGGAAGTCCCAAAAAGAAGAAAGCGTAAAGTGACAGGCGGTAAGTGTAGTGTGAGGCATCTTCCAGTTGGGGCCGGAGCATCTAAGAACCTCTCATGAGCATGTCTTCATCCTTGCTTGCTTGTTTCTCTTGGGTGCACTTCTCCGGGACCTCTTTTTTACTGACTAAAAACACAGATGAAACTGTACAGTGCATCTTCCTTTGACACTGAATTGTTCAAATGTCTTTGAGAAAAACTCACCTTTAAAGCAGCCATTTTTAGATGGTTGGCACCCTCAAAGTTTTTCTGAACGCTCACTACCTGTCACAGAGATCCATAAAATCTCTTCAAATATAACAGCATGGTGCCACATCTTTAGTATCACTTCCCATCCGACTGATAAAAATGTTTATTGTACATAAGTTTTACAAAAAAATATCTTTGGTGGTACCAAAAATGGTTTCAGATGGTAGTATCACTCTATGATTACCATATTCAAATATCATAGTATTTTTGGCCATAGTCTTTGGTATCATGGTACCAAAAAGCAGGTTACTTTTTTTGTAAAGGAATTAACCTCCAATGACTCTCCAAAAAGTTATCATGACATTCCTTATCTCAAATAATTGTTGGATATCCCTTTGATCATTTGTGCAACTCCTGCAAGCTTTGGAAGTCATGAGGTCAAATGGGTCAATGTTGTTATGGATACGCACCTGTAAGGGGTTAGTTGCAAGTTCGTGACTGAGCAGAGAGAAAGAGCCACTTCGAGATCTGTAGATCTTCTTCTTGCTGGCGTTCAAATGTCGCCTCGACCTGTCAGCCTAAATTATGCAACAGAGAGTACATGAACTTCATATTCTCCCTCTCTTTCTCTCTCTCTCTCTGTGCACATGAATGAATTTCTTACTTGTGTCACCTGCATGAGTGTGTTAGGGGATCCTTTGACTGAGTAGGTTCCTGGCCGGTTATGGAGTTGAGCTGTGTGATGTGGTTGAGCTTGCCTTCGAACCCTCAACTGAAAACATTATTTGAAAATCTTAAAAGGCATACGTTTATACATCAGTGTCCGCACAGTCAGTGGCGCCTCCAGAAATGTTTTAATGGTGTGGCCAAATAAAATTCTTATTATACACTAATGTACACTGTACATACCCAATATACAATCACTGAAAACTTTATTTGGAACGCTATGATCCTAATGAAGTGCCCGACGTGGTCTTATGCTGTTGTAGACCATACGCCTCAAGGTTCGATGTGTTGTGCATTTTGAAATGCTATTCTGATCACTACAATTGTGCAGCCTTTCTGTCAGCTCAAACCAGTCTGGCCATTCTCCGTTGACCTCTCTCATCAAAGCAGTACTGTCGGCAGAACTGCCGCATAATTGTTGTTGTTTTTTTTTGGCACCATTCTGAGTAAACTCTAGAGACTGTTGTGTGTGAAAATCCCAGGAGATCAGCAGTTACTGAAATACACAAACCAGCCCATCTGGCACCAACATTCATGCCACGAATCACAAAGATATTATTTTTTTCTCCATTCTGATGGTTGAAAAGCTCCTGACCCATATCTGCATGATTTTATGCATTGCACTGCTGCCACAGGATTGGTTGATTAGATAATCACATGAATAAGTAGGTGTACACGTGTTGCTTATAAAGTGTTCAGTGAGTTTAAGTGAATCTGTGTGACTGCAAACAAAAGTACTGTAGCTATCTGAAAAAATACATCTCTACATGGTATAGTATTCATCTCACTCCACATTTCATATATTATTTAGTGTTGCAGAGGCAAACACTTAAATTTTTTGTAAAACTTTTTTGTAGCACAGCTATGTTAAAATAGAAAATATGTTTGGTAGGGAAAACACTCAATTATACAGTTTATCGGTCATCATTATACAAAAATATGTGGCCAGATTGACCAATCAGATTGGGTAAGGGCATCGTTTTAATAAGTGTGTCCTTAACTCCTTGTGCACGGAACTTGCGCTTACATCCACATTTGACATCTGGAAATTTGCATGTGATGAAGTCGTACTAGTTTATGCATGCGAGACCATACGAAATGGCCAACTCGTAAATGATGAATGAATTGTCATGAGATTCCACAAGCCATTTCCGAAAGATGGACTCACCAAAGAAGAGAGGGATTCATCTTCAACCTATGGAAGTAAAAAAAAAAAAAAGAGAATATTTTGGGATATGTATTATTTTAACAGCAGCTTATCAATTCTAACTCAACCCATTTTAGAACAGCGTTGTTCCAGGCTTCTCTGTTGGTTTTGGAGTCTTTGTCTTTGGAGACTATTCACATTCAGACTTATTTGTTTAGAAAGCAATCCACATTAAGAGAAGCCAGTAACCTCTTTACCCAAACAGTTTGTGCATTTCAATTTTTTCTCTGGAGTTATTAAATCGGCAAATAAATATTGATAAAACACTGATAATTGGCCACTGGCACATATCGTCTCTTAGAGCTGTTATATCAATATATTTTTTTTTTTTGTAATTGATGCTTGACACAGGTGCTATTTAGTTTTATAAAAAAAAATTATTGTTCTGAATTTTAAAGCCTCTTTATCAGCGCTTCTACCCCTTCCTCCTCTTTATCCTTCCATTTCTCCCCCATTGTCTTAAGATTTACTGAATTATTCTAACAAATTAGACAAAGAAGCAGCACAGAATTTATGTTCTTCCTTGCTTTATTAACCAGCCACATCTGTGCTGAGCGAAGATGAGTACACAGTTCCCCAGATAATTACAGTCTTAGAAAGCCAAGAAAAAGCCAGTGTTGTTTGCCAAATCATGCTGAACTAGGGAAGTCTGTCTTAACCGACAAAACCAAAGCTGAAGTGCCCACATGCCATCTTAGTGAGAGTATATGAGATGGTTCATGCACAGGTGTGTGTATTTGCATCTGTATGTTAACTCTGGACACGAGACAAAGGATTTGGAAAACTTTAACAGTAACTGGTAACTCCAACAGAGCCCTGGCATGTTGAAATGCCACAGAAAGTTGGAGACGTTTGTTTCTTTTGGGGTATTTTTGAGTTGACAGACCATTTGAGCAACTGTACAGACTCCACAGTAATATATGACAGAAAGCGAAGAGTGGAATAACATCTGGCTTTGCGGTCGTGACACTTCAAACACATCTGGTCAGTGTCTTTACTACCTTCTTTAATGTCTAAAAATACTCATAATGTCTCATAATTGTCTTGTTCTTTTCCACCATATCCTATAGCTTTACCATTGCAATGCACTACAGAGCTAGAATAGAAACATGTGGTTTCACATTCCAGTGCTTTTATCATTATACAGTTTAGATCTGCAAACTGTAAACTGCAAATTTACTATAGTCAGTTAAATGATTTACCTTTATCATGAAACTAACTGATGCATTGTGCACTGATGACGTGTTTTGACATATTTTTGTAATCTGAAATAAATGCATATTTAATTTGTAATTAATATGTAATTACTCAAAACGGCATGCATAAAATGTAAACAGCTGTGAAAATACCACTGAAAATTTGTGGCTTGGATTAAAAAAAATACACTTTAGCAAAGCACAGTGCTGCTACAGTCCAAATGGAGCGTATAACATTCTCTAACCATACAAAACCTCGCAAAAGAAACAATAATGCTTACCTTGACCTCTGTAACCTGTGTGTCCGTGCAGTCCAGAGCATGTGTGAGCAAACATCCCTGCAGACAGAGCAGACAAACCCATAGCACCATGGCCATAGCTGCAAGAGTGTGTTGGGAGTCAGTATGTGGGTTTAGAGACTGTCAGCTCTGCTTAGCTCTCTCTGTCAGCGCAACAGTTTTATACTCCCAGTTGTAATGGAGACCAGATGGAGACAAGAGAAGAAAGATCATGCCAACCACATACACATCCGCAGTTGTCTGCATAGCAATGAAAACCTCGGACATACTCAAAGAGTTATAAGTCCGAAGACCCAAGAGCTTCTAACCACAGAAAAACAGATTTTCATTGGACATTGTATAATACACACACTATCTAACAAACAGCTATAGTGTGGATTATTTGATTGTAATGCAGTGGCTCCAAAAAAGTTTTTGTTGCACTTAAAAATGGATGAGTTAAAATGTTTTACCATTCTAAGTGCCATCTACAAACAAATTATGCTAATGCTGAACTTTTCACAGCTATTTTGCTATGACTTTTAAGCAACTGGCCTCTAGATGATTTTTAGTCGATGTGTGAAGTCAGTGCCCCTAGAGTTCATACAGGTGTCCAAGCAGAGTAAACAATGGTGTTTTCCCATCACATTAACTATGGACATGTTCCACAAAGTTTAATAACTACAAAGTGTTTGTGCAATTTTTCTTTAAAGTAAATGCCACTGGTTTGATATTTTGTTTTATAATGCACAGGCATTGGCTTAAGTGTCCAAATCAGCCGGATCGCATGAAAATTACATGATGGTGGCGACATTTTTAATATTATTTTAGGTGGTTCATTACACGTATTGTGGCAGTTCTGAGGTGAAATGTCCACTGTGTTGCGAAAAAAGCAAGATTAGGTTTTAAAGGATATTGTTCTATTGAGTTGTAAATCAACAAAACTGACCTACCTGCCTTAAACCTTCAATTTAAACCTAACGATAGTGTCAAAAGCAAATGTGAGATGAAAAACGCAATTGCTACAGTAACTACATCATTTTGTGGTTCAGCTATGACACTTTTGGCACACTTGTCGATTGGCAAGCACTTTCCCAGAAATTTGCATTGGAAAGAGCTACCGCACAACTTGTTCATGCTCAAAAAATATTGTAAATGTACTTGGTTATGTAATGTAAGCATTTCAATGTCACGCCAAAAGTCATGTGTGTTAAGATGTCATAAGATAGCATTGTGTGGGCAACAGGGTGAAAGTGAATGTTTGTGCACTGATAATCTTCTGTTTGAAAGGGACTGCCTCTAATGATCATTTCACCTGGGAACTGCTGGGATACATACAAGCCATGTACAAATGATTATGCATAAATATCAGTAGACTATCACGATTCTATGAGACAAGATTGGTCCAAACACTTTTTGGTACTTCTTTATCTAGACCAACACTGTAGAGAAAGTCACAATTAAAAGATGTGCTCTGCAAAACGAATAAACTGTTGCTCTTAACTTTTCTAAAAAGCTGACAGAGGAATGTGTGGGGTTGTTTAGGGAAATAGCTTCCCTCTAGCAGCTTGCTGTGGTCGCATAATAATTGCATTCTAGCCTGTGAGGCACATAGCGAGGATGCTTTGAAGTAATCGTGTTCTTAAAGGAGAGAGAAAATGTTTAAAGGTTTCCTACAATATCCCATACAGTCAGACTGAAAGAGAACTGCAAAGCTGTAAAGTAAACAACACACACATATGGTTGTATGCACACTTACAAACACAGTGAGTGAAACCTCAAGACCCATAGAGGACATGGCATGGCTAACCTCCAGAGCTGAATAGATGTCCAAAACACACTGGTTTGGCAGCTTTCAGAGTTTCAGATTTACATTCAAAGACCTTCCCCCACTTAACCCTCTCATCTCTCTCTCTCTCTCTCTCTCTCTGTAGTGTGTATTACAGTGCATTTAGTGTATACATTTTACCATTCTGTATGTTCCCTAGGAAGCCCACAATCTTGCCATTGCTGGCACCACGCTCTACCAGCTGAGCAACAGGAACTGAAAGCAAGGTTTTGATGATTTAATATTAGAGCATTAACCTTAAAAAAACCTAATCTGTTTGGGAAAACATTTAACTCTCTTTTAGTTTCACATTGGGACTGCTGTAATATGTGTAATGAACCACATACAGTTATATAATTTTGCAAAAATGTCACCACAGTCATATCATTTTCATGAGATCAGGCTGTTCAAATCCCTAACAAGCCCTCCT